>OZ024741.1:280034539-280546376 GCA_964016885.1 Eledone cirrhosa
AGTTGTCTGGCTTAATTTGTATTTCTAAAGAAATTATATAATAATGAAGAAATTTATTTGCATAAAATACTCAAATATATTTCTAGGATAAAATGATATAAAATTACTTACAAATAATGAAGAATTTAATATTTAGTCAAACATATAGAAAAAGAAAGTAGGACTATACATGCTATAAATGAGGGGTTTATTAAACGGATTATTAAACGACAAAAGAAAGAATTGTAACAATGTTTTTCAGATGTTATTTAGTATTATAATTTTACTGAAATTACAAAAAGTTTTTAAATGTCATGTATTATTAGGTTATCAGGTTATGTAAGAAACGTATATTAATTTTAATATCCATGTGCATTTTATTTTGTTAGTTTTATTAGTTTTGGGCGACGGGGCATGGATTTTCATAAAACATCGCACTAAAAATGTAATAACTTACTAATTATGTTTTTATTTATATATTTATTATTTTAAAAATATACTAATATCTGTAATTGAATAGTTAGTGGAATTTTTTATCTTTTTCTTTTATCTTAAAAAGGCGAACAAATTTTTTTAAATTCCATCTTAGAAATATGTAATTGAAGATTGCATATATATATATATATATATATATACGTGTGTGTGTGTGATCAGACATTTCTTGTCTGATGACCCTGTGATAAACAGGTGAATCTCCAGAGCAACAAGACTCGCTCTTTAGCCTTAATAAAATTAATATACTGTATGTATATATATATATATATTTATATATATAGCAAAGGTAGAACTATACAAACAATACTCGAATGAAAGTAGAGAATTATATGATAGTATGTAATTGCCACGTCTTTTTAGGATTAGCTCAATGTGTTTATATAATATATATGTTTGAAGAGAAAGAAGTTATTAGTGATAAAGAATTGGAGCTATAGGCATAAACACAGAGCAAACATAAGCAAGTGTATCGATAGAAAAATCTATCATTTAAAAAATCACATTTATTCCCTTTTAATGATAGAAGTTGATTTTTCCATCGATATACTTGTATATAAAGAGGTGTGCGAAAACACGCACACTCAATCACATGCTACAACTAGATGCACTGAAGTTTCCTTTTAATAATTTTTGAGGCATTATATATTTGAAATTTGTATGAATTTCTCAAAGACAAAATAGAAATGAATATTGCTGCATCTAATTATGATGCCTTTCTTGTCAAATAGATGGATATCTTCATTCTATAATGTATTTTCTAAAATCGCTGTAGCTGCAGTTTCATTACATTTTCCTTTTCCATTAATCTTTTCTTAATGTGAACCCTGTGTGGCTAATAAAGAAATCAAGACCGTTTCCTTTTCCTAGTTCTCTACATTCTCAAAACAGAATTTAATAATAATAATAATAATAATAATAATTGTTTCTACTTTTGGCACAAGGCCAGCAATTGTCCAGTGAAAATACTGGTGCTTTATTTTATCGACCACGTAAGGATGAAAGGCAAAGTTAACCTCGACGGGATTTAAACTCAGACCGTAAAGGGACGTAATAATAATAATAATAATAAATCTTTCTTTATTGGCCACACGGGCCTATAGGGAGCAATAAAAAAGACGGACAATAATGGTTTCTGATTTCGGCACAAGCCCAACAATTTGGGGGAAGGAGAAAGTCGATTAAATTGACTCCAGTGCATTACTGCTGCTTTATTTTACCGACCCCGTAAGGATGAAAGTCAAAGCTAACCTCGGCGGGATTTGAACTGAGACTGTAAAGGACCGTAACCCTATACTGCAAAGGGTGGTGTCCGACGCTCTACTGATACTGTCAATCCATCGTCCTTACATAATAATAATGATGATTTCTTTATTAACCACAGAGGGTTTACATCAAGAAAAACATTATGACAGTACAGAACAAAAACAGAATGTGTATGAGTGTGGGTTTTGCGTGTAAACACATTTTAACAATAACATTAAAACAAAGGAAGTTCCTCAATAAGGAGGAGACGGGTGCCCTGATCTTAACGGTGAACGGCGACCACACTTTTTCACCGTTAAGGAAAAGATGGAGATGTAGTCTCAGCACATGTCTGCGCATAATCAGCCACTGCATTCCTAGTCCTCCACGCAGCGGGTGTTGACAGCAGATGGACTGCCTGACCATCAGAACGCGTCTCTTCCATTAGAAACAGAAGAGCAAACGCTCCAGTGCAGTCAAGCGGGGTTGGGGGACAAGGCACGATTGTCAGGCGGTCGTAGATGATGTACGCATTCGCCACCTCAGCCCTACCTTTCAGGAACAACTTTCTCTCGGCCCATTTCTGGGTGAGATTGGCCACTCTGTCCGTCATCTCGTTCCAGTTTCTGTCCAGATCCCGAATGTCCTGTCCGTCCAGCGTCCGACGACGTTGATGGATGGCATGATCATGTCCTTCCATGTGCCGAGTTGCAGGCCCACTGACCTTTCTTGGTTGATTTTCGCTAGCGCTTGCCTTTGCTAATCAGCTCTGCCTCTGCTCTAGTTTTTTTCAATTGCTACGGCTATGCTAAACGTTATCGATTCTACTCTAATCGCCCTTTTCGGGGCGTTCCATCATTTGGTGTTGACGATTGCTTCCGTTAACGCCCGCTTCCGTTAACGCCCGCTTAACTAATTCGCTAATCCGGTCCCTTTAGGCTTTGCGCGTGAGGAATGAGGCGTTCAGCTTCCAGTAACTGGGTCCTTGCCTATGGTGCCTATCTAGATTTATTACACACGTCACAAATTTATGGTATGTATATTCGACTATCTTAAATTGTGGACAACCTATGCTAAGCTTGTTTACTTCCCTACAGATACGATCGGGATGACCCGATGCGGTTTGTCATGTCCACAGGTGGAAGCGTCTGAGCAGTTTTGCGAGGCTTTTACACCCTCCTCCCCTATCCACTAGTCACACACAGTCTCAGCGTGCATCTGAAATGCCATTCCAGTCGCCCACTAAGACTAAAGAGCGAGACGTTCCTAGAAAGGTTTCCAGGCGTCGGAAGAAATCAGTTCGTCATGTCCCTGTCGAAGCATAGACGGCCACTAGCCTGAAGGCGGGCTCTTCTCCGCTGGTCACGCCCAGCACCACCAACTTACCCTCTGGATCCAGGAAGATGGTCCGTATTGCGGGATCCATGCCTTTCCGGAACAACACTGCAACTCCGCCTCCAGATCCCGGACGGCTCGGAGATGCGTACACCACGTAGTTGAGCAGGTGGCCCTGCTTCCAGGACGACCCTACCGTGACTGCTATTTTCGGTGGTATTTGCAAAACTTTGATCCTTACTAGTCTCATTCCTCAGTAGAATGGGACGAGCAGGATCTCATCACCCTGTAAGTCTTCATGGAGTGAGATCTTGTTTCTTCCTCCATAGCAAATCTCACCTCCACCGTACCAAAAGCCCTGCCTCTTTGTATATAGGTTTTTAGGTTCCATATGGAACCTAAAGCCTTTTGAATTTGAGCTTCTGTGGCTCTCTCTACCTTCTTCGTTTTCAACCCAATAACATGATATGTCACTGTGACGTATCGTATTTTGAATTGTTTCTGGGGCGGGGAAGGGGGTTCTTGAGTCTGATAATATGACCAGTCTTTTCTTCAAGATTCCTGGCTTCTTTTATTTCATCTTCATAAAAGTTTATTTTCCTGAAAGATGACTTGATAGCAGTAAAAGAAGAAGCTTTAATAGTACTATTAACTGTTTTTTTTTTTCGTTGGGGGTGTTTTTTGTTGTTGATGCTGCTTCTGTTGTTATCCTCATTCTTGTTATTTTTTTCCGGTGGTCTTGTTTATAGGCGGCGAAATGGCAGTCGTTAAGACGTCGAATAGAATGAATGCTTTACGCCGTTAAGTTTACGGTATTCGTCCCATATTGTGCGCTCTGAGTTCAAATTCCGCCAGGGTCAACTTTGCCTTTAATCCTCTCGAGGTCGATTCTTCTTCCATAGAAAAAATAGGCTGTGTTCAGACCTGAAGAGGGTTGGGCTCCCCCAGATTTAAAAGTACCCTAAACACGCCGTATGACGGTGTCCGCGATTCCACAAAGAGTTGTGGGATCTTTATCCTTGTTTATTATCTCGTTTTTCCATTGTTGTTGGCATTACTATTCCTGTTGGAACTGTCTATGTTTTTATCCTTAAAAGAATATCATTCAAAATCGTATTGTTTTTCACCTCCAAATTCGTCTCCTTTATACAGACGCTGTAGTGAAGATGAAAGAAAAAAAATTGCACAGTTTTACAAAACCGACACCCCCTCAGGGGAGTGCCGTATGAGCTCGACTGACCCACCTGTGCCAAGCAGGTCGGTTTTTCTAAACCTTTGTCACGTTTAAAACTTGAACAAAAGATTAAAGGCGGTTGAAATGTAAACAAATAGTGAACATTTTACCGGAGCTGATGTGAAGCGTGGCTTCCACCTCAGGATTCAATAATAATAATGATTTCTTTATTAACCACCAGAGTGGGATTTACGTATAAGCTAAACAAGCTATAGCTTAGGGCCCCCACACAAAAAGCACCGACAATTTGTCGCTGACATAAGACATCTGGACATATAAAGGGCCCCATTATCTCAAATAGCTTAGGGCCTCTTCAAATCTAAATCCGGCCCTGTTAACCACAAAGGGTTTACATCAAGAAAAACATTTTGACAGTACAGGACGAAAACATAGTGCGTGTGCATATTGTTGTGTGATTTTTGCACCAATCTAATCTATAATAAAGTAAGGAGTGTGGGACTACGTCCAAAATATATTTTTTTATCCCGTTTGTAAAATAATTTGGATTACTTTGAATACATAATGAATGGATATTACATAATTTATCTACTAAATTTCGTTATTCTTGATTAAATATAAATAATATTGTTGCTTATTTAAAGATTCACTTCTTTAAAATTTTCAAATGTCAACACTTCCGGTTAGCGATAAATAAACATTCATATATTTCCGTCACTAATTTTCTCCTAATGCAGTTTATATATAATATCGTCTTTTTTTAATGTATCATGGATTACGTTACTGATTACATAAGAGAGTGTAACGCAGTCTTCGTTTAATTTCTGTGTATATTGTCAATTACGATTTTATTTGGGGTATCATATCTACATGCATATATACTTGCGTATAATATCAATATACACACTACACATGCTAGCATCCGATGGGTGGTTTTTCTGCAAGTAATACTAATAATGGTTTCTGATTTAGGCACAGGGCCAGCAATTTTAGGGGAGGGGAAAGTCGTGTGACTGGTTCTTTGTTTTGAAAGGCAAAGCTAACCTCGGCGGGATTTGAACTCTGAACATAAAGGGTCTTAACTTTATGTCGCGAAGCAGGGTTTCCGATGCTCTACCGATACTGCCAATCCACTGTCCTCTGATTTTTTATTAACCATAAGAAATACATGACAGCACAGGACGAGAACATAGTGTGTGTATGTGTATGGGTTTTACGTGTAAACAAATTTAATAATGTTAAAAAAGAAAGACAACGATAAATAATGATAATTATTATAATAAATGAATATAAAAGAAAGATAAACACAGATATATACATATATGTGTTCAAATCGTAAGGGACTAGATTCGCTAAGGTGAGTTAGTATTTTTTTCACCTTAGCGAATCTGGTCCCTTACGATTTGAGCACATACGTATATGTATATATCTGTGTTTATCTTTCTTTTATATTCAATTATAATATACGGCTCGGAAAAATTCTTTCCTAGAGCTATTTTATTGTAAGTGACTATTTTGAGTTTCTAATCAATATACACCTTTGATAATTATTATTGTTAAAATAAAGTACCAGTAATGCACTGGGTAATTGCTGGCCTTGTGCCTAAAGTAGAAACAATTATTATTAATATTACTTTCTATTTGCCACAAGGGTCGACAAAGAGGGGACAATACAAAGATCAGGAACAGCAGGGGTTTACATAGAAATCGAGTAAAATATATAAACAGATAACAAAATGTATTACAATGAAAATTCCCCAATAGAGGGGTGGGAGGCACTCAGAGGTGACTTAAGAACCCAATAGTAATAATAATAATAAAATATTCTCTTTTAATGCTGTTTGGCTGCTGCAGGTTTGTCTTCTCCCCCACCACACAGCTTTTCTTTTCCTTTTTTTAACATTGCTAGTAGCAGAGAGACTTTCATTTAAGAAGCAGAAAATTTTGAAGTGAAATATACTAATTAGTATTTTTGAAAATGTTGCAAAACTACTGATTCCATTGAAATGTCAATTTAGCATGCTTCTATTTAGTTGCAACGGAATGTTTTATTTGTGGATGTCAAATTAAAGTATTTGAGCATAGAAAATAAATTGTAAAAATCAATATATATTTTTATAATTTCATAGATCTATTACCATTATTGTAGTCAAGCTATTTCCTATGATGTCATTAAGTCTACATTAAGGTTTTAAACTTGCTATTTAATCCCATCTGTCATAATTCTAGAATTACTGAAGTCTTCTTTTCCTATGTATGTTGAATTCAGATGTTTCTTATAGTATTTAGACTAAAGTCACACCCCAGCCTCTGTCCCACAGACGTGCTGTTGTTTCTCTTTGTCCTTTCTACCTATACTACAATGAAAAAAAAAAAAATGAAATGAAAATTACACCTCACACCCATGCTTGCCTCGTACAAGGCTGCATTTCATAGAAGGCTTCTTGGGTGTTTTAATAATTCATGCCCCAGTCTTATCATGAAAAGCAATGTGAAATGAAGTGTCTTACTCAAGAACACAATGTGCTGCCTGGTCCAGGAATTGAACCAACAACTTTATGATTATGAGTCCAACACCCTAAACTCTTACCATCTCCATTCAGGCACTCCCAATTCACTCATCTCCCCACCTCTCATCACCATACAACCACTCACCCAGCTATGCACTAACCACAATGCCCAATCTTTCTTCATCCATACAACTCTCTGAAATTCTCTCGATGTTCAGTACAACAGCTCTCAGTGACTCCCGCCCTGTTCATTACAACAGCTCCCTGGGACTCCCGCCCTGTTCAATACAACAGCTATCTGGAACTTCCTTCCTGTCCATGCCTTTCCTAGAAACATTAATTAGCAACAGTTTAAGCAGAACATATTAATCTCACCAGTTTCAGAGGACCTGTGAAGGCCAGACCTAATAAGTAAAACAAAAAAAACATTCAAAAAAAATCTACCAGCAACTAATTTTTCACTTTAAAAATATTTGCCTAGTTTCCTTTATATAAAGAAAAATATTACTATATTAAGAATTAGTTTATTTTCCATATTTTCCTGTTCTTAAATTGTATCTTTTTATAGTCATTCCCTTATTTACCTACTAAAACAAACCTAGAATTAGCATGCAAATCTCCTCCTGCCATCATAAAAAAGAAAGACATATTGGGAAATGTAATCCCTAATATACAAAGACTGGTGGCAAATTGGCAGTCATTAGAACATCAGATAAAATGCTTTACAGTATTTGTTGCTGCTCTCTGCCCTCTCTGAGTTCAAATCCTTCCAATGTCAACTTTGCCTTTTGTCCTTTTGATATTGATAAAAAAAAAAAAGTACCATTCCAGTAGCGAAGTTGATTCTTTATATTTGTTTCTCACTCCTCCCCTCTCTCTCAATATATATATATCTATATGTAAATATATGGAGAATAGAAATGGCTGTGTAGTTGCTATTTCAGGTAACCTAAAATCCAGTGGCAATACGAAGAAAGCAAGAACGGGCAGTTGTCTACTGGGAGTCTCGGATATTTCTACGCTTTAAAGACAAGATATCTACCGCCCAGCATGTTTAATAACTGGGTAAGTTATTGGGAAAACGGAAGAAGGAGCAAAGGGGAAGAAAAGAGAAAACAGTAACAAAACAGCGAAAAAAACAACAATGCGAGCAACTATAGGTAGGAAATCCAAGACCACTCGATAAGAGAACTTAAGTTCAAGACTGAGTGGTCGAGAGGAAGGAGAGAGACACACATCATCGCCGCAGTTGTAAGTGAGAAGAGAACTGCTAAACAGTCAGGCGAGGGAGGGAGAGGGAGAAAGTGGGGGTAAGAGTAGATAGGGAGAAGGGGAGAGGAAGAAAGAGTAGAAAGTGGCGAAATAGGTAGGTAGAAGGGGAGAGAAGAATGGTCACAGCGAAAAACATGATGAAATATATGGAGAATAGAAATGGCTGTGTAGTTGCTATTTCAGGTAACTTAAAATGCAGTGGGAATATGAAGAAAGGGGAGGGGGGGGTTCCTCGTCAGTTGTCTACTGGGGTCTCAGATATATATATATATATATATAAGTATGTGTGTGTGTAAAAGGTAAACAGAAATAAAGCAAACAACACAATTGAAGAAATATTTTAGTTTAACACTTGAAATAACAGGAAAAGAATCTTAATGTTTCAGACACTAGTCTTTCATCAGAAGATAGAATTAGGTAAAAAGAAAAATTGAGAAGAAGAAGGAATAGAAAAAAAATGAGAAAAAAACATGTACGTATTCAGTCAGCCATATATATACATACAAGAAATCAGCTAGGTTTAAAATGCCCAAAACACACAATATGCCACCACAGCGCCCCTACAACTACATCAGGAGTTACAGGTCCATGCATACATTATACAAAAAGGTAGGATAGTCATGACCTGAATCTTTTGTTTTTGTTTTTTAATCACAGAGCTGCTCAATCAGGATTGACCTAGGGCTGAACAAGAACAACAAAAACCCCAAAACCCAAAACTCTGTTGTAATTAGTGCTAGTAACCATTAAACGCTATCATATTTGATCTTTCAGATTTGGGCTTTAAAATTATGGGTTAATCTGTTCTTAACTGGTAATACAAAGAAAGAAAACTCTATAGCTTTTATTTGATAATCTGCCAGTTTATCTTGTGTTTTATATCATTGTTCTTTTAAGATCTATTTTGTTTTTGTGAACAATGTCAAGGCTTTTTGTTAGTAAATTATTTAGTCTGTTTTTCTGATCCTCACCACTCTCTTAAAAACATTTTGTATTTACTATTACTAATATCTTTTTTTATTGAACAGAAAGCTAGTTTTTCAAGAAGTATTTAGTTGTCATCAACATGGTATTTCAGTTTTTCCATGCTGGCATGGGGGTTGACAAATCAACATAATCTGCCTCGTCTTGTACACTCAACGGCAGAAGAAACTACCTAACTTTGGTGTTGTGTATGCCTTTCAGAGGGGACTGGGTACATTTTATCACACTATCACACTCCTGGCACCAGTGAGGTTTATCTGGGTAAGAAGCCTGAAGATTCCTCCTTACCATGTATCAAGATACTGCCTTCCCGGTTGGGTAGCCTTTGATGGGACTTGTAGAGTCCACATCTCACCAATATTTTTATTTCATTAGTTTCATTTTTGGTGTGTTTTCTTAGGCTATACCTTTGCTACCACCAACCACTTTGTAGATTGTACTGGGTGTTTTTTATCATGCCACCAACACCAGAGAGGTTGCCACATGTGAGGAGAATTAAAATGTCTCCTCTACTCTGTATGGTATGGTATGGTCCCGTATCTCCTGGTGAAGTCATAAGGGCACTGTAGTGACTTACGGCATTTCTTGGGCATTTTAAGGCTGATGGAGCCCATCTCCTCTCCAGGCTTGAATACAGCAGATTTCTTCTAGAGAAGAATAGAAAGTGACAAAGAAGTGAGAAAAAGATATAGAGGAAGAATTGACCTCATTACTAGACTGGTACTTTTTTTATCAACCTCAAAAGGATGAAAGGCAAAGTTGACTTCGACTCAGAGAGCAGAGAGCTGGAATGAATACCATAAAGTACTCTATCTGACATTCTAATGACTGCCAATTGCCACCGTATCCTCTACACTGTATATGTTCTTATTTGAAGTTACTGCTTACCTAAACAGGTAGCCTTCAATGCAGCATATGCAGTTCATGTCTCATATGTTTCATTTTGGAATCAACTGTAGAAAACCAGTTAATTGCTGCTTTTTATTTTAATGGTTACAAAGTCAGCCTCAGTTATATTTCAACTGAAGAGGGATAAATATAAATGTAACACATTTAATATGATACATTAGTGTCTCAGCAATTTCCAAAGCCATTGTATTTTGTAGTGATGATTATTTTTCTTCTAGAATGAACATAATGTTTGATTAGAGAGAGTTTTGTCTGATATTGACTTTTATTTTATCATTTTACATACATTAGTATCCCCATGTTATATAGGCTGAATAAAATTTATGTAAAGAACTCAATAATATGGTGTTGTATTAAAGTACACTACAGTTTTTGGTTCTATAATAGAACATATAATTTGATTATAGTTCACTTTGTTGTAGACACTGCTGTTTTATTGTTTGGATACTATCAAATTAATTCAACGTTAAGGCTCCAATAATTTCATTTTACATAGAATATCTCATAAAAATAAATTAGATTGTACATAGTGTTGCTACTTGTTATAAAATTTACTTTTTACTCTGTTTTGTAATGCAAGAGATAAGTATTTTGGAATTATTCTGGTGAAGAGAAATTTTTTTCATATGAATTATCCTACTTCTATTTCTTTATTTCTTGAAATTCTGATTTTCTGATTTCTATTAGAATTTTCCAAAGCTTGGACTCAGTTTTAAATTTTGAAATCAACTTTATCAAAGAAATATTGTTTTCAGCTTAGAATTCTACATAGCCATCTACAACAGGTAAATCTAGAAGAATTTCAAAGTATATGTCAACTTTTAGTGTGTTAAAGAGATTTTGATCTCTGATTTGGAATGTGATTTATTGGTTGAATGGTTAAGAAATTCACTTCATAGTCATTAGGGCCAAGGTTCAATCCCACTGCATGGCACCTTGGTCAAGTGTCATTTTCCATAGCCATGTCTTATGAGTGGAACTGGGTAGACAGAAACTGTTTGGAAGCCTAGCAGATGGACTGCAACTGTAATTCAAAAGGCCGGCCATGTCACATTCTGAATTTCCTTGAGAATTAAGAGTACACGTGTCTGTGGAATACTCAGCTACTTACATAATAATTTCATAAGCCGGCTGTTCCATTGATCAAACAACTGGAACACTCATTGTCAAACCTGATGAATATTCATTCCATTTTATGAGCAACTAGTATTCAGTGGAGGGTTTCTATACAATTTCCTTTTCATTTGTCATTTGTCGTTGTAGAAGATTATTTGGTCATATTTGGTGCCAGGTTTTGCAAAATTCTCCAGACATATACTATGACATACCTCTCTAATGATATCATTGTTTCTACTCCTTGCATGGGTTATCACATTATGAGGCTAGATAGGTCAGGTGACCACATCTTGCTCATACATTCTGTTTTAGGTTTGGTTTTTTACAGCTGGATGCCCTTCCTCATAGCAACCTCTTTACAGTGTGTACTGGGAGCTTTTTATTGTGGCACTAGCACTACCATCTTACAGAGTGGACTGGGTGTTATTTGTTGTGGCACCAGTACAACCACCTTACATAATGTTTAGATGCTATTTATCATGGCACCAGTACAAGACTAGATGCTTTTTTTTTGTGGCACCAGTGCAACCACCTTACAGAGTGGACTGGGTGCTTTTTGATTTGGTACTAGCATTGCCACCTTACAGGGCAGACTGGGTGATTTTTGCCATGGCTCTAGTACAGCCACCTTACAGGATGGACTGATTGATCATTCTATAAAATGAATTTTAGAATTATATAATGATTAATAAAGATCCCTGACTGATTTCCATTTTTCTGAAGAAATGTGTTTTATGGTGTACTTCCCAGACTTAGCTATGCCGCTTTAAAAAAATATCCTGAATGCTAAATGATTAATGGCAGATGATTTCATTGACATTCAAACCATAATGACTGACCAACTCTATAACATTTCAGGAGGCGCGTTCTACAGTTGCTTTGACATTTTTCGAAACATTAGTTCCAGTTTTGCTAGGGAACCTAATATTACAAAAAGAACAAATCATTATAAATCACTGTGACCTTTGAGTAGCTCCTTTCAATTATCCACCTGTATTATTTTAAATATATACTTTATTCTTACTTTTTCACTTCAGGCTACAGCTTTATCTCTGTCTCTAAACTAGTTTTCTCAATATTTAGATCAGCCAGATTGCTAATTTGTTGAAGCCAGATTGTTTCTGGATCCACAGAAAGTCTGTTACTATTCACTTAATGTCAGTATTTGTATTCTACCAGAAAGAATAACACTTGGTATTATATTTCAATTTTGACCCACTATGTGGATAAATTTTTTCGGTTTCTTTATTTCTGCAACCCCATTTCATATAGTCTTTTATTTATTTTAGCTTCTCTCATTAAAAATATATTGTATAGAGTGATGGAGGTAGACAAAATAACTGAATGGTCAAGGTATTAGATAGACTACCTGTTTATAGGTTGTGGGTGTATGCACATGGCTTAGTTATTAGAGTATTCAGCTCGTAATTGTATTAGTTCAGTTCCTGGTGGTTCCTTGTGTTCTTGAGCAAGACACTTTATTTCATATTTCTCCAGTTCACACATCTGGTAAAAATGAGTTGTGCCTGTGATTCGAAAGGCCAGCCTTGTTACATGCTGTGTTGTGCTGAACCTTTCTGAAAGTTATGATATGGGTGGAATGCTCAGCCACTTCCATGTTAATTTCATGGTTAGGCTGTTCCATTGAAGCAATGGTCATCAGAAATGACAGAGGTTCAACAACAAGTTGTGAGTTCAAATATGTTAAAAGTGTTTTGATGTGTTTCTAGTCAGAATACTTTTATTTTGCATTGTCATAAACCACCTAGTTGTTGCAAATAAGTATTAGATTATCTGGGGATGCAGTCGACACAACTATCCTTTCTAGGAGAAGGTTTATCTCTCATTCACTTCACATCATTCACTTACATTCATTCTTACTATGGAAATAGCTGAGATAGTTGAATACAAAAATTGGATGCTTTGCATGATTGACTTTGCTACTTTACATTCAAATTTTGCCTGGCTGGTTTTCTTTTACTCCGCTCTAAGAATGGAAACATTTTGAGGTAATTTGATCAACTATATCACACTTTAAAATGCTGAAATTGGGTACGATAAAGCAAAAAAAAAAACTCATCTATTTTCTAGGACCATGAGGCAACATACGCCTAGGCTTCCATATGTCAGAGAGCATTCTCTCACATGATGGTGGTGATAGTGGTGGTCTATGTATATATTCTTCAGTTGATGGTATATAAAAATAGACAGACACTCTACAAAACTATTTTCACCACTAATTCCCATAAATAACTGTAGATAATTCAGCTGACCATGTGCTGTGGATATATATATTCACAGCTTTATAAATATTGTTACTGTTCAGTTGACTAACGAAAATATATTATTTGTTCCTGATTTATTTTAATATTTACATGTAGAATTCTTGTTTCAAAATTTTTTTTTTTTTTTTTATTAATTCAATCTTCAAAGGTGGTTTGTTACAGTCATTACACTCTATCAGTCAATTTCATACAATATTTCAAGATATAGTTTCACCTTTCTTCCAATTACCCATCGATTCACAAAGCGACAAAAATATTCTTTCTGATGTGTTTGTTATTTTTAAAAGCTACACTTCAGATTTTTAACCAATTAATGCTTCTCTTGTAACAAAAAATAAATAAATAAGTAAACATATAAAAATATAAAAATAAAAAATAAAAAGAGACAGTCTCAAAGATTACAACCTTGGAAATTTCAGCAGAGTAAAGTTGTGAAGTATCTGATTCTGAAACCACGAAAAGATCCTCAATTTCCTTCACAGTTGAAATTTCCATTTAGACCAGCATTAAAGTGATGAGCAGTTAGGTAGTTAAAGTCTGCATTATTGATATTCTTAAAATATGAATGAGGTTTTCTTCAATTTATGGATTGGTTCTGTACTATAGGAACATGTCTTTGATAAATAATCGAGATTAGTCACGTAACTTTACTGCTTTTGATAATTTATATATGTTTTTTTTAAAACTATAGTAAAGAAATAGCTTAAACATTAATGATTTGATACTTCTGGCTCTTTATGTTCTGAGTTCAAATCCCACTGAGGTTAGTTTTGCCTTTCATCCTGCCAGGGTTGATAAAATAAAGTACCATTCAAGTACCTGAGTTGATTTAATCAATTAACCCTTTTCCAAATTAGAAACTTGGTGGTGCCTGGGATCATATGTAAGTGATTTGAGGGCTTCCAGCCCACCATGAAGTCAGTGGCTCTGCTTTGAATACCAACGTAGTCTGGTAGCCACCAGTCCAACCCTTGCTGGCAGGGAAAGCAGACATTAAATGATGAGGATGATGATAAAATCAGACCTGGCACCTGATGATGTTGATGATGATAGAATAGCCATAAGTTTATGTAAAACCATGAAATATATAATTTCTTTTGAAATAGTATTTTTTCAGAGGCCTTAAATTCTTGAGTTGGTGTAAACTTCACTAAAGGTGCTGTATGAAGAGAAAACATTTCTGAAAACTAGATTCTTTGTTTTATACTTGTCATCTCTTCTATCTCAAGAGTTGCTATCTAATACTTTTATTCTTTACATCAAGATGGGAACACATTCTAGAACTGTAAATGAGAAAATACTGCTTCACTTCTCTTCACATTAGGAAGAAATAGCCTTAAATAGAGTGCTGTGACAGCCAATACCTGGGGAGCTTAACCACTGGTGACAACCCACAAACTTCATTAACTTAAAAAAAGATACAAGATTGAAAACTATTGGAAATACAAATAGTGGTGGTGGATTGAGGCATCTGGTTTGAGTGTATTGATTTGGTTAAGTCAGACGATCGTCTGAGATGATAATGAAAATGATTGTATTTATACACACACATAGTAAAAAGTCTAAGTAAAAGAACAACACAGAACAACATATTACAATAATATTAGTATAATCTTGAAAGGAGAGAATATATATTTGTTTATGTTTCACATACTTGTCCATCATTTAAAAGGATTGGAAGTGAAACTTAGAAAAAGGAAAAGATTTTTTAGTAGAGAAGAAAAAAAGAGAAAAGTCAAAGAACTGGAAGAGAGAGGATACACATGTTTGTTAGCTGGTAGACATCTTGGAAATTTCTAAAATTGCCTTCTAGATTGAGAGAAGTCAGAAAGGGGAGATAAGTACACGGTGAAAATTATGGGTTCATGTTCTTTGAAAAATGTGTGTGGATGTTGTATGGAGTTTGTGTGCCCAATAAAGCAAGGACTCAGGTTAAGTGCTCTAAGAATTCCACCCATCCACCACTCTGGACTGGTGCTTAATTCATTGACCCCAAATGGGCGGAAGGCAAAGTTGACCTTGCCAGGAATTGAACATAAAGCAGAGATGGCTGGAACAAGAAATACCAGCAAATCACCACCTTTGTAGTTTCTCATTAAAATAATATAGTTAAGAGGTTGCTGTAGTCTGCTTAAAACCTTGTGGAAAGTATAGAATATATTGGGTTTTTTAGAGGGCTATAGCAATTCTAATAGGACATAAAATGTTAGAAATAATGGTTTCTGATTTAAGCACAAGGTCAACAGTTTTGGGGAGGGGAATGTCGATTAAATCGAGCTCAGTGCATTACTGGTACTTTATTTTATTGACACTGTAAGGATGGATGGAAGGCAAAGCTAACCGTGGCAGGATTTTAACTTAGAACTTAAAGGGCCATAACTTTATGCCGCGAAGCATATTGTCTGACGCTCTGTTGATACTGCCAATTCATCACCCTTAAATGTTAAAAATAATAACAAAATTGTTAAGTGTTTAATAGCCCTTAATATCTCATGATGAAATCGATTTGTCAAAAGAAGAGTTGGAGAAACTAATTAAATTCTAGTTGTAAATACTACCTGGCCTTCAATATGTAAGGCTAAAATAAAACAACCATTTGTCTAATATACTTCAATTAAATAGAACAGAAGCATCTATCTAGTTTCAAAATTTCATGAAATTGTAAAATAAAAAAGTAGAGAAGCTACTGTTGGTTGGTTTAATTAATATATATATAGTTATCATTAATTTTAACTCAGTTAATTGAAGTGTTTCTATTAACCATATTAAATATGGGAGATCATGTTATATTCATATTTAGTTTATCTGGTTTAGGATATGTACACTGTACTCCTTCACATCATAAGAAGCAATTAAAAGGGTTGGTGTCAAGAAGGCTATCCAGTTATAAAACATTGCCTCAAAAGTCCTTTCCAATCCATGTCAAACATTGAAATAAAATAATGATGATGATGATAATGAACACTTCCCTGAGGTATTTTTCCACAATTATATTACTGATACTCATAATCAATGTCAATAGATATCCTCTATTTCTATATATATTGATCAATGTTAGTCTTGCCAACTGAATGGCATATACTTCACTGTGGGGGTATATTAAGACCAAAACATGTTTGTTTTCACCAGTTGACTTAAAAACCAGATCCAATCTCATTAAGTCATTTTTTAAATAATTCAATCAATTTTATTGGAATGATCTCCCTTGTTTTTAGATTCTATACACTCTTTAGAGGCAGCACTTGTCAACTAATTACTTGAATAATGTCAGTTCACCTCTTCATTACCATCTTTCTAATGTCAGTACACCCCTTTCATTACCATATTTCTAATGTCAGTTAACCCTTTCATTACCATATTTCTAATGCCAATTAACCCCTTCATTACCATATTTCTCATGTCAGTTCACCCCTTCATTACCATATTTCTAATGCCAATTAACCCTTTTATTACCATATTTCTAATGTCAGTACACCCCTTCATTACCATATTTCTAATGTCAATTAACCCTTTCATTACCATATTTCAAATGTCAGATAACCCCTTCATTACCATATTTCTAATGTCAATTAACCCCTTCCATTACTATATTTCTAATGTTAGTTAACCCTTTCATTTTGGAAGAATTCAATAAAATAAGTTTTTCATTAGTAAACTGATATTTAGAGCATTATTTAACAGAAATTTGTAAAATAAAATGATGATTGATTTTAAGATAAACATTTTAAAATTAGCAGTTTTGCATATATCATATGAATCCAAGGTGGTTTCAGGCATTTTATTATCAAAAGGGTTTTACTACTCAACTATATTACATGTGCGACACTCTTTCAGTCTTTCATTTTAATCTATATATTGCTATGTTTCTTTCCCTTCCTCTTTCTTAACTTCCTTTTCTCTCTCATCCAACCTTTATTGTAAAGTGGTTTTATTTAATAAATTTTAACTTCATGAATTCATCATCAACATCATTATTATTTAATGTTCATTTTCCCTACTAGCAAGTGTTGGATGGTTCATCACAGACCAAATCAGTTCTTAGTCCAAACTACTGGCCTCTCAAATGGGCTGGAGACTCACTTTTCACTTACATATGTTCCTGTACTCTACAAATTGCACCAGATGCATTTTATTGTGGCACCAACACTAGGGAAGTTGTCATATTTTTGACATTACTGAAGCGTCCTCCCAATCCTTTGTTTGGCAGGTTTTCTATGGTTAGTTGCTATTACTATCACCAACCACTTTATAGTGTGTACTGGATGTGTTTATTGTGTCACCAACACTGGAGAGGTTGTTGTGCCTTTGACACAGCTGAAGAATCCTTCTGACCATTTTTGGCATGGTTTCTGCAGCTGGATGCCCTTCTTATCAACAAGCACCTTAGGGGTGTACTGGGTGCATTTTTCATGGCACCAGCATGTTTCTACTTTTGGCACAAGGCCAGTAATTTGATTACTGGTACTTCATTTTATCAACACTCTTAAGGATAAAGGCAAAGCTAAGCTTGGCGACATTTGAACTCAGACGTAAAGGGACGTAACTATATGTCACAAAGCATGTCTGACACTCTACCAATACTGCCAATCCACCACTAATAAAAGTAATAATAATCAAATGTTTTTTAATGGGTAGAAGGAAATATTGTCATTAGCAAGGTATTTGTTTTTGTTTTCCTTCATATATAGAAAGTGAAGAAAACATTGTTATTGCCATTCTAAAAGAATGAGTGGAAGAAATTCATCAAGATTTGCCTGAAATGAGTATTAAGGATAAAATGCTGAAAATATTTACAATTTATTAATTTTCTCTTCTTAGATAGATGTCTTTAATTTTTAGTATTACTGGAATTGTTAGAATAAGGTTTTTACAACAGGAAAACCTGCTTGATAATACAACTATTCCATTACAATGGGGGAAATCATATTAGATCTGAACTTCTTAACAGACAAAGCAAATAGTGCTTTATGCTTTGCCTTGAGAAAGAATGTTATATGCTTGTGCCAGAATTTGATTTCTTTTGATTTAGTAGCCCCGCACTTAAACTACTCGGTCACTACACTGTATATAATCAGCCATATAATTGAGGGTATTGCTTCTAGACACAAATGCAGTATGAATAGACTTCACATTTAAACAAGTTGCATTTATCAGGTAGCTGATCAATAGAACATTGGAGGAGAAATTCTTACAGCAAAATGGATAAAGAAATAGCCTTAGTGTAAAAGTTTCAGCTTGAGCTGATATATTATAGGATGCCTCTATGTTCTAATGCATTCCATTCTGTTTACTGTGTATAGGCAAATTACTGCATGGAGACATAAGAGTTGAACTATTGATTAATTAGGAGGTCTTGTGATTTCTATTTGTAAGAAACTTTAAATAAATCAGCCAACAGCCTCCTAACCTAAGCTGATTCAATCATTCCTAATCCAGACAGTTGCTTATTAACACTGCATATTCTTTAATGGGGGATTATTTCTGAGGGTTAGAATTTTGGTTATATTATTTTGATACTATGGCAGAAATATTCCAGAAGAATTTCTGTATAGTAATTGCATCTGTAAGGTGGCAAATTGGCAGTCATTAGAATGTCAGATAGAATGTTTTCTGGTATTCATTCTGTCTCTGTGCTCTGAGTTCAAACCTGCTAAGGGCCATAGCAGCAACAGATAATTTGACAAACAGTTTAAAATAAACTTTTTGTTTAAGTATCAAAAGAATAATTTGGTCATATTTTCTTATTAATTTCTTAACCCTTTCATTACCATATTACTAATGAAATACACTGCCTATGTGTTTCAATTGACTTTGAAAATAACCAAACATTTCGAGGGTTGTTAGCAAGCTCATATTTAGAGCATTACTTAAGAAAATTTTCTAAAATAAAATTATGTTGAAGTTTAAATATAAAGATAAACATTTTAAAGCAAGCAGTTTTATATCATAAATTGAAGCTCATTTCAGGCAGTTTGGTATCAAAAGGATTAAATTTAAGCTGCTTTGTTTTATCAGAATAACTAGGATCTGATTCTGAGTTAAAACTTAACTTAGTTATAATTATTACTTTGTGTTCTTGCTCTAATGTCAAATGGTATCGGTTGTATTATATCATAAGTGTTGTAAAAGCATCCAATATTTTTGAAAACACACCCATCCAGAACATATCTATATTAATGCCAAAATCAATTCATTTTTATATGTAGGAGGTTTATATATAATACCTATTACAAGGGGATTACTTTTTTATGTATAGTATATAATTATTTTTATTCATCATCAATTTGTTTCTGCTTTTCCAAGTTTGCATGGATTGAATGGGTCCTTCCAGCACAGCTTCCTTCCACTTGTAGCATTCCATTGTCATATCTTCTGTGAGGTTCAGTGGTTTGAGATCAGCTCTAAATCACCTCTGGTCAAGTTTTTCTCGGTCTTCCTTTGCTGCAGTTTTCTTCCTCTGGCATCTCCTGGTACTTCTCCACTCAGCATTCAGCATTCTTATGCATCACATATCCATACCAGTTCAGTCTTTTCTCTTACATACTACATCTGATTCCTCTTATACCCAGCTTTTCTCTCAGTTCATCCATGCTCTCTAGTTCATGCACACTAACATTATACATCCAATGGAGCATGCTTGCTTCATTTGTCTCCAGGCTCCATTTCTCCTCTGCAATTATTGTTCATGCCTCACTACCATGCAACATCATACTTCCCACACATGCATCAATTTGTGTTTTGCAGAATTTCAAGATGCAGGCTTACATTTATATACTTTACTATGTATTATATTTTCAATTTAAAACAATCTGTCACATTTTGAAAATGTTAAAGATTTTTCTAATGAATACATATTGGTTTTGAGTGTTTATATGGTTGGATTTTCTTCCTCTCGCCAATAACTATATCAAAGGGAACTGGGTGTATTTATCTTGGTACTGATGCTAGTGAAGTTATTTTATCTGTTTAACAGACCTGTTTATCCTATTGTTGGGTTTATTTAAGAATATTATATCTCGTAAATGAGTTGTATTTATTGTAGCATAAGAGGTCCCATCTCAATTGAGAAGAAGTTGGAAAAGAATAAAAGGGCAAATAGAAAAGGAAAAAAAGTAGAGAGTGCAATAAACACTGAGTTACCAGTATAGCTTAAGTTACTTCATTGGAGAGTGACTGTTAGTTGTAAAGGCTTTTCAAATAATTCATACTTCTATTTCCCATTGCTATTTGTGTGTCTTATCACTATGAGATAAATGTTGATCAGGATTCAATGACAATGAGCTTCCTTTCCTGTCTAATCGTGATCTCCGACTTCCCTTGATTACTGTCTAACCTTGATCCCTGACTTCCCTTGATCTCTGTCCTCCAAAGCAGCTGGTAGAGGTTCACAGCTGATGAGTGTTACATTCCAGCACAATAAGGGGGTGTAGTGTTTATTAAAAAAGTCATTAAAGTAACTATTAAAGGCTTTATGATAATTGACATAACTATGTACTTTGAAACTGTATTTGAATTCCTGTGCAATGTGAATATTTGTTGTAAATTTAGTGGAATGCATTGAGTATAACTTTGCAATTAATATCTTTTGAAAATATAAATAACAATGAACAGCCTGTGGATAAAAATGAAAATTATACAACTCGACAGATAACTTATAATTTATTTCATAAACTCTTGGTGACATGCAGTCTAATTTGTTCTGTATGCAGAGAAGGGTGACTAAAAATTCAGGACTGAACTGTGTGTTCAATGGGTACAAAAACAGTTTAGTAGTAGTATTCCTGGCAAGCTGACATGTAAGTCAGGTTTTCAGTTCAGTTCAGTAGGTTGTTTTAGGACAGTCCAGATGAAAGTAATGACCTATAATGAGTAAATAAAATGCTATTACAAGTGTATTCTGTTTGTCAAAATATGTAATCAATTATCCACCACCATCATCATCATCATTGTCTCCTCCATATTGAGGAATATCCATTGTTTAATTTTTTATTGTTACCTTTCTTTTTGCTATTGTTAATTCTATTTACACGCACAACCCACATTGAACATATACACCCACTCTGTTTTTGTCCTATGTCGTACTAATATTTTCTTAATGCTAACCGTTGTGGAGAAATAAGAAATCATTAATAATAATAATAATAACAATAACAATAATAAAGAGGACATTAAGAGGACAATAAGGACTGTACAAAACAGTACAGTGTGGGTTTTTTTCGGCGTGTGTGAAAGAAAGGTTTATAAAGACGAAAAACTAAACACTTAAAAATAAAAATAAACATTTTATTTTTAAATACAATGTATTTCATTAGAAATATGGTAACTCAATGGTTAAAAAAGATTGAAACTTATTAGATTTATAAAATAGTGGAATATGAAAGAGAAACAAGAAAATTAGTGAAGTAACTTTTTGGCATTTATGGAAAAAAAAATTTTTTTAATTTTAAAGAAAAAATTAAAAGTTATAAAAGATTAAAATGTGAAATTACTTTCTATATGTGAACAATATTTCCTTTTTTTTTCATTTCCTTAAAATTGTAATTGCTATAATAATATTGTCAACGAAAATCAACATAAGTTAGACTGATGGGTGGAAGTGAGAAAGGATGAAGGAGACGAGTTGATAGCAGGCAATAAGATAGCTGTGGATTTGAACAAAAGGAGCAATAAAAGCAATATTTTTATTAAAATTTGTTAAAATTGCGATTTTAAATATTTCATTATTATTTTAGATTAAACTAAAAGATTGTTATGATTATTATATATCTAAGGCAGTAGTACTGGTGCCATGATAAAAAGCACCCAGTCTACTCTGTAAGATGGTAGTGCCGGAATCATGATAAAATGCTCCCAGTACAAGCTGTAAAGTGATTGACTTTAGGAAGGGCATCCAGCTGTAGAAACCAAGCTCAAAATGGAACATATAAACAAGACATTGGCACCTGACAGGTCTAGCTTCAGTATGTGACAACCCATCTAACCAATGTAAGCATGGAAAATAGACATTAAGCAGCGATGATGATCAATAAGAATAAGACAGATAGTATGGTTATGAATTATTAATAGTAATTTTTTTAATATTTTGTTTTCAATTTTTTTTTAGTTTTTTAACAGGCTGTTATAAATGAACATGAACTATATGTAACTAAGCAAATAGGAACGTCAAATACATAAATCTGAACGTAGATACACTTAGGACAAACGCAAAGTAATTTCTGAATGTGAATAATACACTCCGAAAATAAAGCCAATAATAAAAAAAAACACTCAGTGGATATGACTATTGAATGCCAGACTCATAACTTATACACTCATTAAAACAAAGCCTAAACTAAATGTTACAAGACATCATCCATAATTCCTACCTCAAACATCATCCATATTTTCTGACTCAAACTCCGTAAACCCTGCCACCAACTCACTCCAAATATGAGTATGTGGGAGATGGACTTTTTCAAGCTGCAGCCGTCATATTATGCAGTTTCTGTATAAGAAACCAAGCCCAAACCAGTTCTGTGTGAGCGAATCAGGTCCCCTGACCTGATCTCTCACAAAGGATCAGCTCGTCCTACCCATGCTAGCATGGAAGATGGACGTTAAACGATGATGCTGATGATGATGATGATGATGAATAAACAATATCTATTATTATCAGCATTGACTACAACCCCATTGCGTAATAATCTACACCAACCAGACCCATTCCCGAAACTAACAGATAAACTTATTTAAAGTCTGTTTAGAGCCAATTTGTGATGCTTTACAACATCCCAAAACATGCCTGATAAATTAAATTAGAGATTTTAATAAAGATTTTATTTACAAACTATTATTAACAGATCTGGATTTCATATTACATTGACAAAATAAATGGATAACAATTTTTATAATTTGTAAATTTTTAATTAATATTGATGAAGAGAAATTGATTGAAATATATTTCGATGAAGAGAAATTCATTGAAATACAATGGAACCTCAGTTCACAAACTTAATTCATTCCTGAAAGCTGTTCACAAACTGGAACCATTTTCCCCATATTAAATGTTGAGAGAGAAATACATCGAGAGAGCTAGATATCACCATAGTAACACAGCAAGTGATGTTTTGCCATTGATATTCATAGCTTATCGCACCAACTGTTGTTACCACATACTGTGTATATATATATATATATGTAGCATTCTCTAGACAAAGGGAAGTAGCCAGAGTTACTTCCCGTAGAATTTCTAGAATATTCCTTGAACTTCCGTTCCAGAGATTATAAAAGAAAGAGCAAAGGGCAATCTCCCTCTCTTTTACCAGCAGGCTCTAGAACTGACCACACCAAGCACAGATACGTTAAGCTTTTTTCTAATCCTATCTTGTATCTCAGCATTGCACCATATCATGGCACGAGGTACGTTTTACTACCAAAATTGTAACAAGCACACTTCAATAAATACAAGTCGTTATTGATACTCGTTTCTGAAATATTCGTCATGCTTCAGTTATTACATCGTCATTTCTTTTACATCTTCTAAACAAGTTAAATTAGTGGTTGGCATGTAGTGGTATTTACTGGAGTGGATAACCCTATGGCCAATTCACTAAATTGGTGCCCTGACGTGATGTGAAAATATTTGACGCAACAGTGGGCATTAATGCAGGCATAAAACACAGAAAAAAAAAATTTGTCCCTCGTGTCTTTGGTTCAACCAAGCTTTCGTTTTTTTGGAGTCGCCATCTTACTTGCTCGGTGCTATATTTTTTTTACTTAAGTTATTCATGGTACTACCACGTGTGCAGCAGTTGGAAAAAAAAAAAGAAACTACGAAGAAATTCTCGCTCAGGGTCTACGGTGTTAATCATAAGCAATTCTTCGTTGGCGGCATTTTCTGGTGATGCCAAATTGTGGTTTGCACAACTGGACTCGCGTTCAAGCAGCACAACAGAGATTACATGTGCTTATCAGTGGAATTCCTGCTTCGCTGGCAACCTCAGTTAAAGACATAATTACAGATCCTCCACAAGGCACATCTTACGAAACCCTAAAGGCAGAAGTGCTCAGACGGAACAGCCGCTCGTCTGAGAGTAGATTTTGTTCCTTGTTGGAAGAGGAAAACCTGGGTGACAGAACTCCGTCTCAATTTGTACGGCGTATCCGGGAACTGCGCGACTCAACAGCAGAGGAAAATTCCTTTGTAAAACAGCTATTCTTCTGCCGTTTGCCAACATGTGCAGACCATATTGGCGAATATGGTTGACACCAGTTCTTTGGAAAAGATTGCAGCCTCGGCGGACCGCATTATGGAATTTTCTCAAGAGCCTACTTCGGCAGATTCAGTCGTCACTTCTTCTGCTTTTAAAACCCAGCCTGCTTCACCTCCTGAGGACTCGATGTTGAGAGCCATTGATGCGTTAACTCGTCAAGTAGCTAAACTGTATTGGAATCGAATGCCATCTAGGTGGCGTTAACGAAATCGGTCTCCTTCTTTTAATCGTTGCACCAACTTCCCCGCCAACAACTCATCTTTGTATTGGTATCACGTGCGATTTTGTGAAAAAGGGAAACACTGTATTCAGCCCTGCTCTTTCAAGGCCCCGGAAAACTAAAATTGGAGAGTCTGGGCACGGCAGACCTCTCCCTCAATAATTCACCTTATCGTGCTTTCTTCGTCAGAGACCGAGTCTCAAACAGGTCATTTATGGTGGACACAGGGTCTAGTTGCAGCATTTGGCCTTTACGGTTCAGCTCTACCAAGCCAAATTTTTCCGGCATTTCTTTATATGCAGTGAACCAGTCTCCGATCAAAACCTATGGTCAAATATCTTTATCGTTGGACTTAGCTTTGCGTCGATATTTTAAATCGATTTTCGTCATTGCGGACCTACCTCATCCTATTCTCGGTGCCGATCTTTTACACCATTATTCACTTTTGGTAGATGTCAGGAGACAGAAACTTGTGGATGGTACCATATCTTTATCTACGCCTGCTTGTAGGTCTACTGCTGCTGTTGTCAGCCCCTCATTTTTTATAGCTGCCTCTGGAAATCAGTTTCATTCACTTCTTGCCTCATTTCCCGAGTTAACGGACATCTCATATAAACCTAATCAGGTAGTCCACTCGACTCAACACTTTATTACAACAACTGGCCCGCCTGTTTTCTCTCATCCACAAAGGTTGGCTCCAGACTAAAGAAAGAGATGAGTTCGAGCACATGCTTCAGCTCGGTCTTATTCGACCTTCCACCAGCCCATGGGCATCTCCGCTTCACTTGGCTCGAAAGGGTGAAGTGGGTTTTAGGCCGGTGGGAGATTATCGAAGACTTAATGCCATCACTACACCTGATCGTTATCCTTTACCAAATTTACAGGATTTTTCATCCATTCTGCATGGATGCAAGATATTTTCTAAAATAGATCTGGTACGGGCTTACCATCAAATACCCATAAATCCAGAAGACATACTAAAAACAGCTGTGACCACCCCCTTTGGTTCGTTTGAATTTCTGTCCATGCCTTTTGGTTTGCGGAATGCCTCTAGCACGTTCCAGCGTTTTATCGATGAAGTCACGCGTGGATTGGATTTCGTGTTTGCTTACGTGGATGACCTCTTGATAACCAGTGACACAGCTGAACATCATCATCAACATCTATCCCAGTTATTTCAACGTCTTCAATCGTACCAACTCAGAATCAACCCAGCTAAATGTGTGTTTGGTACAGCTTCACTGGAATTCCTTGGACATCTTATAGATTCAGAAGGCATTCGACCTCTGCCATCTAAGGTGGAAGCGATTCAGCGTATCGCACCCCCCACCTCACTGAGACAGTTACGTCATTTCTTGGGATTAATTAACTTTTATCGTCATTTTATTCCCAACTGTGCTGAAAAGTTATTCCCCTTGACGCAGCTTTTAAAGGATGCGAAAAAGAAAGATGCACCCATTGTACTTTCTGCCGATAATTTACAATCGTTTGAATCCATCAAGTCCGAAATAGCTGAAGTTTCTTTCCTCGTGCATCCCGTTGCAAACGCGAGGCTTTCTTTAACTGTTGATGTGTCCGATCATGCTGTTGGAGCAGTTTTGCAACATACGATCAACCATCAGGTTTAACCACTTGCATTTTTCTCACGCCAACTTAAACCAGCGGAACAGAGATACAGCACCTTTGACAGAGAACTTTTGGTGGTCTATCTTGCCATGAAGCACTTCCACCATTTTTTGGAAGGGTGGGAGTTCATGATATTCACAGACCATAAACCGCTAACATTCGCTCTCCAATCTAAGTCCGACAGGTACTCTCCAAGGGCATATAGGCATTTGGATCTCATCTTCCAGTACACCAGTGACATTCGTCATATAGCCAGAGCTGCCAACATACCCACAGACGCACTGTCTCGACTTTCTGTGTGTTCTCTTGCATCTCCTGCATGGCAACTGACCAACCTACTTTGGATTCGTTAGACATTTCATCTGACCAGTTCTGCTGCTGCAAATTGCAATATTTACCTCTTCCATCTTCTGAAGGGAAAATTCTCTGCGATATTTATTTCTACTGGCTCACCCAGACCACTTGTTCCAGATTGCCATCAACGTACAGTTTTTGATGCACTTCATTCCTTGTCGCATCCCGGCATAGCTGCCACGGTGAAACTTATTACAGCTTGATTTTTCTGGCCTAATATGCGTCGTTTAATCACCGGTTGGGCACTTTCTCATTTGAAGTGCCAGCGCTCTAAGATTTATCGGCATGTTCGCGCTCCTCTTGGTAAATTCAGCCCACCGACGCCCATTTCTGTCACATTCACATGGATATTGTTGGTCTGTGGCCCGTTAGTCATGGGTTCACATATATATTGACCTGTATCGATTGTTTCTCTCGGTGGCCTGAAGCCATACCCCTAGTGGTCATAACAGCCGAGTCTGTTGCCCGAGCTTTCATTTCCAATTGGGTTGCTCACTTTGGTGTTCCTTCTAAAATAACCACGGATCGCAGACGACAGTTCGAGGCTTCCTTATTTCGTGAAATATCTCGACTTTTGGGTGCTCATCATATTCATACGACCAACTGTCACCCAGCCTCCAACGGAATGGTGGAGAGGTTTCACAGACAGTTGAAAGCTGCACTCCGTGCTACTCCTGATCCGCAACGTTGGACCGAATTTTTGCCAATCGTGCTTCTTGGTTGTCGTTCTGCCATTAAGACAGATTTGGGTTTCTCCTCAACTGAACTTCTTTACCTTGACTCTTCCCGGTTGATTCATTGCATCTTGATCCAACATCATATGTCACCAGGATTCGTTCTTACTTCTCGGATCTTTCACCAAAGAACCCTCGTGACCAGTCTATATCTTCTGCTGTTCCATCGGATATCTCTACGTGGACACACATTTTTATATGGAATGATTCCATCAAGGGACCGCTTAAGTCACCCTATAATGGACCTTTTTGTGTGCTTTCGCACACACCAAAACATTTCACAGTGGCTGTCAATGGTTGAAAAGTGACAATATTCATTGACAGAGCAAAGAGGGCTTTCTCTGAAAGTCTCATTACAATGCCTGATACACCACATACATTCACTCCCACACCAACACCTTCACCTCCACCGCAAACACAACATACCACACAACCTTATGTCACACGAGGTGGCAGAACAGTAAAATGGCCACGTAAACTGTCAAAAACTATATACATTTAACCCCTAGTGGCATTAACAAACTTTTTTTTCAGTTTCAGATAGAATTAGTGTCAGAAAAGTCTGTACACTGGTGATGTATGAACTATTTGATTTTGAAGAAACTTTGAACTTACCATTGAGCATTAATTTTTCTCTGCTCCTTTATGTTAACTTTGAATTATCAGTTTTGTTACATTTACATTTTTTCTTTGTAAAATGCATTTACTTGTTTTGTGCTTTTTTTGCTATTTGCTTCAGTTGCGAGCTCATGTTTTATTCATGCACTTTCTTGTACCTTTGCTTTGCTGTTCATTTCTTACGGGTTCTCGCTACAATGACCTTCGGTTGGTTATTCGACTTCTCGTCTGAGAGGGGAATCTTGTAGCGCTCTCTAGACAAAGGGAAGTAGCCAGAGTTACTTCCCGTAGAATTTCTAGAATATTCTTTGAACTTCCGTTCCAGAGATTATAAAAGAAAGAGCAAAGGGCAATCTCCCTCTCTTTTACCAGCAGGCTCTAGAACTGACCACACCAAGCACAGATATCTTAAGCTTTTTTCTAATCCTATCTTGTATCTCAGCATTACACCATATCATGGCACGAGGTACGTTTTACTACCAAAATTGTAACAAGCACACTTCAATAAATACAAGTCGTTATTGATACTCGTTTCTGAAATATTCGTCATGCTTCAATTATTACATCGTCATTTCTTTTACATCTTCTAAACAAGTTAAATTAGTGGTTGGCATGTAGTGGTATTTACTGGAGTGGATAACCCTATGGCCAATTCACTAAATATATATATATTAAGTAAGAATATTTTTGAAACAGCGAGCGAGTTTGAAATTATAAATACAAGCTATCGCTGTATTTTGACTAAAGATGGGTATTGACGTACATGTATGTCAATACTCATCTTTTTCCATTTCTCCGAGGGTTCCTAACCCCACTATCAGGCTAAATAATTTCTTTAATTTCTTTAGTCAAAATACGGCGATAGCTTATATTCATAATTATATATATATATATATATATATAAGTATGTATACGTACATACATATATGTATACAGACGAACAGTAGTATCTATATATATACATACATGCACACATATATATATGTACGTATGGATTCACCGAACATTTATTATAATGCTCGGTTTGTTTGTAAACAAACATCCCGAATTAAGCCGTACAGTGTTTAGCAACCATCGTTGCCCTTTTGTTCAACACTGGCAAAGGACAAAGGAACGATGTACTAGTTTCAAGCTTATTAGCTATCGTCAGCACTGTAAACCTTCCTGCCAGATGATTGAACGTTTGAAAGTATATACTTTCCTTATGCATATTAACAGCTGAGTAGCCTAATTTGCATATCGAGTGAGTTAATCGGCCGGGCGCACTGAAAACGATAAATGGAAAAAATTAAACAAAATTTCATTTCTCACTCTTAGTATTGCTGTTACTTAAATATAAGTATGTATACGTACATACATATATGTATACAGACGTACAGTAGTATGTATATATATACATGCACACATATATGTACGTATGGATTCACCGAACATTTATTATAATGCTCGGTTTGTTTGTAAACAAACATCCTGAATTAAGCCGTACAGTGTTTAGCAACTTTCGTTGCCCTTTTGCTTAACACTGGCAAAGGAACGATGTACTAGTTTCAAGCTTATTAGCTATCGTCAGCACCGTAAACCTTCCTGCCAGATGATTGAACATCTGAACGTATATACTTTCCTTATGCATATTAATGGCTGAGTAGACTAATTTGCATATCGAGTGAGTTAATCAGCCGGGCGCACCGAAAACGATAAATGGAAAAAATGAAACGAAATTTCATTTCTCACTCTTAGTACGGCTGTTACTTAAATATAGTTGCTAAACACTGTCTGGCTTAATTCGGGATGTTTGTTTACAAACAAACCGAGCATTATAATAAATGTTCGGTGAATCCATACGTACATATATATATGTGTGCATGTATGTATATATATATACATACTCTGTACGTCTGTATACATATATGTATGTACGTATACATATTTATATTTAAGTAACACCCGTACTAAGAATGAGAAATGAAATTTTGTTTCCTTTTTTCCATTTATCGTTTTCGGTGCGCCTGGCCGATTAACTCACTCGATATGCAAATTAGGCTACTCAGCCGTTAATATGCATAAGGAAAGTATATCCTTTCAGACGTTCAATCATCTAGCAGGAAGGTATACGGTGCTGACGATAGCTAATAAGCTTGAAACTAGTACATCGTTCCTTTGCCAATGTTGAACAAAAGGGCCACGATGGTTGCTAAACACTTAATTCGGGATGTTTGTTTACAAACAAACCGAGCATTATAATAAATGTTCGGTGAATCCATACGTACATATATATATATATATATACTACTGTACGTCTGTATACATATATGTATGTATGTATACATACATATATTTAAGTAACAGCCTTACTAAGAGTGAGAAATGAAATTTCGTTTCATTTTTTCCATTTATATATATATACACACACACACACATACAGTGGAACCTCGGTTCATGAACTTAATTTGTTCCTAAAGGCCATTCATCACGCAAAATGTTCGTAAACCGAAACTATTTTTCCCATACAAAATGTTGAGAGAGAAATACAATGAGAGAGGGACTCTGAGTGAAAGATTGATAGATGTCACCATAGTAACTAACTACACAGCAAGTGAGACTTTGCTACTGATACTGCAAGTTTATCGCCAACTGTTGTTGCCAGCTTATGTATTTGTTATTCGAGACACTATTCGTGATATTTTATGTTTGGAAAAATTGTTCATGAACCGATTTATTCAAGATGAGGTGTTCGTGAACCAAGATTCAACTGTATCCATAGTGTAGGTACTAGGTTGTTGGAGTTTCTTTTATTTCTCTGTGCTGTTATTGTTAAAGTATTACCTTCCCATATCATTTACATGCTTCTTTCTTTAACACTTATAGTATAGCATAGAGTTCAATCGACAAGATCCCAACCTCATTCGCTTACCAAGTGTGTGTGTGTGTGTGTGGGGGGGGGGGGGGGGGGGGCTCGTCAAATCGGACCATGGAAACAGTGTTTCCATTGGTCTTTCCATTGTTGATACTATCTACTGGTTGCAACTCCTGAACTCCTGTAATGATTTAGTAGATATGTGGTTTGATAACATAAATATTTATCTTATCTTTACTAGCAGACAGATTGTTATGAAAATTTGCAGTAAACTAAAAACCTTAATTTTTAATGGGATGCAGTGATAATGTTGCTTTATACTTTTGAAGTGTCTTGTTAATGTGGTTACATGCAGTGCAGGATGTTAAGAGTTAATTTATGCTGGTATGGGCATTTAATATGAAAGTTTGTCACATTTTCACTGTTGTGAGCTGTCAGTGATGACTTTGTTTGAGGGGGGGGGGGGGTATTTCTCCAGAAAATTGACTAGATAATAGTAAACTGAAATTGAACCAAATTATATAAATAGTATGTATTTTGCTGAGGGGTTTGTCTGTCAGACAGCAAAATCCATTTAGTATAAACAGGCACAGAAATGACTTTCTAATGAGTCAACTTAGAACCAATATTTCTGTCAGTTGAAAAACGTCTTTAAACTTCTTTAAAATGCACTCAGTTCTGTCTATGATGGAGTTTTTGTTAAATTGAAAGTAATTTCTTTCCATTTTGAAGTAGAAGGAGGGGGGAAAAAATGAAAAAAATTTTGGATCTTGTTAATTCATTTCTTTCTCTATATAGTGTATTAAAAAATAATGTCAACTAAGATATTATATTTGATGCTTGCAAAATGCTATTACGAAATGCACTTCGAAGTAGAATTATCACCAGGTTGAAATAAGCTTTCATCTCTGACGCTTCTAATGCAATCAATGTTGTTGGCTTTGAAAATCAATTACTGTCTAATGTATTCTGCAGTGAGTGTGACTTGTATAAGAATGTATTCTCTAAAACAATCTCTTTTGTGGTTATATAAAGTTGTTTTTTTTCCCCCTTTGTTGTTGTTGTTGCTTTTCGAGGTTAAAAAAACTAGTTCAGTCATTTTATTTCTTTTAATTGGAACATCTTTTTTAAAAACATTTCATTTCACATACTCGTACATCTGAGCATACTTTACTCATACATCTGAGCATACTTTTATGTACATGTATGTCCTTACATTTACACATGTATGTCCTCACACATACACATTTATACAGCACAACACACATACATGCTTGTATACATGCATGCACGTGTTACAAGGCTAACATGAAAAATTCGCAGCTGAGCAAACATTCTTGGATTAAAATGTTATTGTAGATGTTGCAGACAAGGCAAGATTCATTTCTCTCCTTATTTTAATCTACCTGGTTGACAATATAGTAGTTTGAATTTTAAAAAAAGTCCATCCATTTCATTTTGCAAATTAGTTTGAATTAGAAAATCCATCCAACTAAAAAAATATATATATTTGTTTCAACAATATGTATGAATACAGTTCAATGACTCAAATCAGTAAAATAAATAGAACAAAGAATGTAAAATTTATATTAAAAAAAGGGTAAATAAATAAATAAACCCACCCTGCTAATCTTGGCACAAGGCCAGCAATTTAGAGGAAAGGAAAATCAATTAAATCAATCCCAGTACTTGATTGGAACTTTATTTTATTGATCCCAAAGGGATGAAAGGCAAAGTTGACCAGTGAGTTTTGAACTAAGAACATAATAGGCTGTAACTAAATGCTGCTAAGTGTTTTGTTCATTGTTCTAAGAATTCTGCCAATCCTTGCAGATAAAATAATACATATAGTATCAGAAACTTAATCAGGCCACAATTCATTATCTACAATTTCAAAATAGGGAATGTTTTTGTATGTTATTGTTTTTGTGGTGAGTTACTCATCTCTGCAAGGCTTATTTACCATCAAAATTTGACCAAACACCACTCATACTTAACCCTTAGACACAGTTTTTATGTATTAGTAATCTCTGTGTATCTTTGTTGTTCAGTGGGGTTTTTTTTAGTTTATTAATTTATTTATTTATTAATTTGTTTATTTATTTTTGTAATTTTAATTTTAATGACCAATATTTTAATAATTTTACTGTGAAATTTTCAAAAAGAGATACAGATAAATTTTCATCTCTAGGTAACATTAAGAAAATTGAGGTTTAAGGTAGCAAATTGACAGATTCATGGCAAATTGAGGTTTAAGGTAGCAAATTGACAGATTCATTAAAACATCAGATAGAATGCTTTATGGTATTCATTTCAGCTCTCTGTGCCCAGAGTTCAAATTCTACCACGTTCAACTTTGCCTCTCGTCCTTTCAAGATTGATTTTTAAAAAGTACCAGTCTAGTACTAGAGTAGATTCTTCCTCTGTATCTTTTTTCTCTTCCTCTCTATCATTCTCTCTCTCACCTTCTTTGGAAGAAATCTGCCATGTTCAGACATGGGGATGGATGTGCTCTGCTAGGTTTTAAATGTCCAAGAAACACATATGTCACTACAATGCCCCTAAGACTCCACCAGGAATTATGGGTCCACACATACATTAAGATGTGCCTGTGCTCGGAATAATGTGGTGTTGAAACTACTACTGTGTATTATGTAAGGAAAGAAAAAGACGAATTGATGGAATTTTACTGTGGCAGTAATAAACCTTAACTACTGAAAAAAATTAGATATGTAAGACAAAAAGTTCTTGACTGTTCATTTGCAGATAAAAAAGCAAATGCATGCCAGTGTTTATATTTTATAAATTAAGAAACTTACTGCAATTATTCCATAATGACATAACCTTGATAGATTTTGCAGTATACTATATATAGCAGGTGTGGACAACCTTTTTGAGCAATGGGCCTTATGAGATATGGCTCATCATAAGGTGGGCCGCACTACTAAAAAAATTCAAGGTAATTTTTCATTACTCATGCCATTCCGAAAGCTTAATCGACTGTAGTTTTCCTATGACTGGTATATATTTCATGTAAAAATTACCTTTTCCATAAAATTATAATGTGGACCTAGAAAACCTCAATTCAAAGTATATGGTACATTTTAAACATATGTAAACTGGAGGTGTGACTTATTTATTGTAACATTGGTGTGAACACTAATCTTGTACAAGTTTACAACACTGATGAAACAACATTTTACTAGCACTACTTTCCTAGAAAATCACTAAATGCTGATGGGAGAACACTGATAACTTTTATGGATATTAATAACAATTTGACTATTCTTGGATGTATTTATTTTGCAAGCACACAAAGCAGAGTTGGCAGGTTGGCAGTAATTGGAAAAGATTAAATTCAAAAAGGGAGAGTGCCAATAGATTTTATGGACAAAGAGGACAATTTGACTGATCTTTAGTGTGCTAATTTTGCAAACAAGTACAAGATAATGTTGGCAGTAATTGGAAAAGACCAAATTCAAAGATGTTTTTAAAGCTATACATAATTTAGATACATATTGTTATACATCTACAAAGTATGAGAATTATTTTCTAACTGGTTCAATAACTTTATATCATTGATATGAATTGATTAAAGATAATGTGGATTGGAAGAAAACTACAATCCTTTCGTTTTCTCTGGAAAAGGATGTTTTCTGTTTTAACTACTACTATTCAGCACGATATCTATATTAAGTATGGACCTGTAACTCCACAATGATTCCCACATGACTTCATCAACTGTCAAGGGTCCATAGAATTGAAGAAAAAAGGAGTAGTGTCTTGAGTACTTTAAACCTGGTGGAGCTCATCCTCTCTCCAGGTTTAATCACATCTGATTTCTTTCAGAGAAGGAAAGAGTATGAGAGAGTGGAAGTAAGTAAGAGATATAAAGAAAAAATCAACTTAGTACTAGACTGGTACTATTTTTTTTATTGACCTCGAAAAGATTAAAGACAAAGTTAACTTTGATGGAATTTGAACTGAGGGTACAGAGAGCCAGAATGAAAACTGCAAAGCATTCTATCCAATGTTCTAACAACTCTGTTAATTTACCACCTATGATATCTCTTTTGCAGATGAGTATTTTCTTAGAAATATTTTACCATTGATATGAACTCATTAAAGATAATCTGGGTCAGAAGAAAATTAAATTTCTCTTGTTTTCTCTAGACTATATTGTTTTCTGCATTTAGATATCCTTCAGTGTGATATCTGTATTACAGATGTGTAGCCAAGGAATTTTACACTCAATAAAGAATATTTAAAATATGTTCATCTGTATGCTTGTTTCAGTCACATGAAACATACTAATTGAATATCTTTTTTAGAGTTGCTAATGAGTAGAAAAATACTATAAATATATAAAACAAAGAATAATTTTGAAAAATTAATGTAAAACTTGATGTATGTAACCTTTATTAGAAATAGATGAGAAATATTTGAATTTTTATTTCAAATGTTATTGTGTAGCCTATGAAAGTCAATAATAAATGAAAATAGTTTAATTTTGTTGTTGTTTGTTTTGTGAATTTCAGATACTGGTGGAATTTGATGGAATAAGCTGGGACAAACGAGAATGGATTAAAATCTATGAAATATGTCAGATTTTTCTTGTGGAGTACTCAGTTGTTTTAGTTCCAAGAGAATTTCCAAACAGATCACCATCTCAGATGAAATGGCCTGCTCTGGTAAGTTAATGCTATCATAATATTCATAATATTTAATGCACCTCTTTAATTCAGTCATGAACTAGTATCATCATCATCATCATCATCATCATCATTTTACGTCCACTTTTCCCTGCTTGCAAGGGTGGGACAGGAACTGATTCTGGCTTGATTTCTACAGCTGGATGCCCTTCCTAACACCAACCTCATTTACAGTGAGTGCTGGGTGCTCTTTTGCCGTGGCACCTCCACGACCACTTTGCAGTGGAATGATAGGGACCCCAGTCCCTATCATCTCATTTCTACAGCTGAGTAAACTGGAGCAATGTGAAATAAAGTGTCTTGCTCAAGGAAACAACACATCACCCGGTCTGAGAATTGAACTCACAACCTTTCGATTGCAAGGCCAATGCTCTAACCACTAAGCCATGTGCCTCCTGTTTTTATTTATTTATTATCCTCTCATGGCACTGTTAAACTTAATTCACATGGGTGTAAAATGATTGGAGGTCTTTTCTGTGAATGAGATGGGATTTTTTGATAATAAAGAATATGTATGTATGGGTTTGTAACTCTTGATGGAGTTGCAGGGTGACTGTTGTGATATACGGTATGTCTAGGTTACATTAAATCTGGTGGAGCCCATCTCTCTCCAGGTTTAAACACAGATGATTTCCTCTGGAGAAGAGAGAAAAAGAGTGAGAGAGAAGAAATGAGAATGAGATTTAGAGGAAGAATCAACCCTAGTACTGGACTGGTGCTTTTTTTATCAACCTCAAAAGGAGGAAAAACCAAGTTGACCTCAGCTGGATTTGAACTCAGAGAGCGCTAAGAGTCAGAACAAATACCGCAAAGCATTCTATAAGATGTGCTAATGAGTCTGCCAATTCACTGCCAATAAAGGATATACATATGTAGAAATTTTAAATATCTTTTCCACTACTAGTAACAGCAATTATACTGCAAATAATTTTATGAATTTTTTAAAACATTACTCAATAAAAAAGATTACACATTTATTTTGATAAAAAAAATTTTGATATTTTTTCTATAACTATTTTTTAAGTAACTGTTCGCTTTTAAAGCAGATTATCTAAATAAACAATAGTTTATCAAGAAAATGAACCTTTTTTTTATTTCTTTGTATTGTGCAATGTGTGTTATTGATTTTTTTTCATCCAAGCTCAAATCTTCAGTCATATATATATATGTCTATATATATGTATATACATATATGTATATATATATATATGTATATACATATATGTATATATATATATATATATTATATACATATATATATATGTATATACATATATGTATATATATATATGTATATACATACCCTCCCCAAGTATAACAATATATATATATATATATATTTATATATAAAAAAGAAATAGGATTTTGCTTCATACAATATGTATAAATATTTTGTATCTCCAAGGAAATACTGTTTTAGGAAGCCGTAGCTATGCAAACACCGGGGGGCTAACGCCCTCTGGTGATGTCCAGCAGAAGCAAGGGGGATACAAAATATTTATATATATATATATATATAAGGAATTAAAGCTCTTTTCCAGTAGATATATATCTTTCTCAAAAGTGTTAGCAATCAATATAAATGAACCCCAACCAGGACCTAAAATCAGGGGTAGATTTAGCTCACCATGTAGTGTTTATCACTGTATCATTGTTGTTGTTTAGCTTCAGGTCAGCCCTGATCAGGCAAACCTATAATGGTTTCTATTTTAGGCACTAGACTTGCAATCTGGGGTGAGAATCAATTGAATCGGCCCCTGTACTTAACTTGTACTTTATTTTATTGATCTTGGAAAGATGAAAGACAAAGTTGACCTCAGCAGGATTTGAACTCAGAACACAAAGAGCTTGATCAAATACTGCATAGCATTTTCCCGATGCTCTAACAATTCTGCCAATTAACTACCATTGTGCAAACTTATAATGAAAGGCATGCCTTCTTTTCTCAAATATTGTATATCTTGAACCACATTATTCACTGTGTTCTATTTTAAAGACGTTAGGCAGTGTCTCATGGGAAATTTGTTTGTTATTGATAACGGGTTGAGGGACCATATAAAGCTATCTCGTTGGTATGCTGTACCATTGATTTTTTCCCTATTTTTCCCTAGGTACAAGGTTTTAGATCTTTATGGGATCAGATATGACATTTTGTGATATTCATGCATTTTTCAATAACATTAACTTAACTCTAACTAGCTTCTTAATGCTTACAACCATATTATTATTAATAACATTTTGTTAAGAATGCCGAAAGTAATGGCATTCCTTTGCATATGAGACAGTTATACTGAATCTGTGCAGCCATTTTACTCCATATATAAACTGTTCTGACCTCAGATATTGCTTGGAATGGCTTTAATACTTCTTTGATCTAGTTGCCAAGTTGCTATAATATTCACTTGATGGCTTTTTATTGCATTTCATTTCAGTATCGTGTGGTTGATTGATAGGGTTGCAACCTGCAATTAAATCTTTTCTTTTACTCCTAATTCTCAATCTAAACCATGTGTATGTGCATATGTGTTTGTGCATGCAAGTGCTTAATATGTAATGTATGATTGTATTAAATGACATCAGTGTTTTTTGTTGTTTTTTAACTTAACATATGTTTGTATATGCTGTGGCTACATGTGTTTGACATACATCAGTCCCAATGACAGGTGTTCCTGGTATTTTGATCAATGGGACAGCCTGCTCATGAAACTAGCATGCAAGGGGCTTGGCATTTCATAAGCAATGTGTACTCATAATATATTCTTCAGGAAGATTCAGCATGACACTTCTTGTGACTAATTTCGTTTTAAACACAATATAGCTAAAATGTCTTCAAATTTAAGTGCCATTTGCAGTTTATGATTTGTAGACAGTTGAATTGTAACCCATTTGATACTAACCCACCTGAAACCACCCTATTTTTATGATACAAAATTGCTTGTTTCAAAGTTTTCATAATTTTATGTAGAAACATTTTGTTAGAAATACACTAACAAAAGGGTTAAAAGCAAAATTTTGACATTTTCTAGAATATTTATATCAACTCTGAGTGCTAATTTTGGCCAAGGGAAAGCATGCTTATGGTAAAAATTTAGATTATACAACTGGAGTGTCTTAGTTTGTATGCAATCTATATTGCAATAACTGCCCCCATATTTATCTGTCTGTCATATGGACACTATGATCTGTCAAAAACATTCTAAAATCCTTTTTTCATTGACACTGGACATGTGTATTTTCTCTCTCTCTCTCTCTCTCTCTATATATATATATATATATATATATATATATATATATATATATATATCATCATCATCATTTCATTTTACGTCCGCTTTTCCCTGCTTGCAAGGGTGGGACAGGAACTGATTCTGGCTTAATTTCTACAGCTGGATGCCCTTCCTAACACCAACCTCATTTACAGTGAGTGTTGGGTGCTTTTTTGCCGTGGCACCTCCACTACCACTTTACAGTGGAATGATATGGACCCCAGTCCCTATCATCTCATTTCTACAGCTGAATAAACTGGAGCAATGTGAAATAAAGTGTCTTGCTCAAGGAAACAACACATCACCCGGTCTGAGAATTGAACTCACAACCTTTCGATTGCAAGGCCAATGCTCTAACCACTAAGCCTTGTGCCTCCAATATATATATGTGTGTGTGTGTGTGTGTATATATATATATATATACACATATATATTTATATATGTATATATGTGTTAAATATTTCCATAGAATAGGTAAAGGAAAGAAGAGTGCTTCTATGTATAGTACAGAGCTATTTCAATACATAATAAACAACACATCAGATGAGTGTATTCTGGACGTTTCTGTTAGGATCGTCTCGTTTCCTGAAACCTTTGTTAATGGAATAATTATATCGTGTTGTTTATTATGTAATTAAATATATATATATATATATATATATATATATATATATATCCAATTGCACCTCTCAAAGGTGATAACACACGACCGTGACCTCTGGTGTCGCACGGTAATACAGAAGACCCGGCTTCCCACGGGTACAAGCTGAAGCATATAGTCAATATGCCCCCCACTGCAAAGTGGTCGTGGAGGTGCCGCAGCAAAAAAACACCCAGTCCACACTGTAAAGTGGACGTGCAGGCGCCACGGAAAAAAGGCACTCAGCACTCACTGTAAATGAGGTTGGTGTTAAGAAGGGCATCCAGCTGTAGAAATCAAGCCAGAATCAGTTCCAGTATGAGCAAGACAAGGTCAGCCGACCAGACACTGCTCACAACAGGAAAACCCGTCTAACCCATACTAGTGTAAGAACAGACGTAAAACGATGATGATGATGACGACGATGATGATGATATATATGTATGTATGTAAAAAGTAAACAAAAATAACAACACAATCGGTACAGTATATGGAAGGGATATATTAGGTTAATGCTTGAAATAGCAGGAAGGGGGTCTTAACGTTTCGGACACTAGTCCTTCATCAGAAGAAGGAATGAGAAATTAAAAAAATTGAAGGGACAGGCAAAGCAGAATCGGAAAAAATGTTTTTAGAGAAAAATAACAGGTCCATTCATGTTGCCATCTCTTGGAAAACTGTTGATGCTAGTGTTTTCTGTATGATATACTTTTTTAGAAAAGTGGATGATGGAGTGTGTCTACCTGAAATGGAAAGAAAAACGTTTTGTATATAGAGCTATGCATGTGTGTGTTGTGTACCTATATTCCCACAGGAGATTCAGTTCACTTTTTTCCATCTCTTGTGGTTTATGTGCCCAACTTGTTTAACTATTTAGTAGTCAAACCTGCATTATACCACTTTACTAAATGCTAACATATTTTCAATAAGGCTCAGTGGTTAGAGAGTTAGATTCACAATCGTAAGGTTGTGAGATTGATTCCTAGACTAGGTGATGCATGTTTGACTAGTGCTTATACAAATGCTGGTATCATAATAAAATATACCCAACAAACATTGTAAAGTGGTAGTGGGGATGTCACAAGAAAAGAAATGAACCCTGTGCATGCCATAAAGGGGTTGGCATTAGGAAGGGCATCCAGCCATAGAAACCATACCAAAATGGAATATATGAATAAGACACTGTCGTCTGACATATCTGTCTAACTTCAAAATGTGGCAATCCATCTAACCCATGCAAACATGAAAAATCAACATAAAACAATGATGACGATGATGATGATACTAAAGATTATTCTCTATCAGAAAATATAAGTAAAAAAAAAGAAGATAGCAATGTAGTTATCTAGCTAGTTTCTTGTTTTTCAAGGCCAAAAGAATAAGTGTTAATGGTGTAGGTTTTTGTACGGCATTAACCACAGCACCAAAGTAGTGTCATTACTTTCTTGAAATGTTTCCAGGTGATACAAGTGTTTAGAAGTGGATGAATTCTTTCAGAGTTAATTACTGTTGCCAAAAAAGATCTAACCTCAGTATACTGTTGGAGAGATTTAATTGCAATTGACTTCAAACTGGTACATTGAAGATAATAAATGTTAATGTACAAAAATAGAATAAATTGCTTTACAACTCGAGAAGTTGTTTAAATCTTATGTGAAAATTCTTTGATTTGCACATTTCTACCATTTCATGAATTAAGACAAATATGCATGTGTATGAGGAATTTCTTAATATTTTGTTTATAAATCTATATAATTTAATATAACCATGTATATCCAATTTAGAATGGTATGCACCTGTAACTCCCAAGGGAGTTGTAGAAGTGCCATACAGCATTTCTTAAGGCATTTTTAAACCTGGCAGAGCCCATTCTCTCTCTAGGCCCAAGCATTTCAGATTGCCTCCAGAGAAGGATAGAGAAAGGAAGTGAGAAAGATATATAGAAGAAGAATTAACCCCAGTACTAGACATACTTTTTTATCGACCTCGAAAGGATGAAAGCAAAGTTGACCTTGGTGGGATTTGAACTGAGAGAGTAGAACTGACATTCTAATGACTGCTAATTCACTGCCTATACCCCTGCATGTCATAAGAGGCAACTAAAAGAGTTGGTGCTAGGAAGGGCCTCTTACTGTAAGACATTGCCAAGTCTTGTCCAACCCATGCCTGCATGGAAAATTCACTGTAAAAAGGATGATGATAATATTTCTTTATTCAGTTGAGTTTTAGTTTTGCATCCATACACAACGAGCATTAGAAACTGGAATATATATTAGTTTAATAGGAAGTTGTTTTTTTACATAAAGAATAAAAAGTGAAGCATCTTATATAGTAAGATCAAACTCAATAATATATTTTCTGACACAGGCCACATCACATAAGTCACTTGCTAACATTTGAAACCACCTTCTATCTTAAAGTTAGGAAAAGTGAATATTTACATATAAGAATTAGAATTTCCTAAATTTCTGTTTATTATTATCATTATCATTATTTTAACCCTTTAAGTAAAAGATATGTTACTATACCCCATCAAAATCTTTATTAAATTGAAAACATACAGGCAGTGTAGTAGTCATTAGAAATATAGAAATATAGTCACAAATGAATTAATAGACAGACAGGTATTGACAAAACCTGTTAAAAACCTGCAAGAATCCTTCAAATTGAAATTTATATTTCATTTAAACATTATCTATAACCATTGTGTTTGTCCATAAGCAAAGTATTACTTGCCAAAGTTTACTTAAATGATGATAGTTATTTGCTTTATGCTTCAGTAGTTAGTGATGGAAAGGGCTGTTAGCTGCCAAAATCTATTTGCTTCAACAGAAACCATTTCACTCAAATTGGCACAGAGAAATGGATATAAAATAGTACCAAATAAAAAATGGAAATAAATACATAAATAAAATGAACATTCTTAATTCAATTGAATTAATTTAATTACTATCACAAACAACTGCAATTAAATGCTGTCAAAATAAAATGGTAACAGCTTTGGGACATAAGAAACAACTGAAATTCACAAATACTACAAAATGGTTCTATGATATTAGCTTTACTAACAATCTATTTTGCTTATTGTTTGCTGTTACTAGTTGTAGTCTGTTTACATATGTTAATTCCAAACAAACTAGATAAAAACCACTTGAGGTTGAAATCGGAAATATGTTTCATTGAGATATTGTCCATGCTACAATTCTGAATCTATTTTTATATATTATAATATAAACAAACTATATAATTATAATATTGAAATATGTTAATATCTACATTATTGTGATTACTAATTGGGATTGACTTGAACTTTCATCCTTCTGGGATTGATAATATAAATACCAGTCATATGCTAAGGTCAGTTCAATTGACTATATTCCTTCCCTACAATTGTACTAATCTAAGATATCATTATTATTATTATCTAACAGGATGGTGGATTGGCAGTATCAGTAGATACTAGTTATGCACTGGGGTAGATTTAATCGATTTTCTCCTCCCCAAAAATTGTTAACCTTGTGCCTAAATCAGAAACCATTAGTATGTAATAGATGGCAATGCCCATAATATTTTTTGTAGTTTAAAAGATTGATAGGAGAAAGGAAGGTAATCTCAAACTAGAAATCTTGCCAAATATTTATTTCTGAGTAAATTCTGCTAAAGGCACCAAAGAGCCAAATCTTCCACCCAGGTAGGCCACAGCAGGATTTGGATGCAGAAGAAATAAAGAAATAATTAACAGAACAAACACCAACACTCTAACAATTACACAGATTCACCACCCTTTGAAGTAGTACTTTCTTTTATTTACTCCGAAAGAATGAAAAACAAAGCAAATAACTGAAAGGCATTTTGTCCTTTGCTTCATCAGCTCTGCCAATTTGCGACCTAAAGTTTTAGTGAATTGCCTAAGCCTTTTATGATCATATTTCTAATGAAAGATACTGCTTGTGGTTTTGAAATAAGGTTGAAAATAATCAAGAATTTGGAGAGATTTAGTTATATAACTAACTTTTTCTTTATTAAGCTGGTGTCATCATCATCATCATCATTGTTTAACGTCTATCTTCCACGCTAGCATGGGTTTAGACAGGGTGTATGGAATATAATTTTACAAAGGTTCTTACATAGAATTATGATGTGAGGTATTTGGATAGAAATATTAAAAACAAACAGATTTGTATTGTAGAACCAGGTATTATATTGTAGAGATCAGTTTGGTATAAAAAAAGGTTAGTCTTCGTGATATATAAGTCAGTATCTCCTTCTTCTGGATTTTAACACCATCATTCCTTCATAATTGATGAAATAAGTACCAGAAATATATTGAAGTTGAGTGAATTGACCATACAACTTCCCTTATCCATCTTCTTTAGTTCCTTTATCTTCCTATGGAGCATTGGACGCTAAGAGATCTCCATTCTTGCCATGAGCCTTTGCTTAGGTCAGGTATTTGTTGTAATTCCTGTAGTTATTAGGAGGTAAGGTTGCTCACCTTGTGTTCCATCCCTCTTCTATAAAAACTATGTGTTTTGGTTAAAGCTAATCCTTTTTGAATCACAAGTATCTATATATGCAGAACTTTTTTCCTGCTTTTGAGGCATTAAGTGAATGAGAGACATCCGAGATAGGAAACTGAACTATCATTGATAACATATTCAACACAAGGAATTCAACCAGGCTCTATATGGTACTGATAAGTACCTTACCTTACAGTGGTAGTTATATCACCTATGGTACTAATAAGTACCTTACCTTACAGTGGTAGTTATATCACCTATGGTACTAATAAGTACCTTACCTTACAGTGGTAGTTATATCACCTATGGTACTGATAAGTACCTTACCTTACAGTGGTAGTTATATCACCTATGGTACTGATAAGTACCTTACCTTACAGTGGTAGTTATATCACCTATGGTACTGATAAGTACCTTACCTTACAGTGGTAGTTATATCACCTATGGTACTGATAAGTACCTTACCTTACAGTGGTAGTTATATCACCTATGGTACTAATAAGTACCTTACCTTACAGTGGTAGTTATATCACCTATGGTACTAATAAATACCTTAACTTACAGTTGTAGTTATATCACCTATGGTACTAATAAGTACCTTACCTTACAGTGGTAGTTATATCACCTATGGTACTAATAAGTACCTTACCTTACAGTGGTAGTTATATCACCTATGGTACTATCATAATAAGTACAAATCACCTATTGCACTAACTTTCCATTTGTCTTTGGCGTTGATGTCATCATCATCATCATCATCATCATTTAATGTTTATTTTCCATGCTAGCATGGGTTAGATGGATTGTCCTGTTTGAGGCAAGTCGCTTCAAGTGACTGTCTTACTCATACAGAACTGTTTCTGGCTTGGTTTCTATGGTTGGATGCCCTTCCTAACACCAACCACATTTACAGTGTGAGCTGGATGCTTTTTGTTGTGACACCTGCATGACAACTTTATAGTGTAAGGGTGGTGGGATCAGATGGAGGTGGAAGGTGTATGGAATGGGGATGGGGGATAGGGGTTAAGAGGTACATACTAGATGCATGCTTCACTCCGTGCACATGAGAATGTGGATCTACTGTATTACTATTTAACACCAAAGATCTTGATCCTGTGTCATTTTCTTTAAGAGGTGCAATTGTACATGGTCAACTTTTATAATCTTATCCCAGGTCTTCCTACTCCAGAGCTTCCATCAACTTTGATTGCCATACACCTTTTTATACAACTATCCTCCTTGATATGCATCACATAGCCATACCAATGCAATTCTCTTGCACCCTGCATCTGATCTCTTTTATGCTCAGTTTCTCCCTCACTTCATTAACGCTTTGTCATTCCTGTGTATTACTATTACACACCCATCGGAGCATGCATGCTCCATTTCTTTCCAATCTTTGCAGGTCCTCTGCACAAAGTGCCCAGGTCTCACTACGATGTAACATTGCTGTTCGTATACATCCATTGTACAATCTGCCCTGCATTTTAAAAGGAAAAAACCTTTTGTAACTAACAGCTGTAGTAGCTCTCTGAACTTTCTCCATCACATTCTTATTTTGGCTACTGTACTTTCGGAACACCCTCCTCCACTGTTGATTTGGTCACCCAGGTAACGGAAACTGTCGACTATTTCTACAGAGCCGTCTGGGCATTTGAAGGAGCTAGTATACTGTAGGCACTTGCTATTACTGCACCTGTATATCGGCCACATATAAAACCTATGTTCTTATAGTCTGCCTGTGATCCCATTACATCTTCTATGTACCCATAGCTTGCAATTGGGACATAGGATAGAATTTCTACCTACTCCTTTCCTGCACACTGAACAAGGCCATTTCCCTGAGGGAATCTGGGCTCTATTTTCCTTTCTACATACTAGGACTTTAGTCTTTGACAAGTTAACTTTAAGATCTTTTGGTTCTCAGCCATGTTTCCAGGTTTGGAATTTCTTCTCTAATTCTGCCATAGATTCAGCTATGAGGGTTAGATTGTCTGCATGCAGGAGTTCCCATGGGCAGCCAGTCTTAAACTCTTCTGTTATGGCCTGTAGGGGATTAATAAACAGGAGAGTTTAAGACTGGCTGCCCATGGGAACTCCTGCATGCAGACAACCTAACCTTCATAGCTGAATCTTATGTTATAGCCTGTAGGGTATTAATAATAGGAGAGGGCTAAAGACGGAGCCCTGATGGACACCTACCTGCACGCTAAATTCTTCACTATAGTCATTGTTAATTCTAACCTTGCTTGATTGTCTCATTGATTTTGTTTTTCTGTCCTGATTTAAAATTGTCATTATTAGAGCATCATTTGGATAACATGCTTTGCAGCATAGAGTTACAGCCCTTTACATTCCGAGTTCAAATCCCGTCAAGGTTAGCTTTACCATTTATTCTTACAGGATCAAAAAAATAAAGCACTGGAGTCGATTTAATCGAATTTCCCATTCCCCCAAAATTGTTGGTCTTGTGCCTAAATCAGAAACCATTATTAGGATATCAGACTTTGTAGTAGATGTTATGACTCTTTACACTGAGTTCCAATCATGCCATGGTCATCTTTGCCTTTCATCTCTCTAGGGTCAATATAATTGACTTTCCTTTTATCCCCAAATTGTTGGCCTTGTGCCAATACTAGAAAGAATTATGACCTAGAGGGCAGTGTATTAGCAGAATCATTGCAGCATAGGACAAAATACTTTGTAATATTTGTTCTTGTTTTTTGTTTTCACAAATCCCTCCAAGGTCAACTTTGCCTTTCATTCTTCCAAGAGCCATTGAAATAAAGTACTAATCATGTACTGAAATTGATGTAATCAACTTTCCTCTCCTTTAAATTCTTGGCCTAAATTAGAAACGTTATTACCCAAAGGATTTAACCACTTACTTGATCAAGACTGTGAATATATTCCATCATTACTAAAACTTTATATTCTAAATTCAAATTCCAAATAGGGGTATTTACCATTCACCCCTCTAGAGGCAATCAAAAACACACTAGTCAAGTACTGGGTATTGATTCAGCTATAACCCTCTTTTCATGTTACATTACATTTATTAATCCATAGTCTCCAGATTCTATTACTAAAATCAGTGATGGATTTTCAAGCTTTGTATATTTGTTGTATGTTGCTAACTATGGTCACATTTGTTAGTAATTCAATAATTCATTCAGACTTCAGTAGTTTTATTGCAAAAGAATTAAATAATATTGATATTAAACAGTCTGTAATGGTCTGTGATGCAAGAGAAAACACTCTTGTAAGACGTTACTGCAATTCGGTTTTGATTCCATTTCACAAACACCACTAATACTAATGTATCTATTGACCTGTAACTCCTGATGGAGTTATAGGGGGACTTTAAACATAGCACAGCCCATCTACTGTCCAAGTCTGAACACAACCAATTTCTTCCAGAAAAGGAGAAAAATAGTGAGAAAAGCAAAGTTGACCCCAGCAGGATTTGAACTCAGAGAGCTGGAACAAATAACACAATGCATTCTGTCCATCATTCTAACTACTCTGCCAATTTGTTGCTTATACACAACTAATAATGACAGTGAATTGGCAGAGCCATTAGAACATCGGATAGAATGCTTTGTGGTATTCATTCCAGCTCCCTGTTCTCTGGGTTCAAATCTCGCCAGGGTTGATAACAAAAACTACAAGTCTAGTCAATTCTTTCTCTATATCTTTTTCTCACTTCCTCTGTCACTTTCTATCTTTCTCTGGAAGAAATTGCTGAATTCAGGCTTAAAATGCCTAAGAAATGCCATATGTCATTATGGCGCCCCTACAACTGCATCAGGAGTTACAAGACCATACCATACCACACCACTGATGTACATGAGTGTCATGCCATCTCATTTCTCTGTAATTCTCTGTCATTTTGTTGAGTACCAACAAAAAGAAATTTAATAGAATACATTTCAGCATAATCTTGGCTATGATGACTAAAACAAACCAAAACAACTCATGCCTAATGAATAAATTTGTATTATATATATTAATGCTTTTACATTTAGTTCATAGTCCAACATTAGTTGAATGGTTTTATGAATTCAGAATTGTTCTAGTAGATACTTTACATCTGATTGCTTTTTGTAATATTAACTTGTATTTATACTTGCTGAGTATAAAGTCTCCATATGTAACTAATATAACATAGCTTTTCATTAGATGTTTGGTATATTGTATATTTGCTAGATGCGAGACAAAGGAGGTATATTGTTGGAGTCAGCTGGCTCTTGCATTACAATAAACCTTAAGCAGCTTTAATCAGACCAATTTCTTTTCCTTGAAAGTAGATTTGCCCATGATTCAGGTTATCATTACTGTTTAATTTTGGTCATCAAGTATCTCTAAATATGTTGAAGGAACACAATAGCATTTAGAATTGTTTATACAAGTTGTTTAATTTGACCTACAAGTTATTTTTTCCTTTTAAATTATACTGCTTCAGATTTTATATATATAACACAAGCAAAATGTAACTGTATGGATATAAACACACATACATACACACACACGCACGCACACACACATACACACACATATATGCATATATATATATAGATCCTCATCATCATCATTGTTTAACGACTATCTTCCACGTTAGCATGGGTTAGATGGGTTTGTCCCATTTAGAGACAAGTTGGGTCGGATGACCATGTCTCACTTATATAGGACTGTTTCTGGCTGGTTTTCTACGGCTGGATGCCCTTCCTAGCGCCAACCACATTTTCAGTGTGTGCTGGGTGCTTTTTGCCATGTCTTTTACACGACCACTTTACAGTGTGGGCTGGATGCTTTTTGTTGTGATACCTACATGACCACTTTACAGTGCGGGCTGGATGTTTTGTGGTACCAACATAACATTCGTTCACATACGTATTTATATATACAAACATACACATACACACATATATCATGATAGTAATATATATATATATATATCACAAGGAAAATATAACTATATGGATATACACACACATTCACATAACGTTAACTGAAGAGAGATTTCCAGTCAATAATATTTAAGCTCAGTGTGTTTATGTCGTTATAGATAGAAATATAAAGGAAGTGTCATTTAAAAGTAGAAGAAAAGGTGACATATATAACACAGAGCATATACAATAAATTCAGTTGATAGCTATAAATGTTTTAAGAACTCTTACCTATCATCTGAATTCGTCATATATATATATATATATATCATCATCATCATCATCATTTTACGTCCATTTTTCCCTGCTTGCAAGGGTGGGACGGGAACTGATTCTGGCTTGATTTCTACAGCTGGATGCCCTTCCTAACACCAACCTCATTTACAGTGAGTGCTGGGTGATTTTTTGCCGTGGCACCTACACGTCCACTCTGCAGTGGAATGATAGGGACCTCAGTCCTATCATCTCATTTCTACAGCTGAGTAAACTGGAACAATGTGAAATAAAGTGTCTTGCTCAAGGAAACAATACATCACCTGGTCTGAGAATTGAACTCACAACCTTTCGATTGCAAGGCCAATGCTCTAACCACTAAGCCATGTGCCTCCATATATATATATATATATATACACACACACACAGATACACACACACACACACACACACACACACATATATATATATAAAAAAGCACTCAGCCCACACTGTAAAGTGGACGTGTAGGTGCCACGGAAAAAAAGCCCCCACCACTCACTGTAAATGAGGTTAGTGTTAGGAAGGGCATCCAGCTGTAGAAATCAAGCCAGAATCAGTTCCCGTCCCACCCTTGCAAGCAGGGAAAAGCGGACGTAAAATGAAATGATGATGATGATGAAATGATATATATATATATATTCAATTGGTTCTGAATATTTATATATATATATTCAAGTTGGTTCTGAATATTTATAGATAAAATATTTAACTAGATGGCTGTGTGGTGAAGAAGTTTGCTTTGCAACTACATAGTTTGGGGTTCAATTCCATAGCATAGCACCTTCAACAAGTGTTATCTATTTTGGCTTCGGATTAACAAATACTATATAAGTGAATTTGGTAGATGGAAACTGTGTATACATATGCAAATATGTATGCATCTGCATGTGTTTGTCTGTGTGTGTGTCTTCACATCACATTTGAAATCATTTGTGTAAACAATAATGTTTCTTTATGTCTAATAACTCAGCAGTTTGATGTGTGATACCTTAGTTAAAACAAGGTTTAGCATTAGGAAGGACATCAGGCCATAAATACTGCCTCAAAAACATACTTGTCCAGCTTATGCCTGCATAAAAAAACACATAAAAAAGATGATAATGATTCCCATACACATACACACACATATTCAATATATAAAACATATTCATATATTTTAGTTTCATCTGCTCTAACTCCCACAAAAAAATGAAATTAGTTAATTGAAATTGTACAAGAAAAACATTATTTAATAAATTTGTTTTCTAATATATCACTCATAGCTAGTTTTTCTCCATATAACAAGCTATCTGGCAAAAAGTTTGATCTATATTTGGACTGCACTGATAAGCAAATTGGCTGATTACTGATTAATTGGCCTTGCCTTTTCAACTGATACCAATTGATTGACCAAAAATTAATTATAATGTAATTATATATTGTGATATGAAAATGCGTATTATAATTAATTGTAAGCAACATAGTATTTCATAATTAATCACAATTATGGAGCTCCTGTTTGAGAGGACATAATGAAAAAAATTGGCTGATTTTACTGTCGGAAATAACATATACAAGCCTGCAAGAAATTGGCTGTGCTTTGAAAATTGAGAAACTTGAATGTATAATTATAATTATAATTTACAATTTATTACATTTGATTATTAAATTTTATTTTTTGTTTGAGTACGTTAAGATAACAGGAATCATTATTTCTGAGTTCAAATCCCGCCGAGGTTAACTTTGCCTTTCATCCTTACGGGGTCGATAAAATAAAGTACCAGTAATGCACTGGGTAATTGCTGGCCTTGTGCCAAAAAGTAGAAACAATTATTACAGCAAATTGTTTTTGAATACCTTTAAATAAACGTGTTATTGGAATCTTTGTAATTTATAAATTAATTCCTTTTTTAAAGATCAGTTAAATATATATCCTCTCAGGTGGGTAAAGGTGTCTTTACTCTATTTTGAGTTATGTCCCCTAAGCTGTCTCAAATTATTTTCAGCCATGAAGCACATTCAAACATTAGAAACATAATTATATTATATTGGCGGATTTATATTGTCTGTCCTAAGAAAAAATATACATTTATGTATTTCTATATGTTCAATCAAATGTGTTTTCTGAATTTCTCTGTCACCTATGGTTTTTTTACACCAAGTATATGTGTCTATAAATAATATTAAAAAACAATAACAACCAATTATCAAAACCAATTAATTGACAAAAAAAATCTGATAGCGATTAATTGGTGAAACCCTAGTCTATATATATACAGTGGAACCTCAGTTCAGGAAATTAATTCATTCCTGAAGGTCATTCATCACCCAAAATATTCATAAACTGAAACTATTCTTGCCATACATTGTTGCTGGCTTGCAAGTTCATTACTCAAGACACCGTTCATCAACCAAGACATTTTATGTTCAGAAAAATTGTTTATAAACCAACTTGTTTGTGACGAGAGTTGTTCATCAACGAAGGTTCCACTGAATATACAAATAATGTAATTGCATGAATTGTCAAGACTGTTTTACTGGTTCGTACAAACAATTTAACTCAGTAAATGAGTAATAATCGTTTTATTGTATGTTGACTAAGGCAAATTATAAGGTGGACTTCATGAACATCGAGTAATGTTACTCCAAAGACCCTTTGAAGGAACTCCATTTTGGGTGCTTGTATTCAGGATCATACTTTTTTGATTCATGGACATAGGTAAGGGTTGGCACGAATACCAAATTGAAGATAGCGAGTTTGGCTTTTACACCTACCTCCCTTCTTTTGATTACTGAATGCTGAAGTTGGTGCACTACTACACTAGCTCCTGTAATTCTTGCACTTAATTCAGCCTCCTGCCTTCCATCACGCATGAACACAGCCCAGCATACTCTACCTGCTTCAGTATGGAAATATGGGACTAGGATGTGGCAGTATGACAATGGGGAGATAGAGTGGAAATATACGGCACTTCGGAGCTAGGGTGCCACACTATGGCACACCACGGAGCTAAAGTGGCACACTATGGAACTATGGAGCTTCAGTGATACAGTATGGAAATATAGAGTTAGGATGACCCCTATGGTAATGGGGAGATAGTGTGGAAAATATGGCACTTTGAAGCTAGTTCAAGATATAAATTTCAATTGGAAGCTCTTTTACATGTTCTTTGATGCTGCACTTATTGTTCTATTCATGCAAAAGAAGCACATTCAAAGAAAAAATAGATAAGGAATTTAGACAAAACTAATTTTATGGAAAAACTGGTTTCTTAACTAAATATTATCATTGTATTATCATGTTTCATTTTAATGTCAGCTTTAATACAATTCAGCCTCTCATTATAGGGACCTTTTAATGGTTAATGGTTCATAGTTATAGACAGCATTCCCTCTAACCTGCACAAGTGCACAGGCATGCAGCCACTGTATTGGTACTGCTCACATCAGAATGTTGCCAATCAGTAGCTCTGAAATGTTGCAACATAATAAATAGCTTTGAATTTAAAATATTTTTGTTCAAAGCAACAAACGTTTCACTCCCTCTTTGGAAAAATTAGATGACATATTGGGTATAGAGATAATCATCATTCAAATTATTTCTTTTAACAAGTATGAATGGACTCATAATTCCTGATGGAGTTGCAGGGATGCCATCATTATATGTCTTGGGCACTTTAAACCTGGTGGAGCCCATCTCTCTCCAAATCTGAACATAGCTGATTTCTTCCTGAGAGGAAATGAGAAAAAGATATAGAGAAAGAATCGACCCTAGTACTGGATTGGTACTTTTTTATCAACCTCAAAAAGATGAAAAGTAAAGTTGACCTTGGTAGGATTTAAACTCAAAAAGCACAGAGTGCCAGAATGAATACCATAAAGCATTCAATCTGATGTTCTAACAACCTAGCTAATTTGCTGCCTCTTCTCTTAACAAGAAATACTTTTAGTATATAAATATTGAAGTTGGGTTACAATGTAGTTGTAAGAATGAAAAGAAAGATTATTATTTTGGTTAATAAACCAATATCAAGTGGTGTTATTTATTTTTTATGATCTACCTATATGGTGCTGGTACCACAACAAAAAGCACCCTGCTCGTGTTGTAAAGTGGTTAGCATTTTGAAGGGCATTCAACTGTAGATACCGTGCATCAGAATGTGGCAACCTGTCTAACCTATGCAACCATGAAAAATAAGTGTTAAACGGTAATGATAATGGTGCTCATGAAGTCCACCTTTTAAAATGTGTGTATACATGAATTCGGTGATCCCAAGAATGTTTGGATCGACTTGAAAGCAGTCGTGGTAAAAATACTCCCCATGACAATCAAGTTCCAGTCTACCCCAGATAATATCCCTACATACTCCTGACATCCAGGTAAAGTAAGGCATATAGATTAAAATAAGCTTATCAAATATACTGCAAAACACTTACAAGGGATTTCAATTTAAGGCATCTGACTGAACTGGTAGTCTAATAGCATAACAACTCAGTCAGTTTTTCTTCTATACCTTTAAAACACCTAAAATTGTTTAATATTATACTATAAGTATAATAAGTGTAATAAGGGTGGTGAATTGGCAGTATCGGTAGAGGGTCGGACACCATGCTTTCCAGCATAGTTACATCCCTTTACGGTCTGAGTTCAAATCCCGTTGAGGTTAACTTTGCCTTTCATCCTTACGGGGTCGATAAAATAAAGTACCAGTAATGTACTGGGTAATTGCTGGCCTTGTGCCAAAAGTAGAAACAATTATAAGTATAATTATAATGTCATTAGATTAGTTATACTTTCATAACATTTAATGTTCTTTTCATTGATGATTTAATAAACTGGAATTCTCTCCCCTTTCTTTGGGTGCCCTGATACAAAACACTGTTCTTTGATTAGATACTTTGATGTGATGCAGTCTTCAAAGACTGAAAAAAATAGGAGTTTAATCCTTTTGTTACCATATTTCAAATGAAAAATCACTGTCTATAATTAACATATTTTTTTAAATAATCGAGACTTTGGAGAGATTTTGTATTATAATAAGGAGGCACATGGCTTAGTGGTTAGAGCATTGGCCTTGCAATCGAAAGGTTGTGAGTTCAATTCTCAGACCGGGTGATGTGTTGTTTCCTTGAGCAAGACACTTTATTTCATATTGCTCCAGTTTACTCAGCTGTAGAAATGAGATGATGGGGACTGGGGTCCCTATCATTCCACTGCAAAGTGGTCGTGGAGGTGCCACGGCAAAAAAAGCATCCAGCACTCACTGTAAATGAGGTTGGTGTAAGGAAGGGCATTCAGCAGTAGAAATCAAGCCAGAATCAGTTCCCGTCCCACCCTTGCAAGCAGGGAAAAGCGGACGTAAAATGAAATGAATGAATGAATGAATAAACCTTACCATTATTAAAGCTGGAGTTTGATGTATAACTTAACAAAGGTTCTTACATAAAATTATGATGGAAGACTTTTAAATAAATATAAACACTTTATACAAGCAGTTTTGTACTATAGAACCAGGGCTCGTTTCAGGTGGTTTGGTATTAAAAGCATTAAACAATAAATTATGGATAAAATAAGAAATGTAGATGTCATACTTGGACAGGTGAAAATTCAAAACATCAACTATAATAAAAGAAGTGGTATGAGAGTTATAACATTCTAAAATTATATGGTAAGCACAAAGAGTAATTCAGGAGATTCTTGTATAATGTCAAGCATTCACTATGCACCTGATATCAATGAGAAAAAAATGTGAGTTATGATTAGCTGTAATCTTATCTCAGCCTGAAAGTATTGTGAGTGAATAGAGGAAGCAGACATTTTCCTTTTCAAATGAATTCTGCTTTCTAAAAGCAATAGAAATATGTTCTCATGGTCCTTTATAGTGAGTATTAAACTGTATTAATTTGGGTCTTGAAGCTTGAATAACTGCTTCTGTATGATGTTGTTGATTACACTTCAATCCCATAAACACAAATGTGAAATTCCAGCTATTAACTAAGAACCTTCATACATTTCTCAATATTTTGTCCCACATTCCACAGCTCAATCTGTGGGAAGAACAAGACCAGAGCCTTGAAGGCAATAGCAGAGTCAACAGAGAGAAATTCCTGTAGGATGTAGTCAAGGAGGAATAAAAGCAATCACCATACTGTTCAAGTGCATAGTAAGTCTCCAATATTCAAATAGTTAAAATGTATTAGGAGAAGGGCCTACAGGAGTCATGACCTAGATGTGGCCCAAACACCTTAAAGTATAAGGAGTTAAGAGGAGAAACACTTGCACGAGGTGGGCTTCTTCTCTGAAGACCTGTCCAATTGACTCAAGAATATCATCATCATTATCATCATCATCATTTTTACATCTGCTTATCCATGCTGATACTTATTTTACCAACACTGGAAGAATTACCCCCTCCCCATCCCCCTGCTAACAGGACCATGGAGAGATTTGAATTCTGAACATAAAAAGACAAAGTAAATACTTCATGTTATGAAGTCTGTTTTTGTTCTATTTCTGCCACTCTCTACCTTTTATAGACCAAATAATGATTTCTTTTGACTAGCAAAATCATAACTTTTGTGGGGAAGATATACAGCCAATTAAATCTCATTCCACTATAATGGGTCTCTATTGGTTTTGATGATGAGCATTCCAGTTATTTGATCAATGGAACAGCTTGCTTGTGAAATTAGCATATAAGTAGTTGAGTATTTCACAGACACGTGTACCCTTAACATAATTCTCAAGGAAATTCAGTATGACCCAGTGTGTGACAAGTCTAGCCCTTTGAATTATGAGTACAGTTCATCATCCGATCGGCTTTCAAACAGTTTCCATGTACCCAATTTCAGTCAAAAGGTATGGGGTTGACTCAAGACTATAGTAAATGACACTTGCCCAAGATGCTACATAGTGGGATTGAATCCAGGATCTAATGATTGCAAAGCAAACTCCTTAACCCTTTGGCCAACCCACTACATTTCTGATATTTTATCAATCGCAGATTGATGAAAAGCAAAATTAACCAGGTGATTTATGAAATTGGATTGCAAAGGTTGAAAGTAAGTGATGTAATATATCTGAGCCAGTGATCCATGAGACTCGCTGCTTCCCTAAAGTAAATATTAAAGACTTTACTTATAAATATGGTGCTTTGAAATCTATAAAGATTTAAGTATAAGCTTTCTACCACAAGTTTAATATTAAGTTGGAAGCTCGTAGATCAAAGTAAACCATTATCAAATAGAATTCTAATGGAAACTAAAATTTTATTCAGTGGTATAAATAAGGCTACAAATTGTTTATAATTCTTACAGAATGAAAATATAAACACAAATAATATATACAATTAATTATTGCTAGGAACCTTATAAATATAGTGCACAAAAATATATGAACAAGGTGAGAGGAAAAAAAAATGTATGTGTAATTTTTAAAATATCTACATTACCTAATATTAAAACTACTCTTCTCTATATTGTTGGATATGCATAAAAATGATTAATCTTGATAATTATGTTCTGAACTTGGAGAGCACTGCCAAGCAGGCCCACTGAAATGACAAAATAGGCATACATCTAAAGTGGCACCCCAATGACTGGCCGCATCAGTTGCGGAAACTTTAGGATTATACATTCTGACTAATGATTTTACTGGAATTGATTTTAATAAATTTGCAAGAAGAGTTTCTAAGGCTAAAAGGCAACATGGAGCATAAAAGACTAAGTCTTTTGCAATGTAATATAGTATATAACTTTTAAAAATCAGATGTCTATACAATACTTTTCCTTATGGCAAATTCAAGTTTTACAACTTAAGATGTATCATTTATTTTGACTGTGAAATAGATTAACCTTGTGGAATGTAGCATCATGCTGATGTTGAGTGTTATTCTCTTTATGTATACATGTATGGAGTAATAAGGGAACCATAGTGACATACGAAAGCACTTTAAATCTGACGACAGTGCCCCTATGGATCCATACATACATACAAACTAGAATTGATGTAGGAGTGATAAACAGAACTTGAGAGAAAGATTGAAATACATATCTGAGGAAATAACTGATGTATATTGGTAGGACTATATAATGAAAGTGAATCATCTATGCTAAATTAAAATATGCTACAAGAATTAGAATGAGTAGTCCCATTGGGACTTAAAAGTTGAGGTTATTCAGAAAAGATGTTACAGAGCTATAATGTAGAGAACAGTGTTATGTTGTTGACTTGTCTGACCCATGCCAGGCTTGTAAGTAAATGTTGAATTAATGATAATTGTTTCTACTTTTGGCGTAAGGCCAGCAATTACCTCACTGCATTACTGGTATTTTATTTTATTGACCCCGTAATGATGAAAGGCAAAGTTAACCTTGGTGGGATTTGAATCCAGAACGTAAAGGGCCATAACTCTATGTTCTACCGATACTGCCAATCCACCATCCTTAATTGAATTAATGATAATTGTTTCTACTTTTGGCACAAGGCCAGCAATTACCCAGTACATTACTGGTACTATGATAATAATGATTAAAATGTATTGAGTTTATACTAACAATCAATGAAATCACTGAACAGTATAGTAGATTAGTTGTAAATTGATATTAATATACACTAATCAATTGCAGATATATATAGAACACATACTATGATGGCATTTTATCTAACTTTGCCTTTCATCCTTCTGAGGCTGATTACATGAAGTACCAGTCAAGTACTAGGGTTGAAATAACCAACTTACCCTTTCACCAAAATTGCTAGCCTTGTGCCAAAATTAGGAATCATTGGAGAATTGGTAGAATGTCGGATAAAATGCCATTACAGTATTTGTTCTGGCTCTTTGCATTCTGAGTTCAAATCCTACAATGGTCAACTTTGCCTTTTATCCTTCCAAGATCGATAAAATAATGTACCAATGACATACTGGAGATGATTTAATGAATTTTGCCTATCTTACAAATTTGCTGGCCTTGCGTTTAAATTAGAAATCAGTGTTATTAAGTTTCTTGAAAGAACATTTACTATAGGAAGATTGAGGGGTAAATTGCTTTGGGGAGTTGTGATTGAAAGGTCTTCCATTTTTCTTTTCATTTATTTGTGTGAGTATGTGTGAATGTGTATGTGTACATATATTCTTTAAAGCCAACATTTCCTACATCTGATTCAAATATCACCTACCATAGCAACCTCCTGTCTCTTATTCTATATTATTACTTTCAGCTTTTTTATACTTAGTTATAGATTCCTCACCTGATTTTTCTCAAGTCAACCAAAGAGAGACTTGCATTCTTCAGTATCTGATGACATAGTTATTTTTCTTCTCTTTTTTTCCTCTGTCGCTCCCTCCCTCTCTTTCTCTCTCCTCATATATACTCCCTGATTGTATTATATATTGATTCATCTTTTTCTTTTTGTTTTTAATAAGATTGGATTGCATTTGAAATACCCCCCCCCTTTTTTTTTTCTGTGTTGCCTTATTCTCAACTCTATTTTGTGAATATGCTCCATGAGTGTGTCTTTGTATTGGTGAGCATGCATACACATTTCATCAAATGTTTGTAGGTGTGTGGATGTTCTTTTTTCATGTTTAACCAAGTTAAACTTTTATTTTTTAATCTCTGTTCGGTATTAAAATTCTTACCGTTATATCTTTATTCTTACCTAAATCTACTTCAAAGTGTTCCGTAAATTTGAAATATTGATCTCTAATTTCGGCACAAGGCCAGCAAATTTTTGGTGGAAAGGCAGAGTTGATTAAATCAGCCCCAGTACTTTACTAGTACTTTATTTTATCAATCCCAAAAGGATGAAATGCAAAGTTGGCCTTGGCAGATACTGCAATGACATTTTACTCTACACTTACCAATTTTGCCAATCCACCACCCTTTTTAAATATTGCAAGTTATTTTGAATTCAGGTTTAGATTTGATCTATTTGTTAAATATCAGAGTTTTTAGTAAGTACAGACCTTACTTAAATTAAAAATGTTTTTTTTTCCAATAATATCAGAAGCCATTTCTGGGAAGAGGTACAATTGATTAAATCAACCTCAATGTATTACTGGTACTCATATCATAAGCTCTGTCCAGTTGAAAGACAAAGCTTTATTTCATGCTAAATATTGTCAACATATATGCCTTTCAATAAATGTATGATGATGACAATAGTACAATTTATATATTAGTTTATGAACACAATTTATCTGGGAAAAAGAAAAGCGAAAATAGACGTGCAACATACAATGACACACCACAACAGGGTGTGCTGGAGTTTCTTCTAATATTTTTTCAGGTAATTTAAATCACTTGCAGCATTTCTACAACTGATAGCATGGCTAATGTGCTAAAATAACCAGGCACCCTTTCAGGCCTGACCTGTTACATCAGTTAGGTGAGCTGCCAACAGTGACAAGAACCTCATTTTCACTGGCCCAGCTCTCCCAAACGTCTTGAATGTCATGGACTGAAAATAGATTGCTAATAATTCCTGGTGTTTTAGAATTTTATTTCATTTTATTATTGGCTAATTATGCTAAATCCACTGTAATATCAATATAGGATTTTAATATGGAAGAGTTAATAAAAAATAAAGTTACCATATTTCTAATATAAAAAAAAACACTACCTAGGATTTAAAATCATTTTGAAAGTAACATATCTTAACAAAGGTTCTTACATAAAATCTTAATGAATGGTTTTTAGATAAATATAAACACTTTAAAAAAATAGTGCAGTATTATAGAACTGGTAGGAGCAGTTTCAGCTGGTTTGGTATAAAGAAGGTTAAATATAGTTTTTAAAAACAAATTTGCACATATCTGCAAAAATAAGTTTGCTTTTTTTTTTCTTTTGGAATAGACATACAGTAAATTGTGGCACATAAGCCAATCTGGTATATAAGTCTATGTTAAGACTCTTAGCTCAAATTTCTGTGTTAGTTATATACCTATTGTATAGGCTGATTCCCAAACATGCTAGGGCTTACTAGGGTTGTTCTTATTGATGGCTGTCTTAGGATTGTTTTAACTAAAGACACACTGGTTATTTTCATAAAATATGATGGTACAGCTTCTACAAAATACTTAAGTAAACCAAACTCATTGTTGACCATCCTAGGGTTGTTGTTTTTTTTAAATTTGTTATCTTACATCACTAGAAACCTAGTTATTAAACATAATTAAATCAGTTGTAAATTGGAAATATTTGAAGTAACTTGCTGGATTTAGGGTAAGAGGTGTTCAGTGGTTTTTAGAAGTTCTGCTCTACTTGTTTACTACTTTATTATAATTTATTTATCCCTGCTGTATTATTTGACCATAGTTTTAGAGAAATCTTTTTTAGGCTTAAAAAGTTGACTTCATCATTCATCGTCATTTCATTTTACGTCCGCTTTTCCCTGCTTGCAAGGGTGGGACAGGAACTGATTTTGGCTTGATTTCTACAGCTGGATGCCCTTCCTAACACCAACCTCATTTACAGTGAGTGCTGGGTGCTTTTTTGCCGTGGCGCCTACACGTCCACTTTGCAGTGGAATGATAGGGACTCCAGTCCCTATCATCTCATTTCTACAGCTGAGTAAACTGGAGCAATGTGAAATAAAGTGTCTTGCTCAAGGAAACAACACATCACCCGGTCTGAGAATTGAACTCACAACCTTTCGATTGCAAGGCCAATGCTCTAACCACTAAGCCATGTGCCTCCATTCTTGCATGTCACAATTTATGTTTGACAATTTTCTCAATCCCTATAGTTGTGCAATAGCTGTGATGTTGAGATATTGGTTTAGCATTCATGATTTACAATATATCTGTTGTTTAGGCCTGGATTGGTTTGAATTGAGCAAACTTATGATCATCATGACTGTCATACATTTTGTTTGTATCTAGGACTAAGTTATCTAATGTATCCTTCCCCCTTTTAAGCTGGTAAGAAATGAGAGAAATATGGATGCTATTTCAAGCAGATAAAGCTTCCTTATTGGCTTGCCTACTTAGATGTTAAGTGGTTAGCTATATGAAAGTTATCTAGCTGTAAGAAAACATTGCTTGAATAAATACCATCCTACTTATACTAGCATCCTACAGATTTTTACCCCAAATGTTAGTTAATACAGAAGGATTATACATTTTAGATATCCTAAATCCAAACTTGTTACCATTCTACTTATTACCAGAGAAAGCATGTCAAAAAGGTTGAGACGACTCTTCAGTCTCGTCATGGATGCGACAACCTCGCTGGTGCTGATGCCATGAAAAATGTCCCCACTACACCTTAACAAGTGGCTAGAATTAGAAAGAGCCTCTAGATTTAGAAAACTTACCAAACGTAGGGTTGAGAGAACTCAAGACATGCCAATCTCCCTAGTGTTAGTGCCATGGTAAAATACACCCAGCACATACTGTAAAGTGATAGGTGATAGGAAGGTCATCCAGTCATATAAAACTAGTCAAATAAATGGTTGAGAGGATCCTTCAGTTATGTCAAGGATACAACAACCTCCCTAGTTTTAGTTCCACAATAAACTCTGTAAAGTGTATAAATGTATATATGTGAGTTGCAGCTCCTAGCCCATCTGATAAGTGAATGGTCTCGATTAAGTACTAACTTGGTCTGTAATGTATCCTCCAACCCTTGCTAGCTGAGAAGACAGATGTTAAATGATGATAATGATGACATAATCTGAACAGGAGTTGGAAGGATGAAATTTCAATAGAATAATTATTATAATAATTTCCTCCTTTAACATAATTGATGGAGTCAGGAAAATAAAGTTCCTTGAATTCATCTTTCTCTAAAAGCATTAGTTCAGTAACTGAAGCTATAACAACAGAGAATGGTAAATCAGAGAAGAGATCTTTCATCATCATTTTTATGTCTGTTTTTCCACACTTGCATGGGTTTTGATGGGTCTTTCTCATTATAGTATCTCTCCACTCGTCACGTTCCTTCGTCAACTCCTTTGTGAATCTCAGCAATTAATTCAACGATTTTATTCAACAAATTTCAATTAAACTAGATAATGTTTGCAATAAAAAAGAAAAAAAAAAAGAAATAAGATAATGAGACTGAGAGCAAGAAGGTGTTGCAGACACCACTCTAGGCTGTATGTCTCAGCTGCATCCTGTGGACAAAATGGTGAAAAATATGGGAGACAGTCACCAACTCTAACAGCATCAGCCACTTCACCTCAGACATGATACACTCCTCCCAATTTTGCAGAGGAAAGCAGTAGTTCAGGGACCAAGGACATCAGAGGTCACAACAGTAATCTGCACAAAAAGGAAGTGGTTGATTAAGTCCCGGTATTTGGATATCTGAGAATTTAGTTTATTTTATTTGTACAAGAAACATTTATTACAACATGAATGCCTCTTTGACAAAACCAAAATAAGAAAAACTATAATAGATTAATGGTTCTAAATATTTATAATAGGAAGAGTTTTTAATAATAGCCTTATTTTATAGTTGAAATGTTATTTTGATAAGAATAATTATTTCTTTTACTAAAGCATTGCTAACAAACTGCCGTGTGGTCTTTATTCCAGTTTCTTGCTAACTGATTTCAAATCTTGCCACAATCAACTTTGATTTTCATCCTTCCAGTGTCAATAAAGTGCAGTCTAAGGCGGTAGACTAGCAGAACCATTAGATCAGTGGTTCTTAACCTTTTTCTATTGTGGCACCCCTTGCGATTTTGAAATTCTATCCCACACCCCTGGGCCTAGCACAAGATAAAAAGAAGTTGAATTTTCAGGTCAAATTATCAGCTAGTTAGCTGCTACTATTTAATTAATTAACTCCTATGATTAATCAATACAAATTTTGAAAATAACAGAAAATATCCAATCAAAATATTTTAATCTTTAATGTGACTTCTGTTCTTGCTTCTTCTTTGCACCTCTAAGAACTGAATCTCACATCCCTTGAGAGTGCTGGCACCCCAGGTTAAGAACCACTGCATTAGAGCATTAGATGAGATACCTTACTGTATTTGTTCCAGCTCTTTGTGTTCTGTGTTTAAATTCTACCCTGAACTATCTGGCTGTTAGACTTAATCCATTGCCAAGTTTAATACCATCACCTGGTTTTGGGATGACTTTAAAGGAGTCCACTCTGTTGCAAGCATTCGAGCTAGATTTCTGGTTTGAGGATACCTTCCTCCCACCTTCCTGCCAGTTTCAGTGAACCCTAAACATCTTGTTTGCAGTCAGCTTAAAGATTATTAAGATTGTGGATTGGTGCCATTGATAATTTTACACCTGAAGTTACTGGAAAATATTATAACCATATGATGAGATTTTTGCTTTATTATTGAGTTAGTAAAAACCTATAATTAACCAGGGAAGTTCACATTGTTGACATTACAAATGATGTTACAATGTATTTCTTGTTCTGATTGTCTTTCAAACTGTCACAGTCAAATCGTTTTGTGTTAATCTCAGTTTTAAGTCTTAAAGTCTCATTTTGAAATGTTTAAACTCACTTTGAAATGATTTATCCTCCAGTTGTGTCAAGGACATGACAACCTCCCTAGTGTTGGTGATTGATCTACATGATAAATACACCCAATATATGCTGTAAAGTGGTTGGTTTCAGGAAAGACATCCAGTCTTAGAAAGCTTGCCAAACAAAGAGTTGGGAGGATCCTCCAGTTATGTCAAGGACATGACAACCTCCATAGTGTTGGTGAACTACACAATAAAAAAAACCATGCATGCACATGAATGTGACTCCAATCTGTATACTTTTGTCTCCCTCATGCCATTACTTTCCATGGGAAACAATAAAGCCAGATACTTTTTTGACAGACCTCATACTATATGAATTCATTTGATGTTACATATGGATTGATTATTCTGTCATAAAACATTTAGATAAACCTACATGTTCCTTTACACTTCCTATTATATTTTTTTCTACCTACTCCCGGTATATTTCATTATTATTGGTGGATTGGCAGTATAGGTAGAGCGTCATACAATATGCTTTGCAGCATAGAGTTACGGCCCTTTATGTACTGAGTTCAAATCCCGCTAATGTTAGTTTTGCCTTTCATGCTAATGGGGTCGAAAAAATAAAGCACTAGTAATGCACTAAGTTTGATTTAATCAACTTCCCCCTCCCCAAAACATTGTTGGCCTTGTGCCTATATCAGGAACCATTACTATTGTCGTTTATGACAGTTTTGCTTAATCATCCAATTTTCTTACTACACTAGTTTGCTTTAATCCTTTTAAAACCTATCCAGCCAAAACTGGCCCTGGTTCTATGATACAAAACTATCCATTTTAAAGGGTCCCCATTTTTTCTAAGAACCATTTAATACAAATGCTAACTTGAAATGATTAATAATTTTATTAAATCCCTCTAAAATCTTCATTGATTAATTGAAATAGTGTACCTCATTAGAAATATGGTAATGAACGAATTAACTGATTGAGAATTTTTGTTTCTAGAATGTTAGAAGTTGCAAATTCTGATTGATACGTGGGTTGTAATATTTATTTCTTGATTTTTATTAATATAATCTAATTGAAGAAAGAGGCAGCGGATTGGCAGAGTTGTTAGAATGTCAGATAGAATGCTTTGCGGTTTTTATTTCAATACTTTGCACCCTGAGTTCAAATCTTGTCACAGTCAACTTTGTCTTTGTACAATGGGATTGGTCACAAAAGGTTTAAAATGACCCAAACATGCACTGTAGTAAGATAGTGGCCCTTCAACTTCATTAATCTTTAAGGGCCCATGGAATTGAAAAAGAAGAGCATTACTCAATGGCCTTAGCAGCACACTAGCAAGATTGATTATTCAGACAATGTAAAATTATTGCTTAGAAAGGTATAATATTCCTAATTTATACCATACAGTTATTCTTGAAGCCATGCCATAATATGTAATGTAGAACGTTGCATGACATGGCATCTAGAATAACTTACATAAATTAGGAATTATGATTAGACATAACAATAGAATGGAAATGTTCTCAAACATTTTTCTATCTATTCTCTTTTACTATCTCTCTCTCTCTCTCTATCTATCTATCTATCTATCTATCTATCTATCTATCTATCTCTCTGCAGTCCTGGGTCAAGCAGAGACCGAGGAAAATGGGCGACTGGCACATCGAATGTGCTCAGGCGCTCACAGCCCTCTGGCAGGCAGACCCGGCGATCAGTGGAGACTCCACTTCGTCATTCTATAGAGGGTTGGTCCGCAGCAAGTGCGACGACGCGCTCGGTGAAACTCTAGGCGTGGAGGAAGATGAACTGGCCAGTCTGTTCGGTAGGACCTTCCGCCCGGGACCGATGGACAACTGCCAAAAGTCCCTGGCCTGGCAGTGCTACCGAGGAGCTCTACCAGTTCGAGACAAGCTCTACAGACATGGGCGCCCGGGCAGGGACCCTGCAAAAAAGATCTGTCCGAGGTGCGTGCGAGACGAAGAAACCGTCGCGCACGCATTCATACACTGCCCGGGCGTCACTGACCTGTGGGGCTATGTAGAACGACTATTGTCGCGGGTGGGACCAATCCAGTTGACCACCGAGTCCATTGTCATGATCAAACCGCCACCCTCCTTCAAAAACGAAGGAGAGGCGGTTTTCCTTTGTGTGATAGCTATAGCGAAAGAGGTTGTATGGTGGACAAGGTTGAAAGGGCTGAGGTCAGACACCTTTCTCTCCGGCCAACAACTGATTCTTTTTTTCAAATACCACTTTGGAAGAAGAATCAGGATGGAGAGAGAGGTGCTGTACCCCAGCAAGTTTTATGAAAGGTGGGTGAAAGTGGCGAGAATGGCCCGAGTGAATGGGCCTTCTCTCTATATCAGCCTGTAGGTTGAGGAAAAGGAGGAGGAGAGGAAAGGAGTACAAGCTCTTCGTACTCCTGGAGATGAGGGTTGCACATTTTTTTCGGGGGTCTGTGTTACCCATATAAACTGTCTCCCTCTATTGGGGAAAATCGACTAACTTTTAAATTCCATCTGTGATAACATTTTACACGTTTTTATTGTATGTAAACTTCCCCCTTTGTATTTGTCCCCTTCTTTTGTGCCCCTGTGGCTAATAAAGAAATATATCTATCTATCTATCTATCTATCTCTCTCTCTCTGTGATAAAACAAACAGCACAAAAAGAAGGACGAAAGAAAATACACTACACACACACATCATACCAGCAGAAAAATTTATTTTTCTGTTGCACGATCCAGCATTTTAAAATGATACTCTCAATTAAATCGTGTGAAACCAATTTGTTGGTTTGAGAACTGATGAGAGTTAAGATATGTGTGTGTGTAAACTTGTCTTGTACATCGCCTTTCTTTATTTCCTTCTTCCAGTCACTTCTGTGCTCTAGCGCCCTTCTCCTTGTCCTCCCCCTCCTCTTTCAATCTTTTCTATATTTCATCTGCTTGTCACCCACCTTGTGGATTGTCTCTCTGTTGACCACTGGCTGGTGGTCTCTGTCCTCTGAGGCATTTTTGCCCATCACCGTCTTTGACAATATTTAGCTGCTTTAACGGCTGTTCTAGCAATGAATTTTTTCATTTTTATATGTATTATATATATGTATATATCAATATATGGGGTTATAGTGTGTTAGTTCATTGGTAAGATAAATTAAGCTCAATGCCTCTTTTGGTGTATAATTCTGGCTGTATTTAAACGTTTGTAGATGTGTTATTAAACAACAATAATTTTAATTTAGTCTTACTGAATTTTGAATTATATATATATATGAAATAAGAGCAATTAAGACGGAATTATTTCACCATAATTTGCTTTATAAGCAACTTATCTTCTGCAATATTTTAAAGAACGATCGACTTTCGTCAAATCGGATCGAGGGAACAATGTTTCCGTTGGTCTTTCCAATTGCTAATAGTATCTATCGGTCGCAACTCCAGGTAGAAGGAGCAACGTGAAATAAAGTGTCTTGCTCAAGGACATAACGCATCGCCTGGTCCAGGAATCGAACTCACAACCTTACGATTGCGAATTATATATATATATATATAAATATATATATATATATATATATATATATATATATATATATATATATATATATATATATATATGGGACGAGTTAGGTAGAAGTGGTTACACAACAGTTAGTTCACCATACCGAGAACAATTGTTACACCTTAGCGGACCCTTAGCTCGTAATGTCCATTACGAGCTGAGGATCTGCTAAGGTGAACCTATTGTTCTCGGTATGGTGAACTAACTGTTGTGTAACCACTTCTATATATATATATTTATATATATTCCATTGGTGAAAATGGATGTCCTTTTAGCTATTAAGCATGTCAGCATTCTTATTATAGCCCAAGACTTGTCTTTAAATTCATCCCTTTTACATGTGCCAGGAGAAAAAGTGCCATTTTTAGTAATTTATATTGGTAAAATGCAGGCTAAATGTTTAGTTTTAGATTTCACAGACCCTCATCCATCAAAGTGCCAACTTGGCATAACTATGGTGATATGTTAGAAAAGTGTTTACTGGGCCAATTGGCCATCACAGGACTACATTTCCTATGTTAAGTGTCTTGGAATGTAAATTATGCTGTGACATACACACGCGTGTATGTGTGTGTGTATCTATCTTACATATATCCTTATATTCTTTAATGGCTGGTTTCAGTCATTAGACTACAGTAATGCTGGGACACCACTTTGTTGGGTGTGTGTGATTATAAGAGAGATGTAGGGTTTGATTCCTGCAGGCATCTCTACCATTTCCAGGGATACTTTACTCAACATATCCTATCAACTATTATTTATAGTTATCACCAATCTGCATTGTGATGACTATATTTTCAAATTTCAGATTTCTCAATGCTTTGTAAGTTAACCAAATATAGACATTTGAAGACTGAATGATGCAGTAAATTGGCAGAATCTTTAGAGAGAATGCTTTGTGGCATTGGTTCTGGCTTTCTGCACTTTGAGATCAAATCCTGCCACGGTCAACTTTACATTTCATCCTTTCGGTGAAAAAAAGTACCAGTCCAGTACAAGAAAAAGTTCTAATTCTGTAAAAGCCATTTCTATATTAAATTTGATGTATACACTCTACTAATGTATTGAGTACCTTACTTACTGTGGTTACCCCTGATTGAACTCAAGACTCACATATCACTTAGCACCTAACCATGCCCCTTATGACCATCACTAAGGAACCATGCTGACCAAACTGGACACTTCTATGAAGAATATTCCCATTCCACCAAGGAAACAGTATCATCATCATCGACAACATCATCATGTAATGTCCATTTTCCACACTAGCATGTGTTAGTATATATATATATATATATCATTTAATATAGAAATAGCTTCTACAGGACTAGAACTGTTTCATTTGTATGAAGTTATCAGGAATTCCTGATGATTTCATACAAATGAAACAGTTCTAGTCCTATAGAAGCCTTTTCTATATTAAATAATGATATTTCCTATATATACACACACATATATATATACATACACATATATTAATAACAATAATAATAATAATAATAATAACAACAATAATAATAATGACAACAACAACAATAATAATATACATACACATATATATATACACACGCACACACATAAACATATCTGTACACACACACATGATAGCAACTAACAGCGCTGCGATCGAATGTGGCTTTTTAGCCCAGCCAATGATCTAAAATGTCTTGCACAGAGTCGGCAACCAAAACATTCATTGGGAGTAGCCGGCTGTGGTTGGAGTTCATGTACTTTTGCATGTCGCTTGAGCCCTCCTGCTGATTTACATTCTCTACCACATGCTTGGCAAGCATGATGAGTAGCATCTCCAACAGCAGCCTGGTAGTCAACCACTGGTCTTACTTTATGACTGTGAAGATGACTTTCGAGTCCAGCTTTGCTTAGGCAGAGTCTCGCACAGATGCTGCATATCAGCACCATAGGAGTACCCTCGCCGTCTGGAAGTGCAACAGGAATGCCCTTCCTCACATCCCGCTTTACTTTCTCGTATGCGATTCGAGATGCCTCAAAGGCAACTTTTCCCTCATATACAGTCTTTCTCCATTTATTACGATCAGCAGCAATATTTTCCCATGTATCAGCAGAGATGTTAGCGTCTTTCAAAGAGGCTTTCAAGGAATACTTATACCTCTTTTTTGGTTTATGTGGCGGTCGTTTTCCTTTAACTAACTCTCCATAAAAGAGTTGTTTCGGTATTCTAGAATCCTTCATCCTGGCATGGTGACCACTCCAACGGAGTCATTGCTTAAGCACAAGAGCTTCTATACTGTCACACATAGAGCTTTCCAAAATCTCGACATCACTGATGTGGTCTCTCCAGTGAACGCCATGGATCCGTCTGAGACACATCTGATGGAAACGCTCCAATTGCTTAAGGTGGTGTCGATATGTGACCCAGGTCTCGCAGGCATAAAGAAGACGAGAGCACACATGCCTTGTACACCTTTACCTTTGTCCTCCTGCATATGTCTCGCCGACCCCAGAGTCGCCTTTCTAGCTTTCCGAAAGCATCACTTGCTTTCCTAATCCTAAGTGAGATTTCACTATCAAGGTTGCTGTATCGATTAACAGTGCTTCCCAGGTAGACAAACTGATCAACCACTCCAAGTCGTTTACCATACACATAGATATTTGGTTCAGTGTACTGCTTACCCGGGGCAGGTTGGTACATGATGACGGTTTTCTTGAGACTGACAGTCAATCCTAGGGCAGTGCAAGCGTCAGAAAATGCATTCAAAATGTGCTGCATATCACTCTGCCTCAGGTTCAATATCGGATGTAAACACCATGCTCGCAATTCCTGAATGCAATACAGAAAACCATTGCAAAGTATATGGCAAACAGGGTCAGTGCTGGAATATCCCTCTGTTTCACTCCATTAGGTGAAAACCTGCATTTTTCCCGCTTCATCGAGGAAAATCTTAAAGATTATCCAGCCATCAGAGTATTCGGTTTATTTTCTTTACATATTGTCCAGGCATGCAGTTTCTCCACGATTACGTCTACTGGCGGCCCGCATTCCAAAATACCTTATCCCGTGCAACGCCGGGTACCACTGCTAGTTTAATATAGAAATATATATAAGAAATCAGCTGTGTTCAGGCCGGGAGAAGGATGGGCTCTGCTAAGTTTAAAATGCCCAAGAAACGGTATATGTTACTATGCCTGCCTGCCTATGACTCCACCAGGAGTTTATGCTCCATACAAAGTAAACTGGGAAAATTCAATGAGAAAATTGAACCAATAATATTGATAAAATGACCAACGTATGTTGAATTCTCATTTATTTAACTTTTGAAAATTCTGATGATCAGATCATTTTATAATTAAAGGAAACAAGATTTTTTGAAGCTAGATATAATCACCAGACTTCTAGGAGACAGTTAAACATTAGATATTTCCTCTCCTTACAGTATGTTTAGATCGTGAAGAAAATAGCTTTTTTTTAAAGTTAGTTATTGTCATGTAAAAAATAGCGTTTGTTTACTGTGCTTTTTTTAATGGTTTGGGTTGGGAAGAATGGACTGTGCCCCTAACCTTCACAGGCCCTCTGAGACTGGTGAGATTGATGCTGTTGATGTTCAGCTTGAACAACATTTGTAAGTTGACATCTGTCGGAAAATATGGGTGGGAAGGGAATTCCAGAGGTTAGTGCGATGACATAGAAGAGAAAACATAAAATGGATGGGGGAGAGGCAGTTGTGACTGGAAGATTGGGGTAGAGGTGGTATGCAACTAGCTGGAACACTATGGTGAACAGAGAATTGTAGTGGTAGCAGTGGTGGTGGTGTTGGTAAGAGTAAAAATAGTGAGGAGACAACACATCTATGAGATAGAGGTGGAAGTGTGTTGGTGAGTGAGTCTTTGTCAATCAACCAGGCTGCTTTCTTTAGGATGCAGTCTAGGCAGTGGCATAGCTAGCTAGAGCTTGTGTCGCTCAGTGCAATCCTTGAGTCCTCCCCCTCCCCAAAAAAACAATGCTGTAGACCAAAAGTGCTACTACCTTACAGTTATGCTAATGGGTTTAGCTGGGGGGCTTTCCGGATGTACGAGCAGTAGCATTCCAAATGTATGAGCAGTATTCTATTGTGGGTTTGACTTGAACTTATACAGAAATACATTGTGGGTCTCACTTTGACTTGCACGTATACAGAGATACATTCACATATAAACTGTGAGAACAGTATTCCATTGTGGGTTTGACTTGAATGTATACAGAGATATATTCACATACAAAATGTGGGAGCAGTATTCCATTGTGGGTCTCACTCTCACTTAAGCTTATACAGGAATACATTCACATATAAAATGTGAGAGCAGTATTCCATTGTGGGTCTCACTCTCACTTGAGCTTATACTGGAATACATTCACATATAAAATGTGAGAGCAGTATTCCATTGTGGGTCTCACTCTCACTTGAGCTTATACTGGAATACATTCACATATAAAATGTGAGAGCAGTATTCCATTGTGGGTCTCACTCTCACTTAAGCTTATACAGGAATACATTCACATATAAAATGTGAGAGCAGTATTCCATTGTGGGTCTCACTCTCACTTGAGCTTATACTGGAATACATTCACATATAAAATGTGAGAGCAGTATTCCATTGTGGGTCTCACTCTCACTTGAGCTTATACTGGAATACATTCACATATAAAATGATACAAAAGTTTTACTACAGTTGGTAGAAAGTGTGAATTGACTTTTTTTTTTTTTTATTCGAAGAAAATGTATAAAACTAATTATGAAGAGAATTTAGATGACTGCCAATAACTGTTTGGCTCAGTTAAATTAGAAAGGTTTTAACTGCTTAAATACTTTATGTAATCTCAAAAGAGAAGAGCATTTTTTTTTTAAATTAATTTTATTCATTTCTTGGCATTTGTTTCCAAGATAGAATGAGTTAGGTGGCTGCCGACATTTGCATAGAATATTGGAGCAGATGTTCCACAACTAAACAGTTCATTGAGCTGTGAAATACAACATAATCCATTGCTTGTGGCAGAATTAGTAACTATTGATATGAGCTTTTTTTATTATTTTTCTTTTTCTCATTTCTCATAATAAAGCTTTTGCTGTGTATATTAGGAAATCACTTTAATAAATGAAAGGCAGGCACTTTTCTAAACTTTCTTTTCATAGCAATAATGCTAAGCATTGATTACAGTGCCACTGACCAAAAATATTAAAATGTAATTTTCACTCTTCCAAAGCACACATCACTGCTTTTTGTCATAAATTTCCTCCTTGTTTCTCACAGTTGAAGGCAGTTGATTTGGCAGAGTTATTAGAGTTTTGACTACTTGTTCCAGGTCTCTGCGTTCTGAGTTCAAACCCCAGTGAGATCCACTTTACTTTTCGTTCTTTCAGGATTGATAAAGAAAGTACCATCCCAGTACTGGTCCAACTCTCTCTCCTTCCAGCTGTCACATTCTAGATGTTCCACTGGATCTTGGTTGTGAGGACCGAGAGAGTGTCTGTATCTGCTCGTGATTAAATGGACACTTAAAACCTTTGAATTTACAATTTGCCTTTGTTACTATCCAAATTAAGGGCCTTCTTTTTCCTGTTGGGGGAACCCTTCCCTAGTTAACCTCCACTGCTTCCTATCTCTGGCCATACTGGGCCATGTGGGGTCGAGGTATTGGGTCAGATTGTCGCAGCATCTTGCTTTTGGGCACGCTCTAGTTCTTCTCTATTGCTTTGGTGTCCACTTTGTTACTACCTACTGCAAACATTTTTTCACCAATTCCAATTATTTTGACAAGTATTAATTCAACATTGCTCCATTGCATCTGTCAATAATTCATGCATATTTTTAAGTTCATTGGGTTGTTTTTGATGGAGTCAGTTTTGAATTTTGAGTTTTTTTTTAAATTACAGATTAATTCACTCTCTCCGTAATCATGCTTAATTAAAACAAACATATGTTGTTAAAGATTAAAGTTTATCTATAAAAATAAGTGATAAAATATTCATAATACTATTAATAGTTTCTAACATAGGCACAACACAAGTTCAATCTTTTTTTTTAGGAAGGGAAAGTCGGTTATATCAACCCCAGTATTTGACTAGTACTTTATTTTATCAACCTTGAAAGGATGACAGACAAAGTAAACTTTGAATACAGAATGTAAAGAGCGTCAATAAATACTGCAAAAAATTTGTTCTAACTGTTCTGCCAGGAAAATGGGCATTAAATGGTGATGATGATTATGACAATAACAATGATTTGGGAGATATGACTGAAGTAGAACCCACTGCAAAGAACTAGCTTATTGTGCACAAGAATATTAAATAATCTCAATATATCTAAGTTCTGATAAATTTGGAGATGTTATAGGGTTTCTAATGCTAAAGATTTAAATTTTAAAATGTCTTATTCATAATGAAAGTTTGTTGACTGAAAGATATTGTCATTTTTACAGTCTAGACTATAATTTCCATACTATGTTAGTTAAGAGACACTAAATATACAAACATGTTGGAAACTTTTAAATTACATTTAGATAGAACAATTATTTTTTAAATACTTGAAGAATTGCTGTGTATGAAATCAGACATACATACACTTTTGTTTTTGGTTATGTTCTTTCTTAAATATTTATTATTCTGATTCTTTTCTTATTCAGTAAAACACCTGTCAATTAATTTTACATATTTTAGAAAACTTATTCATCAAACACAAACTGGCTTTTCTTATTTATTTTATATCTTTCTAAACTTGTTCAGATATAACGACAAACTGGCGTTCATTTGAGTATTTCTCCATTTCAGATATTGTTCAGATATTCAATGGTTTTTAAATATTTTAATATAAATTGTTTTTATTCTATTTTTCAATTGTGTAGAACTTCAAACCCCTTATTGATAAAGTTGGCATAAGTAACAGCCGCCAGAAGCCTGTTGAATTCTTTGTTGACAGAGAATTATTGGTTACTGATGAAAAAGAAATAATTAATTATAAGGTAAGCTTATTGACTGAAATTTTGTTGTCTTGTATTCCGTTGATATTTTCTACCAGTATAGTGCCTGTCAAAAATAGCAGGGTTTATTTCATCATCATCTAACATTTGTTTTCTATGCTAGTACTCAAGCAGAGCTATTGACCCCCTCAAATGAGCTGTGGACCTGCATCTCTCTTACTCTCCTGCACTCTACTGAGTGCTAAGGTGGGGCTAGGGGTCCATATCTTGCCTACAAACGTTCCCAAACTCTACCAAGTGCATTTTACTGTAGCACCAGCACTAAGGAGATTGTCAAAACTTTGACACAGCTAAAGAGTCATTCCAACCTTTTATTTGGCAGGTTTTCTACAACTGGATACCCTTTCTATCACCAACCACTTTACAGAATGCACTAGATGTGTTAATCATGTAGTTCACCAACACTAGGGAAGTTCTCACATCTTTGACAAAACTGAACAATCGTCCTGACTCTTTTTTTCAGTAATTCTTACTCTTTCTGCTTTAAGCCTCATGCCATTTTTTTCTTGTATTTCAATTTTGTCTTTGAATCATTTTTATTCTTTGTACAGTGGAACCTTGGTTCATGAATTTAATTAATTCTTAAAGGCTGTTTTTTCGTTAAGCAAAATTATTTTTGCCATACGAAATGTTGAGTGAGAGAGACTATCTGTGAAGGACAGATATATATCACCATAGTAACTAACAACACATCAAGTGACGCTTTCCTGTCTATACTCCAAGCTTGTCGCCAGCTTGCATGTTCGTTACTCGAAACACTGTGTGTCAACCAAGAGGTTTTATGTTTGGAAACATTGTTTGTTAACCAATTTGGTTTGTGATGAGAGGCGTTCGTGAACCGAGGTTCCACTGTTTTTTAATCCTTGTGTCATGTGTTTCTTGTTTTGCATCATTTATACTTCTCTTCAAATTACATCAACCATTGACCATGTTCACATGATAATATTTGTCTCTTTGTCTTTCAATTATCTGTAGTATATTCGAACAGTTGGCTCTTTACTTCTTTACTCTCACACTCACATATCCTCTCTCTCCATCATTATTCCCCATCATCTTCATCATCCTCTTCCATCTCCTTTACTTAGCTTCCATGAGTTTGATCTCCTCCTTCAGTCCTTTGATCTTTTGTGTAACATGTTGACTTTTGAGAACTCATAACATTTCTCTTTGATAACAGATTTAATGATTGATGATATGAAAATATCTAATTAAACTCTATGCAAATAATTTAAGATATGTTAGAAATTAAAACATTGTGCGCATATGCTTGCATAGATGTGTATATTTTGTTTGAAATAGAAAAAGTCAGTATTTTAATGAGATCAAATACAATGTTTATTGGACTCTTATCATTATGCCTAAAAACAAAGATTATTGTAAAATGTTAAATAAACTGTAAACAGAGCAGTTGTCTTAGAAAAGTACTAGGAAAATTTGAAATGCATGTGTCATAATGCAAATGATCATAATAATAGTGAATCACTATGAATAGTGGTTGAGAAACGTCTCCATAGAATCCCTCATCTCTCAAGAATTGTACTGTTCCATTTCTTAGAGGCATCTCTGTCCAATTCTATCTCTCTTGAGAAACACTTTACTCAATTTTGAGAGATGCAGGTTCAATTCTTTTCAGGCGCCTCTCTTCACTCTTTTCCATCTTCAGGAGTACTTTACTCGATATCTATCAACTATTATTATGGTCATTTGCATAGGGACATTCACAATTAATAAACTGTTATGGGATACATTTTTTCTAGCTTTCAATTGCACTGTATGCCCCTCTCTCTCTCTCTCCCTCTCTTAAGCATAAATGAACTGAGAGTGAAATTAAGCATAAGAGGGATCAGATGCAGTATGCTAGAGAGAAGATTGCATTGGTATGGTCATGTGATGCATATGAAGGATGACAGCTGTATAAAAAGATGCAGGGCAATCAAACTTGATGGAAGATATCGAGTAGGAAGACCGGGATGAGGTGATAAAAGCTAAACCTCTCAAAGACAATGACACAGGATCGAGATCTTTGGCGTTATGCAATAACACAGAAGACACACTTTTCCATGTGCACAAATTCAAACATACATTTAGTAGGCACCTATTAAGCACTATACCCATGCCCCAACACCCACCCACCCACTTCTGTCCACACCACTCCTGCACTGCAAAGTTGTGTTGGTATCACAACAAAAATCATCCAGCCCACACTATAAAGTGGTTGTGTAGGTGTCATAACAAAAAGCACCTAGCCCACTCTGTAAAGTGGTTGTGTAGGAGAGATGACAAAAAGCACCTAGTACACTGTAAATATGGTTGTCGTTAGGAAAGGCATCCTAACGCCAACCACATTTACAGTTCTGTATGAGCAAGACAAGGTCAGCCGACCAGACACTGCCCACAACAGGACAACCCGTCTAACCCATGCTAGCGTGGAAGAACGGACGTTAAACGATGATGATGATGATGATACATATATGATAGAACTGGAGCCCGTATTATTGAAATACCCAAGAAACCTACTGTGAAATGCAACTTTATAGGAGGCTAGCTAAATCTACATAGGTATGACCTATAATAACAATGTGTGTATATATATGTCTGTGTGTGTGTGAAACAGACATAGAAAGGATGGTAATGCATAAGCTAAGAGGTATGTCAACATTTAGGTGTCCCCTGCAAATATGCGCCTTCTTTTTGACCCCTCCTTCCTTTGTCCATTCTTCCCCTTCCCTTGTATGTCCTCCTTCACATCATAGATTTCTCCTTACTCCTATCCTCTACCCCATCTCCCACTATTTAAATCATCCCTATTTACTCACACACACACACCCTCCTCTTTCTCTCTCTCACACTTCACTCATAACTGGGACATAGCTTATCCACGCATAAAGTGAGGTATCTTAGCTTGGTATATATATCCAACAACCTTATGTACCTAAACCCCCCCCCCCCCCCCCCCACTAACACACACATACCCCATGATGAGCTACCAGTTGTTATTTTCCTCAAGGCCACCTTAATGACCCCAAACACAAGCTGAAGAGACAAAATGAAACTATGAGCAACACAGCCTTCTAACCTATCTTGTCTTAGAACATGACAACCCCTCCAACCTATCCTATACAGTATGGAAAACACATAAAATAATTGTTTCTATTTTAGGCACAAGGCCAGCACAGTACATTACTGGTACTTTAACATAAAATAATGATATGTATCCATGTGTGTGTGCATAATATATATATATATATATATGATTTCATTTGAATGAAACAGTTCTACTCTTGTAGAAGTTATTTCTATATTAAACATTATATAAAGCAGGATGGATTCAGTTTTAAACTAGTTACACCATTACTCAACAGAGTACTCAATACTTGGAATAGTAAGTATAGTACGGTTGTATTATTAAGAGTTGGGACCACAACTGGTGAGCTCTTGTTGTTTCAACAGCTAGTTCCAGAGTCTGGAACTAGCTGTTGAAATGGCAGGAGCTCAGCCGTTGGGGTCCCGACTCTTTATGATATTAAACATTATATATATATATATAGTAAACCATACTCAAGGATGCGTGTTTCACCCAACGGATTCTATATATATACATGATATGGTATGGTATGGACCCATAATGCCTGAGGAGTCGTAGGGGGCCATATTGACATATGTCATTTCTAGGTCAATTTTTAAACCTGACTGAGCCCATCTCCTCTCCAGGCCTGAACACAGTAGATTTCTTCCAGAGAAAAATAGAGAGTATGAGAGAAAGGAAATGAGAAAGAGATATACAGAAAGAATCGACCTCAGTACTTGACTAGTACTTTTTATATCGACCATGAACGGATGAAAGGCAAAGTTAACTTTTGCGGGATTTGAACTCAGAGAGTAGAGAGCCGAAATGAATACTACAAAGCATTTTATCCGATGTTCTAATGAATCTATGAATTCACCCCCTTCTATATATATATAAATAAATGAATAAAAAATAACCAGGATTTAAATTGAAGAGATTAACAGGAATGAATATTCCTGTTATTTTAACTGAAATGTTTGTCAATCAATTACATGATTTAATTTAAATTCTGATTATTCTTTATTCATTTATATATATGCTCTGTGATTGGAAATTTACCAGTTGAATTAAACTCTAAACTGTCTCTTACCTATCTTGCTGTAGACTATAAAATCACATTGAGCATTGAAATGTTCTTTGCTTTTATATGGTTGTATTATCAACTCATTTAAACTCTTATATATATATATATATATATATATATATATATATATATATATATATATATATATATATATATACATATGTATATATATATAGGAGGAAATTGTAGTTTACTTGAAGCATTGCATAGAGTTAGAAGGCCAGAACAATGCAGGTATGGATATAGAATATAAATACAAATGCAAAAGATATTGCTGACAATTAGTCTTTTACCTTAAATTTATTTGAATATCCTTAATTTTTGAGATAATATCTCTTCTTCGGAGGGAAGTAAAGGGGTTAATCCAGTGTTCTAATTAGCTTGCCAAGTCATGCTGACAGGAAATAGTAAAGAAATCCCATTCTAAATCTAATGTCAAAGAGTGAAGGTTAGGTGGATAAAGGGTTGTCTCCCTTTAAAAGGGTTTGGACATGTATGTCTAAGTGTGTGGGAGAATACGTGAAAGTGTAAGCATGTATGTGTGTGAGTGTGAGAGGACATGTTTATATGTAAATGTGGCGGCTAGATGCTCTATCATGTTAAAACCGGTCTATGTGTGTGTGTGAGAGAGAATAAGTGAAGGTGTAAGCATGCGTGTGTGTGGAGGTGTAAGTGTGGGACTAGGTGCTCTATCATGTTAAAAATTGGGTGTTGAGTTCTAGTCTGTTATTGATTGGTGGTTGTGTTTTGTCTATAATAAGTGCTTCTTTAATTCTAAGATTGCCGAGGTTTCTTTCCTTAGCTTCTATCCTAACTATTATGTTTTTGTCGGTGTTTTTGCATTTCACTAGGTGTTTCTTAAATGAGGAAGCGTTAGTGTTGAGGTGTTCTTTTATTCTAATGTGAAGTGGTCTGGTGGTGCTTCCTATGTAGAAATTGCTGCATTTGTCGCACTCTGATCTGTATACGACGTAAGCCTGGTGGCATAGGTCTGTGTCGTCGATGAGGCAGTTGGCTAGCCTGCAGCGGCTGTCATGTCTGGTGGAGTGTCTTTTGGTTAGCTGTCCGCTTAGAGAAGGTCCTGAGTGGGCTAGCTGGATATCTAGTTCCTCTCGTCTGATAGCTCTGCAGATGGCTGTTGTTGTTTCGTCACTGAAGTGTGGGAGCTTCAGGAAGCAGGTGTTAGTGTCTCGGGTGTGGTGTCCACTGTTGTTTCTGGCATGGTTCGCAGTGTTCGTCAGTTATCCGTTCAGTTTAAGTACTTCCAGGAAATGTGTGGTGTGTGTGTCCCGGTCTCTTGCGTCGGTGCATTTGTTCTGGATACGTGTTAGTTCGTTCCTTATGTATCCAAACTTAGCGCTGACTGGGAGGGCTGATCTGAAATGTACGAACAGATCTCTGCTGGTGGCTTTTTTATAGAAGCAGGTGTGGATGTCGCCTTCCTCTGTTACCCTGAGTTGGAAGTCCAATAGGGATAGGGATTTGCGGTCATCGGGGTGTTCCATGCTGAACTTTACATTGCCGTCCATGCTGGAGAATGTCATGTATATTTTATCCGCTTCTTTACGGGATGATGCAAGGATGAGTATGTCATCTACATATCGGGTGAAGAAGGTATAGGAATGGCAGGTGTTGAGGGCTTGGCATTCCAGCTGGTTCACATAAGTGATGGCCAGCAGGCCCGATAGGCTGGATCCCATGGGTAATCCTGTTGTCTGTCTGTATGTGTGGTGGTGGAAGGTGAAGTACGTGTTATCCACTGTGAAGGACAAAAGCTGGTGTATGTCCGTCGGATGGAGGCCGTAGCAGTGGACGTCTTCTGCGACCACGCAGTCCATCAATAAATAGACAGCTGGATGAGCGGGGACTGTAGTGTAGAGGGAGACAACGTCGAGACTAAAGGCGTATCTATTTAATTTAAGTTGTTCTGGCTGGAGTTGGTGTAGTCTACGTATGACCTCGTCGGAGCTACTGACATGCCCGGGAAAGGTGGAGAGTAGAGGCTTGAGGACCTGGGAGAGGAGCCTGGAGATTTTGTATAGGGGCCCTTCTATGCTAGAGACGATGGGTCTTATTTGTGTCTTAGTACTATTCTTGTGGGTCTTGATGAGGTGATAGAAAGTAGGCAGTCTGCTATTTCTAGAGGTGTAATTGAACTTAAATTTATTTGGGAGTTGTCTTCTACTATAGATGTCGAACCAGATGGAGTTGGCCTGTTTTTCGATCTAGGCTGCAGTTATGTCCGGGACCTCTGTATACAGTTCGTTGTCGCTTAAGTCTTCAAAGGCTAGGTTGTTGTATGTGGCTTGAGAGATGACAACCCTTTATCCACCTAACCTTCACTGTTTGACATTAGAAATAGAATGGAATTTCTTTACTATTTCCTGTCAGCATGACTGGGCAAGCTAATTAGAACACTGGATTAACCCCTTTACTTCCCTCCGAAGAAGAGATATTATCTCAAAAATTAAGGATATTCAAATAAATTTAAGGTAAAAGACTAATTGTCAGCAATATCTTTTGCATTTGTATTTATATTCTATATCCATACCTGCATTGTTCTGGCCTTCTAACTCCAAACGTTTATATATATATATATGTATATATGTAACCAGGCTGTTATTGCTCCAACCAGTCTTTTCACCATTGATAACTACCCTAAATATACATACACTTATACTCCATATATATATACACTATATATAGAGAGAGAACAAACGCAAGCAATCATCAAATGACATATGTGTAAATAATTCACTCGGATAACAAAACATTCAGTGGGCAAAACCATCGGAATCCAAACTCGTGAGAATTACATTCGTAAAAACAGAGCCAATCATGAACTTAATGTCTGTATAAGAGCTAAGACATCCCTCCAAAATTCCTACCTCAGACATCGTTCATATATCCCAACCCTTAACCTGCCCTAAAATGGGTATGGGGGAGATGGACTTTATCAAGCTGCAGCCATCAAATTACGCAGTTTCTGTATAAGAATAGAGGTTAAATATCCATTATTACCTGCAGCGACTACAACGCTATTACATAATAGGCTGTATACCCTTGATCTTAAACCCTCAAGCAATTACCCCAAGATGTGATGTCACGCATCTGGAGGCCTGGGTTTCATATAAATATAATATACATACTCGAATGTAAAACATAATTAAAATTAAATAAAATACTAAGCTATTAAGGAAAAATAACCAAAACGACCAAAGACAAAGAATACAAGAAGTCTACTATTCCATATCCTATAAACCACAATAAGAATAAGGAAAATACCTATTTATATATATATATATATATACATATATATACAGGGTGCGGACGATATTTGTTCGCAAGATTACTGTCTAGGAAAAAGTAACAAAGTATGTTTTAAGATTTATTTATCAAACTTGGGTCAGTTTGTCTTCATGACTTGTTCTTTCGATCTCACTCGATAAACCCGCCATTGGCTTTGATGACGTTCTCAAGGCGGCCTCGGAACTGGCTACAGGCCTTCGTCACTGTCCCCCGACTTAGGCCCCTAAAGGCACTTGTGATCCTGGCCTTCAGATCGTCTTTCGTATTGCAGCTAGATCTGTTGGTGTCTCATTCCACTGCGCCCCACACAAAGAAGTCGAGGGGGTTGCAGTCAGGCGAGCTGGGAGGCCAGATGTCAGGTGAAGTGTGGTCGACGAAGTTCTCCGACAGCCAGGCTAGGGTCTTTCGGCTGGTATGGCAGGGCGCTGAGTCTTGCTGCCACACGTACGGCCTACCTGCAGCTACCTGGTCGATCCAGGGCTTTACTACCTCACTCAGAACGCGGATGTAGCCATCGGTGTTCAGCTTGAAGCCCTCAGGGAAGAAGTGAGGTGGGTTGACATCACCTTGATTGCTGACGACACCTAAGACCAATGTTGTCGCTGGAAATTTTGTCTGCATGACTCTAGGCACGTCTTTGGATGAGACAGCGAGCCACCTGTTGTTCTGGGAGTTGATCTTCTGGTCTTATTTCTCCTCCCGGCGCGGATTCCAAGAAGAACTCCGTGTCTCTTCCACAAATTTGGAGGTTCAAAATTATTCATAATCAATTATTCTGAAAATAAATAATGGAAATATAGTCACTGTTTTTATGAAGACAAGAGTGACAACGGAAGTAAAAAAATTTGCATAAAATTAGCAGTTGAAAATTGCGAACAAATATCGTTCGCGCCCTGTATATATATATATATATATCATCATCATCATCATCATCATCATCATCATTTTACGTCCGCTTTTCCCTGCTTGCAAGGGTGGGACGGGTCTTATTCAGCACAGCATCTCTCCACTCGTCACGGTCCCTCGTCATCTCCACCGTGAGCTTCAATGATCTGAGGTCTGTTCTCACCACCTCCGCCCATGTTTTTCGTGGTCTACCTCTACCACGTCTTCCTTCAACTGGCATTTCCTGGCACTTCTTCACCCATCGGTCATCCTCCATGCGCATCACATATATTAGTGGAAGTAGAGGATCAACTGAGTTTGGCAGTTTCGGTTAGAACTAGTTGAAACTGTTGGGCTCCTGGTAGCTCCTCTACTTCCATCAATACACCTACTCTGCATCTTACCATGTATTAAGTACTTCTTTGATTTGTGGTCTTCCCAGTCATAGTATTGCAGACTATATATATACATATATGTATATGTATATATATATATGTGTGTGTGTGTGTGTAGCAATATCCGTAGATGTGAAAAGGAAAAAGGAAAACTGCGCTCAATCAGGAAGAGTGCAGAAATATGTTATTTATAATTTTCATGCACGAAACAAGGGTAGCACTTTTGTTCCGTGTATGTACATTAATAAATAATATAATATATATGTTATCCATGAGCTTGGCTGGTCTTACTTGTTCCAGTTGGATCAATTCAGGACGGTTGCTTCTGACAGGACCCGCTGGAAGGAGTGTTTGAGGAATGTGCCCCCTCGACTCTCTCAGAAATAAGTGGGTGAAGAAGAAGATATATATATAATGATATTAAATAAATGGAAACTATATTTATAAAACCATATTTATTCTATTATATATATTTCAAGGGTACCAAAACTTTGGTACGCTCTCATCAGATAAAATACAAAGTTTGTTTTATAAATATTAATATAACCAGGAAGAAGAATTGAACCGTTAAGTTCTTCTTCCTGGTTATATCAATATTTATAAAACAAACTTTGTATTTTATCTGATGAGAGCGTACCAAAGTTTTGGTACCCTTGAAATATATATAATAGAATAAATATAGTTTTATAAATATAGTTTCCATTTATTTAATATCATTGAATATTATACTCCAGAAAATCTGTCGAGTGCTTTGAATCAGTTATAAACATTTATATTTGTTGAATTACCGACAAATTGAATATCCCTTTTGCTTATATATATATATATATATATATATATATATATATATATATATATATATATATATATATATATACATTTATATATGTATATATATATGTATATGTATATATATATTGATTTTTTATAGTTAAAATAAGGCTATAGGGGAAATATTCACTACTACCCCGTTGCTCTCATTACTCACTTAATGAAACAAAATTTAAACATTAATTGTGCAAATCTGTATTCAGAGTGCTTACCAAAGGTTATTTGCAATAAGTGCAATTGCATATTTTTAGATCACCAATGAAATAAACTTTTTCCATTTCCAAGAAGGTACCATAGAAGTAGTTAATAGTTTCTGTTACCTAGATGAGCTAATTGGCAGTGGTGGAGACTGCTGTGAAAGTATAGTACAGTCATGAGGCAAACTACGGCCCGCAAGCCACATGTGGCCAGTTTGGTTTTCTGAATGGCACACCTAATTTCAATTGCCTTGAATTTTTTAGTATCAAGCATAACCTATGTGGTCCACTGCTTGAAAAGGGTTACCCATGCCTGGTATAGTAGCTAGAATAAGAGCAGGATAGAAGAAGTTCTAGGAGCTACTATCCCAGTTGACAACAAAGGCAGGTTATATGAGAAGCGCAATTAATGTTGCTTAATAGCTGGACATGTATCGTGAATGTAGAGGATATGCAATGATTGGAGAGATATGAAGTAAACATGTTTCTTTGAATGAGTAATGTTAATGAACATGAAGGATGAAGCACTGATTAGCTGAGAGAAAACTGGGTATAAAAGGAATACGAATCAGATGTATGGTGAAAGGAAGTTTCAGTTGAGGAAAACCAAGGGAGACATGGACAGAAGTGGTTAGAGCTGATCTCAAAATGCTGCATGTCAAAGAATAGATGGGGGCATGCTGTTCTGGAGAAGAACCATCCAACCCATGCAAGCATAGTAAAGCAGACATAAAACGATGATGTTATATATTTATGTGTACGTACGAGTGTTTGTGTTTATAACCTAGCAGTTCAACAAAAAGAAATCCATAAAATAAGTACCAGACTTGAAAATTAAGTACAGAAGTCAATCATTGATATGATCAACTAAAGTCTCTCGAAGCTGGTGCCCCAGCAAAACCACAATCCAATGACTGAAAGCATTAACCCTTTAGCATTTACATTACTCAATATTTACTATTGTATTTCTACAGTAAAGGCTTTATCTCACATAATATCTCACACAATATCAAACCTATGAGATTTTGATATTATTTATTTTGAGAACAATACCTTAACATCAGTATGAGTGGCTGGTTACAGCCGGTTTGAACAGAAAGAGGTAAGAGAATTCTGGCCGGATACGACCGGTTTAAATGCTAAAGGGTTAAAAAAGTAAAAGAACATAAGGTTATTTCTACCAATTTGAACATAAATTATTTGTGTTTTCATTATGTGTTAATTTTAAAATGATTTAAACATTTGATGAGATTTTGTTACTGTCAGAGAGAAGAAAAAAATTGGTGAACAGTTTAGAATAATGTTTGTCATACTGTCAAATGCTTTGTTGTCATTCTTATGGCAAGTAGTTGATCTCTTCTTCGTGGACGTTCCCAACAATGAAATTACTGGCTGCTGTGAAGAAAATAGCTACAAACTTGCCTGCTGCTTGCCAAACAAATGACTAGAATTTTGAATGAAGCCAAGCTTATTATTAAATTCTTTTTCCTGATAATGAATCTGACATAGTATAGAAATGTTGCATTAGCTTGTTGGATCAAAAATATCTATCAAAGATTTACAGAATGAACAAGAATGCATTTAATCAAATAGAAAAGACGTATTTAAAGATTTAGTCAGAACCACCAACAAATGAAATATTTTTAAGATCGCAAGCTGTTGAAGTATTGGTCACTTTCTGATAGGTTTGTCGATGACCCTATAACAGTGAAGACTTCTGGTATTCTGGGTCCTCGAACCACCTCCCTATTTGCTGCTATCAAAACAAAGCTGGTCACCTGCAGCAATGAGCCCTGCATGTTGGAATGGCTCTTTCAGTGCATCTCCTCTGCTATCCTCTGGAGTAACACTTTTTCTATTCTGTTGACTAAGACCATGAAGTGGCATATATGTGGGGTTGTGTACATCAGAGAGCCAGAGCAGACAAGCCATCCATTGACTGGTTTGTGCTGTTGCCATTGGCTACGACATACACGCATACATTAGCTGACCTTTAGAAAAATTGAGCTAAACTTTTTGTTCTAATGCAATATTTTCCAAAATGTATTCCATATGGAGAGTAACACTTATCTTCATGAATCTAATATACCACCACCCTTAGATTTGACTGTTTCACCTGTTGCCCTTACTAAAATAAACTAACTAATCTTAACTTGAGGATTCTTGAAACCATTAAATTAACCATTAAATCCCCAAACACTAAATTTTAGGGCTAGAGAGAAAGTTAACACAGCTGCAGTCCTGGAAAGAAAGGATTGAGCAATATGCTTAAAGCAAGGATTTTTTGGCATAAGACAAATTAGGAGTGACAAAATGAGAAAGGATGAATAAATCAGGTGAGCTGATAATGGTATGCTGGGGCTAGAGGTTGTAGTGTGTTTATGAGTGAAATTTTTCCAATCAGCAAGATGACCTTTTGGGTGAAGGTACAATCTCCAATGTTTGTGTGTGGAAAAAAGCATCAGAACCAACTTATGTGTGCTATGTGGGTTATACTTCAGTTTTGTAGAGATTTCCTGATGAAAACACCTTGAAATATAGTTTTGTCATTGTTTTAAATGTCTAGTCACCTTTAAAAAAACACCAAAACTTAGTGGGTTGCTTTGTAGAGATTTCCTGATGAAAATACCTAGTATTAGAGATATAATTTTTTGTCATTGTGTTAAATGTGTGGTTACCTTAAAATTGTTTATATACTTATATCCAGATCTCCTTAGAGTCTCTTGCTAATAGCTACATAATATTTGTGTTATAAGTCAGTCCTGTTTGGGGGTGTAGGGTGTTACTTCTGTGAGGACCTTCTCCTGTCCAGCTCTCCTTGCTGGTAGCTACATAATAGCAGGGCCGTAAATCAGTCTTGTTTGTAGCAAATGTAAATCTTTATTATAGACACAGGGCAGTAGATTAGCAGAATCATTAAAGCATTGGGGAAAATGCGTTGCAATATTTAGTTCAAATCACCCGCCCACCAAAGATCAACTTTGCCATTCATCCTACTGGGGTCAATAAAATAAAGCACCAGTCAAATACTGGGATCAATTTAATCAACTACCTCCTCCCCAAATTGTTGACTTTGTGCCCCAATTGAAAATTGTTGGTGTTATAGACACTAAATATGCTTTCACATAAAGAAATTCTTTGGATAATATAGTGTTTTCTCTATCTACTGCTCTCTTTCTTTCTATCTCTCTTTTTACTTTCCTTTCCCTTATTCTTGTATTTTTTTACCTTTCTATCTCTCTACCTTCCTACCTCTCTACCTTGCTACCTCTCTACCTTCCTGTCTCCCTACCTCTCTACCTTCCTCTCTCCCTACCTTGCTACCTCTCTACCTTCCTATCTCTCTACTTTCTTATTTCTCTACCTTCCTATCTCTCTACCTTCCTATTTCTCTACCTTCCTGTCTCTCTACCTTCCTACCTTCATATCTCTACCTTCCTGTCTCCCTACCTTCCTACCTCTCTACCTTCCTCTCTCCCTACCTTCCTACCTCTCTACCTTCCTCTCTCCCTACCTTCCTACCTCTCTACCTTCCTATCTCTCTACCTTCCTACCTTCATATCTCTACCTTGCTACCTCTCTACCATCCTGTTTCTCTACCTTCCTGTCTCCCTACCTCTCTACCTTCCTATCTCACTACCTTCCTATCTCTATCTTGCTACCTCTCTACCTTCCTATCTCTACCTTGCTACCTCTCTATCTTCCTATCTCTACCTTGCTACCTCTCTACCTTCCTGTCTCTCTACCTTGCTACCTCTTTACCTTCCTGTCTCCCTACCTTCCTGTCTCCCTACCTTCCTACCTCCCTACCTTCCTGTCTCTCTACCTTCCTACCTCCCTACTTTCCTGTCTCTCCACCATTCTATCCCTTGCTTCCTACATTTCTTTCATGGTGGATTGGCAGTATCCGTATAGGGTCAGACGCCATGCTTTGACGCAAAGAGTTACGGGCCTTTGCCATTCTGAGTTCAAATCCCGCCGAGGTTAACTTTGCCTTTCATCCTTACGGGGGTCGATAAAATAAAGTACCAGTAATGCACTGGGAAATTGCTGGCCTTGTGCCAAAAGTAGAAACAATTATAACTCTTCCTATATTTTAGTTTACTGTGTATCTATTTTCCTATTTCTCTCTCTCTGTCCTCTTGTCTGTTTTTTATTTTATATTTTTACTTTCACTTTTTTTTATTTCCTGTTGTTGTTTTTTCTATCTTCATATATTTTCCTCTATTTCCTTATTCAATTTCTCTTTCTGTATTATTCCTACCTCACCTCTCTCACACCATTTCTCTCTCCTTGTCTTTTTTGTATGGTTCATTTTTTGGGAAGGGGGTTCGCTCAGCCACTATATCCCAGCATACTTGTTTATTCCATTCTCTCTCTCTCGTACTCTCACACTCTCTCTGGCCGTCTCTCTCCCTCTTTCTCTCATATCATCATCATCATCATCATCATCAACGTTTAACGTCCGTGTTCCACGCTTGCATGGGTTTGGACGGGGGTTTTCCCACTTGAGGCAAGAGTGATTATCTTGCTCGCATAGGACTATCTGGCGGGTTTTCTACAGCTGGATGCCCTTCCTAACACCAACCACATTTACAGTGTGGGGCTGGGAGGTTTTTACCGTGATGCCTACACGGCCACATTACAGCGTGGACTGTCTGGCGGGTTTTCTACAGCTGGATGCCCTTCCTAACACCAACCACATTTACAGTGTGGGGCTGGGAGGTTTTTACCGTGTTGCCTACACGGCCACATTACAGCGTGAACTGTGTGTTTTTTTACGTGACACCTACACGATCTCATTTGTTTCGGCCTGGATGTTGTGGCACCAACATAACTTTACATTGAAAGGGGCGGTGTGGATGGGGTGGGGGTGGTGGGACGGGGGTGTATTTTGTTAAAGATGCCTACTGACTGTAGTAGGTTTTACTTTGTATTTAGGTAAGGCGGGTCTTCTCTATTACTGAGTACCGCCAAAGGTCTCGGTCCAGTGACATTGTCTTGGTGAGGTGTAAGTGTGTGAGGTCGGAATTTATCAGCTCGTCCCAGGTTTTTCTGGGTCTGCCTATTCCGTGGCTACTGTCTATCTTTATTGCCCTGCACTTTGTTATACAGCTATTGTCCTTCATGCGCATCACGTGACCATACCAACGTAGCCTTCTCTCGAGTAAACAACATCTGATCCCTCTTATTTCTAATTTTTTCCTTAGTTTGTTTATGATTTGCCGTTCACGTATATTACTATTACACATCCAGCGGAGCATGCAAGTTTCGTTTCTCACTAGTCTGCGTATATCCTCTGCACACAATGCCCAGGTCTCACTGCCATGCAACATTGCTGTTCGTATGCAGGCATCATACAACCTGCCTTTCATTTTTAGGGAGAACCCTTTAGCGGCTAATAGTGGTATAAGCTCTCTGAACTTTTTCCATCCAGTTCTGACTCTAGCTACTGTACTTTCAGAGCACCCTCCCCCACTGCTGATTTTGTCACCCAGGTAACGGAAGCTGTCCACTATTTCTATAGAACCCTCTGCGCAGTTGAAAGAGCTAGTATTTTGTGGGCACTTCCTGCTACTTATTGCACCAGAGCACCGGCCACATGTAAAATCTATGTTCTTAGTTAGCTTACCTGTGATCCCACTACATCTTTTATGCAGCGATACTTTGCATTTGGGACACAAAATGGATTTTCTACCTACGCCTTTCCTACACACTGAGCATGGCCACTTCCCGGAAGGGACCGCCGCCTTATTTTCTTTCTTACAAACTAGAACTTTAGTCTTAGCCAGGTTAATTTTAAGGCCTTTTGATTCTAGGCCGTGCTTCCATGTTTGGAATTTCTTCTCTAGCTCGGCCATTGATTCAGCTATGAGTGTTAGGTCATCTGCGTATAGGAGTTCCCATGGGCAACCGGTCTTGAACTCCTCTGTTATAGCAAGATTCTTTATCTGAAAACGTGTGTTGAAACCGATATTGTTATACTTTGGGAGGGTCATGTTGCCAATAAGAAACACATGCACCAGTTGCTTTCACTCCAATTTATTATAAATTAAATTATAAATTTCCGGTTGGTTGGTTGGTTGGTTCCACAACCAGACGGTTGTTCATATATTGTCAAAGTTCTTTCGTCACACATTCTGTGACCTCTTCAGTGACTAGGGATTCTTTTCTTTGTTTTGTGCTTCTCCTTTGTTCTGTCCTACGCCATCTTGTTTTTGTGTGTGTTGTCTATATATATATATATATAAATAGCGAGAAAAATTAGTGTCTGCAGTTCTGGTTACATGCCAACACAGGAGCAAGAATAAGGGGCTCATTCTATTGACATAGCTTTTAAAATGAGGCTTGTTTGCATAATTGCAAACGAATCGAATATTAATATTAATATTCGAAAAACTCAGATTACATTTATTTTATATATATATATATATATATATATATATATGAAGATAGGGAGAAAAAGGCGATTATTAGGAAGAAAAATTTTTTTTTTACCTTTTTATTTTTTTCTCTTTTTTCTGGGTTAGAAAATGTTTAAAACAAAATATTTTACTTTGTGTGAAGTGTCAAGGTATTAGTTAATTTATTTATTTATTAATTAGCAATGTCATTTATTTATTTATTTATATATTTAATAATTGTCTATTACCGGTTTCAGCATTTTATGCATTATCAAAGGGGGAATTTGTATTGGTGTAAAATGTCGGTGATGTTGAACATGTTAAGGAAATGGTGAAGAAAGAATAATGTTATTTACAAACAAGGTTTTTGAAGTGAAAAGAAAAAAGAAAAAAAAGGGGGTAATGTGGAACATGATAACGTAATGGGAAAGAAAAAATAATATTATTTACAGGCATAGTTCTTGAAGATAAGCAGTTCAAAATGTGTTATTATGGCAAGAGTGCTTAGTTGATCCATTGATCATGGATCAACTAAGCACTCTTGCCATAATATATATATTCCAACTCGTGTGCTCCTTCTCCACATTTTATTATTATTAGATAGATACATTCATATAATGTCGCGCCCTTATAATATCTGTCTGTATGCCTGATGTCTGCATTACATCATTATGATGCGATCAGTGTGTGTGTGTATATTCTTATGTCAGGGAACGTCTTCACGAACCAAAGTATCGTCTTCCTGTTTTCCAGATTGATTTTTTTAGTTTAAGAAGATCCCATTAAGGTTGAAAGCAGCGATTCTTTGCTCAAACATTAATATGTTATTTTAATATAGATATTCGTATACAGATATTTTTGCATACACAAAAACAAAATATAAACAAACAAGGCCAAAGATTACATCAGTTAGTCTTAGTGTACTTCATACTGCTTTTAGGTAGAATATCCCATTAAGGGTGAAAGCAGCAATTCATTTTCTGTGTTCACAGATTGATTTGTGAAAGCAGTGATTCTTTGCTTAAACTTTAATCTGTTATTTTAATATATATATATATATAATTATATATTCATGTACAGATATTTTTGCATACACAATAACAAAATATAAACAAACGTATTTATTTCATGAGGCTCGATAAGGATAAATATATATCAAATATATAAGAATCCTAGAGCAAATCCCAAGCAACGCCGTGCCATTCTGCTAGTATTATATATATATATATCTCATCATCATCATCATCGTTTAACGTGTATCTTCCATGCTAGCATGGGTTTAGACGGGAATTATCCCACTTGAGGCAAGATCGGTCATCTCGCTCGCATAGGACTGTCTGGCAGGTTTTCTACGGCTGGATGCCCTTCCTAACACCAACCTCATTTACAGTGTGGGCTGGGAGGTTTTTACCGTGTTACCTACACGGCCACATTACAGCGTGGACTGTGTGTGTTTTTTTTTGTCGTGACACCTACACGACCTCATTTATTTAGGGCTGGATGTTGTGGTACCAACATAACTTTTACAGAGTAAGGGGTGGTGTTGATAGAGGTGGGGGTGGAGTTGAGGTAGTGAGATGGGGGTGTATTTTTGATTAAGAAGTGCCTACTGACTGTAGGTTTCGCTTTGTACTTAGGCAAGGCGGGTCTTCTGTATTACTGCGAAGCGCCAAAGATCTCGGTCCAGAGACATTGTCTTAGAGAGGTGTAAGTGTGTAAGGTCGGAATTTATCAAATCGTCCCAGGTTTTTCTGGGTCTGCCTACTCCGTACATTCCATCAATTTTGATCGACCTGCACTTTTTTATACAGCTGTCGTCTTTCATGCGCATCACGTGACCATACCAACGTAGTCTTCTCTTGAGTAAACAGCATCTGATCCCTCTTATTCCTAATTTCTCACTTAGTTCATTTATGCTTTGCTGTTCACGTATATTACTAATACACATCCAACAGAGTATGCTTCATTCCTTTCCAGTCTGCGCAGATCCTCTGCACACAATGCCCATGTCTCACTGTCATGTAACATTGCTGTTTGTATGCAGGCATCATACAGTCTGCCTTTCATTTTTAGAGAGAAACCTTTAGCGGCCAATAGTGGTATAAGCTCTCTGAACTTTTCCATCCCATTTTGACTCTGGCTACTGTACTTTCAAAGCACCCTCCACCTCTGCTGATTTTGTCACCCAGGTAACGGAAGGTGTCTACTATTTCTATAGAGCCATCTGAGCAATAGAATGAGCTAGTATCCTGTGGGCACTTGCTACTTATTGCACCTGAGCACCGGCCACATATAAAATATACGTTCTTAGATAGCTTACCTGTGATCCACTACATCTTTTATGCACCCATACTTTGCATTTGGGACATAAAATGGAATTCCTGCCTACTCCTTTCCTATACACTGAGCATGGCCATTTCCCAGAGGAGACCTGTGCCCTATTTTCCTTCCTACATACTAGAACTTTAGTCTTAGACAAGTTAACTTTAAGGCTTTTGATTCTAGGCCATACTTCCATGTTTGGAATTTCTTCTCTAGTTCAGCCATCGATTCAGCTATGAGCGTTAGATCATCTGCATATAGAAGTTCCCATGGGCAGGCGGCCTTGAACTCCTCTGTTATAGCCTGAAGGGCAATAATAAATAGGAGGGGTCTAAGGACGGAGCCCTGATGAACACCAACTTTTACGCTAAATTCTTCACTATATTCGTTGTTAATTCTAACCTTGCTCTCACAAGCCATTCATCAACCCCTAGTTTTCTAAGGGCCCACCAGATAATGGCGCGGGGGACTCTGTCAAAGGTTTTCTCCAAGTCGACAAAAGCTAAGTATAGGGGTTTACTTTTAGCTAGGTACTTCTCCTGTAGTTGTCGTACAAGGAAAAGGGCGTCTGTGGTATTTTACCTGACACAAACCCAAACTGCATTTCATCTAGATCAATTCGCTCTCTGATTACACCTATCAAAGACAATGACACACGACCGTGACTTCTGGCGTCACGCAGTAATACAGAGTACCCGACCTCCCATGCGTACATGCTGAAGCATATAAACAATATGCCCCCACACCCCCCACCGCAAGGTGGTCGTGGAGGTGCCACGGCAAAAAAGCACCCAGCCCACACTGTAAAGTGGACGTGTAGGCGCCACGAAAAAGCACCCAGCACTCACTGTAAATGAGGTTGGTGTTAGGAAGGGCATCCAGCTGTAGAAATCAAGCCAGATCAGTTCCTGTATGAGCAAGGCATGGTCAGCCGACCAGACACTGCCCATAACAGGACAACCCGTCTAACCCATGCTAGCGTGGAAGAACGGACGTAAAACGGTGATGATGATGATGATGATGATTAGTTGCGTTATAACTTTTTCTGTGACCTTCATCACCTGGTCAATTAATTTAATGCCTCTATAGTTTCCCCTATCTAGGGCATCTCCTTTACCCTTGTAGCAGTTAATGATGATGATGCTACGCCAGTCATTTGTATGACCCCGTTCTGTATGACTTGGTTTACTATCCGGGTGACCATAGTGTGTCCCACCATTCCAGATGCTTTCAGCATTTCAGCAACTATTTCCGAAGGCCCAGCTGCCTTGCCCGTCTTCATATCTTTGATTGCCTTACTTATTATACTACCTTCAACTAGCACTGCTGGTCCATCTATTGGATCGATTTGGGGCAGACTATCTTTTTCCCATTTATTTTCCTCATTTAGTAGCCTCTTGTAGTGACACTTCCAAGCTACCCTCTTATCAGCATCAGTGATGGCAAGTACACCATCATCATTACGGATACACTTCTCCCCAACAATATCACGGTTTTCCTTGACACATTGCCTAGCAATCCTGAACACGTTTTTGGTCCTCGTGTTGTAGAACATGCTTGAACTTTCTTTCCTCTGCTTCTCTTCTTGCAAAGTACACTTGTCTCCTAGCTTCCCTCCTGGCCACTTGATAGTGTTCTCTACTTCCCCCATCCCGCCATACTTTTCAAGCCTGCTTTTCGGCCTTGATTGACTCCTCCATCTTACTGTTCCACCACCACGTTACTCTCCTCCTCCCTATAGGTCTGCTCCAACCACAGATTTCATCTGTCGCCTTCAGCAGGTTAACCTTCAGGAATTCCCACTGTTCCTCTATACTGTACGTCTCTAATTGCTCTTCCTTACTGTCAAAATCATCAAGTAATATGCTTTTAAATTTGTTACTGGCTGTGGGGTCCTTTAACTTCCATATTCTTCTCCTAAGGGTAGTCCTCCTCTGTTGTCGAGTACCTCTTGTCCTGACTATGAGGTCGCTAACTATGAGGCTATGTTGGGAGGTGCATCCTTCACGGGGGAGGGATTTAGTGTTTACAACATATATATACATATATATATATATACATATATATATATATATATATATATATATATATATATATATATATATATATATATATATATATTATATATAAATTATATTATATATATATATATTATATATATATATATTATATATATATATATATATATATATTATATATAAATTATATTATATATATATATATTATATATATATATATTATATATATATATATATATATATATTATATTATATATATATATATATTCAGTACACTGGGTAGTGACCACCGGCTTGTTATGAGTGAGGTCCGCGTGAGCTTAAGAAAGAGCAAGGCTCAGCCCCGGAGAACAATCTATGACTGGGGAGCTTTCAAGGAAGATGATAGGCTACAGGAGAGGTTCACAGTGGAAGTGAGAAACAGGTTTAGTGCTCTGTGTGGAGAGTCAGAGGAGAGAGAGATTGGATGGACCGAGGAGAGTGTGGCGAGGAGGTACGGGCACTTCACCAATGCAGTGGCGGAAGCAAGTGAAACCCTGGTGCCGAGGAAAAAGAACAAAGGGAAGCATGTCAGCTCTGCAAACCCAAAAGTGTGTGCAGCCAGAGAACACCTGAAAGCTGCCAGGGATCAATTCTATGCTGATCCTACGGAGGAGAGGATGGAGACTGTGGAGGTGATGAGGGAAGAGCTCTGTACCGCTTACACTGAGGTCAGAGAGGAGGCACTGATAGAGAAGATCAGAAGTGTGGAGAGAGCGGTTGACAGATCTGGATGTAAGGAGAGCTGGATGATCATCAACGAGATCACAGGGAGGAAGAGAAGGTGTTCGAGTCAGATCCAGGGAACGGGGCCCGAGGATAGGAAGAGGAAATGGCTAGACCATTTTAGGACCCTACTAGGAGAGCCACCCTCCACAGCCCAGAGCACTGGGGAGATCAGGCGGCTGTTTGAGGAACTGGATGTTGAGACAGAGCCCTTCACCAGAGAGGAGCTTCAGAGAGCCAAGAAGAGGATCAAGGAGGGCAAGGCTCATGGAGAAGATGGAGTGGCATCAGAGGTGATGAAGAGGTGTGATTTTGATGATATCATCCTGGGGTTCTGTAACGGGGCACTGGAGAAAGGAGTTGCCCGAATCAGTGGAGGATCAGTAACATCGTCCCAGTGCCAAAGAAGGTAGATCTCTCTAACACCAACAACTACTGGGGGATCTCACTGACGTCACTTGAGGCAAAGACCCTCAACAGGATGATTCTTAACAGGATCCAGCCTGAGATGGAGAAATAGCTCAGGGACAACCAGAACGGCTTCAGGGAGGGTAGATCAACCACCAGTCACATCCTGATGCTGAGGAGGATATTAGAGGGAGCTAGAGCAAAGTGCCTTCCTGCGGTCATGGTTTTCATTGACTTTAGGAAGGCCTTTGATTCTGTGGACCGTTACTGCCTGATGAAGATCTTACAGGCTTATGGAATCCCCAAGAAGATAGTGGATCTGATATCACTGCTCTACACCAACACCAAAGCCCAAGTCATTACACCTGATGGGATGACATAGTTCTTTGAGATACTGGCTGGAGTGCTCCAGGGAGATACATTGGCTCCCTACCTTTTTATCATCGTAGTGGACTATTGTATGCGCCTTGCACTGGAGAAACACCAGGACTCTGGCTTTACTGTAGCACTGGCTCAGAGCAGGAGAGTTAGGGTGAAAAAGGTATCGGATGCTGAATTTGCCGACGACATAGTTTTGGTGACAAATACAGTGAAGGAGGCAGAGGATTTGATGCGGGAGGTTGAGACTGTGTCGATGAGTGTGGGGCTGAGAATGAATGAGACTAAAACAAAATATCTGGTAGAGAATGTTGAGAAGCCAAAGGGGATCACTAATGTAGGCGGGAAGCCACTGGAATTGGTTGAGGACTTGTATTTGGGAGCAAAGATTGGGAATACGGAAGATGATGTGGTTGAGAGGAAGAGCAAGGCCTGGGCGGCATGCCACAGCTTGAGATTGGTGTGGAAGTCGGACCTTCGTAGAGACCTGAAAATCCGCCTCTTCATTGCTGTAGTGGAGTCTGCGCTGCTGTATGGGTCTGAGACTTGGACACTGACCAAGAAACTCACTCAGATGGTGGATGGGTGCTACACGAGAATGCTGAGGATGGCTCTGAACATTAATCAGTATACACTGAGGATGAAAAACTCAGAGCTGTATGGGAGCATCCCAAAAGTGACACAGAGGAGACTGAGGTTAGCTGGACATGCTCACCGACATCCAGAGTTGACATTGCACTCAGTGCTCCTTTGGGAGCCCCTACATGGACACACTGGAAGAGGAAGACCAAGGTTGACGTATGTTGATGCCCTAAGGTCAGACACTGGTCTGTTGGAGACGCAGGACATGGCAGCGATAATGAGGGACAGAGACCGCTGGAGAGAACTCGTCCATGGATCTCGGGAATTTTACCCGCCTTAGATATATATATATATATATATTCTATATATGTTATATATATTACATTATATATATTATATTATATTATATATATATTATATATATTATATTATATTTATTAAAATAACAGTTTAAAGTTTAAGCAAAGAATCGCTGCTTTCACCCTTATATATATATATCTATATGACAGAGGACGGAGACATCGTTATGCTAGCAGGAGACTTCAATGGTCATGTTGGACAGCTCCAGGATGGTTACACTGGGGTACATGGTGGGCACGGTTACGGTTCAAGAAATGAAGAAGGAGTGAGACTTCTTGAATTTTGTGATGCGAGTACATTGACTATTTGCAACACAAACTTCCAGAAACCTGCCAATCACCTAATAACCTACAAATCTGGTGAGCACATAAGCCAGATTGACTTCCTGCTAGTTAGGCAGCGGGACAGGCAGATAGTGTCTAATACCAAGGCATACCCTGGAGAAGAATGTACCCCACAGCATAGGTTAGTTGTTAGTGATATCTCAGTAAGCAAGAGATGGAATGAGACATATAGGAAGGTGTGGAGAAGAAAGGTCTGGAAGCTAAAAGACCTTTCACTAAAATACAAATTTAGGAAAGCCCTTCAAGATGTATATGACGAAAAAGAAGATGATTTAGAGACGTATGACATAGATAATAACTGGAAGTTCTTACGTGACAACTTGCTGCAGGCTACTGATGAAACCTGTGGCTGGAGCAGAGCTCCAACCAGACAGAGAGTGACCTGGTGGTGGAACAGCACAGTAGATAAGGCTATTAGAGACAAAAGACTAGCATGGAAGGCTTGGAAAAAGGGTGGGAGTAGGGAAGAATATACAGCCACTAAGAGAGAAGCTAGACGTCAGGTGTACTTAGCACGCAGGGAGGCAGAGAGTAGGAGGTTTGCCAATGTTCTGCGACGGGAAGATCAGAGGCGTGCGGTGTTCCACATTGCAAGGCAGTGTGTCAATGCAAATCAGGATGTTGTTGGAGATAAATGTGTCCGGAATGATGCCGGTGTACTTAGTGTCACGAATGACCAGAAAAAGGAGGCCTGGAAATGTCATTATGAGAGACTGATGAATGTGGAGAACGAATGGGAGAGAGAGAAATTACCCTTGGTAGATCCGACAGAGGGACCAGCTATTGAGATTGACGAATATAGAGTCCAAGAGGCGATTAGGGAAATGAAAAATGGTAAGGCGGCCGGACCATCGGGAATAGTTGCTGAGATGCTGAAGGCATCAGGGGACGTAGGCACTAAACTGGTTGCACGCATCATCAATCAGGCTATATATGGTGGTGTCATACCCAAAGACTGGTGCAGCAGTATTCTCATAAATTGCTACAAAGGTAAAGGGGATGCTTTGGAGAGGAGCAATTATAGGGGTATAAAACTGATAGATCAGGTTATGAAAGTGGCAGAAAGGATTTTAGCACAACTAATTAGAGAAAGGGTCAAACTAGATGAGATGCAGTTTGGTTTTGTGCCTGGGAAGAGTACAACAGATGCCCTCTTCTTGGTGAGACAAATGCAAGAGAGGTTCTTAGAGAAGAATAAGCCACTATACTTAGCCTTTGTTGACCTAGAGAAGGCCTTTGATAGGGTACCCCGATCTGTCATCTGGTGGTCCCTAAGGAAGCTAGGTGTTGAGGAATGGCTTGTGAGGACAGTGCAAACTTTGTACAGAGGTACTCTCATTAAAGTCAGGGTAGGAATGGAGTTTAGTGAGGAATTCCAGATACAAGTAGGAGTACATCAGGGTTCGGTCCTCAGCCCGCTCTTGTTCATTATAGTCCTCCAAGCCATAACAGAGGAGTTTAAGACTGGATGTCCATGGGAACTTCTCTATGCTGACGATCTGGCTCTTATAGCAGAATCAGTAGAGGAGCTAGAGAATAAATTCCGGCTATGGAAACAGCAGTTGGAAGCAAGAGGACTGAGAGTAAATCTAGCTAAGACAAAAGTGTTGATGAGTAGAAAAGAGGACAAAACCCTGATTCCGTCAGGGAAATGGCCATGTTCGATATGCAGAAAAGGAACTGGCATAAATTCTATAAAATGCACACAATGCAGGTCCTGGGTACACAAGAGATGTAGCGGGATAGCAGGCAAACTAACAGGTAGGGAGAAATATGTATGCAGTAGATGTACAGGGAAATTAGACAGTAGAAGTCGCACTGATAGATACATTTTTCAAATGCGAGAGGGCGCTATAGAAGTGGTGGAAAGCTTCGGGTACCTAGGAGATCAGATTAGCATGGGAGGAGGGTGTTCCGAGGCCATAGTATCTAGAATAAGGACGGGTTGGAAGAAGTTTAGGGAGCTGCTTCCTCTGTTGACGAAGAAGGGTTTCTCCCTGCGTACGAAAGGCCGGTTGTATGATGCCTGTGTGAGGAGCGCGATGCTGCATGGTAGTGAGACATGGGCAGCAACCGCAGAGGATATGCGTAGGCTGGAGAGAAATGAGGCAAGCATGCTCCGTTGGATGTGCAGTGTAAATGTGCGTGAACGACCCAGCATAAATGTGTTGAGAGAGAAACTGTGTCTGAGAGGGATAGAATGTAGTGTACGGGAGAGGAGACTGAGGTGGTATGGACATGTGATGCGCATGGAGGATGACCGATGGGTGAAGATGTGCCAGGAAATGCCAGTTGAAGGAAGACGTGGTAGAGGTAGAACACGAAAAACATGGGCGGAGGTGGTGAGAACAGACCTCAGATCATTGAAGCTCACGGTGGAGATGACGAGGGACCGTGACGAGTGGAGAGATGCTGTGCTGAATAAGACCCGTCCCACCCTTGCAAGCAGGGAAAAGCGGACGTAAAATGATGATGATGATGATGATGATGATATTTATATATATATATATATAATGGAAAATTTGAACAGGAACAAAACAGAGAGGCAGTACAACGAATGTTTATTAATTTCACGCTCTTGAGAGTGGGGTGGTGGTATATATATATATACGATATTAACAAATGGAAACTATATTTATAAAACCATATTTATTTCATTATACATATTTCAAGGACACCACGTTAAATTATGGTGTGCTTTCATCAGACAAAATATAATATAGATCAGTTTTATAAATAAATATTGACATACCCTTAAAAAATGCAACCATTACTGTTGGAAGCTCCCGGATAGTGGAGTTGTTTACTTATATTTTTATTTTTAAAATAAGCCATTAAAAATAAAAATATCCAATACTAATCTATATATATAAAACTGTGGTTGTCTGTCTGTCTATCGATTTTTGGCACACATCTCCTCTTAGAATCTCTCACGGAATTGCACCGAAATTGCTATACTTGTACATTTAGCCCTAGCGAAGACATCGGAAAAAAAAAATTTCAAATTGACCCACCCTATGTGACGAAATCGAATATAATGTATCGATTTTTGAGCGTAAGTTATCAGTTATTTCCCTTTGTTCTGTTTACATTGAGCGTCTTACGTAAAAAATTACGCTGGCTTTAACAGTTGTCGAGCCAGCAAAATATTGACCTGCAAAATTCATCAGTTCAAACACTAAGCTTCCGTTTTGCTTCATTTCATTTAAAAGCATTTTAAAACAATATTTTTACTTGAAAACAAGTCTATTTAAAGACTACGTAAAACAAGCAAATATTTCGTCGTTAGGCGTGCAGACAGACAGTCGTGCAGAGAGGTGATATACGCGTGCAGACAGACAGTCGTGTAGAGAGGTGATATAGGCGTGCAGACAGACAGTCGTGCAGAGAGGTGATATAGGCGTGCAGACAGACAGTCGTGCAGAGAGGTGATATAGGCGTGCAGACAGACATAACTGATAATTTGGTTACGCTAATGTTTTTCTCTGCGTTGCAGTGTTTACATTTTCGATCTTTGTTAATAAATAACCAGTGCAGTTTTTATCCCCAGCATCCTCTTTTGTTATAACATTCGGGTTATCGTTATGTTTTCTTAACTTCATAAGGCATATTGTTGGTTGAGGGAATATTAATCAAAAACACCACATGCAAGTCTGCACAGTAGACACTACAGTTTTTAAGCCAAAAAAGAAAATTAACATTGTAACTTTAACACAGCTACTGAGCGACCCCGAGCAACGCCGGGCTTTACTGCTAGTAATAATATAAGTAAACAACTCCACTATCCGGGAGCTTCCAACAGTAATGGTTGCATTTTTTAAGGGTATGTCAATATTTATTTATAAAACTGATCTATATTATATTTTGTCTGATGAAAGCACACCATAATTTAACTTGGTGTCCTTGAAATATGTATAATGAAATAAATATGGTTTTATAAATATAGTTTCCATTTGTTAATATCGTATGTTTACTCCAAATACTTGTTGAGTGCTTTATATTAGTTATAAAAATATTTGCTTGTTGTATAAAAGCCGACCTTACCCAGGTGATAAAAGCCGACCTTACCCAATTACACCTCTCAAAGGCAATGACACACGACCGTGACTTCTGGCGTCACGCAGTAATACAGAGTACCCGACCTCCCATGGGTACAAGCTGAAGCATATAGACAATATGCCCCCACTCCCCCCACCGCAAGGTGGTCGTGGAGGTGCCACGGCAAAAAAGCACCCAGCCCACACTGTAAAGTGGACGTGTAGGTGCCACGAAAAAGCACCCAGCACTCACTGTAAATGAGGTTGGTGTTAGGAAGGGCATCCAGCTGTAGAAATCAAGCCAAATCAGTTCCTGTATGAGCAAGGCATGGTCAGCCGACCAGACACTGCCCACAACAGGACAACCCGTCTAACCCCTGCTAGCATGGAAGAACGGACGTAAAACGGTGATGATGATGATGATGATGTATCCCAACAATTTAAATAGAACTTTTGCATATATATATATATATATATGTATGTATGTATGTATGTATATGTATATGTATATATATATATATATATATATATATGAATGTATATATATATATATATATATATATATATATATATATATATATATATATATATATATATATATATATATATATGTCACATGGCTTAGTGGTTAGAGCATTGGCCTTGCAATCGAAAGGTTTTGAGTACAATTCTCAGACCCGGTGATGTGTTGTTGCCTTGAGCAAGACACTTTATTTCACATTGCTCCAGTTTACTCAGCTGTAGAAATGAGATGATAGGGACTGGGATCCCTATCATTCCACTGCAAAGTGGTCGTGGAGGTGCCACGGCAAAAAAAAGCACCCATCACTCACTGTAGATGAGGTTGGTGTTAGGAAGGGCATCCAGCTGTAGAATTCAAGCCAGAATCAGTTCCCGTCCCAACCTTGCAATCAGGGAAAAGTGGACGTAAAATGATGATGATGATATATATATATAGTTTCCATTTATTAATATCATTGATATTATACTCCAGAAAACTTGTCGAGTGCTTCGAATCTGTTATAAATATATATATTTGTTGAATTACCAACAAATTAAATATCCCTTTTGCTTATATATATATATATATATATTATATTATATTATATAAGTAAAGGGATATTTAATTTCTTGGTAATTCAACAAATATATATATTTATAACAGATTCGAAGCACTCGACAAGTTTTCTGGAGTATAATATCAATGATATTAATAAATGGAAACTATATTTATAAAACCATATTTATTCTATTATATATATTTCAAGGGTACCAAAACTTTGGTACGTTCTCATCGGATAAAACACAGAGCTTGTTTTATAAATATTGACCTTAACGGTTCAAGTTTTATCCAGGTAAAACTTGAACCGTTAAGGTCTCATTCCTGGATATGTCAATATTTATAAAACAAGCTCTGTGTTTTATCCGATGAGAGCGTACCATAGTTTTGGTACCCTTGAAATATATATAATAGAATAAATATGGTTTTATAAATATAATTTCCATTTATTAATATCATTGATTTATGAGTATCGGTAGAGGGTCGGACGCCATGCTTTGATGTATAATAGAGTTACGGCCCTTGCCATTCTGAGTTCAAATCCCGCCGAAGTTAACTTTGCCTTTCATCCTTACGGGGTCGATAAAATAAAGTACCACTAATGCACTGGGTAATTGCTGGCCTTGTGCCAAACGTAGAAACAATTATATTATATATATGATAAATTCCGACCTCACACACTTACACCTCTCCAAGACAATGTCACTGGACCGAGATCTTTGGCGCTACACAGTAATACAGAAGACCCGCCTTGCCTAAGTACAAAGTGAAACCTACCACAGTCAGTAGGCACCTCTAACAAAAATACACCCCTGTCCCACTACCCCGACCCCATCCACACCAGCCCTTTCAATGTAAAGTTATGTTGGTACCACAACATCCAGTCCGAAACAAATGAGGTCGTGTAGGTGTCATGACAAAAAAACACAGTCCACGCTGTAATGTGTCCGTGTAGGCAACACGGTAAAAACCTCCCAGTCCACACTGTAAATGTGGTTGGTGTTAGGAAGGGCATCCAGCCGTAGAAAACCCGCCAGACAGTCCTATGCGAGCAAGACAACCACTCTTGCCTCAAGTGGGAAAACTCCCGTCCAAACCCATGCAAGCATGGATGATGGACGTTAAACGATGATGATGATGATGATAATGATGATATATATATATATTATTATATATATATATTATTATATATATATATATATATATAGAGAGAGAGAGATAGATAGTATTAGCATTGGAAAGACCAATGGAAACATTGTTTCCTCGGTTCAATTTGCCGAAAGTCGATCGTTCCTATACTATATTATATATATATATATATTATATATATATTATATTATACCAAAGATTAATATGGTTCATTGATTACTCAATGAATATAGTTTTACAATAGATTAAAAGCACTCTACAATAAAGTTTTCTGGAGTTATTATTATTCTGAATAATAATAAATGAAGACATTCACATAATCAAAATATATGTTTTATTATATATATTTCGAAGGTACTGTGCTGTTCTTTCAGTACGTCCTCGTCAGATAAAATACATGAATTGATGTTGACATACCTCAACGGTCTTGATAGTTCAATTCCAGTATTGGCAGTATATAAGTATATTATATTATATTATATATATATATATATTATATTATATATATATATATTATATTATATTATATATATATATATTATATTATATATATATATATTATATATATATATTATATTTTATATATATATATTTATCATCATCATCATCACTTTACGTCCGCTTTTCCCTGCTTGCAAGGGTGGGACGAGAACTGATTCTGGCTTGATTTCTACAGCTGGATGCCCTTCCTAACACCAACCTCATTCACAGTGAGTGCTGGGTGCTTTTTTGCCATGGCACCTCCACGACCACTTTGCAGTGGAATGATATGGACCCCAGTCCCTATCATCTCATTTCTACAGCTGAGTAAACTGGAGCAATGTGAAATAAAGTGTCTTGCTCAAGGAAACAACAAATCACCCGGTCTGAGAATGAAACTCACAACCTTTCGATTGCAAGGCCAATGCTCTAACCTCCATAATATAATATAATATAATATTATATTATTATTATATATATTATATTATAATATATATATATATTATATACGTATATATATTATAATATATATATATTATATATTATATTATATATATATATATCATCATCACCATCATCATCATCATCATGATATATTATATTATATTATATTATATATATATATATATATATATATATATATATATATATATATATATATACATATTTCTGCTTACTCCAACCTTCCACCTTATCCTTTTTTACCTTCCTTTTCCTTACTTTCTTTAGTCTCTCGTCTCATATCGTCAAACTGTAATGTATTGATTATCTCCCTTGGTCCATCTATCAGAATTATATTTTCCATATGAATATAAACTAGCTGAGAGATTACAATATAAATAATGCTTATAATTAGAGGATAGTGACTGTCAGAATCTGTAGATGGTAGTGTGTAGTTATGTCCCTTACATTCTGAGATCCAGTTTCACCGACTTTTTTTTTCCTCTGTGTCGATAACATAAGTGTTAAAGTTAGCACAGGTAATTTACAAAAGTATATGCAATTAGTGAATCTTCTGTGAAATCACGGCAAAGCCATAAATTATTCATATGAAGTATATGTATATGTGTGACGTCTGAACGATTACCCTCCACCTCCAACTAACTTACCTTCCGCTTCTGAGTCCCGCCCTACAGGATGGAGAATGCATTGCCCCGGAGGACGGCGAGGGAGGTGCGCTAGAAAGACAAACACACTACAGTAGTGATGCTTGTATTTTCCTCTAAAAGTTAATACAATTACAAATACGGTTGTTATATTTATGGACTTTTGTCACTGTAAAAAAAAAGAATCTTCTTTATATAACTCGTTTCATTATTTTTATCGGTGAAGTGTCGGACAACATGCTCTGCAGTATTTAGTTACGGCCTTTTACTTTCTGATTTCAAAATTCCGCCGAGGTTCACTTTGCCTTTCATCCTTACGGGTCGATAAAATAAAGTACCAGTAATGTACTGAGTAATTGCTGGCCTTGTGCCAAAAGTAGAAACAGTTATTTTTATTTATTTTACTTGCATTTTTTTCTGAAGCAAAATAGACAACATACGTATAAGGATGCTATCATATATACACAAACTAAGGCGCATACATCGAAACACACTAGCGCACACACACTCAAACACGCGCAAATACACACTGGCGCACGCAGGCACACATATCAAAAACACAGGCACACACATATTCAAAATACACTGGCACACACTTGATCAAAACATAGTGACACATTCAAATCTAAATCCAAAACGCATAAACACATATTGTCATTCAGAGCAGTCCAACATACATCCACAACTACAACCTCATATATCAGTGGTATTATTGTTTTATTGTTAGATGAATGCGTCTGTCAAACAAACCTGGCTGAGTAATGTTTATGTTTAGTAGTCAAACTAGCCCATGTTCTTTACTTCAGCTATTCCCCACTATTGGAAGTCTCCCATGTCTATCAGTCAATCACATTATTTACTTGAAATGATTAATGCCTCTTAGCTTACAATACTTTCATCATATACCAAAATACACGTGCATGCACGCGCGCGCGCACACACATTGTTCAATACACACATATATATAGTCTTTTTTTATTTATACTCTTAAAAGGAAAATTCTGGGGCAATTAAACTTTGGTACCAATAATAGAGCAGAAGTGAATCCCAAATCCCAATCTTCAACAATGTGAATAGTGTTCATAATAGTAATATCTTGGCATAGGGTGACAGGTCGTGTAGAAGTTGCTTAGTGAACTGAAATTACTTGTGGTGTTTATTTTATTACCTCCTGGGAGAAATGGAGTCAAAATCAGCCCTTGTCAGACTTGAATATTAAATATAAAAGGACATATCTCAATACTGAAATAGTATATAGGTTGGCAGTCCTGCCAGTCCACCACCAATGTTTGACTACACTCTGAATATCAATATTGTTATATCAGCTATTTTGTTTTTAATGCATCAATCAAAATCTCTACTACTTGATTAAGGTTTCTGATTTAAATGTTGCCTAGATTACTGATAAGATTTGAGAATTCATACATTTATCAATGAAATTAAGTGCTTAGTGGTTGAGTATGTGTGATGTCTGAATGAGTATCCTACATCAACTAATTTACCGTCTGCTTCTTGGTCCTGGCTTACAGAATAGAAAATACATTGCCCGGCGGACGGCAAAGGAAACGCGCTGCGACAACCACTTCACCTTGTGGAGCTCGCACCTGCAGGCAGCCAACTTCACTCCAATACCAGTGAGTATTTATGTGGTACAGGGACCAAGAACGTCAGTAGTCTCCACTGCTTCAGACTCTGTCACAAACCTATTAGAGAGCAGCGAATACTTGGACAGTTTGCTCTCTTCGGGCTGACAGGGAACAGTGCCTGGGCTGGTAGCCTAATGTACTAGGTTGCCACTAGAGAAGGTGTCATTAGATTACTAGTTCATCAATCTTTCAATCCACCTTTGGGTGATGAAATAAATTTAATTACTGAACAATGTAAAAAAAAAAAAACCTCTCATATATTAGTTTATTACATCAACTACACTACTTGACTGGTGCTTTATTTTATCAGACCTCCAGAAGGGTGAAAGACAAAGTTGATTCAGCGAGATTTGAACTTGAGATATAAAGAGCCACAAATAAATATTACAAAGCATTTTATCTCTCATTTTAATGATTCTGCTAATCCACAGCTCTAAATTCTATCTTAATCATCATCATCATCAGGTGTCAGGTCTGTTCCAAACATTGGTGGTCATTGCTCTCTCCAGTCCTTCCTGTTGTAATGAAATAATAAATAATTTAACTAAATCCTTCGTAATTCTTCATTGAAATACTGTGTATTTCATGAGAAATTTAGTTACAAAAATGTTCTTAAAAAAAATGAAATGCCATATTTAATGATGTAATTGTAAATAATATGTAGCTGTTTACAGCCAAAACACTGTTGGTCATATGTTTGATTGGTCAAGACTAGCCTAGAAACTAAACAATAATACAGTGAAATTCCATTATAACGAAATTCACAGGGTATAAAAAGAAATTTGTTGTAACGAAATCGACAAAAATAAATCCAGTGTTTGTTTTGGCAGTATCGGTAGAGGGTCGGACGCCATGCTTTCCAGCATAGTTACGTCCCTTTACGATCTGAGTTCAAATCCCGCCGAGGTTGAATTTGCCTTTTATCTTTACGGGGTCGATAAAATAAAGTACCAGTAATGCACTGGGTAATTTCTGGCCTTGTGCCTAAAGTAGAAACAGTTATTACTTCAGGGATCGAAAAAAATTTTATTGTACTGAAAAACACGTTATAACGGAATTTTACCTGTAACAACATAGCTATGGAGATCATTTCACATATATCAAAGTTAAATTAACAACTATATTTTTGGTGGGAACATTGAAGTAATTCCATATTTTGGTGGGAACACTGAATTAATTCCATATTTTTTGTGGGAACACTGAATTGATTCTATATTTTTGGTGGGAATATACTGAATTAATTCCATATTTTTGGTGGGAATATACTGAATTAATTCCATATTTTTGGTGGGAATATACTGAATTAATTCCATATTTTTGGTGGGAATATACTGAATTAATTCCATATTTTTGGTGGGAATATACTGAATTAATTCCATATTTTTGGTGGGAATATACTGAATTAATTCTATATTTTTGGTGGGAGCATTGAATTAGTTCTATATTTTTTTGTTGTTTCCTTTCATGCAGACAGGACTAAGATGACTCATTGTAGGAATCAGTTTCTATCTGACCTTATAATTTAATAATCAGCTAAATTAACTTTATGGTCAACGTTTTGTTTTTTTAGATCAAAGGGCATATTGGCAACTGGGGTTATGTTGAGTAAGTATAGATAAATTGGATGGATATATTGCAAGGTAGACTAAACAGAAAGAATTCAAAAGATGACTGTGTTTTTTTTTTTGGTTTTTTTTGTATTTTGTATTATTATTATTTTTTGTTTTGTATATTTTTTTTTATCGAAGAATGCTAATGGAGGTTTGCAGAGATTAGAACACTCTGTTATATTGGAAATATGCTAAAACTATTAACAGCAGGGGGTGGTAATCATTGCTGGTAGCAAAGTACATTGAATCATATTGTGATAACAGGAAGAATATTAGGAAGTTTCTGACTATTTAGTTAATAAAACACTCTCTAGCATTCTATCTATTTAGTTAATAAAAGACTCTAAATTTCTATCTATCTAGTTAATAAAAGACTCTCTAACTCTCTGTCTATTTAGTTAATAAAAGACTCCCTAGCTTTCATGTATATGAAGCTTTAAGCTGTATTGAATTTAAATGGAATCAATAATAGTTGAGTACCTGTGAAGTAACATCAATTTGGCAGAGCTGTGAGAGCTTTAGGTATTTGATCTTGGTTTCTGTGTTCCGAGTTCAAACCCTGCCAAGGTCCGCATTGCCTTTTATCCTTTTGAGGTCTATAAAGAAAATACCAGCCCTCTCTCTTTACAGCTGTCACACCCTGGATGTTCCATAGGATCAAGGGAGGGCCTAGAGAGTGTCTGTGTCTGCATGGACACTGAAAATCCTTTGCAAAAAGCATGGTACATACTTCCAAGTCATACACATTTATGAGTGATGACGGTAATTTATTCTTGTGTTGTTTTTTTTTAAACTATCAGGTAAAACTTTGTCTGGAGTAACTAAATGTTGTCTATAATAAAGAGTGTTTGTGTGTCTGTGTTTTTCTCTAGTGGGTACAGATATCTGGAGTGCTCAAATGAACAAACACATATAATGAACATTGTTGATAAGTGAAGTAGATAAAGTGCCCCCAATTATTGATAGAGCATTCTAAACCTGGTAGAGCCCATCCCTCTCCAGGTCGGAATGCAGTTGATTGCTTCCAGAGAAGGGGACGGAAAATGAATCAACATCAGTACTAGACTGGTGCTTATTTATCAACCTTCAAAGGCAAAGTTGACCTCAACAGGATTTGAACTCGGAGTACAATGAGCTGGACAAATGCCAAGGCATTTTTAATCCAACATGACAATTTGCTGGATAGATAAGAAAGAGTCTTAGAATTAAGCATATACCCCAACATTGTTGAAGTGTTCTATTTTTAAAATACTATTTTCTTTAAGGGTGCAAAGGAACTGAAAAGGAAGGAAAAAATGATTTCATTTTATATATCATCATCATCGTTTAACGTCCATCTTCCACGCTAGCATATATAACAAATATAGTGTTGAGTAATAATCCTGGTGGAGCCATCTCCCACATGGGATTTAGTTCTGGTAACTTACACTATGTTCTAGTTCACATAAAAAAAGCACACACATGCACACGCACACACACTTGAAAGATTTTTGCTTTTGATACTTTGGTTAATCTTGGGAAGTTTTTTTGGAGGTTATTTTTTCTGGATATGGTTATGAGATATATTTATTTATTGAAATTTCTTTTCCTGGTGTAGGTCTCTCTCCATGGAAATAGTATTGAAAGAGTATTCCCCTCCCCTCTCTCACTTCACTCAGACATATCTTAATAGTATTGAAGGAGTATTCTCGTTATAGCTAATGTCAAATAATCAGGATACAATTTAGAATTGACTATGTATTTAAAAAACAAAATTCATAGCCATCCAAATGGATAAGAGATGAGGTGGGGGTTGCATTTTTTTTTGTTTTTTGTTTTGTTTTTTTTTGTTTTTTGTTTTTTTCTTTCTCTGCCTATCTTATTTCACTATGGCTTTGAATTTGTTCTTATATATATATTTCAACAAACTAGCTTCAGAAAATGCTAATTTATTTAATCTCTGCTCCCCTCTCTCCATCTCTCTCACACATTCACACACAAACACATTGACAACCATCTGTTATTCTTGCTTTCAATTATTTTAGCAACAGTTAAGTATTTAGTTGTTGGCAGTGTTACTATTGTGCAATATTTACTGATATTAGTCATAGTCAAGAGTGTCAAGTAAACTCTCTCTTTCTCTCTCTGTAGACACTTAACTGAACCACAGCAGGGGCACTTTTTACTGGCCTAATTGTTTGACAGATATAGGGCACTCTTACAAAAAAAAAAGGATTAATATTTTGAATAGAGCAGGTATATAAGTGCATAGGTCATATGAAGGACAACTGCTGTTTTCCTTTTGTTTTCTTATTTTTTTTTATATTTAGTCTCTCCTTTTTTATGGTGTGATTATTTCAGGTAAGTGGTTTTGTTACTTTTTCTCTCTTTTCAACCCTCCCCGCACAAAGCATTATAATTGCTTTTATTCTAGTTTTATAATATTTAGGTCTATAGGTATTTTAGTTTTCCTCTTAAAACCTCATTCTTTTCTGCATTTTATTTTCATGTATGTTTGGTGGCTAATATATGTTTAGGTTTATCTTCTTCTTCGCCCACTTATTTGAAAGGGTCATGGGGGCAGAGTCCTCAAACACTCCCTCCAGGGGGTCCTGTCAGAAGCAACTGTCTCCAACTGATCTGGCTGCATCCCCAAGCAGGACCAGCCAAGCTCATGGGTGTTATCCAACAATGTTGCTATGGGTCTACCCCTGGGTCTCCTACCTGTTGGTTTTGACTATAAAATCTGTCCAGTGATTCTTTCCTGGGACATTCTAACCACATGCCCATGTTTAGGTTTATAAAAAGTAATTTTTTTCCCCATTAATTTCATTATTTTCATATGACTTTGGACTAGAAAGAATAGTTTCACAAACCAAGGCTCTATTGATAATAGATAGGGTATTTATTTATATCCAAAAATTGAGCTTGAGAAGACAGATTTATATATACATATGTATATATGAAATCAAGTGGTTTGGTTTATATACAACCACTTGATTTCATTGACTGCTGATTACAGACAAAACAACCTGTGAGTCTGTCTATTCCACTGCACAGATTTAACTGGAAGGAGGATGTGCTGACAATTGAAGGGGAATGACTGATATATTTGGACTGCTAATTTGATTAGTTGAATAATGTACTTAGTAACTAACTGCTTAGTTGAACTTTTTCCTAGTGAGTGAGATATCTGCTAATAATTGTAATTATCAATGGTAAAGCATTGCTTGGTTGCACTTCCAACTTTACAGTATTTATATTTAATTATCTTGTTTGATCATCTGATTTCCTTTTTCTTTCAATCTTCAAGATTTTCTTCAATGTCTTTTTGAATATGTCTAAGTGGTATTTTCTATATGGAGCCTTAGCTAGTGTGTGGCTGTATTTGCAAAGAATTATAGAAATGTATATCTTGAAATAGTCAGTTGATAACACAAGCCTCAAGGCTAAGCCAATATGAAATCATCATCATCATCATCGTCATTGTCATCATCATCATCATCATCATCGCCATCGCCATCCGTTTTCCCTGCTAGCAAGGTTTAGAATGGTTTTCACAGACCAGTCAGTACTCAAGTAGAGCTGCTGACTTCTCTGTTGGGCTGGGGCCTACACCTCGCTTACATATGTTCCTGTGCTCCACTGTTTGCATTTTTTTTTTTTTTTTGTGGCACCAGAAATAAGGAGGTTCTCATGTCTTTAACACAGCTGAAGAATCCTAAAAAAACATTTAGTTTTTATACTTAAATGCATGTCAACACATGGTTTAAATGATGTGACTTCTATTTGGTAGTGTTACCTTACCGTGTCTTATGTAGTACTTAGTTTTAAATTTAAGCACAGTTGGTCTGGATAATTTTGTAAAGTGAACCTTTCTCTGAGACGATTCTTGGAAAGAGTAAACATTTACTCAGAAATCTAAAAAGATAACTCTTAGGTTCATCATCATCATCATCATTATTGTCTTATGTATCAGTGGATTGGCAGTATCGGTAGAGGGTTGGACGCCATGCGTTGACGCATAGAGTTACGGCCCTTGCCATTCTGAGTTCAAATCCCGCTGAGGTTAACTTTGCCTTTCATCCTTACGAGGTCGATAAAATAAAGTACCAGTAATGCACTGAGTAATTGCTGGCCTTGTGCCAAAAAGTAGAAACAATTATTGTCTTATGCCCGTTTTTTTCCATGCTTTCATGGAATTTTTTCTGAGAACGTTCAGTTTAAAGTCAGACGAATTGATTGTTTTTGAGCTAGAAGTTTCTTTCTTCCTTTTTATTTCATGTATCTTTTATATGTGAACTAACAGCTTTGATATATTTGGAATTTACAATCTGTTGGCTTTTGAACATGAAACATTATTTTTGCTTGCAAAATATAATAAACTGAAGAATTCACATCAAACAGAAAATTATAGTCACTTATTCCCTTTTGGGAATAAGTTTTCGTATCCGTTGTTTTGTTTTTCCATTGGCATCTGTTTTAAAAAGAAATTCTTTATATTTTTTGTTTGTTTACTCTAAATGAAACTTCTTCTTTGGTAGTGGTACCTTGCTTCCTTTATACTATATAATTTGTTAAGATTGACTTGTTGATCTTAATTAGTAATCTTTGAAGTTTTGTGCTACTTTGGTTCATAACTTTATTTGGTTTTCATACTAGATTCCAAGTTTATATACATAGCAGATAATGGATGCTGCAAAGCTATAATAATTGATTTAGTCAATAGCTTTTATTCCATCTTTGTTTAGTCTATCATCATTGATTCTGCTGGATTTGCTTCAGAACATTGAACTTCTCTCTTTATATTGTATATTATTATAGTCTTATTCTCTGTTGACCCAGTTCCATTTACTTGGGATAAATCCAAGTGTTTGTAGTATCTTCACAGTTTAACTCTTAACATCCTATACCACATGAGCAAGACACTCTTAAAATACGCAAAAAACTATGACTGCGTGTTTAATGATTTAGCAGAAGTATATAAGAAAAGAGTGAGTTTTTAATTCAAATGTTTATAGAATCTTTACTATAATTCTGCAAATTTTCACTAGTAAAGATTCTATAAACATTTGAATTAAAAACTCACCCTTTTTTATATACTTCTGCTAAATCATTTCATGATGTTAGGAGTTAAGTTTAATCAAGGCAGTACTCTATGTTGACTCAGTCTATTCATCCATCAATTTACAAGGGGAGGGGGTACCTAGAGTGTATTACTGTAACACTGGAGGTTATCTCGCCCACTGCGGGCTAAAAGGATCTCTTCAGTACATACAGTCTAGGACCTCTCACTACATCTACTTTTAGCATTTCAGTATCTTTTATATTATGGTATATTGCCACTGTATGGTGGCAAATTGGCAGAGTCATTAGAACATCAGATAGAATGTGTTGTGGTATTCATTTTAGCTCTCTGCTCTGAGTTCAAATCCTGCCGCGGTCAACTTTGCCTTTCATCCATTGAAGGTCAATAAAATAAGTACCAGTCTAGTACTGGGGTCAATTCTTCCTCTATATCTCTTTCACATTTTTATTCTCTCACTCTCTCTATCCTTCACTGCAAGAAATCTGTTGGGTTCAGACCTTGAGAGGAGATGGTCTCTACCAGGTTTTAAAATGCTCTAGAAATGCTGTATGTCAATACAGCACTTCAATGACTCCCTCAAGAGTTACAGGACCATGCATATTGCCAGTCAACTCAATCTAGTGCCATCCCCTCCATGAAATTCAGTTTCTTGAAGTCCTTCTATGCTCCATCCCATGTTGTTTTTTTTTGGTCTTCTTCAACCACAAGTTCATTCTGAGAAAGAAGCCCTTTGTTGCCAGCAGAAATAATAGCTCCTTAAAATTTTCCCATTCTGTTCCCACATTGGCTATGACATTTTTCAAACATCTACTTCCACAGCTAATGAGGTGACCTATCATAGATAGCAAAAGCTTTTATATTTAGGAAACCTGAACATTTGAGAGAGTTTATTTTATTAGTACCCTTACTGTTTAATAATCTTATGCACCTGTCACATATTAAGCCTACTGTCTCTGTCAGACTACTTGTGATCCCATTATATCTCTATACCCATTGTAGACATCGGGTATACTTTATGGAATTCCTACTTACTCCTTTTCTGCGTATTGAGCACAACCATTATCCTCTTTCCTACTTTATTAAGAATCAATATTTTTTTGATCAAGCCATAGTATTTATGTTGGTGTTTTTAAGATTTATAATTTTGAACTCTAACTTTTTTTCTTCAGTCCTTCAAAAATTGTATTTGTTTCCATTTGGAAACAAATTTCCATTTGTTTATTTGGAAATACATTCATAATTTGCCATCAGTTATCCACATGGTAGTTTTCCACATGTTAGATATAATTGAATACTACATCTGGTCTCTCCTGGCCACACAAACGTTCATTATATTTCTAGATTGGCAGTATCGGTAGAGGGTCGGACGCCATGCTTTCCAGCATAGTTATGTCCCTTTACGATCTGAGTTCAAATCCCGCCGAGGTTGACTTTGCTTTTCATCCTTACGTTTCCAGTTCTTTGTTTTGACTTTAGTGTAATATTTTCTTTTGAAACATTATTTCCTATACTCTCTTTATTCACTAAACCATGCAGTGAAGGCAGCCATTATTAGCTTCTGTTTTCTGACCAAATAACTTCTTCTAGACTCAGTTGTTTTTTACATCAGTATCACTCTGCTTCATCTAAAAAAATATTTTCTTAATATTGAATTATATACATACATACATATATATATATATATATATATATATATATATATATATATATATATATATATATATATATATATATATATATATGTATGTGTGTTTGTACACACATTTCCTCACTGAATTTATTTGATTTTTTTGTTTAATATTTTTATTTGCTTGTCTTTGTTTCTACTGTCTGACCTCTCCTCCATTCTCTATTGTGACCTAGTTCCCTTACCAAATTCCTCTAACTTATTTTTGGCAGAATTTTCCTCTCTTGATGTGTATTGATGCAGTGTTTATTTGGATTTTTCATTCTCATTCCTAATGTTAAGTACTATTAAATTTCAACCAGTAGACATTGTTGGTTGCTATCAGATATCATAAAGTATTATTTATTCTTAGACATTGGATTGAAGAGCATTGGAGAAGGAACTAGTATATTAGGGAATCTACTTAACTATAATTAGTTTGTAGCTTCATGTGTATGTGTGTGTGTATGTATGTATTTTTTTTCAGTGAAAATTCCATTGTGGCTGACTTAGCATATCATTCCTACTGGGGTTACACAGTTGATTGATTATTTTGTTATTGATTAAACCTACTAGTGAACCAGTGTCATCAATAATGACAGCAATAGTTTTGGATTAATTTAATTTTTGGTGTCCAGGATTGGTGTGTCATATATAACAGGATCACTGGATATAGGAACTATCATACAGACTGGGGAATATGTGTTTTGATAGATTTAATGTTTACATAAGAGAAACCCCATAGTTTATGTTGATTACTAACACATGGAAGTGATTAGAGATAAAATAGTATTTCGATAAAAACATTTTTCTAGAATACTATTATACTTTTGGATGATCATGCTGCCAATAAAAACACCTGTACCAGTTGAGTTTTTCTTTAGTTTATTGTTAGTTGAGTACCTAATCCTTTCATAGGTTAATTTAGTAACCAGATGGTTGTTTAATTGTTAATTGTCAAAGCTTTTTCGTCACACATTTTGTGACCTTCTCAATGACTATTCTTGTTACTCTGTATCTCCTGTTTGTTTTATTTTACTCCATCTTGTCTTACAAATACAAAAACAAATTGCATAAATGTTCAGCATGTATGTACAAATGACATACAGAATTAAATGTATAAGTAACTTTGGAGAAATAACTATTTATAGGGACAAATGTAGACTTAGAACTCAGGAACTTGTGATTGGAAAGTGAACTTGTAGGAAATCCATTGTGTTAATGTATGTTTGTATGTGTCAATTTTAAAGAGTTACAATTGGATATATATTTATATATATATACACGCATACACACACACACATATTTATATGTGCGTGGTTTTGTGTACCTATGGTAAGTGTTTTGCGTATGCTTGTGTATGTACGTATTTGTTTGCGTGTATGTATTTATTTATTTCTATTACTTCCGTATTGTATTTATTTACTTTGTTCTTAACTCTGTAGCGGAGATTCATTCGGTCTCCTAGTTAGAATTTTAGTCTACGACTTCTGCTATACCATTTACGTGGTTTTGTCTTTGCGTGCTATTGTTCTCCACGCTCCACATATGACGTATTATCTTCGTTTTTTTTCGTTTATTGCCAGAGAACGTCTCTATGAACCACCTAAGAGAACATTAGTCTACGACCTCTTTTATACCATAAACGTGGTTCTGTCTTTGCGCGTAATTGTTTTTCACAGCTCCTATTAATGACATATTATATTCGTTTTTTCCTGTTCTTTGCCAGCGAACGTTTCCACGAACCAAAGTATCATCTTCCTGTCTTCCTCCGGTTGCAACGTTTTTTGAAATATCCACTTCTGCGTTTACAGATTGACTTTGTTAGTTTCAGAAGATCCCGTTAAGGGTGAAAGCAGTGATTCTTTGCTTAAACTTTAATCTGTTATATTAATAAATAATTAATATATATATATATATATATATATATATATATATATATATATATATATAGCGTCATCATTTAATGTCCATTTTTCCACGCTATCATGGGTTACACAAGTTGTCCAGATGTGAACTAAGCCAGAGCAGATGACCATCTCCAGCTCACACTGGACCGATTTTGGCTTGGTTTCTATGACTGGATGCCCTTCCTAACGCCAACCACATTTACAGTGTGGACTGTGTTTGTGTATATTATATATATATACACACACAAACATGTGGCATATTATTATGGTTGAGTTTCCATCATTAAAAATGTATTTCTGTCTTGGAAATATACTATAGTAATTAGATGGATATTTATTCCACTAAGTCTTTCATTACAGTATTTCTAATGAAGTATTTTGTACTTTAATCAATTAATGAAGAATTTGAGAAGGATTTAATAAAATTATAATTTCCTTAAAACAATATTTGTAACAACAAAATGTTCTTATATAAAATTATGCTGGAAAGTTTTAATTTAAATAAGAGCCCTTTAAAATGGGTGGTCTTGTTTCATAGAAGTAGAGGTGGTTTTGGGAAGGTTGGTATCAAAAGTTTAAAAGCATTTCTCTGTTTGCCTTTGTTCATTATCATATTCATCATTTCACCTGCTTTTTTTCTTTTCTTTCTATCTATCTCACCTTTCTGTTCTAGTTAACTGTTAATATTCTTGTGTCGATAAAATAGTACCAGTCACACACTGGGTCGATTTAATCAACTTTCCCCTCCCCCAAAACTGCTGGCCTTGTGCCTATATAAGAAACCAATATTCTAATTTTTCTTTAACAATTGGATATAAATAAACAAAAGGCAGTGAATTGGCAGACTCGATAGAATGTTGGATAGAATGCATTGCAGTATTCATTTCAGCTCTGTTCCCTGAGTTAAAAAATCATCAAGGTCGACTTTGCCTTTCATCCAATCAAGGTCAATAAAAAATAAAAGTATCAGTCTAGTACTGGGGTCAAATTTTTCTCACTTCCATTATCTCATTCTCTATCCTTCTCTGGAAGAAATCTGCTGTATTCAACCCTTGAGAGAGATGGGTTCCACCACGTTTTAAAATGCCCTAGAAACGCTGTATGGCATCAAGGCACCCCTACAGATCTCTCAGGGGCCATGTCATGTCATAAATAAGCAAGGCTTAGACTTTTCAGTATATATTTGTTTCATATTCATAGTTATTCTTTAGTATATCTGTTTTCTTTAAGGTTTTAAGCAATGTACAGTAAAAAATAATCCCTATCTAATTAATTCTTGGACTGTATAATTGAAGGAAATTACAATTAATCATGCAGTTGTAGACTATACATTTTGAATTATTCAAATTATAAATGTTTTAACAGGATAGCTTTAAAATATTATATAAGTAGCTTTATATTTTCTTTGAAAATTTTACATGACTACTTTGTATGGTAGTAACCACCCTACTTATTTAAAACTAATTATAAGTATTATTACATTAATATTGGATATAACGGTGGATTGGCAGTATCGGTAGAGGGTCGGACGCCATGCTTTCCAGCATAGTTACGTCCCTTTACGATCTGAGTTCAAATCCCACCGAGGTTGACTTTGCTTTTCATCCTTACGGGGTCGATAAAATAAAGTACCAGTAATGCACTGGGTAATTTCTGGCCTTGTGCCTAAAGTATAAACAATTATTACATTAATATTTTTTTAATACAAATACTTCATCGATAATTTCAGTAAAGTACCAGTAATGAACTGGAGTCAATTTAGTTGACTTTCTTTTTTCTTCCAATTGCTGGCCTTGTGCCAAAAGTAGAAACAAATAATTTCAGTAAAGCAACAGTGCAGCATAATGTTCTAAAATAATATCACCCCAGTTTTTTTTAGAATAGCTACTACACTTCTCATTGCATGTTGTCAGAGACAACTAAAGTGGTTGTCATCAAAGAAGGGAATTTGGTTGTAAAACATGGCCTCAAACCATCCTATCCAACTCATGCCAGCAATGGACATAAAAATTATCAAGTTGTTAACAAACAATGCATGAAGCCAAATTTTCAGTATTTTAACATTAAGAATATATATATATATATTTATTGTTATACTTTGGGAGGGTCATTCTGCCAATAAAAACACATGCACCTGTTGGTTTTCACTTCAATTTATTATAAATTTCTGGTTGGTTGCTTGGTTCAATAACTGGATGATTGTTTATATATTTTCAAAGCTCTTTCGTCACGCATTCTGTGACCTCCTCAGTGACTGGGTTTTTATTTTGTGTCTCTCCTTTGTTCTGTCCTACACCATCTTGTTTTTGTGTGTTGTGTGCTATATATATAAGTATATATGATGTGCTCAAGCACAGAGATGCTGTAAAGATAGCTTATAAAATAGGGAGAAGACCCTTAAAAGACAGAAAAAGAAGTTGCCATCAGCCGCTGGCAACTTCTTTTTCCGATGATGTTGTTGTTGGGGTGGTGGCATTAATTTGTTCACCTCACTTCTTTCAATGTTTCATAACTCCCATGGTGTGTATAACAACTTTCATTTATTTTCTGTAACTGTTTGTTTATATCCTTTCTTTAAATACAAATATAATCAAATATGAAAAAATAACTTAGAATAACAATGACTTCTGGAGGCACAAAGACACAGATTAGTAAGGCTGGAGTGATTGCAGTTGATTGTATCAACTCTAGAACATAGCTAGTGTTTATTTTATTCACCTGAGTGACGAAATCAGCAGTGGTGGAGGGTGTTCTGAAAGTACAGTAGCCAGAGTCAGAACGGGATGGAAAAAGTTCAGAGAGCTTATACCGCTGTTGGCCACAAAAGGTTTCTCTCTAAAAACGAAAGGCAGATTGTATGATGCCTGTATACGAACAGCAATGTTACATGGCAGTGAGACATGGGCATTACGTGCAGAGGACCTGCGCAGACTGGAAAGGAATGAAGCATGCATGCTCCGTTGGATGTGTAATAGTAATATACGTGAACGGCAAAGCATAAATGAACTAAGTGAGAAATTAGGAATAAGAGGGATCAGATGCTGTTTACTTGAGAGAAGACTATGTTGGTATGGCCACGTGATGCGCATGAAAGACGACAGCTGTATAAAAAAGTGCAGGGCGATCAAAATTGATGGTAGTTACGGAGTAGGTAGACCCAGAAAAACCTGGGACGATCTGATAAATTCCGACCTTACACACTTGCACCTCTCTAAAACAATGTCACTGGACCAAGATCTTTGGCGCTACGCAGTAATACAGACGACCCGCCTTGCCTATGTACAAAGTGAAAACTACAGTCAGTAGGCACCTCTTAACCAAATATACACCCCAATCCACTACCCCTACCCTATCCTACCCTATCCTCCCACTCCCACCAACACCACCCTCTCTCTGTAAAGTTGGTACCACAACATCCAGTCCAAATAAATGAGATCGAGATCGTGTAGGTGTCATGACAAAAAACCACACAGTCCACAATGTGGCCGTGTAGGTAACACAGTAAAAAGTTCCCAGTTCCACACTGTAAATGTGGTTGGTGTTAGGAAGGACATCCAGCCGTAGAAAACCCACCAGATAGTCCTATATGAGCGAGACACGGTCACCCGACCAACCTTGCCTCAAGTGGGACAACTCCCGTCTAAATCATGCTAGCGTGGAAAATGGACGTTAAACAAAGATGATGATGATGTCAATATTCTACAATTTTTACCAATAATTGACTCTTTTGATACCAAACTGCATTAAACTGCCCATGATTCTATGATAGAAAATTGTTTATTTTAAAGTGTTTAATCTATATATATAAAATTGATGTTGTCTGTGTGTGTGTCCTCATTTTTGCAAAGTCTATACAAATCCACATTTCTACTCCGATTAACTTGCATTTATATATTCCTTGCGGTCTAAAGATACTAACTGGTGCTTTTATTTTTCAATTTTCTGTTGTTAAAGGGGTGTTAGGTGCCGGTTATCGATCGCCGTCGAGCCCTTATAATATCTGTCTGTATGTCTGGCTGTCTGCATAACAACATTCTGACGAACACGTCATTGCTGACGTTATTATCTTCGCTACATTCTCACACACATGCACACACACATATATATACATATATACTTATATATACATATATATATATACACATATATACATATACACATATATATATATATATATATATATATATATATATATATAAAAAACATGAGAAGAATGAATACTGCGTGGTTGCACATGGGTTTCATATGATAAAAATAGTCCTTCATCAGTGATTTTCCAACCTTCATTGGTATTTCATCGCATTAAAAATCAGCTATATATATATACATATACAAACATATACACATATATAGATATACACCTATACACATAAAAATGTATACACATATATAAATATACACATAAAAATATATGTATACACACACACACACACATATATATATATATGGTGGCTGCCAACTCGTTTTCGAGTATGGCCACTACTTTATATCCATGTAGGAGAACCCCTACCGATGCGCTGAACGAGTGTGACTTTTTAGTCAGCCAGCAACTTGAAAACTCTGGCACAAACACTACACTTGTGACATTTATTGACACATAGTGCTGGGCCCATGGTACCATGTGACGACAAGGGCAGAGAGATCTCCAGATATAAAGGAATGCCTGTGCTGTGAAGCTTTTATAATGAGCAAAGGCACTGCACAAAGCCAGTCCCACTCTCTTAACCAAGATGATATTTACCAAAAAGAAGAACAAGTCAACATCATTGGATACCATCAGGGTTGCAGGTGTTATATCAGAGTTTTCCTTCTAGAATTCTGCCTTGACAAAGGCTAAGGGGTCATCTCTCCCGGTGATTTTGGATGGCCATTGACTCTTAAGAGCTCCTTTGCCCTTTGACAGGTTTTGTTTTTAGTCCTGCAGGATGTCCAAAGTCACTCTCCTCACCAAGAAACCTTGGTGGGGTTGCCAGTTTAGTCGCCAACGACCCGACCATGGGACAGGTTGTACTGGAATACATGTTACCAGTAGCACCAGCTGGTGACCTGACATACATATATATATATATATATATACATACATACATACATACCTACACACACACATATATATATATATATGCATACACACACATATATATATATATGTATCTGTGTGTATATATATATATATATATATATATACAGATACATTGTAGGTTGCTTTAACCCGTCTTTTATTATTCAAAAAACTTCTTGCCAATAAACATTAACCCTTTGTGCGCCATTCATCTAACTGTAGACCAACAAATACCAAAAAACGGAGCGTTGACAAGAACGATGGCGAATGAATGTTCGAGATAAGCAGTTTCCTCCCGAGCTGTTAGTTCATGCGGGATTCTCTGCTACACCTTTTCGTAATAATACCGAACAACGTACTGCTGGTCACTCCTTCCTCCAAAAGCTGTACAAAGCATCTCTCTCTCTCCCTATATATATATATATACATATATATATTTGTTATAAGAACAGATTAAAGTTTAAGCAAAGAATCGCTGCTTTCAACATTAACGGGATCTTCTGACACTAAAAAATTTAATCTGTGAACGCAGAGGTAAATATTTCGAGAAACGTTGCAACCGAAGCAAAACAGGAAGACGATATTTTGGTTCGTGAAGATGTTCCCTGGCAATGAATGGGAAAAAAAGCGAGGATAATACGTCGTTATGTGAACTGAGTATTTTCACCAAACTTAAGACATAGGTTACTTATGTACTCCGGATGGTGATGGGCACTTTCATTTTTCCAGATATTGATTATAGGGCCTCCCGGCAGATAAACCCCTTCAACCGCTTCCTTGGAGTCGACTGCAGTGCAATGCAACAAAATGTCATAACTTCTGGAATTCGCAACCGATTTTCACAAAACTTGACACATGGGCTACGTTTGTTCTACAGATGAATATGAATTGGCACATATTGAGTAGGGGACCCCTTTGGGAAAAAGCTGATGATTTTGTAAAAGTATAGTTTTCGAAGCAGCACTGAATTATTGACATAAATGGTATACATAACTGCTATTTAATACCCGAGCAACGCCGGGTACCTCTGCTAGTATTTATCTAAAACCCTTCAATTTTTGTCTAAGAATCCTTGTTCCAAACACCAGCTTATATTACTGAATCCCTCCAAATTCTAAGTAATTTTCAAAATTATATGAAAATCATAGTTTGTGTCTTTTATTAGAAGGGATTAAGGGTTGCTGTTACTGTGAAAATATGAGAAGTAACATTTACTTTTCTTAAATATATTATTAACAGTTTAAAGGAATTGAAGTATCTCCAGCCAAGAATTGCTACAGAGCTGCAGATGCAGCTAATGAGGCTCTTACGTTAAATCCACAGCATTCATTATCAATAATAAATTACATTTTCTTTGGTGAATATGAAATCAATTTTCTTTGGAGTGAGAGCAAGTAATTCTATTCCAGTATGTTGCTTTGCTTTATCAATTCTGATAAAGCAAATATGAGAGATATCAGTAAAATTTTGTTACACTGAATTGTTAAACTTTCTATTGCCCTTTCTTTCTAACATCGGCATAAGGCCAGCAATTTAAGGGAAATGGGGATATTGATTATATCAACACTAGTACTTAACTGATACTTTATTTTACCGGCCTCTGGAAGGTTGAAAGTGTATTACTCATATATTAATCAAGTATTATCATTTATTTAAATTAATAATCATTTTGTTTTAAGACAATTGTATCATAATTTTTGTAAGCATTTCAACTTCAAAATCTTTATATTGGAGGAAAGCGTTTTACATATTTACACTGATATATCTATAAAAACGTAAATATATTTACACTGTTGCCAAAAGCAAAGGTTTATTTTTTCTCTGCATGAAAATAAGAAGTAATGGTTATAAAATACAAGCAATAATTGTAGATGATCTGCATTCGTTAAATATATGAAGTTAGTATCTAAGAATGCTTGAAACCAACTGATTTGAGAAAATAAGTGGGTTAAAAAAGCTTTAACGGGGGAGACAAATGTATGTAGTCGTATACAAAAGTAACATGAATGAATTTTGCAGCACATGGAGTGGAAAAATACTGTATGTTAATGGTGACAACTACTTGCAGTAGAAGTTTATCAAGGATGACTTGCAAAGTTGTAGTCACTATATTTCTTGGTGTGGGTGATTGTGTTTCTTTCTTTTTTACCTCCCCCCTCCCCCCAAAAGTGTATAAGATTTCCTCTGCATCTTAGATACCAAAGGTTACTTTTGTCATATGCCAACACTTTTTTTTTCTCCTATAATTTAATAACTCAAAACAAGGAGACATCCATAACATTAGAGCATCTTTGACACCAGGAAATATGGTAAACTATATATAATGTTGTGGGGCCTAGTAAATGTAATGGTGTATAATTATAGTCTGTTGAGAGATAGATGTTTTAATCTTTTCTCCATTACTGAACTGGTGTTTAGAACATAACTTTACAAAATTATAATTGTTTCTACATTTGGCACAAGGCCAGCAATTATCACAGTACATTACTGGTACTTTATTTTATCGACCCCGTAATGATGAAAGGTAAAGTTAACCTCGGCGGGATTTGAACCCAGACAATAAATGAATGGAAGCTTTTTAGATATTTATTAACACTTTAAAACAAACAATTTTGTATCATAGAACTAGGGCAGTTTGGTATGGACTTGGAAAGAAAATTAATATCAAACTATATATGAAGAAAATTTTGTTCTGATGAAATTTTTTTTTTTCTTTTTCTAGGAAGGAGATGATAATTTTCCATCAATATCAGAGTACCCAAATTTGAAAGAATCTGTTAAAAGCTGGGTGGACTACCAGGATGGACAAAAAATACTGTTGACAACTCCAACAGTTTTAGTTGGGTACCGAGTAGAAGTATATCGTGCTGAAGGAACAACACAATGGTACACTGCTGTTATTAAAGCCTATAACCATGCTTCACAGGTAAGTTGTTTTTTTCTTGTTTTGTTTTTTTCTTTCATTTGTAAATATAAGAAAATTCTAATTCAGAGCTGTTGGAACCCCTCCCTGGTTGAATTCTACCACTTTTGTTTGGTTTTGATGTGGTCATGTCAGGTGTGTAGCCATACTTACCATGTTTGACCAATTGTAGGTTGGTGAGGCTATTTAATCCATAGTTGGGTTTTTAACATTAATAAATGCTAAATGAAATCATATAGAATCAGAGCAGTTTTTCAGTAACTACTCTTAATTATTGAAAACAACATACTATAGTATTTAATAATATTGGTGTAAATGAAGGTATATATGATAGGACTATATGACACAGGGGAAAAAAGCACCCAGTCCACCCTGTAGGTGGTAGGTAGTGCTGGTCACACAACGAAAAAGCACTCAGTTCGCTCTGTTAGATGGTCATTTTTTGGGCCACAATTAAAAGCACCCAGTCCACACTATAATGTGGTTGGAGTTAGGAAGAGCATCCAGCTGTAGAAACGAAGCCAAAATACAGATCCATATGAGCAAGACGTGATCCCCATTATCTGACTTGTAATAGCTTTTTTACTATGTAATTATTGCATTGATAAAATCTACCAGTACATGTGGCTTTCTAAAATCATTACACATGTATTTTTTAGGCACAGAACCCCACTTAATCATTTAAGAGTTAAACTACTTATTCTTTGAACAGTTTTTTTCCCATAACAAAGAAGTCACAAATATCTGACATTGTTTGCAGTCAAAGTATACTGACAGTTTGTGTTAATCTCATTTTGAATTCAGTGTTCTCACTTTTAAATCATAAGGTTTCACTTAGATATCCTTAATCTCACTTTGAATTGGCAAGTCCTCACTTTGAACTGATGTGTCCTCAAATATTATATCACTGACTTAGAGTGCTTCTACTTGAATACAAGCTGATCTTCAAAAACATAGTAAAAGCCATTGCATCATTGTCATTTTTGTTAATATGAGACTTTAGATATAACTAATCTGAAACATTACAGAAACACCAATTGTATATATTTTTACTTTAATTTGTGACACCAACAACACAAGTTCAAATCTTGCTATAGGTCTTTCATTGCAAACCTAAACCATATAAATTTACTTGCCTTAGTCTACTATAACTGATAGTACTATTTATTTACACCGAAATCTAAAAAATGTTTTCTCTCTAGTCGATAGATAAGGCTTAAAATGACAGTAAAATTTGTCAGCCTGCTTTAGTGTAACTAGTAATGCAGCAGGTGTGAGTTTAAGTCCCACAGGCAATGCTGTCCACCTTTTTGCTGTGTCTAGGGGCATGTATGCCCAACTTGTTCAACTGTTTTTCCTAGTCAAAAACCTGCGTTGAATGAAGCAGTTAACATTAAGCTAACATACATTCAAAATTCATCATTTGCTCAACGTTCCATAAGAAATACGATTTATAAAATAATAGTACTTAGATGTCAAGCCATTAAAAAGAGAAAGCAACGCCATATAAATTGACTTGCCTCTGTCTACTATAGCTGATAGAAAATGCTGTTTATACTTGAGAGTAAAAATACTTTTTCTAATAATTCATATGTAAATATAAAATAATAATACTTAAATGTCTATCCATTAAAAAAGACAAACAAACATACTCCAAGTGAAAATCATCATTTTATTAAACAATGGCATTGCCCCAGCATGGCCTCAGCCAGTCGGCTGGAACAGGTAAAAGATAACTCATGTATTTCCATATTGTTTACTGATACATCTCAGGCTAAATTATCTTGGAGGCATATTTTGAGAATATTTTACTTTCATTATTCATTATGATGCTTATGTCATTCTTTACAATCTCATAATTTTCTTAGTTTATCAAAGAAGCGAATGATTCTTTGACCCTTTTGTTACCAATCTGCTTGAAACTGCCCCTTGTTCTATGATACAAAACTGTTTATTTTAAAGAGTTTATATTTATCTAAATACCTTCCATCATAAGTTTATGGAAGAAAATTTATTCAGTTATGCTCCTAACACCAGCTTAATAAAAAGGATTATTATTGATTATATTTAAAACTAGCAGTGGTACCCGGTGTTACACGGGATAAGGTATTTTGGAACGCGGGCTGCCAACAGACCTAATCGTGGAAAAACTGGATGCCTGAACAATATGTAAAGAAAATAAACCGAATACTCTGATGGCTGGATAATCTTTAAGATTTTCCTCGATGAAGCAGGAAAAATGCAGGTTTTCACCTAATGCGGGCCCTAAGGGATCAAGAAAATGAATTTTTTTTATGTGCATAATATGCCTTGAAATTTCGGGGAAAATAGGCTGGATGTAACGCTTCCAAAAAGCCCTAAGAAGCTGAAAAAATGAAGTTTTTCACCTAGGCCATAAGAAAGTTGGATTTTCTTTGCTTACGGTATGAAGAAAAGACTGACTAATACATAATTTCAAGGAAATCAGCCTGACGTAACGCCTCAAAAAACCCCTAAAAATGTTAAAAAACGCAGTTTTTCACCTAATGCGGGCCCTAGGAGATAAAAAAGTTTTTATGTGTATAACACTCCCTGAAACATAAGTAATACACATGTAAAGTTTGAAAAAAATCGGTTGGGTACTTCTCAAGTTTTAGGGATTCAAACTCACACACACATCCTCAGGGAAGTGACATAATGCAGACAGACAGACATTCAGACAGATATTATAAGGGTGCGACGTTATATGTATGTATCTATCTAAAAGGTGAAAGACTAAGAATTATAGAGCGAGATCGCGAGATCGCCTAATGCGGTCCCTAAGGCATTGAAAATTTGAAATTATTCTTGCTCAGAACACTCCCTGAAACATAAGTATTACATGTGTAAAGTTTGAAAACAGTCGGTTTGGTGCTTCTCTACAATACTAAGCAATAAAATAGTAACTTTTGTTCTCGTAAAGGCACGTAAGTAAACAAACTGAAGCTATATGTTTTTCTTTACCGGCTTTAATTTTTAGTGTTGTGTGAAATATATAACCTGCAAACCTGATTTTTGAATTGCAGCAGGGTCGACTTTATTTCACTCGCTCCACTAAAAGTTAGATTTTCTTTGCTCACGGTATGAAGAAGAGACTGACTAATACATAGTTACCGGCTTTCATTTTTAGTGTTGTGTGAAATGTATAACCGCCTTAGCTAAGCTTAGTATTGCTGACGTAATGCAGACAGCCAAACATACAGACAGATAATATAAGGGCGCGACGTTATATGTATGTATCTATCTAAAAAGAGAAAGACTAAGAATTATAGAGAGAGATCACTAAATCGCCTAATGCGGTCCCTAGGACATTGAAAGTTTGAAAAGTTTTTGCTCAGAACACTCCCTGAAACATAAGTATTACATGTGTAAAGTTTGAAAACAGTCGGTTGGGTGCTTCTTGAGTTTTAGGGATTCAAACTCACACACACAGACAGACATCCTCAGTTTTATATATATAGACTAGCAGAAAACCACCCGGTGGGCGGTTTTCTGCTAGCAAATCTAGTGTATATACTGATATTGTTGAGATTTGGATGAGAAATGTTTTTGGCACCACATGTTCACCGTCTCTTGGTGTGTCTTTTATGCATGTATAAATATATATGTTATCTATACGGTGAAATCTTTGAAATAAATATATGTTAAAACGAAAAAGGAGAAAAAGAGATTAGTGACGGAAATATAAACGTTATGATACATAAACGTTATGATATAATGATGGAAATATATCTGCAAATGGTCCTTGGCATGGTGTCAAGTCAGAACCGCCTCGAACTGGTTACTTCTGGCTTGTGCAAGGTGTCTCTATAGCAACCAGCCTCAGTGATCAAAGTCAGTGGAGAGGAGAAGGTAATGTTTCTATAGCGACAGTGTTTCTCTTGGTAGTACCAAAGTGGAGAAAGGAAGGGGAAGGTAATATTTCTGTAGCACCTACATTTGAGTTTTAGGGAAGGACAGACAGACACAGACAGACAAACAGAGAAATGCCCATATATTTCTGTGTGTGTGTGTATATATATTACACACACAGAAATGTATATATATTTCTGTGTGTGTGTATATATATATTACACACACACAAATGTATATATATTTCTGTGTGTGTATATATATATATATATTACACACACAAATGTATATATATTTCTTAGAACAAAATTATTATTAATGTTTTGCTGTTCATAACAATTGGAATTGAAAAATTACTTTTGAAATTATTAGTTATTTTACTAATGCTTAGATATGTAAAAATGAAGCAATGTTTCTAATAATTGTTTCTACTTTTGGCACAAGGCCAGCAATTACCCAGTACATTACTGGTACTTTATTTTATCGACCCCGTGAGGATGAAAGGCAAAGTTAACCTCAGCGGTATTTGAACTCAGACCGTAAACGGACGTAACTCCATGCTATGAAGCATGGTGTCCGACTCTCTACAGATTCTGCCAATCCACCGCCCTAATGTCTGTACGTAATGAGGGAGTGAGAGGGGAGAGAAAGAAAGGCAGAGGTGAAGTGACGAAGTGACTCTCTCCTCCTCCTCCTCCACCTCCCCATTCGTCACAGCGATAGAGGGGAGGAATGTTAGTGTGTTACAAAGAGAAAGAGTGAGAGAAACAGACAGACTAAAAGAGAGGGATAGCTGGAGAGAGAGAGAAAGATAGCAACAGATACAGTACAGTAGCTAAGGGATGTATATATATTTCTGTGTGTATATATATATACATTTCTGTGTGTGTAATATATATATATACACACAGAAATATATATACATTTCTGTGTGTGTAATATATATATATACACACAGAAATATATATACATTTCTGTGTGTGTAATATATATATATATATACACACACGGAAATATATATATATTTCTGTGTGTGTATATATATATATATATATATTACACACACAGAAATGTATATATATTTCTGTGTGTGTATATATATATATATATTACAGAGGATTCTATAGAAATAGTGGACAGCTTCCGTTACCTGGGTGACAAAATCAGCAGTGGGGGAGGGTGCTCTGAAAGTACAGTAGCTAGAGTCAGAACTGGATGGAAAAAGTTCAGAGAGCTTATACCACTATTAGCCGCTAGAGGGTTCTCCCTAAAAATGAAAGGCAGGTTATATGATGCCTGCATACGAACACCAATGCTGCATGGCAGTGAGACCTGGACATTGTGTGCAGAGGATATACGCAGACTAGAGAGGAACGAAGCTTGCATGCTCCGCTGGATGTGCAATAGTAATATACGTGAACGGCAAAGCATAAACGAACTAAGGAAAAAATTAGAAATAAGAGGGATCAGATGTTGTTTACTCGAAAGAAGGCTACGTTGGTACGGTCACGTGATGCGCATGAAAGACGACAGCTGTATAACAAAGTGCAGGGCAATAAAGATAGACGGTAGCCACGGAGTAGGCAGACCCAGAAAAACCTGGGACGAGCTGATAAATTCCGACCTCACACGCTTACACCTCTCCAAGACAATGTCACTGGACCGAGACCTTTGGCGGTACTCAGTAATAGAGAAGACCCGCCTTACCTAAATACAAAGTAAAAACCTACTACAGTCAGTAGGCATCTCTATCAAAACACACCCCCGTCCCACCACCTCCACCCCATCCACACCGCCCCTTTCAATGTAAAGTTATGTTGGTCCCACAACATCCAGGCCGAAACAAATGAGATCGTGTAGGTGTCACGACAAAAAAACACACAGTCCACGCTGTAAATGTGGCCGTGTAGGCAACACGGTAAAAACATCCCAGCCCCACACTGTAAATGTGGTTGGTGTTAGGAAGGGCATCCAGCTGTAGAAAACCCGCCAGACAGTCCACGCTGTAATGTGGCCGTGTAGGCAACACGGTAAAAACCTCCCAGCCCCACACTGTAAATGTGGTTGGTGTTAGGAAGGGCATCCAACTGTAGAAAACCCGCCAGACAGTCCTATGCGAGCAAGACAACCACTCTTGCCTCAAGTGGGAAAACCCCCGTCCAAACCCATGCAAGCGTGGAACACGGACGCTAAACCTGATGATGATGATGATGATGATACACACACAGAAATGTATATATATTTCTGTGTGTGTATATATATATATATATATATATATATATATATTACACACACAGAAATGTATATATATTTCTGTGTGTATATATATATTTCTGTGTGTATATATATATATATTTCTGTGTGTGTATATATATATATATTACACACACACAGAAATGTATATATGTTTCTGTAGCACTCCTCAATTCTCCCCTCTCTCCCTCCCGCTATCCCCCTCTTGTAGTCTCTCTTTCTTTCACTCTCACTCTCTCTCTACGCGTCGCGTGCGCAAAAATCATTCGCACACGCGCACGTGTTTCCACTGTCGGACAGACAGACAGACAGAGAAATTGCTGGTTATATATTATAAGGAGATGATTAGAAATATGGTAAAAGGTTACATTTTTTTGCATTTGGTTTCAATATATAACTTGAGTATAGCAGGTTGCTCCATGAAAGAATTTAAGAAATTTTACTCTTCTAGTAAAATACTTAATTTTTCAAATTTGCTTAAATAATTATTGAAGAAAATTATAATTGAAACTTAAAAGAAGTGAAATTTAAGAAAATTGCTCTTTAGAATTTGTTTTATTATGTCTGAGAATGTGATCAAAATATTTAAATTTTCTTAAATCTTCAATTATTGAAGCAATGTAATTTAGTTGCTTTCTTCATGATGAAATAACATTAATGTTTTAATATTATATTTAACCTTACCTTATACTTCTTAAATTCTTAGTAGTTTAGTTTCAAGTTTTAAATAACTTCAAGTTTAAAAATTAAAAAAAGGTCTTTAATTTTTCTAAATTCATTATGTTGTTTAAAAATTTCCATTTTTTTTTTACTTTTATTTATTAATTTTTTTAATTTGAAGAAGAAAAAAAATTATGTCATGAGATTTCTGCTTACTAAAATAAACAGAATAATCTTTTGAATTTGTTGTCATCTTTAAATACCAGAATGAATTTCCTTTGTGTAGTTTTAGTTTTTTAAGCTTGGACTTATATTTAGCTTTACAGCCATTATGAAATCTTACCAGTGGTCTGTTTCTGTTGCTGTATTACAATAAATATAATGAAATGAATTTTGTATGGGTTGCCATATGAAACAATTTTTCATCAGATGTGAGGCTAGCATAATGGACATAATTCACTAAGTTGGAAATTTTCAAAAGCACTTGCAGGGAGGGGAGGGAGAATATCAATAAGTTGGACATGATTTAATTTTTTTTTTTTAGTGTATTTCGATTTTTAAAAATAGTTTAGTAGAATTTGCTTTTATATTTTCTTCTTTTCTAATATGTATTAATATTACATTTTTTATTATTATTTCTTTTAAACTTTATTTTCTGAAAATAAAAATAAATAGCAAAGTTAAAAAAGTGCATTTTTGTGAAGCCCCATTTAACTTGATAATATGCAACATAGTATTTTACAAAGCAAGAGCTGATTAATCAAATAAGGTTAAAGAATTGTCTTCATCAGTTATGTGATATGGTGCACTTAAGTGGAAGAGATGAAAAGAACATAGCTACAGTGTTTTATTTGAAGAAACAGCAAACACAATTCATCTGAATGGATGACTTTCATCATGGATAGTTTTGATTCAGGCTAGAAAATCAGCAAAAAAATATATATGTATATAAAGTATTGATACCAAGAATTATCCATGAAAGAGAGGAAGTAGTAGCAAATAAACTACCAAGTATTTGGTATATGAGCGAAGGGTAGATAGTATGATGTCTGCATATGAAGTGTGATACTGAATGTGAGTGAGATATGGGCAATGACGGCAAAGGATACACAAAGGCTAAGGAAAAAATGAAGCAGTAATGCTGTGTTGGGTGTGTTATGGTAATGTGCCTAAAGTCAATTTTCCATGCTTGCATGGGTTAGTTGGCTCTCACATTATGAGGCCAGATAAGTCAAGGGATCGTGTCTTATTCATACATTCTGTTTGTGGCTCTATCATCTATGGCTGGATGCCCTTCCTAACACTAACTATTTTACAAGAGGGTGCTGAAAAGTTCCTGGCTTTGGATAAAAGAAAATACAGGAGAATCAGTTAATTATGATTTTATTCAACATATTCCTCTCTCAATTTTTCTAAGCCCTGTAAAAAGAACTTGGAAGGTTGGGCCTCCAACCAGGCCTCTGTAGCAGCTATCACTTCCAAATCAGTGTGAAATTTCGTTCCCTTGATATGTTTCTTTGGTTGTGGAAAGAGGTGATAGTCGGAGGAGCCCTAGTCAGGAGAGTAAGGTGGGTGGTCTACCAATCCAAGGCCAAAGTCACATATTTTCTGTGTGTGCTGGTGCATTGTCCCGCAAAAACAGGACACTACAGCTCAGTTTTCCATAGTGTTTCTGCTTCAAAGCTTCACGTAGTTCATCTAGCAGCCACATGTAGTATTCTTTGTTGATGGTGTGACCCTTTGGAAGGTATTTTATGATAAATACTCTGTCTTTGTCCCAGAACAAGGAAGCCAGAATCTTTCCAGCTGACTTCTGAGACCAAAACTTCATAGGACACGATGAACCACTGTGGCACCACTCTATTGAGTGCTGCTTGGTCTGGGGATCATAATGATGAAGCCAAGTTTCTCCTATGGTGACTAAATTAGTCTTTCCCATTGCAAACTGGTCCAAAATCACCTTTGATGTCGTCCCTGTGATGTGCTTCTGATCTGCGTTCAGGCATTTTGGCATCCATTTTGTGGAAAGCTTTCTCATGTCCAGAATGTTGTGGATGATGTGGCCAACTCTTTTACAAGAAATCCCCAGAGTCTCAGCTATGACTTTAGCTGAAATCTGGCAGTCCTCGATAATCAAGACATGCACAGCATCGGCTTTAATTCTGAGGTCACGGAAGTTGGCTGCCCTGATTGGGTTTCTTCGGTGACCTCGAAATGATCAGTCCGAAACCCTGACACCCAGATTTTCACTGAGAAATAAAATGGGCAGCTATCCGTCAAGACTTCATCTCGCCATGGTTTTCCGCAAGAGGAACTTCATGACCGCCTGTGCTTCAATTTTATCAATATCTACTGTAGGAGCTGTCATCATGCATTAAATCTGCAAAAAAGAGAAATATATATTGTATACCATTATGGTTTTTTGCATATCTTCTCCTAAATAATTGTCCTACCTCCCTTGTAAAGGTAACAGCTCTACCCTTTCGTGATACCATTAAAGCCAGGGACTTTCCTGCACCCCCTTGTATAGCTTGTATAGGGAAATTTTTTTAGTGGCATTAGTACAAGCACCTTACAGGGATAGACTGCATACTTTTTGTTGTGGCACAAGCACTACTTTGAAATTTATATATATATGTGTGTGTCTGTGTGTGTGTGTATATATATATATATATATATATATATATATATGGCTTAGTGGTTAGAGCATTGGCCTTGCAATCGAAAGGTTGTGAGTTCAATTCTCAGACAGGGTGATGTGTTGTTTCCTGAGCAAAACACTTTATTTCACATTGCTCCAGTTTACTCAGCTGTAGAAATGAGATGATAGGACTGGGGTCCCTATCATTCCACTGCAAAGTGGTCGTGGAGGTGCCACGGCAAAAAAGCACCCAGCACTCACTGTAAATGAGGTTGGTGTTAGGAAGGGCATCCAGCTGTAGAAATCAAGCCAGAATCAGTTCCCATCCCACCCTTGCAAGCAGGGAAAAAGCAAACGTAAAATGATGATGATGATGATGATGATGATGATATATATATATATATATGTGTGTGTGTGTGTGTGTATGTATGTATGTATATATATATATATATATATATATATATATATATATATATATATATATATATTTGTATATATATATATATGTGTGTGTGTGGTTGGTGATACGGCAGGTACCCAGCTGTAGATAATTTGCCAAACAAAAGGTAAAATAGACTTTCTGTTGTAGCAAATACTTAACAACTTCCATAGTGCTGGTGCCTCAATAAAATACTTGGTGCAGTCTGTAGAGTGCAAGATCTATGTCTCCAATTGAGTGCTGATTTTGTTTGTAACAACCTATCCAACCCTTGCTAGCAGGGAAAATGGATGTTAAATGATGATTTTATATTAGTCTGATCATAGAAAATCTCTAGACCGCTATAGTTTTTCTTACGACCTTGTTTCATCATCCATTCTCATCACTTTTTATATAGATATTTCCCTATATTTCAGGCTTTTAATTCCCTCACATCTACAACTCCCAATCTAGTTAAATCTTCATTTCACATTACAAAGTGAGTACAAACAGCTTCTTTCCAGACATCACGGAAACCCTTCTTCCATTAACTGCCCTTTGTTTGCTAACTTTTAATTCGATCCACTTAACTAACTAAGGCATAATGAAGTCAATATTTGCTGTGGGATACTTCTACTTGAGTATTATGAAAGATTTTCTTTTCTTTTGCCTGCTTGTTTAGTTCATAGGTTTGTATAGAGATAATAGAGTCACAACCAGTTTACAGTTTTATATCTTAACCTTCAAGATCCTGTCATTCATTCTCTTTGTGCACTTATATCATTTTTCAATGGCTTTCAGCTAAAAGTAACTCAATACCTCTCTGTACCAGTTTATCCCCCAACCAACAAATAGTGGCTGAGAGGAAAGGAGAAAGACTTGGGAGAATAGCTTCCTATAAAATAGTAAACATAGTGCTAAACACTACCATTAACAATACTAAAGATACTGTCAAAACTTGAAAGGATTAAAGTGGCTTGTGATTAAAATAAAAGAAACAACAAAAGGTTGGGTGGTGGGCAAGAGTTTAGTGATGCAAATAATCTGGCGTGTGTAATATTATCTTTAAGAAAGCAGTAATTGTTGGCAGGTATTTACAATAATGTGATTTTATGAATAACCTTTTATCTAAAAGGGCTTATCAATTGTCAAAGTGAAAAATCCTATATTGCCACTGAAATCAGTTAGGTCTAACAGTAACCATGTTTCAACTGGTTGTGCTGATATAGTGAATTGCTATGGTCACATTTCCAAACAACTAAACCAAGCTGTAAAAAAAAAATTAATAGAATAGTGGTGTCATAAAATTTACTGGTTGTTAATTATTGTACATACTTGAATATAAGCTGGTCCCTATTTTATGTCTGAGAAATGGTAGAGTGATAACCTAAATATTATTTCAATATTAAGATATGTCCCTGAATTAACAGTATTGATATTTAAGAGTGTAGTCAATAGTTGGTGGATTGGCAGAAATCGTAGACACACAACCTATATACTTGCATATAAGTCGACCCCTATTTTATGTCTGAGAAATGGGCAAAAATCCAAACCACATAACACGTTATGTTTAGATAGTGCAGTTTTGAAATTCTCATGAATGGAGAATATATTTATGAAGTTTTGATATTTTGATATTTATAATGTTTTAAATGTTGCTTTAGAGTATAGTTTTTGTTTCACAACTCCATTATATAATGAATTTTTTACCAATTTCTGACCCCTTTGAAGGTCATGTTCATTCAAAGCAAATTTCACCTGCTAAGTGAAATTGGTGTAATAATCAACTCCAAAGTGAAACTGGTGTGATATTCATCTCCAAAGTGAAAATATTTTAGCATCTCATTTATGTAAAATGTTGAAGTTGGTGAAAATATTGATCTTGAATATAAGTCGACCCTCCATTTTGCCATTGATCTTTTTTGTTTGTCACATATTTCTCAGTTTATAGACGATTATATATGATAATTAACTGCAAAGTTGATTAAATTAACCCCAGTATTTGACTGGTACTTTATTTTATTGACCCCAGAAGGATGAAAGGCAAAGTTGGCCTCAGCGGGTTTTGAACTCATAACGTAGAAAGTCATAACTAAATATTGCCAAACATTTTGTCTGACGGTCTGCCAATACTACCAATTCACCACCCTTAAGTATGTATATATTAGCACAAGGGAAAAACGTGTATATTTGAACAGAAGCACTTAGCTGTATTAACAATTAAGTTATCTCCCTTTTAATTAATATCCCTCTCATGAGAATGATGAAAGTACTAGGAACAATCAACTAAAACTGTTAAAGGTGGTACTACAATATAACTGCTGTCCTATGAATGAGACCAGTAAAGGAAGATACATTTAAACTCTTTAAAAGAACTCTATGTATATAATTGTTTCTACTTTAGGCACAGGACCAGCAATTACCCAGTGCATTACTGGTACTTTATTTTATCGACCCCGTAAGGATGAAAGGCAAAGTCAACCTCGGCGGGATTTGAACTCAGATCGTAAAGGGACGTAACTATGCTGGAAAGCATGGCGTCCGACCCTCTACCGATACTGCCAATCCACCGCCCTATGTATATAATATAATTCTTTTGCACCAGCATAATATGAAAGGCTGCTTTTGACATCTTGGAAAATGTTTGTTCTATTGTTACTTTAAACATTTAAAGGAACTTAGGATATTTTGTTTATTTCAACCCATTGTGTGTGTGTGTGTGTGTGTGTGTTTAATGTTAAAAGAATTTAGGCTAAAGACAAATTCATACTTCAAGTCACGGATCACTTACCATCTTGTAATATGCTTATACTGAAAATGTGATATATGCTGTGTCAGAATTCATTTCTTTTCATAGATCTGATATCATAAGCAGATTGTCTGTAATTCTACCTGAAAATATATAGTAGACCCATATTTACCTACATTTAGTGTCAGACTTATTTTGTGTTCATGTGACTGAATGTAGATTATTTAACTAAGAGGATTGATACTTTATCAATACATTTGCTAATGAAAACTTCCCTGATAACCACTGCTAGGTGATTTCTGAATAATATACCCCTCCCTTTAAAACAAAAGTACTTATATGTAAAATTTCCTCAAACAAGAATTTTCTATTGATTCAAAACCTTTGTCAAACTTTCCTGAAAAGATGAATTGTCATATAAAATATAAAATTCAAAGTGTGTTTTCATTAACTCCCATTTTGTTATGTTTTTTGTTTTGTTTTGTTTTTTTATTGCTCCTGTTAGAATGCATATATGTGCTTCCATAATAATACCCTCTCTTCAACAAAATTCCCTAACTACCGTATGCAATGTGCTGCTATTGATTTATTATGAAATTATTCTAATGAACTTTATATAACCTACAAATAATATTCTTTGATACTGCTTCACTAATGATTTTATGTTACATGCACAGCTCTATTGAATTCAACATAATTTCATTTGGAAAAATACTGCAAATTTTGGCTTCAGTAGCATACACACTTATTATTTATTTTGGCTTTAGTAGCTTATTTTTATTCAGCATCACGAGTTGGTCACAGCTTAAAGGAAACAACAATCACAACTAAAATATGTTAATGCTTCGTTTTGTTTTGTTTTTTCTTCCTCCCGACCCTTTTTGTGCAATGAGTGAGGATGAGAGAATAGACCTTGTTTGTTGATTTCAATATGGAATCTGCTTTTTATGTTTGGTAAATAATTTCATTGTTATATAATAGAAATATTTATTATACAATATTAGATTAAATCAAAACCAGAGGAAATATGAGTAGTTATATATCAGAAAGTATAGTGGAACAAGTTAAAGGAGTGTTATTTCAATAGTGGATGCAGTATTATCTAATGTTCCTTTAAAAATAGAGTGAAATGATTTGAGCCCAAGGCTTAGCTGATTCATCTTGACATACATGGAATGGGTCCTTATCTAGAGTTATGTCACCCCACCCACCCTCAACTTCAAAATGTTAGGTTAGTTTTCAGCTTGTATTGAGAAGGGGGGATAGAGCATGAGGCTCATAACCTTTACCTCTATTAATCCAAAATTGCTACAGAAATGATGAAACTCACTCACTGCTCCATAGGGAACAAAAGGAATTAAAGAAGAAAAGAAACTTCATAATCATCAGTTTAATGTCTGCTTTTTATTGTTGCTATGGTTAGGACAAATAATCAATTGAATCGATCAACAAGATCCCAGACCTCATTTGCTTATTGAGTGGGGTGGAACTTGTCAAATTAGACCAAGGAAACAATGTTTCCATTGGTCTTTCAATTGCTGATAATATCTAAAGGTGGTAATTCCTGGCAGAAAGAGCAATGTAAAATAAAATGTCTCACTCAAGGACATAACATATTGCCCAATCTGGGAATCAAACTCATAAACTCACAATTGCGAATCCAAATCTCATTTCACCTGTATTATGAGCAACTTTCAACTCCAATTATCAATGCTCCTATGTCAGAATAATTCACAGCTTTATGAGATGCTGTGTTTTAATTCCCATATAAATGATATTTCTAACACTTTTAACACATCATATATATGTGTGTAAGGAGTCCTGTAGTAACATATAACGTTTCTTGGGCATTTTAAACCGGGCAGAACCCATCCTTCTCCAGACTTGAACACAGCCAATTTCTTCCAGAGAAGGAAAGAGGATGAGATATAGACAAAGAATGAACTCCATTACTGGACTGGTGCTTTTTTTTTTTTATTGGTCTTGAAACAATGAAAGGCAAAGCTGACCTCAGCAGGATTTGAACATAGAGAACAGAGAGCCAGAACAAATACTGCAAAGCAATCTACCTGACATTTTAATGATTCTGCCCATTCTTTACTTTGCACATCATATACATGTGCACAAATATATGACTAATTTATGCTAATAAAATTTGTTAAACGAACACAAATATTAAGTACCAGCCTAAAGTAGAAAGGCTGGCACTTAATTTAATCATAGTCTAAATAACTTTCATTAAAGATCTGTTCAAACAAATCTATCTATTTGTAAAATTCATCTAAAATGTAGAGAATTGAAATTCTGTTAAATCATTTTAAAACTTCTTATTCACAGTTTAATTTACTCTTAAATAGAATTTAAGTAAAGATTGTTTCAGTATCTGAATTCTCCATAGAATAACAATATAGAAAGAAGATGAGCAAATTCTTTTATCCTTTTGCTGGTTTCAGTCATTAGACAGCAGCTATTCTGAGGCACCACTTTGACTAGTTGATCATACCAGCCCTGGTACATATTTTTTCAAGCCTGGTATTTTAGCAATCTCTTTTTTGTCGAACCACTAAATTACAAAACACAAATGTAAACATAGACACACATCACATATATACAACAAGTTTTGGTAGTTTCCATCTACCAAATCCCATTCACAAGGTATTGGTCAACCCAAAGCTTTAGTAGAAGACACTTTCCCATGGTGCTACACTGTGAGACTAGAACCCAGAACCACATAGTTGTGAAACAAATTCCTTAACCTCACAACCATGTAAATGTATCAAAAATGAATTGAAGTTATTTGAGATTTAATATATTGAAAATACAGGCAAGCAGTGCATGAAGTATAACAGAGTGCCATCCAGAGTACATAGTGAACTACTTAAAATGCATTAGTATTGAAGTTAGTTGCATAAAATATAAAAACAATAATGGATCTTTGAAAGCCAGAAATATTTCCTGTTACCTAGACAACTTAATCATCACCCACCAAATTTTCAAACTTGACTTACACAATTTGTTCAGGTCTAGTGTAGTGAGTGAGAGTTTAACCCTTTCACAAATGAAATACACTGCCAATATGTTTTGACTGATTTTGAAAATAATCAAGAATTTGAAAGACCTAAAATACCTAACTTTTTCATTAAGTGATATATTTAGGAATAACAGTTTATAAAAGGTCATTATATGAAATTATGATAGAATGTTTCAGCATAAATATAAATGAGTGAGTTTTACTGTTGTATGAAACTTTCATTATCACATTTAATATTCATCATTTCTAACAGAAATTAACTTCAAACACTTCGTCACTGCAACACATATTGAATCACTCTTATTCAATACCATCTTTCAACTCCACATTCCTCACATCGTTTATTATCTCACATTACACCTTTTTTATATAAAAGAATCTTTTGGTCTCAGGTGAGTAGGCATGATAAGGATGAAATAATTTCCAAGTAAAACATAACAACAAAGAAGTTATTTCTCTATAGAATACAGGTTGTCAGATGGAAATAATATATAACAGGTGAGAATATTGTTTCGCTAAATACTGAGAAAAAAAATTGAAAACTAAATCAATTTAATCCATGACAAAGTAAATCTAGTATTATATCTCTTGGTACTTCTAATATCTCTCTCTCTCCTAACAATACATGATTTTCAAATTCAAACAACCAGCAGAAATTGATGATAATTATGATTACTAACATATGCACAAGGCCAACAATTTTGAGGGAGGGGGAAATGAATTATATCAACCCCAGTATTTTACTGGTGCTTTATTTTATCGACCCAAGAAGGATGAAAGGCAAAGTTTACCTTGGTGGGGTGTAAAAATCCATAACTCAATGCAACAAAGCATTTTGTCTAACACTCTAATAATTCTGCCAATCCACTGATCTTAATCATTTTTAATCTTGACACAGGACCAGCAATTAAGGTGGAGGGGAAAAGTAGATTATATCAACCCTAGTAGTTGAATGATATTTTATCAACCTCTGAAGGTTAAATGTTAAAGTTTACCTCTGCGAGATTTGAACTCAGAATGTAAAGACTCAAAACAAATACTACTAAACATTTGTCTGATGCCAATCTGATGATGTTAATAATTTGACACCAGATTGATAGACAAAGAATGTAAAGAAAATAATAATGATGATAATGATGATGGTGGGTTTGGTGATGGTGATGATAACGATGATTCCTACTTTAGTCATAAGGCCAGTAATTGGGGTGGGGGAGTCAATTAAATCAGCCTCAGTACTTGACTGGTACTTTTAACCAACCCCGAAAGGATAAAAGGCAACATTGAAATCAGAGTGTAAAGGTTTGTAACTAATACCACAAAGCATTTTGTCTGACACTCTACCAATTTTGCCAATCTGTTGCCATGAATTAGCTGCATATTTTATTTCAGTGACTTTTCTTGATAGTTAGAATTCAAATGTATGTATGTGATATTTCCAACCCAATAAATCATGAAACTCATAATTTCCGCTATTGTTTTCTGTATGTGTATTAACTCTTAACGTACCATATGAAACCACGTGAGCAAGATCATCTTCACTTCAGCATGCATCCATTTTCCATGCTAGCAAGGATTAGACTTGTGATCATAGACTGGTCAGTACTCAAGCGGAGGCTCAACATATGTATGATTCTACTCTTTACTGAGTGCATTTTATCATGGCACAACACCAAAGAACTTGTCATGTCTTTGACACAGCTGAAGAGTCCTCTGGACCTTTGTTTGGCAAGTTTTCAAGGAGACAGAGTTTTTTTAAAGGAGGCTGGGATGTCTGGGATCAGATACTTACCCTCGCCCACTCCCAGACTGATATACTAGATAACACCCACTCACCCGCCCACTCTCTCTTACAGGACCTGCTTGTAGAAAGATTTCATATTTGGAAATTGCTTTTGCATAAAACTCTGATGTGAGTGATAAAAATAGAACTGTGAGTGTCAGAGAAATAGAAAATGAAATGACTTTCTCTTCTACTTTCGTTTGCTTCAGTCTGAATAGTTTGTTTGCATATGCAGCATTTTATTTAATTCATCAGTTAGAAATTTAAACAATTATTTATCCAACTAATTTCACTACAGGATGTCTTGCTACAATAATGTTTATTATTTACTTCCTAAAATAGGTCAATTAATGCTACTGTTTTAATCATTTCATTCTTTTTTTTTGTCTTTTTTATCTGAAGTTATTTATTAATGGGAGGAATTACAAGGGATTAAATAGGATAAGTTCTTATCTCTCACTGATCTCTCAGTTCATAAGCTATCCATCAGTTTGTTCTTCTGTTCACTGGTGCTCTAGTCCTTTGCTTATGACACTTATCTCTTCTAGATTCACTGGAAATTAACTAAAATGAAATGATATGGAATTCAGTCAGGTTGAAGATAGGAAGCAGATTCCTACTGACGCACCAGACTGACTATTTGATGACAGGTGTTCAAATCTCAATTAATCTATTTTACTTTTCTGTCTCTGATCTACTCATTTTAGGTAGTAGGGTTAACTTAACAATCCCTTTCTGTCATAGAATCCAAATTGTTCTCTCTGGATTTATTATTCTTTTTGTATTCTTTTTGTATTCTTCCACCTGTAGAATTCGTCCATACTGGAGCACCACCTTGACAAAATGCCTTAAGGTGTTTGTTCAAATCCTGCTGGAGTCAACTATGCCTCTCATCCTCACTGGGTTGATAGAATAACATACCAGTCAAGTACTGGGGGTCAATATAATCAACTAACCCCTCTTCCCAACTTTCTGGCCTTGTGCCTAAATGAAAGAATTATTATCCATGACACACTAATAATTACCTTCAATAGAATTTTAAATATGAACATTTTATACTGTAAATATTATTTAATTATCATAGAACTAAGTTATTTAAAAAATGTTATCACAAATAGATTTTATAATTAATTAAAAATATCATTTTGGTGGATTTCAGTCAGAACTGTTTTGTTTAGGATATCGCTGTAAGGTTGTCAGGTTGGTGTCACAACAAAAAGAGGCCAGTCCACCCTGTAAGATGGTTGTTTCGGGAGCCACAATAAAAAGCACCCTGTAACGTGGTTGGTGTTAGGAATGGCATCTAGCTGTAGAAACCAAGCCCAAATACAGATCATATGAGCATGTCATGGTCACAGGACCTACTTGTCTCATAACGTGACACCTCATGCAAGTGAGGAAAAATGGATGTTAACTGATGGTGATGTGATTGCTTATGCTTTTGTAAAAGGAATAATCCTAGTGATTTTCTTTTCATCCCAGAAGCTTTTTATTTTTTACTGTTTAATCGGGAAGGAAAGGACAGCACTCATGATATTGTTTTGGGCCTCTGAGACTGGTGAAGAGAGGAGAGAGGAAATTGTGCTCAACTTGAAGACCTGGCCTAAATGCTTGCTACAGATGGTGCTATTAAACTAGGCAAGGGATTATTAAGTCTATCCCCCTAGTAAGTGAGTGGCCACTAAATTTGAACTCAGAATGCAAAGATCCTGAACAAATACCATAAGGCATATTGGTCCACTGCTTTAATAATTCTGCCAGTCTACTTACGTCCTGTACTGGTATTTTGTTGTATCGACCCGAAAGGGTGAAAAGCTAAGTTGACCTCAACATGGTTTGAACTTAGAGTGTAGTGAGCAGCAGAGATCCAGAATAAGTATCACAATGTATCTTATTCTACACTCTAACTCTGCCAATTCATCACCATCATGCTTACAGGAAAAAAATAAAAATTTATAATAATCGTAAAAATAAAATGCTTGAAAAATGTATACTATTTCATTTTTTTTAAAATGTAAAATTAGTTCATGAATTAAGTTAATATATCTTTATTTTTATGTTTCTAATGAAATATGGCGTCAACTTTACTTTTTCCTTCACCATCTAAGAATTACAAATGTAATAGATGCTTTTGAGATTCATCATTCATTAAGTTTGTATATAGGATATTAAGTATTTGTAAAAATCTGCCCAATAGACTGACTTTATACTAAGAAACTTGATTATAGCTGATATGAAATATAATTAGATTTCTATAACATGATAAAGTTGTGATATGTTTTTTTCTTCTTATATTCATCTTTACATGGTTAATCTATTTACAAATACACTGTTATTTTTGTTGTTGTAAATTTCTGAAATGATGTAATTTTCTATAAAAGATTTTGTATACAACATAAGTTTGTACAACAACATAGTTATAAGTATTTTTCCTTTAATGTCTTTATGTGTTTTTCTAAATCACAGTTTATCATCATCATTGTCATACTAAATACAGTGGAACCTCAGTTCATTAATGCTTCTCATCACAAACAAATTGGTTCACGAACAAATTTTCCGAGCATAAAACGTCTCAGTGTCTGAAGTAACGAACATGCAAGCGACAAGCTGGGAGTATCAGTAGGAAAGCATCATTTGCTGTATAGTTAGTTACTATGGTGATATCTATGTATTTCACACACAGTCTCTCTCTCTCTCTCTCTGTATTTCTCTTTTAACATTTTGTATGGGAAAAATAGTTTTAGTTTACAAACATTTCGGGTGACAGGCCTTCAGGAACAAATTAAGTTCATGTATGAAGGTTCTTGTGATGATCTAATGAAAATACCATTTTCAGAAGATCTATCCAACATACAGTGCATGGGTCAGTAGCTCCACTTGAATACTGATTGAGCCTGTGACAACTCATTAAACCCTTGCTAGCAGGGAAAACAGAAGTAAATGATGATGATGATAATGAAATATAATGTTTTTAACTTAAATATGATGTAATGCATGTATGAAGGACTAAATATATGATTTTTGTGTAAATAATTCAAAATATTCATCTGTATGAGACTCACATGACAAATAGACCAGCAGGTAGACTGATGGGACACAACTGAAACAAACTTCTAGCAAGTGGTCTTGGTGTAGAAAGTTAAAGACATTTCTCATGTCAAGCTTCATAATGAGATACCAGAGTTCTATTGAGATGCGCTTGATTGGGGAGTCAACAAGGAATTGGCTAGCAACATGGGTAGCACTATGACATTCATCTGCTATGCTGACTCCAAGTGGCACAGGGCTCAGTTCTTTGTCCAGTTCAAAGCTAACAGACTTACAAATGACCTTGCCAACCAGCTTTCAGAAGGCTGGCCCCCAAGGTTATTTTTATGTATGCCACTGTCATTCTTTCTCAGAACAATCAAACTAACTGAAAAGTAAAATTCACAAGCATGGGACTCAAGTCAGTGTGGATGGGTCTGTTGGTAAGGACCACAATCGTTCTCAGTAGGCAACAATCAACTTATGCAATATGAAAAAACACCAAGTATTTGAAATGACCAGGTCAGTGAGGCCATCTGCACCTCCACTACTGCTTATGGCAGATATAATATTTGTCCTTGAGGCAAGTATCAGGGTTAAGTGGAGGTATATATCTGGGGTCAGTCAATGTGTCTTTGTTTGAAGCAAAGGTTACATTATATTTTAGTGGCAATCAATAAAACTTGTTCAGAATTTCTGCCAGTCATTTCTCTTTATATTTTGATTGTCCTTCTTTTTAAATTTTTAAATGTAAAAAGTAGCTTTTTAAAATTTATATTTATAATCATTTGTTTGATTTTACTTCTACTTTTTAGTACATTCTTTACTTTTTACAATTCAGCATGTACTCTATAAGATCATAGAATTAAAATCCTTTTATAGGTTAATCAAAGCAATTTAGATTTAATGCTCAATACAGATTATAAACTAAAGCTTATAAACTGATTATGGATGTAGGCGTGTCTTAATAATCCCAAGAGAGGAAGAGCTTTTGACTCTATCTAGCAGCTGGTTTCTCTGTCATATGTAGGAAAAACAATTTGAAAAACATCTGAACTTAATTTCAACTGTTACATGACAATAAAATCTATCTACTGAAGCATAAGTAATGCAACTGCTGAAATATATTTTGTAAGGATGTCATGAAAAAGTCCCCTGTAAAAGTGGTAATGTTGGTGCCACCACAAAAAGCACTCAGTCCACCTTATAAGATAGATGTGCTGGCTCCACAACAAAAAGCAACCAACCCATCCTGTAAGGTGATAGTGCCAGAGTTATGATAAAATGTTCCCAGTATATACTGTAAAGTGGTTGACATTGAGAAGGGCATCTAACAGTAGAAACCATGCCAAAAATACAAGATACAATCAAGATGTGGTCACCTGACTTGGTGGTCGTCTAACCCATGCAATCGTTTAAAATAGATGTTAAGTGGTAGTGATGATGATAATAGGCTAAAGAGCTGACTTTAAACTACTAACCACATAACATTGCACACCTTACATTCATTGTTTTATTACAATTCTTCTTTCCCTATTCTATCTAGTTGCCCACAAATAACCATCTCGATTCATTGTTTTATTACTGGATAAAGCATACAACTCTTCTTTCCCTACTGACTTTATATTTCGAAGTTGGTAAGCTGCAAGAAACATTTTTTCAACAATGTGTTAAATACATGAATTTGCAAAAGCAGTGAAACAAGAAATGGACCTTGACTGCAGAGGGTTTGCAAAGACAGAAATGAAGTAAGAATCCTCAGGTGGATGGGTAATGTCAGTATATATGCATGACATAGCATAAATGAACTGAGAGAATTAGATGTCGTGTGCAAAAGAAAAAGAAGTCTGTGTTGGTACAGACATGTGATGCCTATGGGAGATGACAGCTCTATGAAGTTCAAGGCAGCCCAGTCAGGAAGAGGCAGACCAAAGAAGACATACGATAAAGTGGTGAAGACTGATATTAGAAGGATGACATCACAGTGGAGATGACAAAGGACCATGATGATTGGTGACATGTGGTGCTAGAGATGACCTGCCTACTGAGATAAGCAAGACATCCAATATGCCTCATTAACTCCCCACTTCTTTTATTTCTATTGCAGTATCTGCAACACTCTCTGTACCAAAATCATATACTGTATCCCCTCCACTTTCTCCTTCATTACGCCCCTCTGTCCTTCACATCATTCTGTTTCACCCCACAACACTTGTCATATATCCCTGTTCCACCCCCACCCCATTCTCATTTTCCAACATGTTTGCCTTTGAACAAGGCAACCTCCCTAGTGTTGAGCTGTGTGTACCCAGTTTAGAATAGATACACTGGTACACCATAGCCCTGGATGTCATAAGAAGTGTCTAAAAGGGTTGGTTCCAGGAAGGGCATCTGGTTGTAAAAACATTGCTTCAAAGAGTCCTGTCCAACCTATGCCAGCATGGAGAGGTTGACATAAAAATGATGATGATGAAAATGAAAAATATTATCTGCTTTTATGAGATTAATGGCATGTAAATTTGGAAAAGCATGTGTTCTTTTTTTTCATGCCTGTGTCTAGTTATCATAAAAAAATAATCACTTCTCACATAGCTTTTCTTCTATTGTACTCAATGAAATGGAAATATTAGCCACTTGGCATTCTTTTGTACCAGCACAAGTCAAATTAATAAAATATGTAAAATAAAAAAACAAACAAGAATATGATCCGACAAAGAAAGTAAACTAGCAGGATTGAATTAATAACTGTTGTAGCTTTGTAAAATCTAAATATTTCATTAGTTTTCTTCTATTCTATTCTATTCCATTCCATACTATCAGATTCTTGCACATTCTCAAGTAATGGATATTGATCCTAAGAATTAGACTGAAAGAAACTTCATTTCTCAAAAGACTTGGTGGAAGATTTACTATACAAAATAAGATGAAGGATGATATCTGAATGAATCCTAGAATACATTTTTATATCTTAGATGTGCACTCTCTCTCTCTTTCTCTCTCTCATTCTCACCATAGAATAGACATTTTAATTGAACAAGGAGAATCCATTAGAAAACAGATTTTATTTTGTTATTATTGTTTAGCCCCAGATCAAGAATATCTATATATCTATGTTGAAAGGTGTTCTGGATATGACCATCCATTTTTTCCCAGGCTAGTATGGGGTGATATGAGGCAGATTTGGCTGTTGTTTCTAGCAGCCCAACCCACTGCAAAACGGCTCTCATTGGCTTGTGAATTTGTATGTATATAAACATATATATATATATATATAATTGAAAACCATTTAGTATTCTCAAGAAAGAATAAAATAGTCATGTTATTTGGTGTGCTTTGATTAACATGATTAAATCCTTCTAGATAAAGTCGTTAAGATGAAATGAAATGACTATTGATTTATTTATCTGTTTCAGAGCAAACAGATTAAAGTTTAGGTTTATCACTGTTCATTACTCTTGCTGAAGACAGGGATATTAGAACAATTAAGCTTAAGATTTAAGCTTACTAAAAGATTCTTTACTTTAAATAATCTGTTGATGTAATAGAATATTTCTGGAATTTTTTCCTCTAGTTTCTGTCTGTCACCTAACAATAAATTGTTAAGAGAGTTTGTCTGACTGAAGTACCGAATGGAATTATAATATTAATAAAAATAAAATTCACACTTATGATTTATATTACAGTTACTTCTTTACTGCAGAATTAATCACTCACAGAATAAATAGTGTGAGGGGATGGAGGAGACATGGTTAAATGGTTAAGAATGTCTCTAAGTAATCTTAAGACTCCAGGTTCAATCCCACTATATGGTATGTTAAGCAAATGTCAAGTGTCATTGAGCATAGCATCATGTAGACACATGCTTTGTGAACGAAACTGTGTAGACAGAAATTGCTTGGAAGCCTGTTGAATGGATTGTATGGGCAATTCAATGAGAATTATGTTAAGGACATATGTGCCTGTAGAATGATCAGCTAAGCAGGCTCTTCCATTGATTGACAAACTGGAACACTGATTGTCAAACCCAAGGGAGGCCCATTCTCTCTCTCTCTCTCTCTCTCTCTCTCTCTTAGTATATATATATATTAAGTGTTTCCGTTGGAAAGGTAAAGGAAAGGAGAGTGCTCTATGTAGGCTACAGAGCTATTTAGTTATGTAATAAACAACATAAGACAATTATTCCATTTACCAAAGGTTCAGAATCTGATGAGCGATTTCAGATGTCTGTGTCAAGCTCGTCTGTCTTCGTGAAACCTTTGGTAAATGGAATAATTGTCTTATGTTGTTTATTACATAACTATATATATATATATATCATCATCATCATCATTTTACGTCCACTTTTCCCTGCTTGCAAGGGTGGGACGGGAACTGATTCTGGCTTGATTTCTACAGCTGGATGCCCTTCCTAATATCAACCTCATTTACAGTGAGTGCTGGGTGCTTTTTTTTCTTTGGCACTTCCACGACCAATTTGCAGTGGAATGATAGGGACCCCAGTCCTATCATCTCATTTCTACAGCTGAGTAAACTGGAGCAACGTGAAATAAAGTGTCTTGCTCAAGGAAACAACGCATCACTCGGTCCGAGAGAATTGAACTCACAACGTTTCGATTGCAAGGCCAATGCTCTAACCACTAAGCCATGTGCCTCCATTATGTACATATTTATATATATATATATATATATATATATATATATATATATATATATATATATATATATATATATATATATATATATATATATATATATATATATATATATATATATACACACACACACATACATATATATATATATACATATAACATCATCACCATCATCGTTTTACATATATTTTCCATACTTGCATGTGTTAGATGGATTAAACATTCTGAGACTAGTCTGGTCAGCTGACTACATCTTGCTCATACATTCTATTTTGGTATGGTTTTTACGGCTGGATACCCATCCTAATGCCAACTACTTTACAGTGTGTACTGTGTGCATCCTATTGTGGCACCAATATTACCACCTTACGAGGTGGACTGGGTGCTTTTATCATGGGACCAGCACTACCACCTTACAAGGTGGACTGGCGTCAGCACTAACAACTTACAACACTGGAGAGTTCATTGTGTACTTGGTTAGGCTGGGAGTGGGGACGAAGAAAACAAACATGTGGCAGTAGTGGTGATGGAAGCTACTTATGCTGAGGCAGGGAATCATCTGATAGTGGGAAATGAAAAGGAAAATTACATGTTGGTCATGCAGATGACCTTGTAAAGAGTGAGTGATGTCTGGCAGTGCATTGTGGGTTACACCTGTTTTAGCATGGTGGCATAGGTTAGACTAGCAGAAAACTACCAGCAGGGTGTTTATCTAATATATATATATCATACTTAGCTATAAGAAGCTTAATATATATATATATATAGAGAGAGAGAGAGATGTGGGGGGGGGGGGCTAAAGTGTTCAATGTGCCTTTTTTAATTTAAGAAATATTGTGTATGATTTGAAAGAGAAATTTGACTACTATTCATAATACATTGTGTAAGAGGGGTCATGGGGTACTTAAGGAGGGTATGATAGGTGGTGGAAAGAAGGGCTGCTAAAGTTTTAGTTATATATATATATATTTACTGAATCCTCTTTGTTCTCTGTGGAACATAAGGCTTGAACTTGCTACTTCCATCTGGTTTGCATCTGTCACTTTATCTGTAACATATGAAGTATACAGGAGAAAAAAATTTCCATTGATACCGAGATTCCTGTAAGAGGGTTGTGTTAGTGACACGAAAAAGCATCTAGTCCACCCTGTAATGCGGTTGTGCTAGTGATACAATAAAAAAGCCCCCAGTCCACTCTGTAATATGGTTGTGACACAATGAAAATGTACCCAGTCCACCCTGTTAGATGGGTCATTTTAGTGCCACAATAAAATGTACTCAGTCCACACTGTATCGTGATTGGCATTAGGAAGGGCATCTAGCTGTAGAAATCAAGCCAAAATACAGATCCGTAAGAGCAAGGCATAATCACCTGAGCTGAATTGTCTCATAATGTGACAACCCGTCTAACCGATGCAAGTGTGGGAAAATAGACATTAAATGGTGATGATGACTGACATGTAATGGGTTTGGATAATGATTGTTGGGTGAGTAAGTGCTAGAAGTAGAAGGAAGCTATATAAGAAAAAGACCAAGAAAGATGTGGGCAGTTGTGGTAAAAGCTGACCCCAAGTAACTAAACCTCTTAAAAGCAATGACAAAGGATAGAAACAAATGAAGGGAAGTCATATTAGAGAAATGGAGAAAACTCATCTAACCTATGCAATAATGGATAATCAGGTGTAAAAACGATGATGTGATGATGACGTTTATGGGCCATATTTAAATATAAAAATGAAATATTGACAACATTTTGCATCAAAGAGGTGGTTAAAATGTTGAATTTGTAGATTTTTTTTAAGAATCTTATATTGAAAATATATTATTCAGGAAAAATTCCAAAAGTCTAAAATGAAAAAGTGTTGAAGGGTTAGGGTTATTGTAATCCATAATGTGATGGGTAGAGAATAGAGAATATTGAAATTTTGTTTGCAGATTCATAGGCCACCAGGTTGTTGTAGTTTTGAGTTGGTTCCATTGATTGACAATCATAGATTTTAAATATAGAAGAGAGATATAATCAAGATTGGAAATACTTTCATTGTTAAAATGATTGCCAATATCGGTAGAGCATCGGACAACATGCTTTGTTGCATAGAGTTATGGTCCTTTACATTCTGAGTTCAAATCCCTCTAAGATTTGCTTTGCTTTTCATCCTTACAGGATCAATAAAATAAAGCACCAGTAACCCACTGGGGGTGATTAATCGACTTTCCCTTCCTCCAAAAATTGTTGGCCTTGTGCCTAAATCTGAAACCATTATCAAAATGTTAAGATGAACCTTGAAAAAAAATACTTTTGTTACTTTTAAAATACTTTCAATAATGTAAATATTTACAATTTAAATTATATCTCTAATACCCTTCCATATTTAAGATTGATGACAGTTAATCAACAGGACCAGTGTTCACCAGTTAGACCAAATCAAGGCTTAAACAAACTAGTGCCTACGATTCTGCAAACAAAATTCTCAAAATTTTAATATTTTCTGTTTTCTACTCATCACTGTTATATGAAGGTATGTGGCCTAGTGGTGAAGGTGTTGGGTATGGATTTGGGATCATCATCATGTTGTGATTTCGATTCTTGGACCAGGTGGCGTGTTTCATTGTTCTTCTTCAGCAAAACACTTTATTTCACATTGTTGCTCCAGTCGACTCAGCTAAAAAAAAATGAGTACCAGCAATAGTGGGGATTGGCTAATCCTACAATGGACTGACGTCTTGTACTTTTTGTCACTTAATGCCAATGAAATGGAGATAAAGCACCAGCCTGATGAGCCTCCAGGCTTGGGACAGACTTTAATTAACCTATCAACTGTTATGGATAACAATAACAAGGGTTGTTCACCAGTTGTTCTATAGATGTTTTTAAAATAATCGTCTAACCTTCTTAACAATTTCTTTTTTTTCTTTTTCTTTCTTTAAACTGTTTTCCAATATTTTAGGTTCTGAACATCAGAGATTCAGTGTCAGCCCTTTTTTTTTAACAATCAAAAACTGATTAGAGTTAAGATATTTACAGCTACAGTACTTTTTTGTCATATATAAATATATTTTGCTTTTTGCTTATATTTGAAGTGTATAAGTAGGTGTATTTTGTTTGCATTTGTAATTATATCCCCACTCTTAAGAAATTGAACTTGAAACAACAGTAATTTAAATTTTCAGAAAGTGAACAAAATTAATTCTTCCCAATGTAAACAAAATGCAAATAAAATATATTTACTTGTAAAAGAATACTGCAGCTGCAAATCTACTAACTTGAATCAATTTCTGATTAATTTTTTTTTTTTTCTTGCAGATTCTGAATTTCTGATGTTCAAAGCATAACAAATCTGAAGACTTGTTTTTTTTTTTCTTTTTAAAATAATGCATAATAATTTTTTTTTTTTTTAAATTAAAGGGGTAGTTTAAAAAATCCATTGGTTGGAAATGTCTTTCAATTATTTAAAATAATTATTGCTATTGTGTTCGTATTAAGGCAATATTGTTAGAATGTTGAAAAAAAATTCCTTCAAGTATTTGTTACAGCTCTTTACATTCTCAGTTCAAATCCTTACAAGATCAACTTTGCCTTTCGTCCTCTTGGAAGTTGTTAAATAAAGTACCAGTAAAGTATTAGGGTTGATAAAATCAACTTTCCCTGCCCTTCAAATTTCTGGCCTTGTGCCAAATGTAGTAACAATTATTATCATTCTTTCATCGGTAGTTTCATGTAATTTTCTACTGCATCACCAGATACATCTCCATGTATTTTTATTTTTGTGGGAGTATAAACTGTTAGTGTACTCCATCAGTGTTTTGTTTTGAGGTTTAGCTTGCTGTTTCTGGTGTTATTTTAATGTTTGTTCTGTTGTATATGGTATGTTTAATATGAGTTGTGTTATTTTGTTGGGTATTATGTAGAATATATGTTGTGTGAGTTCTGTTTAATTTTATTAGGTTGTTATGGTATAGACGTAAATAAGACCATTATTGTTCCAATCAGTCTACTAACCCTAAATCAAATACCAACCTGTACCCACGAATCCTGCCAAACAAACCGTACTTGCTCTACAAATTCGGCATATCAAGCACAGACTACCCATCCTCCCAAACTCAGCTTATGCAACTGGACCACAATAGCCACCAAATGGGGGAGGACAGACATTATCAAGCTGCAGCTGTCATATTATGTAGTTTCTATATAATAAACCCAAAGAGTGTGTATTGTGTGTGAAGATTGGTTGCACTTCGTTGATGTGAGCCTTTTATATGTTATTGGAGGTATGTTATAGGTATAGGACTATAATTTTGTAAGTGTATCGTGTTAGTGTTTTTGGAGAGTAGAATAGTTTCCCCCTCCTGCATCCAGTCAGGGGTTGATTCTGGCTTAATCCAATAGAATTGATATTGAGCAGGAGCTGACTGAATCAATAAAGACTTCCCCAAAACAACAGAAGAATATACAGCTCCATTAAAGAATAAATAAATAAATATAATAGATTCCTACAAGAATTTATGCTTGGGACAACAGACTGAATGGCACGACCATTAGCAGTGGTGATATCAAAAGAATCTGGATTTGAGCCTAACAGGGAAAAAACTCTAACCAAACCCTAAACTCCATAATGCTGCTGTGTATCTATTGGTAATTGGCCAGGTGTTTCAGCCAGGAGTTGGGGGACTATGTGTATTTCTTGTGTTTTCCAGTTAACCGTTCCCAATGTGTTAGTCATTACCTTGGTGATAGTAAGTCATGTAATTTCTTTGTCCTTCCTCTTCCCTTCTGATCCACTCTGTATTTTGTTGTATTGGTTTCTCTGCTCTACATTCTCTCCCTGTATGTCTGATGTTGTTAGTATATCTTCTATTGCTTTGCTTTTTTAAAAAATATTTCTGTAGAATCAATTGGTATTTACCTTAAATTCTTAATTTTCTTGGAAGTGTTTTATGTGACATATTTTTGCTGTTATGTTGTTCGAATTTTCTTTTGCCTATTCTTTTTTTTTGTTTATATTTCTCTTGTTATTTGTGTCCTTTTTTCTTCTTCGTGCCCCCTCCCCCCCTTTTAGTATACATAGTAAGAATAGGTCCTTCCTTTGATTTCAATTTTGTGTTCTTTACTTTCTTTTCATTTTGGGGTTTGTGTTTTGGCTGGAGTTTTTCTCACTTGTTAGGGTTAAGTTCAGTTTCTCTTGATGGTTAAGATCTTGGACTTATGGTCAGAAGGTCATTGGTTCAATTCCTGGATCCAGTAGCATGTATCATTTCACATATGCTTATCATTAAAACATCCAAGAAACTTGCAGAGGTGTGAGAAGTAAACATCATATAACTATTTCAAATCCCACACTTTATAGAAAATTATCATGATCAATGGTTAAACACAAAATGTATTTCCAAGATGGTATTCTTCATCAATTATTATTAACCTTAACATAAAGATGAATTATTTTTCTGGCAATTTACTATAGCTATTTCACTCCACTCAAATTTACTAATTCTCTTGAGAAAGGCATTAATTTCATTTTTGCCTTTTATCTATTTAAATTTAATGGCTTGTCCCAGCAAAGAAATAATTTAATGTTTTCACAATTTGAAATTATGCAAATATGGATATTTTCTAAATTGCTAAAACATAAATTTTGTTTCCTGATGCCAAACAATTAACTGTAAGGTATCAGTGATGCATAATTCTTTTATATTGTTTAACAGATGTTGGTGATATGTTGAGTTGAAAGCTACAGCTATCAAATCCCACATCTCTCTCCAGAGATATGGGGTTCACTTTCTTCTGTTTCCACGGGTCCTTTACCTGATATATTTAACTATTATTTATAGCTATCAACTATTATTATAGTTCTCTGCACCATAGCAACTATATTTTCAAGGAGTGCCTCTATTTGTATGTGTGTGTATGAGTATCATCTTCATCATCGTTTTTACGCTCTTTTTTCCATGTTTGCATGGGTTGGACAGTTCCTTCTCAGCACAGCATCTCTCCATTCATCACGTTCCTTTGTCATCTTCTCTGTAAGTCTCACTGATTTGAGGTCAGCTCTCACAACCCCTGCCCAGCTTTTTCTTGGTCTATCTATATTGTGGCTTCCTCCCACTGGCACTTCTTCACCATGCACATAACATGTCTGTACCAACGTATATGTGTATGTATATGTACATATATAGTGTTTTGAAAGAGCTTACGTGCGTGGGTGGGTGTATATATACACATGTACACCTATCTACAGTTACATCAAGTCTGTCAGTCCCATCCCCACATCGTATGTTGATCAGCTTCCCCCCCCCCACATACACATAATAGTAATTCATCAAATAAAGTCATAGTCAAACAAACGCCATGACCTTCATGCCACTCACAAACACATTAGCACTCCTTAGTAGTTATCCTCATCAATAGCACAACCTTGTAGCAATCTTCTCCATCACTGTACACCTCCACCCTACCCTATTCACCCATTCCCCATAAAGTCCTCAGTAGCAACGCCCTCCATCCCTGTGCACCCCTTCCACTACTACACCTTAGCAATTCTCAACATCATTACATACCCTCTTCAAATTTCTGACACACCTGTGACTACAACCCTCATGCCATCCACCACACATGCATAAAATTATACTTATCTTTTTCTCATCCTGCACAGAGTAGAGATGACTCTTCAGTTAGGATAATAATCAACAACCTCTCTTGTGCTAGTGCCAAGAAAATACACCCAGTACACCGGTTAGCGATAGGAAGGGAATCCAGCTTGCCAAAAAAGGGTTGGGAGGACCCTTCAGTTGTAGGTTTTATATGTAGCCGATGCATAGATGCAGTAAGTAGCAAGAGCCCACAGGATACTAGCTCTTTTAAATGAGAAGTACTTGATAGCTTCTGTTACCTGGGTGACTAAATTAGCAGTGGAGCTGGGTGTTCTGAAAGTAAAGCAGCCACAGAGTGAAAATGGGATGGAAAAAGAGCTACTTCTGTTGCTAGCTACAAAAAATGACCACTTCCAGTCGATGTTTTCTGCTTTGATCACCAGCAAGTTATCATCATCACACAAAATACTATATAGACTGCCAGTACGTTTTGACTGAGTGCTATTGATGAAAGATTAATAAATCTTGTAACAGCTGTCTGACATTCTCAAAATAGAGAAAAATATAATTTTTTCGTTTTGTTTTGTGGCGAAAAGAAAAATGTATTTTTCTTCAGCAGCAAGGCTACACATATGTTTATTGTATATGAGCGTATTATATACGTTTAAATATGTTTTCTCTCTCTCTCTATATATATATATATATATGTAAGATCCCATAACGCCAAACGGCGTGTCTAGGGCACTTTTAAACCTGGCGGAGCCCAACCCTCTCCAGTGTCTGAACACAGCCGATTTTTTTCTATAGAGGAAGAATCGACCCCAGTATTGGACTGATACTTTTTTTTATCGACCTCGTAAGGATGAAAGGCAAAGTAGACCCTGGCGGGGTTTTGAACTCAGAACGCGCAATGAGGTGGGACGAATACCGTAAAGCATTCTATCCGACGTCTTAACGACTCTCTTTATTATATATACTAGCAGAAAAACCACCCTTAGGGTGGTTTTCTGCTATCATGTGTAGTGTGTATATTGATATTATACGCAGGTATATATACATGTAGATATGATACATCAAATAAAATCGTAATTGACAATATATAATACATAGAAATTGAACGAAGACTGCGTTACACTGTCTTATTTAATCAGTAATGTAATCCATGATACATTAAAAAAGACGATATTATATATAAACTGCATTATGAGAAAATTAGTGACAGAAAATGAGTGTTTATTTAAGCGATCGCTACCGGAAGTGTTGACATCACACACTCTCTCTTTCTATATATATGGTGGTTGTGGTGGCGACGATATACCGGAAGTGCAACTTTGAAAGGAAGTCAATTTTAAATTATTTTTGTTTGCGAAATTGAGTAGATAAATTATGTAATATTCATTCATTATTTATTCAAAGTAATCCAACTTATTTTACAAACGGGATAAAAAAAATTAAAAAACCGTACGCAATCCCGCAGACCTTCCTTTATGATAGTTTAGATTCATTCATTATTTATTCAAAGTAATCCAACTTATTTTACTAATGGAATAAAAAAAAAAATTATAAACCGTACGCAGTCCCGCGCTCCTTACTTTATTTTAGTTTAGATAGAATGCTTTACGGTATTCGTCCCACCTCATTGCGCGCTCTGAGTTCAAACCCCGCCAGGGTCTACTTTGCCTTTCATCCTTACGAGGTCGATAAAAAAAAGTATAAGTCCAGTACTGGGGTCGATTCTTCCTCTATAGAAAAAATCGGCTGTGTTCAGACACTGGAGTGGGTTGGGCTCCGCCAGGTTTAAAAGTGCCCTAGACACGCCGTTTGGCGGTGTCTCTACGACTCAACAAGGAGTTATGGGATCTTACATATATATATAGAGAGAGAGATATGAAAAAATATTTAAACGTATCTAATACGCTCATATACAATAAATATATATATATATATATATATATATATATATAGAGAGAGAGAGAGAGAGAGAGCTGAACAACACTATTGAAAATATAATTAACATGACTAATTTTTTCACGTCAAGTAAAGCATTCAGATTGATTTTGAATATTTTTGTATATAAACTATAAACAGAACTTAATGTTTTGTAGTTTACTAAAAAATAATAATTCAACTTGCCAGAAAATCTTGTATATAAATATTTAATAGACACAGCAAGACATCTACAGTAATTTTGTGGCTAAAAACATGGTTCACCTAACCCAATACATATTCAATATGTATATTTGATTACATGGTGTACACTGTGAGAACTTGTCATTCTATATTATGGAGTTGTTAAAGTAGAGATATTTTAGAAAGTTGTATGCAAAGTTGAAGAGGCATGTAGTGGGTACCAAATTCCAATGGGTCAGTCTACTGAGGTGGGGGTCGTCCAGACGATGGGTTTTCCAGATTTCAGAATGCATTTCGAGGCGGCGAATAGGCAGAGTCATTAGAACGTCAGATGCAGTGCTTTACAATATTTGTTTCGGCTCTTTGCCCTCTCAATTCAAATCCCGCCGAAGTCAACTTTGCCTTTGATCCATTCAAGGTCGATAAAAAAAAGTATCAGTCTAGTACTAGATGGATTCTTTCTCTTTATCTCTCTCATTATCTAACCCTCGCTGGAAAAAATTCTGCTGTACTCAGGCCTAGAGAGGGATAGGCTCCGCCAGGTTTAAAATCTACATCAAGAGTAAGAGGACCATACCATACCAAAGTAGAGATATTTTAGAAACTTGTATGGAAAGTTGAAGAGGCACGAGAGAGAGTGCCAGTCAATGGGTCAGTCCACTGACGGGGAGTCCAGACGACGGGTTTTCCAGCATGTAAGACTGTATTTAATGAAATCAGAACAAGTTGTTTACATTTCACTCTTGAGGTTAACATAGTCATTGAATGATTGCAGTCGTTGGAGAATTTGGCTATTTTCAATAGTAAGAAAACCTGCATCTGCTGAATTCATTGATATAGGCTTATTAAAGTTTCTCAAGCATTCCCCAATGGTAAGAAAGTCAGGGGAGCTGGACACCAGGTCTTCGGAGTGGCTGATCTTAATGGAATGTCTACTGAAGATTTTATTGTTATAGTGGCAAATGTTTATCTACCAGAGCCCGGCATTTCTTAAGATTAGCAACTTTACATAGAATAATGGAGACCATCTTTTGGTCTACTTGAAGACATTGTTAGACATTGTTGCCATTGAGACACCTACTGACGGCGGTTCACTTTATTCATTCCGTGTTCTCTCTGTCCTCGTGTTTCTTGCTGTTCTGTTGGTAATTCGCTTCACACATTTTGTGTTCTTCAAGGCTTATTTCTGGCTGATGAAAAGTCTAAAAAATTAAAAATAAAATAAAATAAATTCAAATAATAGCTACAGTGAAATAAGTTGATTTTTCAATGTTTCACTAGTATCTCTGTTCAAATAACTGGTTTTCAGTGGGGAAATGGGTTGGGGTGTAAAAACAATATGTATTTATAACAACGATTATCTGCGTGGGGAGTCAATCATTGAAAATGTAAAAAATATATATGAATAAAAAAAGATAATATATGAATGTTGATAGATACACAACACTATGCATTGTGTATCTATCAACATTCATATATATATATGTACACACACACATATATATATATATATATATATATAACTATCTATCTACATACATAAATACACACACACACACATATATATATATATATATATCAACTTTTTAAATGGAAGTTGAAGTTGAAAGGTATGTCGAATCTATCTATTTATAAGACTGTTTATATTGTATTTTGTCTGAAGAAGGCATAACATATTTTTAATATATCCCTGAAATATATATAATGAAATAAATATGGTTTTATAAATATAGTTTCCATTTATTTAATATCGTAAATATACTCCAAATACTTGTTGAGTGCTTTTATATCAGTTATAAATATTTACACGTTGTAACCCAACAATTTAAATAAAACTTTGCATATATATATATATATATATATATATATATATATATATATATATATATATATATATGCATGTGTGTCTATCTATGTACATGTATGTTTGTGTATACGTATCTGGTTTTTACCTAACAATAAAAAAAATTGTAGTGCTAATAATTACGTAATAAGAAATCTTTATCTTCACGTTTATGCCACATACCTTCAGCCACAGTTTTCATTAATGAATCTTGCTGTACTTTTAAAACGTGACCTTTAAACTGTATATAACAAAATTGGTGCATAACCAATTGTTTTTGTGTGCTTAGTGGCCTTAAAGTATTTCTGCCACTCAATTTATCTCACAAAATGTAGCCGTCGAGAAATAATACTACTTTCTGTTCCACTTCCTTCCCTTCACAGTTGTTAATGAGGCTTTTGGCCTTGTGGATTTCTTCTATCTTTCATGTTACCTTGTGATTTATGTAAAATCGCCCAAATGCATGCAGCTGTTTGTCTAGAGATAGGTGAGACACAACCTGTATGCGTGGTGTTGTTAGCTGTATGTGTATGAGTTTAGTTTCTTTGTAAGATATAAATACAGCTCTTCTTACTCTTATCGATATTCCTATAATGGAAGATTGCCACGAAAGTGAGTTGTTGAAAACAATCAACTTATTACTCACATCTGATTAACTATCTAAAAACTGCAAAGTACTTAAAAATAGCATTTGAAAATGAAAGCTTTAACCACCTTTTTTTGTTGTTTCGTTATTTTTAACCTTTCATATGAGTACCATGATATTCTCTACTTTCAAGATCTATTTAAAATATAATCAGTCGTTCACCCCCACTTCACTCCGCCAACCACTCTATTGTTTTCTATTTCTCCAGTATTCAACTATTGATATTTGTGTGGAGGGTGATGGGATTTGCAGAAATACTAACGATGCTACTATTATATTTTAATTAACCCTTTTTATCTTTATCCGAATTCACCCCCCCCCCCCCCCACACACACACACCTAGTAGTGGACAGAATAAATACCAGTCATACAACGAGTACACTGGTCTCCCACTAGTGTACAGATCAATATTTGTTCAGAAGTAATGTGAAATTCAGAACCCAACTATAATGGTATATAAGCCCGTTGGTTACGTATTTCCTTGTGCTTGTTTAGATGATATATATATACCCCTTCTGGTGAGGATCCAATTAGATCTGAAAATAAATTAAAAGGTATTTATAGGTTGTTTTTTTTTCAATTTACAGGGAAATATATTTGGGATGCTTATATATCTATACACTAAAATGTGTAAAGTTATATGCACATTTACGCATTCTCGGTCAACTCTACATTGTATGTATATATCTTCAGATGTAACTTTAGTATTTTATTTAATCCATAGCTGTCAACATTTAACACATACATACATATACCGCTTTGTGGCATGTTGCTGGGGATGCACCTGCATCTCCATCCACCCCTAAAAATATTGTTGTTGGAAAATTTGGTTTTGTCGGAAAATTCTTAAATTTTCAAAAAATATTGTATACTTTGCTGGTTTATTTTAATTACACAAAACATTTGGTGTGCATAAACATTTTTATCACAAAATTATGAACGTCTCCCCCCCCCAAAATGTTAGGAGCAAATACACTATGTCTATTACATAATTACATGAAAATATAGAATCAAGACGAAAGAAAAGTCAAACGGCAAATGTGTCAATCGGTCAGACACTACAATGGATGCCGTGTCTCCCTCTAATACCGCGAGAGATAGCAAGGTCCTAAAAACCGTTCCAGATCAACTTTGCCTTTCTTTCACCCTGGTAGTGAACAGAATAAATACCAGTCATCCACTGGTACACTAACGTCAGTTCCAACCACTAGACCTGTCTCCTACCAATGTGTGGTATTGTACCAATATACAATTGTTGAGAAGAAATGAACTGAAATAATGCGAAATTGTTTTGTTTTGTTTTTCTAGTTTAGGAGATAGGGGCATTATTACTGACTTCCGCAGCTCCCTCTCATATAAATGAGATTGATATGGTTGATGTTCAGTTTGAACATACATCTATAATTGTTTCTAACATAGGCAAAAGGCATGATAGATGGTCGATTAAATCGACCTCAATACTTTACTGATACTTTATTTTATCGACTCCAGAAAAATAAAAAGCATAGATGACCTCTAAATGCTACAAAGGATTTTGTCCGACGCTCAAACGATTCCGCCAATCCGATCAACATATATCTATTATAATAAAGACGTATCCGAGGGCCAGGGAGAATGAGTGTAGAGTAGTCATAATTGCTTCTACTTTTGGCACAAGGCCAGCAATTATCCCAGTGCACTTTATTTTATCTACCCCGTAAGGATGAAAGGCAAAGTTAACCTCGGCGGGATTTGAACTCAGATCATAAGGGGCCGTAACTTTATGTAGAGAGTAGTCATAATATCATTTTAACAGCTTACAAGTTCTATTGCTTCTTCTCGCGGTTAGTTTTCATTTATCCAATCCATGACTTAGTTTCTACTCCAGTTACGTGTCTCACAGTTGCACGGTGAAATGCGCTGGGTTGGCAGAGTCGTTAGATTGTTGGACAAATGCTTACAAGTATTTATTTCAACTCTTTACATTCTGAGTTCAAATACCGCCGAGGTCAACTTTATTTTATCGACCCTTGAAGGATGAAATGCAAAATTGCGAGATTTAAACCACGAATGTAAAAAGCCATACGAAAAAGATCCCGTAGCAAGACTTACTGAGACATAATTAAGTCCAGCTAAGTGATCCATATCTGATCACATGGTTGTCCACTCATTAGAGAAGGGATCTTGTAGAAATATCACTTGTTCCTTCATCTCATCAAATCTGAGTCTATGTAGCTAGGGTTATGTAATAGCATCTTTCACCAACTTCTTTTGCTTTCCGTCTCCATCGCGTTAGATTTTTTTTAACACGGCTAGTATCTATCATATGTAACTTGAATTCATTTCTCACCATCATCATGGTCCCTTAACCCTTTTCGGGGTCGTGGGACACTGCAGTGTCGAACGCTGCACTAACTTCCTCCATCTCTAGCAGTCTAGAGCGAGTGTTTGGGTTGTGGCAAAGTTCTTTCCCGTCCACCCAGATATGTTGACTATCCACCGCTTCCACTATGTGCCCCGCCTTCTCTTTCCCCGCATTGTTCCTTGGAGTATCGTCTTATAGAGTCGAGCGGACTCTAAGACAGTTCTTTTTTTTTATCATTCAATAAATAGTATTTATTAGGTGGCGAATTGGCAGTCGTTAGGGCGTTGGGTTTTATAATGCCTCAATATTTGTCCCAGCTCTGTGCTCCGAGTCCAAATACCGCTGAGGTCAACTTTGCCTTTCTCTTTTCGAGGTCGATAAATAGAGTTCGGGTCGATTCTTTCTGGGTTTTTTTCTGGAAGAAATGAGCTGCGTTCCGACTTGGAGAGGAATGGGTTCCGCTGGGTTTAGAATACCCAATATATATCGTATGTCTGGACGGCGCCCCCACTACTCCACCAGGAGTTAAAAGTCCTTTACTAGGACTGTCTTGTTTAAACATCAATTTCAGAACATTTATTCATGGTATTAGGTGATCGTCTTAGCTTTTGCCTACCCTTCAAATCACACCTTATCGCCGTAGATAAGGAAGGACACATTGATAATCTATTTTTGAAAAATAAAAATTAACGGGGTCCTAGAACTCCCACGAACATAAATCAGCACAATCAGAGCCGACTCGGGACTGCTCAACATCAACCAAATGTATATAGAAACTTTCCCCCATTGCCAGTAGGTTGTCATGTTTTCTGTATCATCTTATATTTCGTATATAAGCTTAGAGACCTACATTCTCCAAAAGGAAATGGGAAAGCGGAAAGGCCACCTACCTCTTTCCTCCCCCAGCCCCTTCCCAGCAACATGAATGAAATGAAAAGGTTTATATTCCCAAATGAAATCGGGTCACGAACTCGGATTGCAAAAAAAGATAAAAAAAACTCCCCAAAACTTACGTCTACCCGACACAGTCGTTTCACCAACAATAAACCATCACATTGATATGTCTCGTTACTTATTAGTATAATTTCTGTGAAACTCATTTCTTTCTTTCTGTATGTGTCGGCAGTGTTTCTAAAAACAAAAAATGTTCAGTGCGAACTTCTTAATGTTGCCTTTATATTATGTACGTTTGTTTGGGAAGAAGGAGAGGACGATGGGGAGGCGACGAAAATATATCTTCTTTAGCTTGTCTGAAACTGATTAAGCAGCTATACCGCCGCCTTTCAGATACAGCATACAGCTTTATGTAAACATTGCCTGGTTGAGTCTGGCTGAACATTAATGGAATGCTCAAACAGAAGCCAAGCTCTGAAGGGTTTTAGTATTAGCAGATAAAGAAAGGCAGGAAGGATAGAAAGAAAGAAAGCTAGCACTAATGATTCTTGTCAGCCTTCAGAGCTTGACTGCCGAAGCCAGCCCTCTACTTCAAAGAAGGACATGTTGACCTAAATAAACTGCATGACTAAGCTATTAAACCAGTCAGTTGTATTGATTTAAAGGCAACAGTGAACAATTATAGTAGTAGTGGTAGTATTACTGGTTGTAATAGTAGTAGTATTAGTGGTGGTGATAGTAATAGTGGTAGTAGTGATAAGGATGCCGTTGTGTGTGAGTGCGCGCGCGCGATAAGTGATGACAACATCAGTTGGATGCAGCTGCTATTTGCCAGTGTCTCGGCAGGCTGCATCATAAAACTATTATACCTTAACATATTCATAGAAAGAGAGAGAACATCCCTCCTTCTTTCTCTCTATCGAGAAAGAGTAAGACACATAGATATTGAGAGAGAGAGACAGACAGACACACAGATACCGAGAGAGTTAGTGAGTAGAACCTGTAGCTACTTGCTATAAAGCTTTGGTCGTTACTACAACTATTGATTTCTTTTGACTGAGCACACAAGGTCATTTCTTTTAGGGAAGGAAGGGATATATATATATATAAATGTAATCAGTTGAATACAGTAACCGTGTGTATCACTGGTACTGTTTTTTTCTTTTGTTTTTGTTTTCTGTTAACTATGGTGGGAAATTGAGAACTGTAAAAAAAGTTAACGTGAACTATATATATTAAAACACCCTGTCCAGTGTTTCTTACTGTCATTTGCAGTCACCACCACCACTACCTTTTACTATTTAACACCACCACCACTCCTACTATTTCATTGCTTTATCATGACAGAGCTTGTGGTAGGAGTACTTTCATAGGAATTTTTATTACGTTTTCTACTCCTGTGTGTTCTTAAAAACAACAACACAAAACAAACTAACGATCAAAAACAATATTTCTAAATAGGTATGGTTACCTTCTCTTTTTTTAAAATTTTTCTCTACCCATTTTTCTTTTTGTTTTCAAAATGATATCAAATCCTTAACATATGTCTCTGAAACATCACTGTTTAAACAAACATTCTTCTCTATTTATCTGTTTCCGTCGGTTTTTGCCATTAAAAAAAAATGCGTGTATATATATATATATATATATATATTTCTCCTGACATATGTGCTCTTAGCATCTCTGTTTCATCAATGGCTTTTACAGTTTTTTAACTTTTTAAACTTAAAAAGTATATATATTTCGTAGGGGAAGGGGTGAAATTGTTGCTTTCTGGTGTAAATCTTTTGAACTATTTCCGCAAAAGCGTGTGTTTGTGTATATATATATATAGTCATGAATAATTCATTGCTTTCAAGTTATTCAATTTACTGTGTTCAGTCGGTCGTTAATGTTTTGACTTTTTTTCCCGGTGAGAACACTGGGCAGATTTTGTCTGTTAGATCCATTGACTTTAATGAATATATATATATATATCAAATCCCTAATCTTTCTTATTAATTTATTGCCGCTTTGCTCCTCAATTGAAACAATTCTTTCTCCAATTAAAGTGGTTTTAGTTTAATACGATATTGTACTATGATGATTAAAGCGAGGTTTCTTTGACGGATGGAGTTTTAAGATAATATTAAGTTAGCTAACTTTAATTTAGCAACTGAAGTTGACTAAATAAGTGCAAAACGTGTTATTGGTAGCCCTTATTTTCTGAATTTCAAGTAACTCTTGACGATTTATTGATGCTCTGAAATATTTCGAAAAATTCCTCTCTCTCTCTCTATACGATCCACATGTGAAATAAATATCATATTGCTACTTATTCACTTTACATGTTTATTAACCTAAAATATATGGAACAGGTGAGAGGGTGTCCCAAGTTCAAACTTTACACTGTCGTCTGAAACGAATATTTTTCTTATATTATAGGCATATGTTAGCATTGATCTTGATTGAATTCCATATTTTTGACGGTTGCTGTTGGAATATATAGTTCTTGTTTCACAGATTACACACGCACTGTGTGTAATTTGTATAAAGTTGCTGATTCACTCTTTAACCTACTCGGAATTATACGCAATACGTTCGTTCAAGTGTGTAACAACGTACAAATGACACTGCGTCAGATTTTACACACTTGTACCTCAAACATGTATGAGCACTTTATTTAAACACTTTTACCACAAATATGTATTAGCCACTTTCATATTTTACGCACTTTTACTACCACCTTGTATTAGCCACTTTCATATTTACATACTTTTATTACCACCCTGTATTAGCCACTTTCATATTTACATACTTTTACTACCACCCTGCATTAGCCACTTTCATATTTACATACTTTTACTATCAACATGGTATTAGCCACTTTCTTATTTACACACATAAACCACAACACAAATTTCAAATCGAAAGACGAAGGTAGGGCGATCTTGGAGTATAACGTGCCGTTTTCACTTCCACAAACTAGTTTCTAGTTAAGTTTTACAAATGAATATCATTCATGTTAAACAAATTGATTATTGTTCATTGATAACAAGGAGAATTTTGGGCCACACAAAACAAAAACGAAAACTGGGGAAATGTCAGCAAAGGGGAATGATAAATAAGATAGATAAGTCCGCAGAAATTATTCTAAAGGATGAATATGAAAAAAAAAGACTGTTTTATCTTCATAAAATTACATGTGTATACCTACCTACCAAAGTCCGTAACTCTACAGCTATAGACACCATGTATGTGTGTATATATATATATATATATATAATTACATATACTTTATATGTACAATATAATAAAAGCTTATTTAGTTTAGAAATGGTGGAGGACTTTATCAGGTTGTTTACTTAAGGATTAACTCTAGTTACACATTTAAGATGGATTAATATATATTTCTTTTTTTTTAAATTATGTTCATAATCACCGTGATAATTAATCTCTAAATAAGAACATTTTAAATCTCACTTCTCCGGTTTATGAATGTTCAATTTGCCTTTATATTTTGATTTATATTCAATTTTATTCTGTCGAACCTCATAGACCGTTAAGAGTTAATTTAGAAACTTGTATATATAGTGTGAGTGTATATAGTATATTTATAGTGATATTGTGGTTTTCCAACATAAATCTTGGTATATATATATATATATATATAAGGGGCACTTGCCACAAAAAGTGAAGTCACAACCTTTTGATTGAATAAAATGATTATTGATAGCAAAGTTATAACTTGATATACACATACACACACACACATTATATATATATATATATATATATATATATATATATATATATATATATATATATATATATAATGTGTGTATGTGTATATCAAGTTATAACTTTGCTATCAAGAATCATTTTATTCAATCAAAAGGTTGTGACTTCACTTTTTGTGGCAAGTGCCCCTTTAAATGATGTTAACCTATTTAGGTTATAAAACTAAAAGTATCCAGTTTTCTGCTTTTTAAGTTACATAAAACAAACGGTAGTTTCTTTTCTAACGGGTTTAGAAAGTGAACTTGGTGGTTTTTCATGAGAGAAAATTTAAATCTCGTGTTACTGTTGGCGGCAAGTGGTGATTTTAATAAAGCCGCTTCTCATCATTTTTATTTACACCATCTATTTTCTTTTTCCGCTGACTGACTTATTTATTTGTAATACGACTACCGAGTTTGTTTTGTTTATGTTGGTAACTTGGGTGAAACACTTTTATTAATAACAAATATATATTTCATTTATTTACCTGTAAACTATTTTGTTTTTAAGTTGCTTTTGTTGCGGTTGTGTCATCCAGTTAACGAAGAGTAACAATTATTTCCTTATTTACACTAATTTAGATTTTATTCTATTTTCTCTGTTACCTCCTACCTACATACTTACTACCTATCTTTTAACATCTGTGATTTCAATACTCCGTAAGAAGAAACGTTGCTATGGAAATATTGTTTCAGTAAAGGTGAGTATGGAAAGAACAAATATGTCTTTAAGAAAATAGACGAAAAAAAGAAAGAGGGGAGTGAAAAAAACAACAGCAAACGTTTATTCAAACGAAGAATCTAGTGTTCTGTCAGATGTTCACAGTAACCTGGTTTGTTTTCTGTGGTTAATTAAGCTTCTGCTTCCTTCCCTACTTAGTTGAGTTGTGTGAGTTTTGACAGAAAACCTTGACCTCAGCTCACTCTTCTCACACTAGTCTTTGTTCTATCAACATTTCAAGCAAAGCATATTTCTACAACCAACCTCGTGTTCCAGCTTGCCTAGCAATTTGCTTTGCCATTCCAAATCCAACGCGCTCTCATTCTTTTTCTCTTCCTGTTTTGTTCTTCAGGTTAGAGGAGAAAGAAAAATATTTTGGTTGAAATTTATCTCTGTATCTCAGTGCCTTGGCATTTTATTTGTTTACCTAAACGTTAGCTGTCTCACAGCTATCTACTACCAACCTGCCTTTTTTTTTTTCTTCTTTTGTATCATATGTGTGCCAGATAAAAAAAAAAATTGTTCATTAGATATTTGCTTGGTTTCGGTTTCTTGTACTTATACCCGCTGCATCTACATATTATCATCATCTATCTACACTATTATTGCTATTTAAACCCGTCATCCTCAGTGGTGCAGATCTGTTGATCAAGGACGTTCTCGCAAAAGGCTATCCCGTTTTTATATTTTGCCAGGGTTGTAGTGTAATATAATTTATAAGATTATAGAGTGTTATTTGATCGGAGGTAAATTTCGCTGCTATTTCTACTAGGTCTCACTTTTTGACATGACATTACATGTACAATAAGTATGAGGAGCGTATTGTTTCTGGTTTCATTAGTGAAGAAGTCGCTGTTTTTAAGTGTCTGATTCACAGCAATCACTCTAGTTATTAAAGTTATTTATTACTTGACATAACAGAAAACTGCTGTTAATGCTATTATTACCAGTGCTTATCGGTTTGCTTTTGTTAGTAATATTGAATCAAGTTATCTGATAAGTAGCCAATTTGACATGTTTATGAGCGCAAAGAGCCCCACCCTCTTTGTATACAAAAGATAGCTATTGTCGTTTGTTAAATATTTTTCGAGAGCCAAGGAGTGCCAATAGTAGGAAGTAACTCTTTGAAGGCACACAATTTTTTTATATATTTTACACTGATGATCTCTCCCTCTCACGTTATCTGAAGTTTGCTTCCCCACTTGTTTGAACTTTCTGCAAACAATTGAACTGATAAGTATAGTGGAATACATAGCTGACTAGAGAATGAGAAACAACTGTTAGCTAGCTATGTGGACTTAATGGTAGTTAAATCTTTAATTTAGTCTTGTGTTTTGCAGTAGGCTGTATGTTGTTCAGCTCCAAATCAACTCTCAGCAGATTCCAGCAATGCCCCTCCTTTCTCCGTATTTTTATAGTGTACCCTGGACTACATTAACCAATGTAGTCCAGGGTACACTATATAGTGTGTCGTTCAAAGCTGATTTGGCTGCTATTTCTAGCAAGTTAAGCAATCGCATAGGGGCTCCCATATGAAAGCGGGCAATTAAAAAAGAATTGTGTTAATTTATGATTCTAAATGTCAATTTAGTTAGCATGGACAAAAATTCAAGTTCATAAAATACGGAAAACTATCTTTATTCAGTCATATCACATTATATATGCCAGTTCAAACTAATTGCTTAAAGTATATGCTGTAATATAATAGATGGTGTTGGGTTATTTATGACGACAGAAGATTTAGTTCACTCAGTATGTGGTCTAATGACCTTTCATTTGTTTTTTAGTTGTTTAACCCCAGGTTAGCCTTGACTGAGCAACTTTTCATGAAAAGTGTTTCTTTCAGGGTCTTTTTTTTTTTTTTTTTTAGTAAACATAGTGTAAGAGACTCATTTTCAAACGAGTCCTTCCTTTATTAAGGTGGTAGGGCGTGATTTGTGAGAGGATTTGGTTACTATATCTACGGGGTTCTCTCTTTCTTGGTTGTTGTTTAACTTTAGGTCAGCCCTGATTGAGTATATGAGGTGTCAAAAAAGTAACAGTACTTAGTGTGCTGTGTGAGCTATATGAGTGGGGTAGGGATTAGCAGGTTGCGTCATCGTGTGACATAATATCCGGAGATATATAACTGCGATCTCAGTTCTCTGCAGCCCTTGTATGTTTTTTAACTTGCTTTTGTTAACAACTTCTCAATTTTAGGTCGTCGACCGATGGGTACAGAGCAATGAACCAACCTGAAGTTTCTGGTCTGGCGAGGGAAAACTCTGTTAGAAGCACTCAGAATACTGCAGAAATGAGACGATGTCGCATTCAGGTTTTAAAGCGTCACTAACGGTGGATGACGACCCCAGGAACCGATAGTCTTCAACTAGTAGGACTGAGGCCAACGTTGAACGCGTAAGGCAGATGATGCGTGGCGATTATCGGCTGACTGCTCCACTGATCATAAGTGGGCTGGGCATGAACCACGACAGCGTTTGGAAGATTATCGCCGAAGATCTGCGTGAAGATGGTGCCGAAGCTGCTGAATAATGACCAGAAGGAGTGACGCGTGCAGATGTGTCAGAACATCCTCGAGCGTCTTGAAACTGAACCAGATTTGCTGTGGAGAGTCATCATCGGTGATGAGTCTTCGATTTTCGAGTACGACCTGTTTTCCGGACTTGGAAGCCATCAGGGGGGCCGTGACGTCGGAGCTGTGGAGAAGGATGGGAAACTGTTAGGCTTGAAGGGGAAAACCTGTAGTTTGTAGTTGAAATATTTTTTGTGACTCCAGTCCTGTTTCTTTTCTGACACACCTTGTACATATGGGTCAGTTGCATTCCAACCACGACCAGTCTGTCTTTTATACAATATATTGGACTACACTGTGCCCTTTCGTTTTCAAAACGGTAAGGTATGATTTAAGGGAGATATGACTGCTATTTCTATCAGAGATGAAGGTGAACATATAGTTTAACATCCTGTAATGAATTAGCAGAAAATATCCCAAAATGGGTTTGTTAATTCAAATGTTTATAATATCTTTACTAAGGGATAGATTGTTGTGAAAATTTGCAGTGTTAACTCTTAACACCCTGTAATTATTTAGCAGAAAATTTCCCTAAAAAGTGGGTTTTGTAATTTAAATGTTTATAGTAACTTTATTAGTGGACAGATTGTTATGGAAATTTGCTGTAAACTAAAGTAAAGGAGAGACCCCCGAGCAAGATAGTTGAATAACATCCATGAGCTCGGCTGGTCTTGCTTGGGTATTCAGCCAGATCAATTGGAGACAGTTGTATTTGACGGGACCTGCTGGAAAGCATGTGAGGATTCTGCTCCCACGACCCTCCACGAAATAGGTGGTTGAAGAAGAAAAATGTGACAGTCATGTTGCTGTTTTATGCTTTTCAAGAATGTCTTGCTAATGTAGTTTCATGTGTTAAAGAACACCTATGATCAAAGCTTTTCTAGTCACGATTAACCACACCATTTTGTTTTCAGAAATAATGTATCTTCTATATGTCCTTTTTTTAAACTAACAGTCCTGTACCACATGAAACCACATTAGTAAGACTATCTTAAAAAGTATAAAACATTACTATGACTATCACATTAAAAATTAAAGTCTTTATTTTAGTTTATGTTCCTCTTTAAAAAAAAATTCTTAGTCAACCGGGTATGGATGTTTGTTAAGTATAAATAACAATCTTAGTCAACAGTCAACAGAGTATGTTTGGTAAGGGTAAATAGCTAACTGCATTTTCAATAAAACTGTGTCTCAATAGTGTTTGACATTTAATAAAGAACAGGTGTTATCTAGAAACTATTAATTGATATAGCTTCACTAGAGCTAGTATCAATCAATGAAGAAATTGTCTATGTAATCAGTTTTTGTGTGTTCCATATGTTGCACCAGGATCAGATTTATTAGAAGAGACACTGCCACTAGGGCTGTGTTAACCATTTAAGCAAAATAAGCAACGTGCTTACAGTATTAAGAAGGGATGAAAGGCACCATTTTATTCAAATTAAATGTCATTAAAAAAATTTTACGGACTATATATATAGTATCAAGGATATAACACGCTGCCAGGAATTAAACTCACAACCTTACAATCATGAGCAGAATACCCTAACCACTAAGCCATGTTCTTTCACTTATAATAGGAGCTACATATATATCTGTCTGTGACTCCTCACACAAGCTAATAATGTCACTAAAATTGTTCTTTTCTGTTGTATTCACTGATGCTAGAAATCAACATTGTATTTGGCAAAAGTGTCATATGCCTTTTTTCTCCACACACACATACAAGCATGCACAGATACAACGTATATGACTTACTGCAATGTAATTTCAGTGCTTTAGTTTTTCTTGTGCATACCACCATCATCATCATCATCGTGTTTATGTATGTTTTTACACACTTACATGGGTTGGAATGTCCTCAGCACGACATCTCTCCAGTCATTGCGATCATTTGTCACCTCCTCTGTGAGTCTCAGCAATTTGAGGTCAGCTCTCATAACCTCTGTCCAGGTCTTTCTCGGTCTACCTTTACCACAGCTTTCTTCTACTGGAATTTTCTGGCACTTCTTCACCCAACGATCATTATCCATGTGCATCACATGTCCATACCAATGCAATCTTCTCTCCAGAACACTACCTCGGATTCCTCTTAAACCCAGCTTCACCCTCAACTCGTCCAACCTTTGTCTTTCTCTCATACTTACATTGCACATTCAATGGAGTATGGTTGCTTCATGTCCTCTGTAGTCACTGCACCTGTTTCACTACCATGCAAGCATTGCACTTTGCACACAGGCATTATAGTTGTCCTTTTCTACGTAGGGAGAAACCCTTTATGGTCAACGGTGGGAGTAGCTCTCTGAACTTTTTCCATCCTCTCCTTATTCTAGCTATTATGCTCTCAGAGCACCCTCCTCCATTGCTAATTACATGGCTTAGATAGCAGAAGGTATCAACCACTTCTATGGGTCCTTCCTGTGACTGAAATAGATTTACATCACTGGCTCTCTTCTTGGTTATCCTTGCACAACTTCTACAAACAGTCTTCACTTCCTGTTAGTCTATGTTATCCCAACTACATCTCTTGTGTAATCAAGATTTACATTGTGTACATGATATGGAGTTTATGCCTACTCCCTTTCTACTATGCTAAGTGACACAACTTTATATTTTTAGTGACTTATGAAGTTAGAACCTGTGGGCCAGTCTGGTTGATTATTTTCTTAGTCAGTAGACCTCAATTCTTTCTAATTTAGGAACAGGACCAACAGAATAGGAGGAATGAAAAGTTGATTAGATTGATCCCAGTACTTAACTGGTACTTTATTTTATGAACCCTGGAATGATGAAAGACAATGATTTGAATTCAGTATGTAAAGGGCCAAAACTATGTTACAAAGCATTTTATCCAACACACTAACAATTCTGCCAATCCACCACCCTTTATTATACACCTCAATAATAATAGTAATAATAATTGATTTTTACTTTTTTTTTTCACACATGTTGCTGCAATAAACCTTAGAAAGACGATTGTAAAATACTGAATGCATAATTAGAAATCAGTGTAGCAGTAAAGCTTATTGATTTCTGCCTTAAATCCATATGTTGACAGGATGCACTATTAAAGAAGAGAGTCTGTTTCAGAAAAAGGAAATCTTGCCAAATGCTAAAACAAACTCATCCTCTAACATGTAAAATGAGATATAACACATGCAATTGTATTTTAAAGGTTGGAGAGAAACTGGTGCAAAGCAATTTTGAAAGAGCAAAGTATAGAATAAGATAGAGCAAGGACAACAAGTGTTATGATATCAATAGTTGTATTATTATTATTAGTAGTAGTTAGGGCGGTGGATTGGCAGTATTGGTTGGGCGTTGGACTACATGCTTTGCAGTATAGTTACGGCTCTTTACATTCCAAGTTCAAATCATGCTGAGGTTAGCTTTGCCTTTCATCCTTATAGAGTCAATAAAATAAAGTACTAGTAATATACTGGGGTCGACTTAATCAACTTTCCTCTCCTCCTCCACCAAATTGTTGATCTTGTGCCTAGATCAGAAACCATTATTAGCAGTAGTAGTTTTACTGCAGAATAAGTTAGTATTGATTTATTGTGGGTGCTTGTGTACCTGTTAGGATATAAGCTTCATTGGAGATGTTGTTTGAAATCCACTGCAAGTTGATACTAAGTCATTTTTCATATGTGGTTGAGTGCAGCAGGAAATCATGAGTATCTGATTACATTGGCACTCAGAAGAATGATATAAATATGAATGTAGGTGTATGTGTATGATATATGAGTATATATCTATATTTATGTATATGGATGACGTATCCATGTGTGTGTATACATACGTGTATATGGATGCTTGTATCCATGTATGTATCTAAAGGGAATATATATAGATATATGGATACTTACACATTAGTAATATTTAATAAAACACATCACATAAATTGGCAGCCATTAGAATATCAGAAAGAATGCTTTGTGGTGTTTGTTTCGGCCCTCTGCTCTGAGTTCAAATCCTGCTATGGTCAACTTTTGCCTTTCATCCATTCTAGTTTGATTAAAAAAAAAAAAAAAGTAACTGTCAGGTGTTGAGGTCAATTCTTCCTGTATATCTCACTCTTACTTTCACTCTCACTCGACATGCTTTTCTGGAAGAAATCTACTGTATTCAGACCTGGAGAGGGATGGGCTTCACCAGGTTTAAAAATGCCCTAAAAACGCTGTCAATACAGCCCCCCCCCCCTACAACTCCCTCAAGAGTTATAGGACCATGCATACAAAACACACATGTTAGTACATATATTTGCAGTGTATTTATTAAGTTAATAGTGCAGCACTAGTGACTTAATGCAGTGGGCCATCTATAGTTATGCTTGAGTGCTTTTCTGTTGCATTCTCAATGATGTCTATGGTTGAAATTTAAGCTAAATATTGCAATGAAATGTTTGTGAATTATACAATGCACTTACTACTTCCAACATTTAACTGTATGGCTGGCTCCTTTGTAGGCTAAATGTAACATCCAAAATCCAGGGCTTTCTAACTCCTGTTGGGGGAACCCCTCCACCACTTCCTATCTCTGGCTATATGGGGCTAAGGTAGCAGGTCAGATCATCATGCCATCTGGCGGATTTTCGCTGCCCTCTGGTTCTTTTCCACTGCCTTGGTCTCTACTCTCTTACTCTAATAATCCACCTGTTATCTCTGAAATGAGAGATGTGGCCAGCACATTTATGTTTGCCCTTCTAACATACAACCTAGACTCAAGAGGTAATGTGTGTGTGTGTATGTAAAGACTGTAACTCTTGACGGGTACTGTAGTGACATAAGTATCTTGGACCTTTTTTTTTTAAAACATGGCAGAGCGACAACAGGTATTATGAAGCTGTAAACCTATATCATATTTACTGTTATCATACACCTGTCTCTCCCTGATCATTAACAACATACACCAGACAACTTAGATTGCTTAACTCTTAGCTTCTTGTAATGATTTAGCAGAAAATATTGTAAACAAGTTTGTTAATTCAAGTGTATATAGGATCTTTCCTAAGAGTGGACCGATCACCATCATCATCGTTTTAAACGTCTGCTTTCCCTGCTGGCAAAGGTTGGATGGGTCTACATAAACCAAGTCAGTACTGAAACGGTGCTACTGATCTCCCAGGCAGGCTAGGGGGTCTGTTATCTTGCTTACGTACTACTGCTTCATGTTCCACTGAGTGCTCAAGAGAGGTTGTCATGTCCTTGACACAACTGAATAGTCATGTCAACTCTGTTTGGAAAGCTTACTCCAGCTGGATGCCCTTATTGTGTAGATCACCAACATTAGGGAGGCTGTCATGTCCTTGAGAAAATTTGCAAACTATATTTCAATGTAGTTATAGTGCTGTTTTCAAGAATGTCTTGCTAATGTGGTACAAGATGTTAAGAGTAAAGGTGAATAATAATGGATCCTCTGTTGGATTTTGCTGATGAGTATGTATTTAGTTGGCCGATCAACTGAATGTTTGTGTGGGTTAAGTATTCTACTGACATACATACCTTAATGTAATACCAAAGCCTAATCAGTGTGACACAATCACATGTACAAGCCATCTGACAGGCTTCTACATAATTTCAGTATATCCAATTTCTCTCACAAAGCTTCGGTTGGCTCTAGGTCAGTCAAGGACAAACTGTGGCGCGTGAGCTGCATACGGCCTGTTTAGCTTTCTGAATGGCATGCCTAATTTCAAAATTGCCTTGAAGTTTTTAGTAGTGCACCACGTCTTATGATGAGCCACATCCTATGCAGCCCACTGCTTGAAAAAGGTTGCTTGTGCCTGCTCTAAGCTATGGTAAATACACACACATATATATATATTATCGCCATTTAACATCTATTTTTTTCCATGCTTGGATGGATTAGACAGGTCGTCCACATTATGCGACAAATCTGGCCAGTTGGAGGCACCATACCTTGTCCAAACAGAACTGTACTTTGGCTGGGTTTTTGGATGCCTTTACTAATAAATTTTGATATTTGCATATTCCATTTTCTTGTTAATGGCATTTTCATAAATGTTGTTCCTGTTCCACCAATTAGAGAGTATAGACCAGAAACAGTTCTGTATGAGCAAGACATGGTCATCTGATCTGATTTGTCTCACAATGGGACAGCTCGTCTAACCCATACTAGCATGGATAAATGAACGTTAAATGGTGATGATGATGATCAGTGATGGGTAAACCATGGCCTGTTTGGCTTTCTGAATGGTATGTCTAATTTCAAAATTGCCTTGAGTTGAGCTACCTCTTATATGACTCACTGCTCGAAAAAGCTTGCACATACCTATTATAGATTATGATCTCATTGATTTTTTTTCTGTGATTATTTAAACATACAGTTGATCCCTACTTATGTAGTTCTAAATCTAATTTTGTGCAGCAAGTTTACAGTTTGTGTCAAGTACTACATGCACTAACCTTGCAAATAAATAATGGTTAAAAGACTTAAAACTTGCATAAAATTTATAAAACCATTACATATGCTTCTCAGGCTCAGAGAACATCAAACATTGGGTCACGACACCTGCTACAAAGTTGAATGCAGTTGATTTTTCCTTGCAGTTGCCGTTTAACTTCAAAGACATTTTATTTGAGTCAAAGACTCAGTTGGAATTTTTTCTCTTTTTATGAACAATTTCGCCGCCAGTGCACTACACAATATTCTCAGCTGTCAGCTCTGACCTTTAGTTGAACAATATCTTATTAAATAAGTAATATCACTACCTAATGTTTATGACTGCTACATTATTAGATTCTTTATAGCTTAGGTTATACATGTGTGTATATATATATATACACACATATATATATATATATATATATATATATATGTGTGTGTGTGTATGTGTATTTATAAATATGTGTATACACACATTTTCTTTCCACCCACCCCACACTACCATGTTCTTATCTATTTTATTCACATCATAAAATAGGGAATGGCCTTTTGTTAGCAGTTGCTGTCCTGAATTCAGTTTTATATTGGATGGAAGTCATGTAGTTCTTTTGCATTCCATTGTCAATGTTGTCTTCTTGCTGATATCACAAACAATGTCATTTTTATTTGTTAGTTCATTTTAGTTTTTCTATTGATGATGATGATAATAATAATAAAATTGCTTGTATTGATTATTAAATAAAGAATGTGGTCTGTTAAAATGTGACAATTTTCTCCTCTGTATTTCAGAAAATGTAGACAGTTGTAGTTGTTAGACAGGTAAACGTTGACATTAAGAATGGACAACATCCCCAAAATTTTGTGTATTTTCTCCCTTCCATCTCACTCACCCCAAGCTGTAAAGTCTGGGATGAAATTATATAATTAAAGTTGACTGGATATGTATTTTATCAATTCAACTGCAAGTCATTTTTCTGGGAGGGGGTGGGGGTCAATCACTCTATTCACTTTCTTCTCCTTCCTCCTCTTCTTCTTTTTCCTAAGAGGATTGTGGGGGCACAGTCCTCAGACACGCCTTCCTTAGTCTCCTATCGGAAGCGACTGTCTCCAAATGATCCGCCTGAGTCCCTTAGTGAAACCAAACTTTGCTGCTTTACAGATGTTATCCAACGATCTTGCTCATGGTCGTTTACTCATTTATTTGACATAATTTTTTCCAACTATTTTTATCCAACTGCCCTACCACTTAAAACAAAGAACAAAAGTCATATATTTGTATATTTACTTTAGCTCTGAAGGAGTATATAAGTGGTCATGACTAGTTGTTGTCTTCCTGAAAGCTTCTTAAATACTTCTAAGCACTACTACTTGACATTTCCAAGAAAATATTTAGTTGAATAAATAAATGAAAAGTTATGAAAAGTTATAGCAATGCTTCATTTCAAAACGACCTAAGTTGGTGCAGTTTAGTATTTCAGATCTTTAGTTGAAAAATGGTAATTACCAAAACGAGACGTTACTTAACTGATAATAATCTGCCCTTAGTCAAAACCTATTGCATTTCTTATGTCATCATTATCATTGTTTAACATACACTTTTCCTGCTAGCAAAGGTTGGATGGGTTGTCAACAGACAAAGTCTGTACTCAAGCGGAATGACTGACCTCTTGAATGGGCCATGTGCTCAGATGGCCTGGTTGTTGCAACTCTCTTGCACACGATCACATGCTCTATTGAGTGCATTTTATCATGACACCTGCACTAAGGAGGATGTCACGTCTTTGACATAGCTGAAGAGCCCTCTCGAATTTGTTTAGCAGGTTTCCTATGGCTTGATGCCCTTCCTGTCACCAGTCACTTTACAGAGTGTACTGGGTGCATTTAACGTGTAGCTCACTAACTCTAGATAGGTTGTCAAGTCTTTGACTCATTTGTTGAGTTTTCTCGACTCTTTTATTCTGGCATGATTTCTACTGCAGGAAATATATAAATTGAATGAAATATATAAAGTTGAATATACTGAATTAAAGAGGCCATCCAGGTTTAAAGATTATTGCTTTTACAATTCATAAGAATATACATTGACAAAAATTATCTTATTGCAAACTAACACAAAAAATATGAAAACGTTTTAAAATATGAAATGTAAATATAATTGCTTTTAATTTTTTCTTATTTCTCTTTTAATATATTTAAAAATCAATCTTTCTCACTGTTCACACTGAATTTGCTGTTGCTCTTCAACACATATTTTCTGTAACACATTCCTTTGTAGATAATTCAGTTCCTTTGTACTGTAACTTAGATAAGTGTTTTAAATCAACTATTGGGTAGCTTGCCAGTATCTAATCCATTGTATAACTGTGGCGAGTGTTACTTATTATAGACCAATGAATGTCTAATAGCTGAGATTATATTATTTCAATTGCATTAGGCATGAATATTTGTTGTTTTATCTACAAAAGATAGTGGGAGGCAATTATTGTTGTGTTTTGGGGGAGGGGGGGGGGTCTTTTAAGAGGGTGTTGGAGTTTGCTTGAAATGTGTGTAAAATGTAAAAAATAGTTTTATTACCTTGCAGTTATTTAATGGTTCTTAATATTTCAGGATAAAATCCCTTCATCAAAAGAATAATTGGGGAAACTAATTCAGAGCATGATATGTGTTGTTGTCCTAAGCTACCGTTTTTACTGCTGTGACTCACATTTAACTTCACTTTCCTCTTCTTTAACATCTTTAAAACCATTCACAATGAGAAAGCTCATAATATTCATTCAGTAGTGCGAATTATATGTTTTCAAGCCGGCTAACTGTTCTAGCTTTTTCTTTGATCAGATGCATTCCAATATTAATATAGATATTGACAATCTAGTCTATATATCTGACATGTTATTAACCTGTATTGAACCTGTTCTGGATATCCATCAATAACAGTCAAGTTATTGAAATGGTGCTGTCATATTTTGATCAATGAATATGAATTCGTCTTGAGTATATTTCTGTTGAGACATTTCTATTATTGGAATGATGGTTTTGTTCTTAGGTGGCAAGTCCTCCTCATCATCATCACCATTTAATGTCTGTCTTCTCTGCTAGCAAGGGTTGGATGGATCGTGCCAAACATTGTCAGTATTTAAGAGGACCAGGGGCCTACATCTGAGTGCATTTTATTGTGGCATCAACACTAGGGGGTGGGGCATTATGTCTTTGACACAGCTGCAGTTTCCTCCTGACTGGCAGGGTTTCTACTACAGTTGGATGCCCTTCCTATTACCAAGTGCTTGTTTTTATTTTTGATGGGTGGAAGTATATAATTAATTGAATCGGTACCAGTATATTACTTAATTATTGATGTATTATTTATCTGAAATGGATGAAAAGGAAAAGTCCAGCTTGGCAGGATTTCACATTAGGAGATAAACTATATACAGGAAAGCCAGCTAATCCTGCTACAAGTTTTGTATAATTGCAAAATTACTTAGCATGATTATTTAAAAAAATATATATTGGCATGCTAACAGAACCATTTGTCTTCCTGTTGTAACTAGTCTTGAATTAAATGCTGAATTGCTAATTTATACAGGCTTATAATATTGGATGATATTTCTTATATTTCATATCATCGTCCAAAATATTGATCTTATATTTATTATTACTGTTTAGCTGCATTAGTTCAGATTTTGAGGATATAAACATAATATAAACCAGACAAACATTATTGATTTTGTAATTTATAACTTTAAGTCTTAGTAATCAGTAACCATTTAATTTTTTTTCCCCCCGTACAGTTGGCATCTTCTACAGAATTAGGCCATTTAATGGGGGTGAGTAAACAAAAGTACAAAGTATGTGTGGGTAAATATAACAACAGATGATGTTGTAAATATTTTAGGGTCTATGGATAGCTTGGAGATATAAATATGACCAATGCTTAATTTGAATTGTTAGAGATTAATAGCTGAAGGGTACAGAGTGAGAGTATCAAATTATATAGTATAATGATTGGGCAAGTGCTTAACTCTAGGTGGGGAAAGATAGGATGATGAGTAATGAGAGCAGTAAAAACAAGTAGATTAAATTGGATTAGATCAGCATAACATTTATTCAATTCAAAAGACCAGAAGCCATTGTACTAATGGCATAAGAAGCAAGAAGAAGGTTGCACAGTTCATGTGTGAGCTTGTAGTGAGATATGTTTGTACTGTTTATGAATCCCTGTAACTATCTAACTTATGGGTGGACATAGTGGATACCTCATTATTGATATAAGAGCAGCACTTCATTGGCAAAACTCAGGACTGAAGTATTCATCATCATCATCATAACCCTTTTACATCTATTTTCCATGCTGGTATTGATTAGAGGGATTATGTTATGAGGTTAGACAGGTCAGATGACTGCATTTTGCTCATACATTCCTTTTTTTGGCTTGGTTTCTTTGGCTGGATGCCCTTCCTAATACCCACCACTTAATGTCCTGTACCAGGTGTGTTTTATTGTGACACCACTACTACCACATGACAGGGTGGACTGGGTGTTTTATTATGGTACCACTAACACCACATGGCAGGATGGACTGGGTGTATTTTATTGTGGCACCACTAACCACATGGCAAGGAGGACTGGGTGTGTTTTAGTGCGTCACTCTTAATACCACTTGGTAGAAAGGTCCATGACATAGCACTAGTTTCAGAAATGGTTGATCAAAACTGGTAGATTTCAAGAGTAAAAATTCAGTAGACTATCGATATATATCATCATCTTCGTTTAACGTCCATTTTCCACGCTAGCATGGGTATATATATATATATATATATATATATATCAATCCTTGCTTGCAGAGAGAACAGACATTAAAATGACAACGATCATGATATATACATGTATGCACACATGCACACAACCTCTCATATTATTGATAAAGATATCCTCTGAGTTTCGTTCATTTTTATTTAATTTTCTATTTTATATACCTAAAGCGAAACATTCCGGTTTTTGTTTTGTTTCTATATTTAAATTTTCAAATATTTCTCAAATTGAAACACGTTCAAAGTTAGTGATTAGTAAGTTTTCTTGTTTTCAATTTTCTCATATTCATTGCATTACTTTCAAACGTGAAACAAAAATACTTTTTTTTATATTTCGTAATCCCTCTTAATCATTGATATCATTTTATAAGCTATAACTTTTTACACGCACATGTAAATCTCTTCAACATATTTTTCCTTAATACATTTTTTGCCCTATTTTTCTTTCTTTTACTCCCCATTTCTCATCTAACTAAAATATATTCAGATTTACTATTGTGTGACATGCTGTTTATTTTTCAACATTCCTCCACCCATTCACCTCCTTTTTTTTTTTTTTTTTTTTTTTTTCCGCCTTTATCTGTGTAATTCTTAACTTAGTTTGTTCTAGGTTAGCGATACATACATTTGTTTTGTCTATTAACAATTTAAAGTGCTTGTACGTTTCCGAAGTTTAAGGTCATTTTCTTTCTTTTTCTGCAACAACACAATGCCATGTCTGAATAGCAGAAGTATAACTTCCTGAAAGTCAGATACTGCCAGATGTAGGCACTGCTGCCAAACAGCAGCAAGGATACCCAAAACAAATATGTGGGTCACTCCCCACACTCCTACCTCATGTGAAAAAAGCTACACCAATGGCCCTGCAAAAAAGCATAGAGTAGACAAACCTTTAGTGACTGTTCCTTATCAGTTCTTGAGATCACCATTTCCTGTAATCCTTCACAATTTCATTAACCCTTTTGATAGTAACCTTACCCAAACCATCTCAATGTTTATGGTATACAACAACTCATTTATAAATGCTTATATTTAAATTCAAACTGCTCATCATAATTTTATTTCAGAATGTTTTAAGTTATGTTCCTAACACCATCTTACTAATAAAGTTAATTATTTTCCTAAATCCCACCAATTTTTTTCTTTTATCAATATTTTCAAAATTAATTTTATATATATATAGGCTGTCTTTCTCATCAGAAATATGGTAATGTAATGGTTAAGAATCATCATGGCAAATCTCTTGAATATTTAGATGGACTGTTTCGTTCATTGTTGTTTTAATGGCGAAATGTTCAACTGTAGGCAGTGGGAATAACTGTATAGATTAGTCCATAATGTAAATCCTGATTCCATAATACAGAATATCAGGTAGAATGCTTTACAATGTCCATTCTGGCTTTCTGAGTTCAAATCCCATCAAGCCCAACTTTGCCTTTCATTCTTTTGATGTCGATAAAAAAGATACCAGACCAGTATTGCGGTCAATTCTTTTTATCCCTTCCTTCCTCCTCCCCCACTCTCTCTTTCCTCTTCTCTGGAAGAAATCAGCTTTGTTCAGACCTGGCGAAGGGATGGGGGTCCAACAAGTTTAAGTGCCCAAGACATAACATATGTCACGATGGCACCCCTACAACTCTACCAAAAGTTAAGAATACATATTTATTTATAAACCTTTAATCATAATTTTAAGGCAGCGAATTGGCATAGTTGTTAGAATGTCGGATAGAATGTTTGATGTATTCGCTTCAGCTCTCTGAATTCAAATCCTGTCATGGTCAACTTTATCTTTCATCTATTCAAGGCTGATAAAAAAAAAGTACCAGTTTAGTACTGGGGTCAATTTTTCCTCTTTCTCACTTCCATTCTTTTACTCACTGGAAGAAATCTGGTGTATTCAGACCTAGACATTTAAAGATTGCCCAAGAAATGCCATATGTCAATATGATGCCCCTACCACCCCCATTAGGAGTTACAGGACCATACATACATACAATAATAATTTTGTGTAAGAAACTTGTTCTAAATACCAGCTTAAAAATGAGAAAGTTATTTTACTAAATCTCTCCAAATTCTTGATTATTTTCAAAATTATTTTAAAATCATAGGTAGTATCTTTCATAAGAAAAAGGTTAACAGAAAATATTGTTTATAAGAGAAGTATTATAGTCAGAGCTATAGTATTTTGTATTAACTCAAATATACTCTGAAATTACACACTTATAATCTTATGTGACCAGGAAACTAAATGTTGAGGAGAGATTGATTTCTGAATGTGGCAGAGTACTTAGATATTTACTGGTGTAATTCAAATTTGTCGTTGAACCTGTAGCAGCAGAGACTGCCAGCGTTCTTGGTCCCTGGACCATCTCCTTACTCACTATTATCGGGGTGGAGTTGGGCACCCACAAGAGTGAGCTCTACCTGTTGGAATGGTTATTTCAATGCCTCCCTCACCATCCTCTGAGGTAACATTTCTTTTCACTTGCACCTAGAGTTCTGCACACTAGAGAGCGTTCATTTTCCTGCACTGTCCAGGTTTGTATCGTTGAAGTAGCAATGTTAAAGTATTCTGTCTCAGAGATTTATTTTCGATAAATAGTTCGTACCTAATGGCATATACAACATTTAAGCTAGTAGTGGTGAGCCACAATCATTCAGCCACTACAGTGCAGTCAAATTATCCTGGCTTCTAATTAGATTATTTTGTCTAGACTCTTCAATAAACATACTATACTAATTGTTCAAGCATGAATCCATGAATTTTGTGCCAGTAGTCTAGTTCCTTAGCTGTCTTATTAACTCCAGTTCAAAACATTGTGAACTTTGTCACTCAAAATCTTTTCCCCACTAAGGAATCTTGTTTGCACTGCTGCTGCAACAAGACATTAATTACCAGATTTTTTAGAATATAAGTAAGATAAAAGGCTTATAACTCCTGATGGAGTCGTAAGAGTGCCATCCTGACAGTGTGTCTTTGGCATTTTAAACCTGATGGAGCCCATCCTGCTCCAGATCTAAACAGCCAATTTCTTCCTATGAAAGGAAGATGGAACAGAAGAGAGAGAGAGGAAGAATCAATCTCACTTTTGGACAGGTACTTTATTTATCGACCTGGGCAGGGATTTGAACTCAGGGTGCTGGGAGCTGGAGTGAGTACCTTAAAGAATTTTATCTAATGGCTCATTTTGAAGAAAATAAATTAAGTTCTACTTATACATGGCTTCAGTCAGTCTCAAAGTGCCCCTTAATCCTCTGCTTGGCTTTTGTATTGTATATTATTGTATTCATACCCTTGGTGTATAAAATATAGGCAGATTTTGACATCAAATTTTGCTGTAAAAAAAGTATCTTATACATCAGAATATATGGTATCTAGTATAGAGATAATATAGACATAAAATATGTGGTGATATTTGTTTATGAAAGTAATTATTGGCAATCATTGATTTCAAATAAATTACATATATAACGAGATTCAAAAGAGCTTTACTTAATACTAGTCGACCATTGCTGTCAATAATGCGGGTAATATCCCACTGAACATATTTAATTCTTGGACTCAAGGATTGATATGTCATATACACCAAGATTACTGAATATATGAATTATAAACCTGGGAAATTGTTTTGATAAATTTAGGGTTTGCATAAGAGAAACCCTATAGTTTATGTCCATTACTGACACGTGGAAGTGATTAAAGATAAAAATGATATTTTAGTTACAGCTTTCTATGTTTTTGAGTACCAAACCCGCCATGGTCAACTTTGCCTCTCATCCTTCTGGAATCGATGAAATACAGTACCAGTCAAGTACTAGGGTCAATATATTCCACTTCATCTATCTCTCAAATTGCTGGCCTTGTGTCAGTGTCGGACAAAGTGCTTAGAGGAATTTGTTCCAGTTCTTTACATTTCTTAGTTCAAATCCAGCTGAGGTCAACTTAGCCTTTCATTCTTCCTGGGTCAATAAAATAAAGTACCAGTCAAGTAATGGGGTTGATATATTCAACTTTCCTCTTCCTCTCAAAATTGCTGGCCTTTGTACCAAAATTAGAAAACATGGTGTTTGATCCCCCGTAGCAGCTGGTGATAACTTCTTTTTCCGTCTTTAAGGATCTTCACCCTATTTTGTAGCATCTCCGCACATAAGCACACCATTCTTTATATTGTCATTATTATAGCTATATATACTACTAACGTGGAGTTTTATATAAATCAGCACTAATAGTTATATGATGTAAACAAACACCCTTACATGGCTGATATTTTTTACAGTATTAACTCTTTTCTGATAGATCTACTTTTATGTTTACACAAATAAACTAATTAATTACCAAAAGAAACAAACAAAAAGATAATTAAATGTATTTTGGCTTTATTAAATATCTTTTGTATGTGCACATGCAGTGCAATACAATGTGACCGTACAACAGGAGGCACTAAAATAGATGAATAAAGATAAATATACTTTTTTTAAATGTTATATGAAACAGTTATCACTTTCTTTTCAAATCAAGGTTTGTTGTAAATTGTGGTGGCGTGGAGGTTACATATGTTTTTTTTTAATGCAAAATAAAACTATTTATTAATAACTGGTTGGCTAATGAAGCCGCCCTAACGCAAATGATCTTAATGACTAAAGTTGAGAAAATTGAAGTGCTAGAAATTGAAAATGTGGACCAAGGCTTCTGCGAAGAGGTATCTCTATCCACTTTATTTTATCTCCAGAGGTACTTTACCTAATTTTCTCAACTATTATTTATGGTTATTTGCATTGGGACAACTATAGTTCAAACTATTTGTTGTTTGACAAGTCACTACATATTTAGAAAAGGATATATCTTTCAATATTTTACTGAAATTCTATTAACATCTAAACATAGGCCTGGTCCATGCTATTTAATTTGGATTTAACAAAAATTTATCACTGGAATATATACTATTTGTTTTTACTAATAAGTAAACTAGACAAACTAGGTAAATATATATTTTAGACTTTTCTTTAAAACCAGTGTTTAGTGGATGGTAATAACTGGTCTTTCACTGTTAATTTTTTTAATTTGTTTTATATCTCTACACAACATAGTTTTTCCCTAAAATGTCTAAGATACATATATATCTATTACATTGTTGTAATTATGTACACAAGGTACATAATAAATATTAACACACCCTTCACAAATTGACAAGAATTAGTTTACATTGCCAAAATGAACGCACTTACCCTCTAAACATGTACGTAAACTCACTATTCTTAGTCAATAGATATTCTTTTTCTCATGACTTTTGCCGGACTAGTTTATAAAGTTTTAAAGAATTGTGAGGAAAAACAAAAACAATGTCAGATATGTTCAATGGATAGATAAAGATCTCATATTTGAGATTGTTCACTTTTAGAATACATGCTTGCATATACATATATATATTATATATAGAGAGAGTGAATACATACTTGGATGGATGCATATATATATATATATATAGAATACATGCTTGCATACAATTGATCAATAAATCAGTTAAGTTCTTGCAACTGGTGTAGTCAGTTGTTGGGGTGCCACTCAAGATGTTTGACTGTGTGTCCATCATGGCATTTCAGTTGGCCTTAGAAAAGCTTGACAGTGCCCATCTCCTCTCCAAGAGATTTTCATATTCAGTATCATTACATTCTTAGATAGAGATAGATGACTATTAGTCTTGCCAACTGAATAAAGTATACTTCACTGAGGAGGTCTAATAAGACCAAAACATAGCTATTGCTTTCACCAGTGGCTCTAAGATCAAAATCTCACTACTGCAGTTTCTGTTTTCCAAAAAATTCCAATTCTTTTATTGCAGTTCTCTCCTTGGCTTGCTTTTAGATTATAACACACCCAAAGGGCATTTTTGCCTTTTATCATCATGGATAATCTTTTCAGCTCACTATATTACACTTGGTACCATGCCCCCTTCTTTTGTGCCCCTGTGGCTAATAAAGAAATATATATTACACTTGGTACCATGCCATATTTCTTATTGAATCCTTACATTTTTTTTCTTTTTACTTCAGTTTGGATTAAATGCTTCAGAATTTGTTCTAACTCTCTCTCTCCAGTTTGAGTTCAAATTTTACTAAAGTCAACTTTGCCCTTCATCCATTCATTGTTGATAAAAAAAAAAGCACCAGTCAAGGGGTGGAATTGTTAATGAGTTACTATCTGATTCGACTCAGTGTGTTCTGAGTTCAAAATTTCACCTCCTGGAAAGACCAATGGAAACATTGTTTCTTTGGTCCAATCCGATGATCTATTGGTTTTTTTTTTTTTTTTTTTGTTTTGTTTTTGGATTGTCCTGAAATTGTTAAATGCTGTGTTCCTATGTAATTGTGGTTTTGATGGAATAACTGTTTGTTGTTGCAGACTTTAGCTGTCACAGATGACACCGTACTTGAAGCACATAATGAAGATCCGGCTCTTATACAGATGCGTTTGATTGATGATGGAGGTAAATCAATTTTTCTTCTTTCTTTTTACTTTCGTTAGAATGACAGATAAAATGCTTTGTGGTATTCATTTCAGCTCTCTGCAGTTCAAAACACGTCAAGGTCAACTTTAATTTCATCCATTCAAGGTTGATAAAAAAGTACCAGTCTAGTACTGGGGTCTATTCTTATTCTATATCTCTTTCTCACTTCCTTTATCTTATACTCTATCCTTCTCTGGAAGAGATCTGCTATGTTCATTAGAAATATGCTAACAAAAGGGCTAAAAGACCTTTGGAAGAAGCAAGGAGTTGTGAGATTTTCAACTACTAAATTGAATATAGCAAACAACTCCCACAAGAAGTCCAAGCACAGTAAAGATAACCCCTTTACCATATTTTTAATGAAATACACTGCCAATGTGTTTTAAATTAATTTTGAAAATAACCAAACATTTGGAAGAATTTAATAAAATAACAAAATTTTCCATTATTAAGCTAATATTTAGAACATGAAAATAAAATTTCTAAAATAAGTTTTATATGAAAATAAACATTATAAAATGAGCATTTTTATTTCATAAATCCTGGCTGGTTTCTGTTTATCTCCATAAATAATTAACTTTTATAGTTCTATAAAATAAACAAATTTATTTCTTTGTCTTTTTGTTGTGCCTTTCAGTAAATTATGTTATTTGCATGTGTATCCAAGTTAGAATAAGTACATCATATCCCTGCATTTCATAAGAAGCAATTTAAAGGGTTGGTGTCAGGAAAGGTAAAACTATTATAAATAATAATAATTATAATAAATAATAATTATAAACTATTCAAAATAAATAATAGCTGTAAAACATTACCCCAGAAAGTTCGGTCCAGCCCATGTCAAAATATATAGAGGTGGAAAGAAAAATCTACATGCTTAAGTAGTTGCTAATAGAATGGGTATCTAACAAGTGTTCAAATTATTCACATTTTTATCCTGCTAAAAAGATATAATGTCATTCTGTGTTAATTGAGACCAACAGGGCTGCAATGTCTTGAAAATCAATAACAATAACAACTATTCAAATATGTGACAGTTTTGTTAGTAATTTGGCTGGATATTGTGAGAAAGACTGATGAAACTACTCTCTCTCTCTGACATTTTGCTAGAGACTTGGTCTACAGATTTTGCTTGTTTCACACATTCCTTAACCCTTTAGCATTTAAACCGGCCGTATCCGGCTAGAATTCTCTCACCTCTTTCTGTTTAATTTGTAAGGTATTGTTTTCAAAATAAATAATATCAAAATCTCAGATTCAATATTATGTGAGATAATTATGAGGTAAAGCCTTTACCATGAAAATACAATAGTATATATAGAGTAATGTAAATACTAAAGGGTTAATGCAACATCAGTTAACTCTTAACACCCTATAATGGTTTAGTAGAAAATATTTTTAAATGGGTTTAATTCAAATATTTATAGTATCTCTACTAGTGGACAGATTGTTTTGAGAATTTGTAGTATTAGAGTAAAAATTTCAATATCTAATGTGAGGCAAATAATGAGTGCAGTTTTGTACTTTTCAGAGATGTCTTACTAATGTTATTTTATATGTTTTGTTAATTCAAATGTTTGAACTATCTTTACTAGTTGACAGATCATTGTAACAAATTGTAGTATTAGAGTAAAGACTTCAATTTTTAATGTGATACAGTTTCATGTTGTATAGGATGTCAAGTAGTGTTTATGACTTCAATCCCACCCACCCACAAAAAGTTTTTGTTTTGTTTTTTGTAAACAACAAATAATCACATAAGAGGTACCAACTGTTTCAAAGAAACACTGCTAAGAAACTGTTGACCTTTTCATGCTACTTACTGCATTACACTTGAACATATTGCAATTCTGGTGACTATTGTTGCTTTGCTGGGATGACTCATGCATAAGTAACAGATATGTGAATGTTTAGAAAAGTTGAACTACATAAACTATATAATCTGTCAAATTTAAAGTACTTTATTTCAATAGAATTAGATGCATGACATAGGCTGGTCTGACAAAATATAATTTTGGTCAATATTATTTTTAGTAAATTTACTATGAAGAAAATTATGTGAAGGTAGTTCAGTTTTAAAAAGAAATTTGTATTTAATATTGTCAAATCTCTCTTGTTAATATTAATTGCTTCATTAGGATAGCATTTGATTAGAGTTTGCTCCTGGATTGAACTGTTTGTAATGTTTGTTTATTAGTTCATTAGTTTATCATAATTTTTTTCTTCTTTTTCTATCTATCTTGTCTTTAACCATTTTTTCTTTTGGCTTTCCTTTCATTTAATCAATCAATCACCGTGTCCATTTTCCAGCTAGCAAGATTTGGGTGGGTTTTCACTGTTTGCATCTTGCTTCGATGCATTCCCATCTTCTACTAAGTGCATTTTATTGTGGCACAGCTATGGAGTCTTCCTGGTCCTTTGATAGGTTTACAATGGCTGGATACCCTTCCTTATTGCCAATTGCTTTGCAGAGTGGACTGGGTGTGTTTATAATTTAGATCACCAACACTAGGAAAGTTGTGTTATTAACACAACTGAAGAGTCTTCTTAACATTTTTAGTATAATTTCTACAGTGCGTTGCTTGTCTTATCACCAACCACTTTATATCTTTTATGATTAAAACCTATTTATCAATGCATGTCATCAGAACATTGGATAGAATGCTTTGAAGTTGATCATAAAAAGTACCAGTCCTGTACTGGGGTTGATTCTTTCTCTGTGCCTACCTCTTTCTCTCTAACTTCAAACCTGGAGAGAATACAGCCTCTGCCAAGTTTGAAAAGTTCCCAATGAAGTCACGACAGTGGCCCTACAGTAACTCTTGATGGAGTTGTAGCTTCATACATAGATACATATATCAATGCATTTCAACAGAATCTGGGAATTGTATTCTCTGTCAGAATATTCAGAGCAACAGGAATGTTATTCAAAATTCCCATGCTAGCGTGGAAGATAGATGATGATGATGATGTCTACTCGGAAGGAGACTAGAGATATTTTTCTGTGCTCACATGATGCATAGTATTTAAAATATACTGTTACAGCCTACTTTTCCTTTAACCCTTTAGTCTACATTACTCTATATTTACTATTAAAGGTTTTATTGCACATAATATCAAATCTACGAGATTTTGACAACAATGCCTTAACATAAGTATGAGTGACCAGTTTGAACAAAAAGAAGTGGGAGAATTCTGGCTGGATACGGCCGGTTTAAATGTTAATGGGTTAAACAGATCATTTATTACCATGGTGTCTGTAAGAAATTGAAATCTTTGTTTTTAGATTCATGTCTTTTTTTTATACTTTATTTCCATAATGTTAACTAATTTAGGCACAGGGCCAGCAAATTTGGGGGAAAAGGCAAAGTTAATTAAATTAACCCCAGTACTTGATTGGTTCTTTATTTTATTGACCTCAGTAAGATTTGAATGTAAAGGGATGTAACTATATGCTGCAAAGCATATCTGACACTCTACCGATACTGTGAATTCACTACTTAGCTATTTGGGTTGAGGGACTGGGAATTTAAAAACAATTCTTTGTTGAAGTGACTTTGTTTCCTCACAAGAGATGATGTAAGTATACCCAATTCATATTTGCTATATTTCTGTTTGGCTATTTGTACATAATTTATAAGTGTAATCTGATTATGGGCTTTATTATACTCTGATGAAATTAGTTTATTAATTTTCATTAGTCTGTATGCTTTATAAGCCAAGATAACTGTCACTGAAAGTGGTGTGTGCTTGTAAATAAATATACTTATATAACACACTATATAACCATTTAATTTGTTGAGAAATTAGGCAGGAAGCTACCAAGTACTGCTAAAATGAAAGCAATGTTTATGTTGCTTTCTTTTATAATCAACCATAATAATATGCCATGTCTATTTCTCTATATATATATATATATGTCTGTAACTCTTTAAAGTTTAACATACATACTCTGATTTCCTACTTCTGTCATATTGCTACAATAAGAAGTTCAGTTTCCAGTCACGAGACCCTAGGTTCTAACCCTACATTTGTCCCTATAAATAGTTATTTCTCCAAAGTTACTCATACATGCTGAACATTTATGTAATTATAACCTAGAAATAAATTATTAAAATACCATTCTTATCTTAATCAATTCCACTTGTCAGAAATCAACATAAACTATTGGGTTTCCCTTACGTAAACCATAAATTTATCAAAACGCAAATATCCCAGTTTGTAATATTGTTCATATATCCAGTAATCCTGGTATATGACATACCAATCCTGGAATCCAAAAATTAAATATATTCAATGCTACTGTCATCATTATTGATGGCAAGGAGTTGCTAGTATATTATAATATACTCTTTAGAATGTTTTGCTTTGCGGGATGATTATTACTTATATATATTAACAAGTGCGCTAGCAGCCGAAGTCTATGATATATCTGTATAAATACAGTGTATCATGCAGTTTACTCGAGAGAAGACTACATTGGTATGGTCACGTGATGCGCATGAAAGACAACAGACAGCTGTATAAAAAAGTGCAGGGCGATCAAAATAGGTGGAAGCTACGGAGTAAGCAGACCCAGAAAAACCTGGGACAATTTGATAAATTCCGACCTTACACACTTACACCTGACCGAGATCTTTGGCGCTATGCAGTAATACAGAAAACCAGCCTTGCCTAAGTACAAAGCGAAACCTACAGTCAGTAGGCACCTCCTAACCAAAAATACACCCCCATCCCACTACCCCCTCCCCTTTCTCTGTAAAGTTATGTTGGTACCACAACATCCAGCCCTAAATAAATGAGGTTGTGTAGGTGTCACGACAAAAAAACACAGTCCACGCTGTAATGTGGCCGTGTAGGTAACACGGTAAAAACCTCCCAGTCCACACTGTAAACGTGGTTGGTGTTAGGAAGGGCATCGAGCCGTAGAAAACCCGCCAGACAGTCCTATACAAGCAAGACAACCAATCTTGCCTCACGTGGGACAATTCCCATCTAAACTCATGCTAGCGTGGAAGATAGACGTTAAATGATGATGTATAACCGAGACTGCATCAGTGTGTATATACTTCAAAATAATACTATGAGCGAATGGGTATATATACCCACCAAATACATTATATACATGCCTTCTGATAAGGATCCACTTAGATCCAAAAATCAATTAAAGGTGTTTATCATTAAGTACCAGTAATGCACTGGGTAATTGCTGGCCTTTACATTGTGTGTGTGTATATATACTACTGTGGAAAAATGGACGTTAAACGGTGATGATGATATATGTATATAAAATAGAAAGAGACTATGCATCGTAAACAAAGTTGATTTAATATCATAACAAAGAAGTAAAGTGGAACAATCATATGCAGTGTTGTTACCATATACATTATGTTTGTCAGTTTGTGTTAAGAGTGATTTATCAAATCTGTCAAGTTGTTGTGGACTTCCAAACACAACACCAGATTTCTACATCATTTTCTATTTTTATAATGGTAAACATTCTTTTCAAGAAGTAGTATGAGTAACTAGTAACATGGAATTTATTTATTTATTTTTAATTTATAATCTGGTCACCATTTTTTTTTCCATGTCAAAAGCCCCATTGAATTAATTTGCATTCATCTAAGCTTAGATAAAAATAGTTACTCAAATGTTTATCAGTTGTAGCAATCTTAGCTAGTCAATAGCATATGTTTTTGTTGTTGTTGTTAATTAGTGGAGTTGTACTTAGCTATAGTTTTTCATTGATATCAAGTAAGATAGTACATTTCAAGATCAATTGTTATTTTTTTTAAATATATCTTTTTATCTAACCAGTCTAACCAAACATGGTTTTGAAAAGTCAATATGATGAATACATTGTTATATTGATATTTTCCCATGGAAATGTATTTGCCAACCTATTGTATTGTGTACATACTCTCACACACATGCCATAACTTTGAATGCCTATCAGTTTTTTTTGTGTGTGTGTGGATTTTTTACGTTGCCTTTCAGCTTATAGTGAAGTTATGATCCTTTGTAACACACATCCATTGTCTATGTTCATCATCACAGCGTCTATTTTCCAAGCTTGCATGGGTTAGATGGGTTGACACACTGAGGCTAGACTAGTGTGGTGACCACGTCCTGATTGTACAAACTGTTTTGTACTTAGTTTCTACAGCTGGATGTCAACCATATTACTGCATGTACTGGGAGCATTTTATCGTGACCCTGGCACAACCTTACAGGTTGAACTGGGTGCTATTCACCATGGCACCAGCACTACCACTTTACAGAGTTGACTGGGTGCATTTTATCGTGGAACCAGCACAACCTTCTTACAACACTAGGAGCTCAATACAAAATATATTTTTGAAACGGTTCAAACTGAGAAACGACCAATTAATAAATCTTTATCTATTGTGATATGAACTTCAATAATATGGCAGTTTGGTACTGATAACTAGAAATACATAATATACAAAATTAGAAGCTTAACTTTTTTTTATACATCATCACCAGGTTCCAGGTCTGTTCCAGACATCAGTGATCATGGCTGTCAGTGTTCTGAATAAGGTCCTATTTTCATTGATGTATTTATTCAGGGTGTCTGTAAATGTCGTTTTTTCTCTTTCTTCCTTGTCTCCTCTTTCTAAAGATCTTGCCACAAAGAATCAACTTCTCCAAACCATCTCTTCTGTTTATGTACCCAAAGAAATCCGACTGCCTCTTTATACAAACCTAACCAAAACCACCTCTGGTTCTATGAAACAAAACTTACCATCATAATTTGATATAAGAACCTTTTGTTATGTTACAAATACCATGTTAATAATGAAATAATTGTTTGTTTTGTTTTAGTAAATCCCTGCAAATTCTTCATTAATTAATTCAAACACAGTGTATTTAATAATATGATATGAACTTCAAGGTTGCAATGCTTCAGAGATCTCTTGTAAGGAATTTCCATTATTAGAACATGTTTGTAATGGTGTTTCTGAGATCTGATACAATATTGTGGTATTAGTCTTATATATCAGGATTAAGTTAAGTAGTTGTTTGTGCAGCCTAATTGCATAACAGAATTTGTGTTTCTTTATCTAATACAGTGTGATGATGCTTCATCAAGTTGGTCATCTTTGTTGCCAACAGAGTACATCATCATTATTATTATTATTTAACAGCTGTTTTCCCTGCTGTCATGGGTTGTTATAGACCAAGTTAGTATTTAGAGCTACTGACCTCTCAGACAAGCTGGAACACACTTGTAACATTTGTGTTGGAGAGAACACATATATATACACACAGGTAAAATTCCGTTATACTGAAAAATTTGTTATAATGGTATTCGGTATAACAAAATTGTTTTCAATCCCTGGCCATATGCTCAATGTGTTAGGTTAATCTTGTTACAATGAATTTTTTTTATACTCTATGAATTTAGTTATAATGAAATTTTATAATATATATATATATATATTTAGGAAAAATGAACACACCTGCTTTTTTTCTTGAAGAACATTTTTAGTTTCTGCCCCAACTCATTCCCTTCTAGCTTTCTATTTCTTATTTACTTCCTCATTTTATATTCTGATGAAGGACTAGTGTCAGAAACGTTAAGACTATTCCTACTATATTAAGCATGAAACTAATATATATTTCCATTGACCTTATCATTTTGTCTCCCCTCCCTCATACTTTTCACACACATACACATATAAGCTCTCATAACATACAAACTATATCATTCTGTTGTTTGAACCCTGTCTACAGGTGAACTAAATACCTCTCACTAGCTAAACGATAGCACAATCTAGCAGCAGATAATGATGGAAGTAGTAGAACACTGAAAAAAATGTAGAATAAAATGAGGTAGTAAGGGTTGGCTGGGTGTAATGGATAGGGTAAAGAGGGTTATGGTTGGTTGGGTGGAAGGGATAGGGTAAGGAGAGTTATGGCTGCTTGGGTATAAGGGATAGGGTAAGGAGGGTTAGGGCTGGTTGGGTTTAAGCAAAAGAAAATGAATAACCAGCTGGAGAAAGGTAATTCTGAAGTTCATAAAAGGCTCTATTACTTATGTTTTTTTTTTGTTTTGTTTTTGTGCTTTTCTTTCACCTATTTTGCTCCTGGTTTAGGGTCCGCACCTGCACCTCTTGGTGGGGGTGTAGCAAGTGCCAACTTGAAATTATAAGGGATTTTCTAAGATACTTTATGACAGCATATCTTGCTAATTATCTGATAAAGAATATTCAACTTCGGCTGTTAAGTGAGCAAGGTAAACTTAATTTGCTTTCTGGTTTCAGAGATCAACATTCTAGCAACCAAGCTGCACTAACTTATCTGTTAGGTAATGTTAGTTCGGAAATTATAATTCACTTCTACTCATGACTTTTACTTGATAGCTTTAAGTTTTACAGTTAGTTGTTATGCTACAGTGGTATTTTCTAAATAGCCAATTTAAACTGCTGACTACAAACTAGTTATTTAAAATCTGTGTAGTATATCATTGACTATGTGTGGTTAAGATGTGAAATGATTGATTGATCTCGGGCCAAAATCAAACACTACAATTGTTCAGACAAAACATCGGTCAATGCAGCTACCACTTTTATTTTACAGTCAGTCAACTGGTTTATCTTAAGAACATTAAACTATCATTTGTAAAAGCTCCAACCTCTAAACCAGGTGTACTAACAAGCCTTTTAAGCATTTAATTCTTTGCTAAAAACAGGGGTTAGCCTTGCATACTTCATATTGATTATCGGGTCTTTTATTTAGGCAATAGTTTACATCGAGCTGACCTTCCTGGCACCAACCATTTTAGCCACCTATTGCAATCAACAGGGATATGGTGTATGAATTTGTAAACCATGTGTAAAAAATATGCTTGCCCACATACCTTCAATGGTTTTTGCTGTTATTGATTTTCATAAAAAAAACATAACCTAATTGAATTTTAAATCATTGCTTTTACTAAAGTGTATAGCCATAATAATTGTTTCTATTTTAGGCACAAGGTAAGCAATTACCCAGTACATTACTGGTACTATATTTTATCGACCCCGTAAGGATGAAAGGCAAAGTTAACCTCAGATAGCCATAATAATGAAGTCATTTTTGCTTCCATTTGTAGCCATTTCACATCCTTAACACTTTTCGGAAAGATACACTTAACTCCTAAGCTCATTTCTATGCCTTTATAAATTAGATTATTATCCTACATCATTATTTCACCGAGGGCGGTGGATTGGCAGTATCGGTAGAGGGTCGGACGCCATGCTTTCTAGCATAGTTACGTCCCTTTACAGTCTGAGTTCAAATCCCGCCGAGGTTAACTTTGCCTTTCATCCTTACGGGGTCGATAAAATAAAGTACCAGTAATGTACTGGATATTTGCTGGCCTTGTGCCAAAAGTAGAAACAATTATTTCAGTTGTAGTGAAAATTTAATTTAAGAGCTACTGCAGTGCTAGAGCTCCACTAGCCAGTAAGCAGGGTGATTTTCTGGGACATTTTGTGGTTAAAAAAAAAAAGGGGTATTTTATAAGCTGTCAAATATAGTAATTCTCAAGGAGATTCAGCATAAGTGTGACAACACTGGCTGTTTGAGTTACAGGTGGTACAGTCTACTCAATTCCACTATAAGCCATCTGTTGATCTGAGGCTAGTCTACTCAATTCCACTCTAAGCCAGCTGTCGATCTGAAGCTATGATAAATGACATTTGCCCAAGATGCCATGCAGTGTGATTGAACCCAGGACTTAAGGATTGTGAAGTGAACTTCTTAGACATTCACCCATTCTGCATCCACTAAGCAAGTACAGATTTACAGTAAGATTTATGGAACACCATCATTGCAATAATTTATTTAAAGAAGTAATTGTGATTTTTCTTTTAATAAGGAATTTTTATTCTTAATCTGTGGTAGTGATGGTGCCACAATTATTCATCATGGCACCACCGCTGCCACCTGATAGTGTATACTGGGTGTTTTGTATCATGGCATCAACACTCACTTCAGTGTGAGCTGGGTGTATTTTATCTTGACACCAGTCCTACCACTTCAATCTGGTTGAGTACATTTTGTTATGGTACCAACACTATAAGGGAAATGGATGATAAATACAGATATACAGTGAAATTCCATTATAATGAAATTCACAGGGTATAAAAAAACATTAGTTGTAGCGAAAAATTCTTTTTAACAAGATCGACAGAAACAAATCGAGTTTTGTTTGTTATTAACAAAAAAAAATGTCATTATATTGAAAAATTCGTTTTAATGGTATTTGTTATAACGGAACTTTACCTGTATATGCAGATACATTGATATGTCTGTAGATGTACCTGAATAATAGGTTGCGTTGGGGTAGGTGAAAAACAGACATTTAGTATGTAGTAGTAATAGTAGCAGTGGTTGTGGTCATCATCATCATTATGACAGTTATAGTATGTTGTGTGGTGATGATCACAATAGCTCTCACTAAAAGTAGTAAACTGCTTTCTGAAAACGTTTTTTGTACCCAATTAGATTAATTACTTTGTATAGTAAGTAGTTAGATCTATGGCATCTTCCAGTCACTTCCCACCTCCCCATAATCTAAATTACTTGCTTAATCTTTAGCTTACTCTTAATGCCAAACCTGCATGGATTTGTTTATAAATGTGAAATGAAAGTTATCTTTTTTTTTTTTTTTTTTTTGTAAAGTAAATACCGCATATAACAACTCAGTTGATAATATAATTAGTGCAGGCAATAATTTCTAAGCTGGTGCAGATGTAAATCCCCTTACAATATATGTTTATATATTTAGGTCAATGCTTTGAATTAGAGAATATTTTTGATGGTAGTCATTTCATCTTTTAACATTTTTCAGTTTAACCCCAAATCAGTGAACCATAGAAATCATCATCATCACCATTTAATGTTCATTTTTCTACACTAGCATGGATTAGACGAGTTGTGCCTTGCTCATACAGAACCTGTTTCTGGCTTGGCTTCTACGGCTGGATGCCTTTCCTAATGCCAGCCACATTTACAATGTGGACTGGGTGCTTTTTATCGTGACACTGAAACAACCACTTTACTGTGTGGACTGAGTACTTTTTGTCATGTCACCAAAACTATCTCTTTACACTGTGAACAGAAGGCTGGGATGAAGTGGGGGTGTTAGGAAGGAGGGGGGTCTTAGGGTTTGGGAGGTGCATGGAAAAGGGAAAGTGGTGGGTGCATACTAGATGTATGCTTCAACCTGTGCAGATGAGACAGTAGGTTTTCTGTTTTGGAATCCAATTTTTCAATTTTATGCTCCTCTATTTTCACACACAAAATGAAATTATGGTTGCTGATATATTATCTGATATTAATTGGCAGTATCAGTAGAGAGTCGGACACCATGCTTTGCAGCATAGAGTTAGTCCTTTATGGTCTGAGTTCAAATCCTGCCAAGGTTAACTTTGCCTTTCATCCTTACAGGGTCGATAAAATAAAGTACCAGTAATGCACTGGGTAATTGTTGGCCTTGTGCCAAAAGTAGAAACAATTATTACATTTGTCATTAGGTCCTTTGAGGCATTGCTTTATAGCCAGATGCCCCCTTCATGGTCTAGTGGATGAGTGAAGTATTGTTGAGAGAGATAGGGAGACAAACAAAAAAATAATTTGCAGAGGATGATGAGAATAGAACCAATGGTGAATATTGTGATGAGAAATGGAATGAGATGGTTGAGTCATGTGTTGAGGAAGGATGGAAAGGAATGTGAAAGGAAATAGAGGAAAGAGAGGAGAACATTGTCATGGGGTCTGTGTGGCTCACTCTTGCTTTAGCAGAGAAGGTCTTTAAAATGCTTGTTATGGAAAATAGACGTTAAATGATGATGATAGAAACTAAACTTAGGGCCAGTTTCAGGCAGTTTGGTATCAAAAGAGACTAAGGTTTGAACAATTGTGAATTTAAGTGACATTCTATTAAAAAAAATAGGTTGTCATAGAAACCATGTTCCTAGTACATGTTCTAAAGGGGTTAGCATTGGGAAAGACATCTAACTGTAGAAACCAAGCTAAAACAAAATGTATGAGTAGGACCGACTCACCTGACTGATCAGGCCTTAGCACATGGCAGCCTATACAAACATGGAAAATAGACATTAAACAGTGATTATGATGAGCGTCTGAATAAAATCTCCAATGCGAATGAAGCCTTTGTATTCTGATGAAAGGAAATTACTTTAAAGCTGTTCTGTTAAGTCAGAACTACATGCATCTGTTAATCTCATTTTGTTCTGATGTTATGTTCATTAAATCTTAGATCGAGTATTCTGATGAATGTGTTGTTAGAATGATTCATACATGTAGTGTATTATAATACTTTAAAATTTGAAAGAAAATGAATGCAGTATCACATAACATTTAAGTTATATTGTATTTTCTAATGAGCTTTTATACATTTCTCTTTAAAATGTTCATGTTGAAAACTCGCGATATTTACTCTAGCTTTATACAACTACATTATCACATTGTTTTAATATTGGCAAAGTCAAACAATTCAACATCCCTGCTTCCTGATTCTTGCAGGATCTCAGTATGAAACCCAACACTCTAATATCTAATAAGATTAGAATTTTTTTAAAAACTAACTTATGATGATGAAATCATCACAGTGTACCAGCTATTTTTTATGCTTGCATGAATTAGACAGGCCAAGTGACTATGTCTTGCTCACACATTCCGTTTTTCACTTGTTTTCTATGGCTTAATGCCAATCATTTTACAGTGTGTACTGGGAGCATTTTTTGTATGACTCTGGCACACAGCATAATTGTCATACTTGTTACACTGGACAGACTAATGTTGTTCATTAGGCCTACAACAGTCCTGACTGAGCAGGCCTTTAACATTGCATATCTAGGAGTACATTATCTGTGTTCCTTCCTTTTCAGAGTGTTGAGTTAGTAATTTGAGAAAGATTTGTGTATTTCTAACAGGTCAAGGAATTCTCTTTAAAATTTATCAGTAATTAAATACAAGAGGAATTGAAATATAGACTTATGATAAGGGAAATTCTAATTTACAGAATAACACATTAAGTCTTAATTTGAAAGTACACTTCACAAGTCTGCAAGAATTGTGTGGTTTAACCCTTTTCTAACCAAACCACCCCTGGTTTTGCAATAGAAAGTTGTTTATTTTAAAGTGTTTATATTCATCTAAAATACCTCCAAATTCATGATTATTTGAAAATTATAGGCCGTCCTTCTTCAGAAATATGGCAACAAAAGAATTTTGGAAGATCATACATATTTGCATATTGTATAGCCCTTATGAAACAGACCTATAATTAAGTGTTTGTTTATTCAGTGTCTCCAGGGCTACATTATCCAATGTATCCTTCCAATTTTTTAAAACAGTATGGCATGATTTAAGAGAGATTTGACTGCTTTATTTAGCTGATCAGCCACATAATGACTCTCTTATTGGCTTGTATATTGTGTGTGGTTTGAGACCAACCTATTTCAAATTGTTCATATTAAAAGCTTCCATCATAATTTAAAAAAAAAAAAGAAAAAAAAAAAATCAAATGATGTTTCTAATAACAGCTTCATAGTGAAAATGTTAGCTATTTTATTGAATCTCTCCAATTCTTAAAAATTATTTGAAACATATTGCATTACAAATATGGTAACAGAATGGTTAAACATCTGAAGTGGTGCTTCAGTTATTCTCTATCAGTTTGTTTTACAAAGTTTTGAGTAGATTAAACTTTGACCTTTTAGCAGTAAAGGCTGAATATAAATAAATAAATTAGCATAGAATTATAATGGAACATAACTACCTGAAGGTCAGAGGAGGACTCCAAAATCTAAACATGGTAACAGATGTCTCCAGCTATTAGTTTTCACACTGTTGCTAGATTACCTATGTACAGAAAACTTATTCAGCATCACCCACAGGCACGAGTCCTGCGAGATGGAGTGGCTGTTCCAGCGCATCTCCCTTACCGTCCCCCGGAGTAATGTATTCTCCATCCTGTCAACCTCCACCGCTTGGTCCTGGCTAAGTTAGTTGGAGGTGGAGGATACTCGTTTGTTGTTGGTGTAATATACAGGTGGCAGTCAGGAACAACAGCTCAAATTTGAAACAAAAGTGTGGATAATAGAAATGTTATTTCATATAATAAAGTTATTCTTTAAGTATAACTGCCATATCTATGTAGAAATCTGTTCCTCCCTCCCATTGCAAGCTGTAAAATATTTCAGCATGTGCGTAATAAGTGTGATAGTGTACAATCTGGCCATGTTCAACAGTAACACTAACATCATATTAATAATGAACCAGCTGGATATTTTAGATGCTAGATATGTGAATGTCCCCCAGAAGCTATGTGGTGGTTAGTAGAAAAAAGAAAATGAAAAACAAAACATGTATGATAAGGTTAGCTGTGCAATCTAAATCAACAGCAGTTGATGTTCTTTAATGAAGGTAATCCTGACAGCTTAAAGAAGACAAACCCAGCTCACAGCATGATTTAAACTAAATGAAGATGAAAAACTGGCAAGACAACATCTGTATACTGAAATAACATACCATTGTTTTCTACAATGGAATATGTCAATGGAAAAGCAGGTGCAAAGAAAATAGCAAAAATTTATTCTGTCAATCTCAGGGATATTGAAAGGTCTCATACTTGTTTGTTATTCCATATTGTAGCTGCCATAAGTTATACAGATTTACAATCTGTAAATGGTAAAAGATTTTGAAACATTTCAAAAAGCAGCAGACAAACATCATCATCATCATTTAACGTCTATTTTCCACACTTGCATGGGTTAATCATGTCGTCCCATTATTAGACAAGTTGGGTCAGGAGACTGCGTCTTGCTCATCCGAATCTGTACACAATTTACTTATTCTGAATGTATGTTAGCTTAAAGTTAACAGCTTCTATGCCAATTTCTATTTGTGAAAAATAGTCAAACAAGTTTTGCATAAAAGCCCCTTGAGACAGATGAACAGCACCACCTGTGGGACTTGAACTCACTACCATTACATGGCACTATAGCTGCCCAGCATGTGGTAGATGTGAATTCAAGTCCCACAAGTGATGTTCATTTTTTTCCATCTCTAGGGGTTAAACTTGTTCAACTATTTTGTAGCAGATAATTTTAAGCAAATATACATTGAGAATTCATAATTTGCTCAACACTTCTTTAAAATAATTGTTTCTTTACAATTTACTTCATAATGATAATGACTAAATGAGATATGTCCACAAAAAAGCTGCAGATATTGATATGCCATTTCAAGAGTTCTCTTATGGAAATATGTAGAAATTCTTCAGCTTGCAGTAAACATAAGAATTACTGTCTTTCTTGAGCAATGAAGATGTAAGCAACTTTTATGGAAATTCGATCAAGAGAAATTTGTTTTATTTAATTAGATTTTAAGTTAACTATCTTTATTTTCAAAATTAGTATTCGGTAAAAGCATTATGAAATTTAAAAAGAATTATAATTATTTCACCTTATAACAATTACTACAATGACGAAAATACGTGTGTGTGTGTGTGTGTAAACGGAAACAACACAACACAATAAATAGATATATTAGTTTAACGCTTGATATAGTAAGAATTGAGTCTTTACGTTCTGTACATTTGTCTTTCATAAAAGAAAATAGAATGAAAAATAAAAGCAGGTGTGTATTTAGCCAACCATTTTGGAGAATGTAAATGAGGTTGGCGTGAGGAAGGGCATCAGCTGTAGAAACCAAGCCCAAATCAGTTCTGTATGTGCAAGACAGTCACCTGATTGCCCACAACTGCGTAACTTGTCTAACCCATGCTAGCGTGGTAAAATTGACATAAAACGGTGATGATATATGTCATCATTATCACCGTTATATATAAATGATTCAGTTCGGAACTAGCTGTTGAAACGGCAGGGGTCCCTACTCTCTCACACACACACACACACACACACATGCATACATAGTTTATTATGGCCAAGTCAGTGTCACACAAACTCAAGTGTAACAGGACACTGACTTGGCCTTAATAAACAATATGTATGTGTGTGTATGTATATATATATTCCCTCTTAAAATTTACCATGAAATTATATTGACTTGTGATGGTGGGGTGTGTGTATTGTTTGAACTGTGATGTTGGTATGTACTGTTTATCGGGAGATGAGAAAACAAAACTCCTGTGAATATTTGTGCACTTAATACTAAAGTGAAATATATTCCTACACACCCTGACAACAAGACTTCGTACTTTTTTTTTTCTTTTCGCTAACTGGCAAATAAGTGCTGCTTTTTCATCTCTCCCCTCCCTTTCAATTGACATTTCAAGTACTATATCCTGCTTCCCTAGTGGTTGCTTTGGGGTTGTCATCTATTTTTGTTGCCATGTGGTTTTCATAGAGTTTCTTTCACAAAATTCCTTTACCATTGCTTATATTCAACCCGTTCTTTTAAGCACGCATACATATCACCGCCGTCTCCAACTCTTTTATAAATAAAATGACTAGATAGAGATAACCTTGTACAACAAACCAATCTTTTTACATATGGCACTTCCTTCATTCATTCTCAAATGGGTTATTATTAGTGTTTGTGGCGGTGAATTGGCAGTATCGGTAGAGGGTTGGACGCCATGCTTTCTAGCAGAGTTACGTCCTTTTCCGGTCTGAGTTCAAATCCCGTCGAGGTTAACTTTGCCTCTGATCCTTACGGAGTCGATAAAATAAAGTACCAGTATTGTACTTACTGAGTAATTGCTGGCCTTGTGCCAAAAGTAGAAACAATTATTGCAGTGTTTAAGGGCGGTAGATTGGCAATATCGGTGGAGCGTCGGACAACATGCTCTGCAGTATTTAGTTACGGCCTTTTACTTTCTGATTTCAAAACTCCGCCGAGGTTAGCTTTGCTTTTCATCCTTACGGGTCGATAAAATAAAGTACCAGTAATGTACTGAAGTCGATTTAATTGATTTTGGCCTTCTGCTTAAATCAGAAACCATTTTTTAGTTTGAGGATAGCCTTAGAAGTTATTTATTCATTAGAGGGTGGTGGATTGCATAATTGGCTTTTCATCCTTCCAGTGTCCATAAAATATAGTACCAGTCACGTACTGAGGTCGATGTAATCGACTTTCCCCTCCCATAAATTTGCTGGTCTTGTGCATAATAATTTATAATTTAGGTACAAGACCAGCAAATTTGACAGAAGGGCATAGTTGATTAAATCAATCCCAGTACTTATTTTTTTAGACTATATTATAGTGTAAGATTCCACACTTTAACATCCAACCCGATACATTTTTTCAGCCCGCCTCCTACTTCAGTCTTTATAGGAGGCCTCCTCATTCAGTTTGTGAAACTGGTTAAGTACATCTGTGTTTAGCAACGAAAAGAGGAAACACCTTTGTACAAAATAAGACTAAAGCCGTTTTAGAAAAGTAGTATGAACGAGAAGGAAGGAGGGATGGGAAGAGAAATGGGTTAGGCGGACGAGGCGGGCGGGTGAGTAAGAGAATTAAAAAAGTAAAGAAACAAAAAAAATAAAAAAGGCAAGCAAGTAGACTTTCACAGTGGCTGTGTTCTCAAACACCATTAATACTCACTAGATTAAAACTGGAGTGATGGTGGTGGCTGGTTGGCGGCGAAGTTAGAGGTGGCACAAGTCCATGCTGTATTTACTTACTGGCTTGGCTTCCAGACTAGCAGGCTGTATTTATTGCAATCATTTGACTAAACTGACTGAGGTGTGTCATGCTGGGTCACTTGATTAACATGAGAAGTCTTGCTATGGAAATAATTACCATAACATTCAAGGCTACAGCTCTTCTCCCCGCCTCACTCACCAAAAAAGAAAGACAGTGAACTAGTGTATGTATGGGTTGTTTTAGTAGTATACACGTACGTACATGAATGCGTGCGTATGTGTTTCGTCGTTTTCTCTTGACTAGGAAAGATCACTGGCAGGTCAGGTGAGCCAAGCCATGTTAGCTCGCCAACTTTTTTTTCTCTTCCTTTTCTACTTCCCATAATCCCTCTCTTGGTTTATCATCATGCCTTACAACTAACTACTGTTTACCCGAATTTTGGAAACCTTACTATTGCTACGCCTCCTCTCGCTCTCTCACATAGTAACTCACTTTCTCTGGCTAGTTCGCTCATTCTAGAGAGGTTGGCTCTGTTCCCATCCCAATTCCTCCCACCACACAAACACACACACATATACACACCTTCACATATACTAAGCTCTTCGTTATCATCAAGTTGTTGATACAGTTGTCAAGTGACAGTTTTCTACTCTCTCACCCTTCTCATCTCTCCTATCGCCCTCGAGTTTTTTTCTTTTTCTTTTCACCGCCACTACTACTACCACTATTATTACTTCCAAACCATATTACGAGATGGGGATTTTTTGTGTGTTTTAATGTTTAAAACAAATGTATCAGTGAAAACTACTGCATTTACCTTTTGCAGTTGTGGATTCAATATTACGAGGCGTTGAGGTTGGCATAACATCGAGGCGCAGACCGAGGAATACAAAAGAAAACGACTGCAAATTGAACGTAAGTTTCTTTAAATTAATATTATAATTATTATTGTTTTTCTTTTAACATTTTCGTTTTTCATGATTTTTTATAGGGATCTACTGTAATTGATATCTCCTACGTCTGCTTGTTTTATTTATTTATTTACTCGCATCGAAATATGCTAACATGTGCTGTCCTATACAACGGAAACTACGGATCTCATCGATTTGTTTATTTTGAAGTTGAATACACAAAACACTTCCTTCGAAACTTACTCATCGCAAAACATTGCCGCCCCTTCACACCACAGTTTCCTTCCTTTATTCATATTTTTAGTTATTTATATTTATCTGCTAAACCGACCAATCCTATTTAACTGTCTGGCCTCAACAATATGGACTTGCGTGTGTGCAGCCGCGTGCCTTTTAAAACACTGTCTATTGACTAGTCTTACAAGTCTTTCTTTCTTTCTTATCTACTGGAATTGCGACTTGACATGGTTTGTTTGTCTAAGTTCGAGTCACATCAAGGTCATGTGTATTATTTGACTGGTTTATTTCAACAGATGAGATAAATAAGGTAGCTTAGCTTGCTCTTCTGATCTACTTGTACCCGCTGATAACTTCACGGCCTTCGTCCAATTTATAGACCATCTTACAACGACTTTAAAATTAACAAAAACATAAAAGGTATATATATATATATATACGCCTTACATATTATATATACATATAGGCTTACTGAATACACAAGCCGAAACCGCTTGGCGCCGCGGTCGGGATTTTTCACCTCTCTTTTTCTCTCTCTCTCATATATATATATATATATATGTGTGTGTATGGTGTATAGTCTTCCGTGAAGTCGTTAAATTATAATGTATTTTATCTCTCAAGTACTTTAAACTGTTTCGTCGCTGGATTGTTTATTGCACCAAAATCCTGTTGCTGTTAACTTAACGAGATTTACAGTTTTCAATGTGTATACATATATATTAATTCCCTAGGGTAAGATGATCTTTTATCTGTTTTAGTATATTTTTTGCTTTAAACTTGTATTGCCCCTCCCCCTTTTTGTTCTCTTTTTATCCATTCAAATTATTTATAGTCGCGTACACGGGTTTTATCCTAGCTTATAGTCTAAGTCATAACTGGTTCTTTCTCATTCTTTAACTTTCGTAAATCCCTCTCATCCAACACACGTATGCACTGTAAACACCGTAGTCTTAAGAGATATAGGTATATATGACGTATCTGCTGGCTGTGCTTTAGCATATAATAATAATAATGAAATTATTGTGTACAGTGCTCAGGTGCACTACAACTCATCAAAGGTGCATGTATAGTACATAGAATAATGTACAAATGTCAGGAAAATGAACAGTGTATATACATATATACTATGGTTGTGGTTGGCATCCAGTCGTAGAAACTAAGTCAGAAACAGTTCTGTAAGAGCAAAGACCCAGTCACCTGATCTGATTCAGCATGGTCTTAGCCAAACTAAACCCCGTCTTTTATGCATCTTCGTCATCTGGATTCAGTGTTTCATGCTTGGTCATATTTATCAAAATGGTATATATATATATATATATATATATATATATATATATATATATATATATATATATATATGTGTTTCTACTTTTGGCACAAGGCCAGCAGTTATCCTAGTGTATTACTGGTACCTTATTTTATCGACCCCCGTAAGGATGAAAGGCAAAGTTAACCTTGGCGGGATTTGAACTATATATATATAATGATCATCACCGTTTAACGTCCATTTTCCACGCTATCATGATTGAGACACGTTGTCCCGCTGTGAGACAAATCAGATCAGGTGACTGGGTCTTTGCTCTTACAGAACTGTTTCTGACTTAGTTTCTACGACTGGATGCCAACCACAACCATAGTATATATGTATATATATTATGATTATTCGTTAGATCTATCTTTCTCTGTGAGTGATACTCTCTAGCAAAACAGTTTAATAAAAAATCTTATCAGACCTTAAGACGAAGAATCGAATATTACGCTACATGCAATTACTAAAATACCAGCAACATGTGGCGAATGAATGTACACATACAGAAAGGTTTTACGAAAATTTAAATAATGTAGTCATACTGGTAGTGCCACAAAATGATGTTAGTATTAATATTTACTGTTTACATTTTCATCAATTCATTCGTAGATTCGGGTCCTAATGTAATAAATATATGGTGGGGGGGGGGGTAAATTATTGTTTAGAGTGTAATGATAAAAAAAAATTTAGTTGATAATCCGGTTTGTAATCATAATTGAACGATCTCTTTTATCGGAAAGGGTGGGAGGGTTATTGATTTATTTTGATTACCATCCAGTCGATTTCCTCTCACCTCCACACACTTTCTAAAGCCCTCAAGTATTTTGAATCTAACGTCCAAGGTTTTTTTTAATCTTCCACCCTCTCCACTCCGATTTTCCGCTATTAATATTGTATTAACTATTTTACTGCTTTGTTTTGATAAGTGCTGTGTATGTTATATTGATAAATCAAAACCATTGTTATTTCAACCGTTTTGGGGTTTTTTTTTATATATTATAATTTAGTCTGATAATAAGGGACTGTGTTCATCACTCGTCGTTTATATTTTGATTCAAGGTGATTCAGGGATATAGCTAAATGTGTTGGTTTTCACATATTGTAAACTGAATTATTACATTTCAACTATATTGATTTCTTCTATTATTTTTTTAAAAGTCAAACTGAATCAACTCCAAAATGTATTTATTTTATCGACCCTGGATGTTTATATTGGAATTAGCACTCCATATAAAACGACGAAACCAAACATGCATTCTATAAGTGGATTTGCAAAATTGGTAGAGCGTCGAATAAAAGGCTATTGTGACATAAAACCTAAACATGCCTTCGATATGTGGTTTGGCAAAATTGGTAGAGCATCGAATAAAAGGCTATTTGTTCTGGATATTCTGCATCAGTCTTGAATTCAAACACCGCTGAGGTCAACTTTGTCTTTCGTCTTTTCGAAGTCGATAAAATAAAGTACCAGTTACGTGGGCGGGATTGATATAATTGATTCCCCCCCCCCCCCCCCCAAGGATTGCTGGGCTTGTGCCTAAATTAGAAATCAATATATAGATAATGGAATTTAACAATCCGTTCTTTTATTCATAAGAATGTTTTAGAAGAATATATGGTTTCGTTGTGATATTGAAATTTTTGTTTTGTGTAATAAACACGGTATATATAACTGGATCTCCATCGGTTTCAACGATAATTGGATCCCGGTTGTTTTATCACCTGAACATTGTGGTTGTGCATTCATCAACAACTTAACTAACATGTTAAAGATAGTCTACCCAACAGCTTTCCAATCTTTTCTCTTTCTAATTTGATCCACACAGCGGGAATGATTTGGGAAACGAACTTTTTGTTAACCACTCGGCCTGAGTTCATAGTTGCTAGCACACAATTAGAATTTATTATGTCCACCCACGGTATTTTGTGTCAAATATTCTAGCTTTTTGTTTTTATTTCTATTATGTTGCTATAAATATTTATTTTAGTTCCGAATTTCACACAGCATTGTTCCCTTTTATACCATAGCGTCTCATTGAAAAAACTACCACATGGCTAGTCAATGTGTTTGTGAGTGAGAAGACACTTTCATGCGTTCATATTTTATTGTAGTTTTTCAACTGACTACAGACTATATAATTTGAAATTAGTTACACTGATATATGTTTGTGTGTGTGTGTATTATACAATGACTTTTTTATGTTCTCTTTTGTTTTAAATTGTTTGTGTTCAAATTATTATTGTTATGTTGGTGTTGGGTTACACTCCTTTACACTCAACTGTTCACATCCTGTTGAGGTCAGATTTGTTTTTCATCCATCCTTCGAGACCGAGACTCGATATAACCTAGCTTTGTGCCTACTTTTGTCTTGAGAGTTTAATTCCCGTTGGGGTTTAACATTATTATTCATCTTTCTGGGATGATTCGATTAAACAAGTACCAATTAAATAATGAAGATGATTTAACTATTTTTTTTTCTTTTCTAAAAATCTGCCTATATTAGAATTTATTAGGAAAAAAAATAATATAAATATTAAACAGGAAAAAGAGGGGAAGAAAGAAAAATTAGATTTTTAAAAAGGGAGGGAGAAACTACGTTCTTGGCTGAGCTGTGCATCTCAGCTGCTCCTCACAGACAAGTTGGTGAAAGCATTACCATGGAGAAGAGCCTACGACACTTGCTGCATTAGTCCATTCCACCTCTCGGGTCTCTTTTACTGATTTTGCAGAGGAAAACGGCAATCAGGGACCGAGGACACTAGCGGTCTTGATGGCAACGGGTACAAAAAAAAAGTAGTTGGTCAAAGCCTGGTATTTTGTTAGTATCTTCCACTCTTCTCATGTTACAGGTAGTAGAGCCGGTGTTTATGATCGAGTCAATGAGATTGTTGGCATCATCATGAGTAGTGTTTTACTAAGTTCATTTAACTGATATATCACATGGAAAGCCATGTATAATCTGAATAAAGAGAGATTTAATCTTGACATGCAAACTGAAACAGCTTAGGTGTTAATCTCTTTAAAATGGTAATTCAGTTGACATGATTGGCAGAGGAGCTGTTATTCATTCATTATATCCACATGGCGGTGGATTGGCAGTATCGGTAGAGGGTCGGACGCCATGCTTTCCAGCATAGTTACGTCCCTTTACGATCTGAGTTCAAATCCCGCCGAGGTAGACTTTGCCTTTCATCCTTACGGGGTCGATAAAATAAAGTACCAGTAATGCACTGGGAAATTGCTGGCTTTGTGCCTAAAGTAGAAACAATTATATCCCTCAAATAAATATAAAATGTTGAAGTTTATTTCTATCTCTCCTTTTCTTTTATATTTGCCAGTTATATTAATATGACTTAGTTCTTAACAATACTACTAAATGACTCATTGGAATGTCGGCCAATATGGCTGGTGAAATGTCGATTTTAGTTAACATTCTATAAAGGACAGGTGGCGAGGAAGAGCAACATTTTGGGGGTAAAATCTGTGTTAATGAGAATCAACCGACTGGTCTGTCCTAGAAGATTTTAGAGAACTTCTAGTAATCTCTGGTCTGGCAGTGTTACAGGAGGAGGACCATTACCTGTTCAGGATTAACTTGGTACACCCAGGCTTGTCTAAGTTGGAATATATTGAGACAACACCATTCTGCACATGCTTGTTGTTGCATATAAGACAGGTGCAGCTATCAGCCAAGTCCATTGTGAAAGTTTCCCTGGGTCCTTTGGCTAGGAAAGGTGGGTAGTTTACGTCTGTCTTGTGGCTGTAGTTTAAAAGTTGTATGGGGAACAAAATTGAAAAGACTGAAGACAGATACTTTACTCTTTGAAGCACTTACTGACTTTAAAATTTAATGTCTTGCACCACACGAAACTGCATTAGCAATACATTCTTGTAAACATTTGAATTAACAACCTCACATTCAGATATTTTTTGGTGAATCATTACAAGATGTTACAATCGAGGAGGAGGTAAATGACCCCCCCCCCCTCCTCCTTTTTTTTCCTTTTTTTAAAAAAAAACATATGTCTGTTAGAAATGATGAAGAACAGTAGTATTTAATTCCATTCTCACTAAGACTATGTTACCTTTCATTCAGCCTGGAACAATGTAACACTCAACTGTGTTCTTGGATGCTAGTAAATTAACTTTACGCCATATGTATAATTTTAACCTTTTGTTAATTTAAGATATTAAAATAAATGAATATAATTCAAAGATAAATGACTGATAAGTATTTCAGAAAGATGGTACAATGTAATGTAGTGGAAATATATAAAGGGCAAAGGGTGACAAATAAAACAAAGCCAAGTAATGTTTTCCTTACTCGGTATATTTCAACATATTATTTCAGGGTTATTACCCTTTTTTCAAAGGCAAAAACAAAAAAATGATGCAAAGCAAAAGCGAATGATGTATTCTTCCCTAATAGGACCAAGAATAAGTACATCATCATCACCATTTGACAATTTTTTCCATTCTGTCATTGGTTAGATGCTTTGTCATATTATGATGTTCCTTATACAATCCATTTTTGGCTTAGTTTTCTACTTCCTCATGTCAACCTCTTTACAGCATTTACTGAGAGCATTTTATCATGACTCTGGCACTACTACCTTATAGGGTAGACTGGAGGCATTATTTTTTTTTTGTAATGGTACCAGCACTTCCATCTTACATGGTAGACTGGGTGCTTTTTTTTTTGTGTGTGGTCCCTGGAAACTAATTTCTGATCTCTGATCTTGATCAGGTGAATGACAATGACCTGAGACAGCAACAGTCTCATACACAAGAAGAACAGAGTGGACTGAGTGCTTTTTGTTGTGGCATATCAATAATTAAAACAAAGTTATTTGAAGTGTAAGGATGTAATGTTAGAAACATTTCAGTGTGGAGTTATCAAGGATGGTTATACACCAGAAACACTTCCCAAATTCCTTCTTTGAGTTTCATGATTTATTTTACATACATATAATTGTTTCTACTTGTGACACAAGGCCAGCAATTATCCCAGTGCATTACTGGTGCTTTATTTTATCGACCCCATAAGGATGAAAGGCAAAGTTAACCTTGGCAGGATTTGAACTCAGACTGTAAAGGGCTGTAACCATGCTGCAAAGCGTGGCATCCAACCCTCTACTGATACTGCCAATCCACCACCCTTACATATAATATTGGATATTTGTTACTTGTGACGAATGAGTTGTTGGAAAGTATATTAAAATTGTTGTAAACTTATGATTAGATGCCCAATGATTCAATAAACATAATCTCTATGCTGTTGCTTGACCTGCTTAATATATCGGATCAAGCAAACTCGGACTCTCTAGTAGACATGATTGTCCCTAGCAATGGGCAGATTGTACCAGTTGGTCAATGTATGTAAAGTGAAGTCTTCTTCTGAATCTTTCACCATGAGGAGTAGGTTTCCATAGTAATAACTGATCCACTACCTCATCTTTGCCTCTCCAACAGTGACCAAAGAACCTTAGTCTTTGTCAGTGATACACAGTTATTATTGAATATAGATTACTATAAAGTTAAGAATTTGTTTTATATTCCCTTGATAATGTATTGAGTGCTGCTTGTAGAAATTTTGTGTTATCACTGTCCAACTGGTTTTAAAGGACTTTTGTTAATGTCAGTGTTTTAGCCTTATGCATCAACACACTCTATGGCTGTTCTGAAGAATCTAAGCTTCAGATTTCTATCTAGATTTGATTGCCATACTATTGGTTAGATCTAACCAAGCTTCAGCTATATTGACATTACTATCCTTCACTTGAATTTATTATCCAGGCCCAATGATACTTGAAATTTTTTGCTTTTAGTTTGTGCCCTTTTAAAGTAATGATGTCTGCTGGAGGTTGATTAAGAGAGAACTCAGTTTTTGTCTGATTTAGGTGTAGTCCAATTTGTTCAGCTGCTGTTTCCAGTTTTTTTAACAGCAGTTGGACTTCATTAGCTAGATCAGATAACAACACAAATCACAACCAAATCATTTTCAAATCACTCTATGCCATCTTGAAATGGAAAGACACTTTGGATAATGGATTTCTAGATACACTCTCTGATAAAAGAGAAGGTTGGTCATGATCGAGACATTTTTCATAATGAGTCAGTTCAGTTAGGGCTGAGATATCAAGGTCTACTCCGAATAAAGATGAAGAACCTTGTCATGGACCCTGCTTTAGCAGGGTAGTTGGACTTGTTGTTGACTAGGAACATTATCTTTGACAAAATTAGCAATCAGTTCAGATATGGAATTAATTTTACTCACCTAACATAGTTTTGTAAAAAGGAGAGCTAACAAGCCCACATTCTATTTGTATTTTCTTCACTTCTGTCTTCTTTTCTCTTTATTTACACTTCTCACCTTTGTTGTTATTTATCACAAGGCCAGATCAAATTTGTTTCAGCTGTGACCAGTTTATCTTATATTCCACTATATTCTCTAATGTATCCTTTATGTAGGAATGATTTATAAGGCAGTAAATTGGTGGAGTTCTTAGAACTTCTCGATAGAATGCTTTGAGTTATTCATACTGGATTTTTGTGCTTTGGATTCAAATCCTGCCATTGATCCTTTCAAGGTTGATAAAGTACTGGGTTTGACCCCACCCCCACCCCTCTCTCCCCTTTGAGAGGGGCCCCACCAGGTTTAAACATTCAAGACACTGTAAATCACTAAAGGACTCCCACAACTCCACCAAGAATTAAGGAGTTTCTAACAGCCAGGTGATGTTATTTAAAGTATATTTTGCTGCTATTTCTAGCAGGTGAAGCAACCACATAGGCTTATATATTGGATTGTGTGAGAGTGTTTGCTAAATAAAAGAAATGTTTATATTTTTTATCCAAAGAATTGATATTTGTTTAATGGAGCATGAACATTTCCCATAGAGATGAAAATTTAATTACAAACTTGACTAGCCACTATATATGTCTACTTTGAACACATTTCCTATTGACTAGTCATGAGGTCAGTCTTTCTATGTACATATAAGTATGAGTGTATGTGTTGGTGTTCATTCACTCACGACCGGTTCAGCTGGTCCCAACCAGTGCATTCATATTATTACAAAAAAAGGTTACCCATGCTCAGTGATCACAGATATTCAACACATATATTGTCATCCAGTCAGGATTTTAACAGTGGACACCATGTATACAGATACAAACTCCAATTTGATAGTGCCAATCCATATTTTCAGCATTCCATCTCATCTCTTTTATGCCATCACAAGGGGTTAATGAGTTGACATGGGTGACAGTGCTTGACCAAACCAACGGATGCCTTTTGAGTAGGATTTATTGAAGGGAATCAATCTAGCAGCAATGACAGACTTCAGTGTTTGACACAAGTATGAATATAACTCTTCACATCCTATAATGGTTTATAAGAAAATATCTAAGAATGGGTTTAATTTCAATGTTTATATTATCTTTACTAAATTGTGAAGACTTTAAACATTTTTTAATGTCCTAGTGATATTTGGTACATTTCAATAATGACTTAATGTGGCTCCAGGTGATACAGGCCCAAATGTTTATAGTGTCTTTACTTGTGGACAGGTTTTTGTGAAAATTTGCAATAAGCTAAAGTAAAGACTTAAATTATTTAATGTGATGCAGTCATAATACTGTTTTGTATATTTCAAGTTTCATAATACGGTTTCATGTGGTACAGGATCATCATCATCATCATTTTATGTCCGCTTTTCCCTGCTTGCAAGGGTGGGACGGGTCTTATTCAGCACAGCATCTCTCCACTTGTCACGGTCCTTTGTCATCTCCACCGTGAGCTTCAGCAATCTGAGGTCTGTTCTCACCACATCCGCCCATGTTTTTCGTGGTCTACCTCTACCACGTCTTCCTCCAACTGGCATTTCCTGGCACCTCTTTACCCATCGGTCATCCTCCATGCGCATCACATGTCCATACCTCCTCAGTCTCCTCTCTCGCACACTACATTCTATCCCTCTCAGACACATTTTCTCTCTCAACACATTCATGCTGGGTTGTTCACGCACATTGACATTGCACATCCAACGGAGCATGCTTGCCTCATTTCTCTCCAGCCGTCGCATATCCTCTGCAGTTGCTGCCCATATCTCATTACCATGCAGCATCGCGCTCCTCACACAGGCATCATATAACCGGCCTTTCGTACGCAGGGAGAAACCCTTCTTCCAACCCGTCCTCATTCTAGATACTATGGCCCCGGAATGTTTACTGATAATCTCAACTGAATCAAAAGTAGCTGCTACTAGTTATTTTATGACCTCCACCTGTAGGATTAGATGGCAGTGAATTGGCAGTCATTAGAACTTTGGATAGAGTACTTTGTGGTATTCATTCCAATTCTCTGCCCTTGCTGAGGTCAACTTAACCTTTCATCCTTTTTGAGGTCGATTAAAAAAAAGTATCAGTTCAGTACTTGTGTTGATTCTTCCTCTGTATTGCTTTTTCCCACTCTTGCATTCTTTCTCTGAAAGAAATTGGTTGTGTTTAAACCTGGAGTGGTGATGAGTTTCACCAGGTTTAAAGTGCCCAAGACCTGCTGTATGTCACTACAGCACCCCTGTGACTCCATCAGAAGTTACAGGTCTGTACATACATACAGATTAAAGGCTAAACGGACCTATGAGAAAGTTTGAAGCTAAAAAATATTTTAGAAACAAGAAAGGATAAACTGAATACTGTAAAAGCATTCAATCTTGTATTCTACTTCTATCATTGCTCCCGTTGTAATTGTTTTAATGATAATATCTTACTAGAAATAACAGCTAAATCTTCTCCCAAATTGTATACCATTCTGTACTTTTATTTTTAATAATAAAGGAAGGACATATTGAGAAATGGAGTTGTACATATATATGCTGCCTAAATAAAAAGGATGGGGAATGGTCACAGCTTGCATATCTATTATCATAGGTCTGCTCTATGAGACAAACAACAAAAGGGTTACAAGATAATTGACTTGACTTCAGTACATTATTAATACACACACCATCCAAAGGGCGGTGGATTGGCAGTATCGGTAGAGGGTCAGCCGCCGTGCTTTAACACATGGAGTTACGGCCCTTGCCATTCTGAGTTCAAATCCCGCCAAGGTTAACTTTGCCTTTCATCCTTACGGGGTCGATAAAATAAAGTACCAGTAATGCACTGGGTAATTGCTGGCCTTATGCCAAAAGTAGAAACAATTATTAATACATCTAATTTTTTTTTTAAATATTTGTCCCTGCCCCCTCCCACCATGCCAGCTATAACCATCCTATCATCAAGCATTATGTACTTCAAGTTACATTCTTCTATATATATATATATATATATATATATATCTTGGCCTTGTGTATTTGGTTTAGAATAAGTACACTGTATCCCTGCATGTAATAAAAAGTGGCTAAAAGGGTTGGTGTCAGGAAGGTCAACTTGTTGTGAAACATTGCCTCAAAAGGTCCTGTCCAACCCATATTAGCATGGAAGTGATGATGATTTCTGATCTAAGACATTCTTTTACTCTTTTGCTGGCTTCAGTCATTAGCAGGTAGTGTGTAGAATAGGTACACCGTATCCCTGCATACTGTAAGAAGTGACTAAAAAAAGTTGGTTCAGGAGGGGAATCCGACTGTAAAACATTGCTTCAAAAAGGCCAGTCCAACCCATGCCAACATGGAAAAGTCAACATAAAAATATCTTTTCAAAACAGTGCAATGTGGTTTGAGGGAGATTTCACTGCTATTTCTAGCAGGTCGAATAACTACATGGAGGATCACTCAGCTTCCCATTTTTAAATTAGCAGTTTCTGACTTGCATATTAAGCAGTAAGATGGTAATGCTGGTACCACTATAAAAATGGTGCCACAATGAAAGCACCCATTCCACCCTGTAAAGTGGTAGTGCTGGTGTCACAATGAAAACTACCCAGTCCACACTATGGTAGTAGTAGTAGTGTTGGTGCCGTGACAAAAAGCACCCTGTTACCTGTAAGATGATAGTGCCAAAGTCACGATAAAACACTCACAGCTATAGAAACAAACCAAATCGGAGCGTACAGGTAAGACAGTCATCTGACCAGTGTAGCTTCAGTACATGGCACTCTGTCAAAGCCAGGCGAGTATGGAAAATAGACATTAAACAGTGAGGAAGATGATGATAATAATAATTTAACTCTTAGCGTCCTATATCATATGAAACCACTTAAGCAAAACATTCATGAAAAGTTAAAAACAGCATCATGACTCCATTGCGTTAGAAATTAGTCTTTATTTTACCATAATACTGCACATTTTCACAACAATCTGTCTACTTGTAAAGATACTATAAACATTTGAGCTAACAAACCTGTTTTAAGATATTTCTGTTAAACCATTACAAGATGTTAAGAGTTTACAACTAAAAATGATTTTAAATACAAATCAATTCATTTTAATTTTTAGTATTTTGACACATTGCAATAAATAATCAAAACATTTAGATTTCTTGAATACAATAATGATTGATTTTTCCATCTGATGGGAATGTTTTTTTATTTTTGCATTCATTCATTTAGTCGTTCATCATCATTTGTACTTTCACTTTTTCATGTTGGTATAATATTTTAATTTTTTGGAAAAGAAAACAAAAACAAAAAATGAGGTTCTTTTTTATGGTTATAATTTAAATTTGAAAATACAGTGGAACTTCAGTTCCTAAACTTACTTCGTTCCTGAAGGCCGTTTGTCACCCGAAATGTCCGTAAACCCCAAAAAGTTTTTCTGAACATAAAATGTCTTGGTTGACAAAGGGTGTCTAAAGTAACAAATATGCAAGCTAGAACAAGGGTTGGCAACAAGCTGGGAGTATCGACGAGAAAACGTCACTTGTTGTGTAGTTAGTTACTGTTGTGATATCTATGTCTTTCACACACAGTCTCTCTCTCGCGCACTATTTCTCATTCAACAATTTATATGGGAATAATAGTTTTGGTTTACAAACATTTTGGATGAAGAACAGCATCAAGGAATGAATTAAGTTTATGAATCGAGGTTCCTTTGTATATCTTAATGTTGTCCTGTGTCACAGTTATATCTTAATGTTGTCCTGTGTCACAGTGATATCTTAATGTTGTCCTGTGTCACAGTTATATCTTAATGTTGTCCTGTGTCACAGTTATATCTTAATGTTGTCCTGTGTCACAGTGATATCTTAATGTTGTCCTGTGTCACAGTTATATCTTAATGTTGTCCTGTGTCACAGTGATATCTTAATGTTGTCCTGTGTCACAGTTATATCTTAATGTTGTCCTGTGTCACAGTTATATCTTAATGTTGTCCTGTGTCACAGTGATATCTTAATGTTGTCCTGTGTCACAGTTATATCTTAATGTTGTCCTGTGTCACAGTTATATCTTAATGTTGTCCTGTGTCACAGTTATATCTTAATGTTGTCCTGTGTCACAGTTATATCTTAATGTTGTCCTGTGTCACAGTTATATCTTAATGTTGTCCTGTGTCACAGTTATATCTTAATGTTGTCCTGTGTCACAGTTATATCTTAATGTTGTCCTGTGTCACAGTTATATCTTAATGTTGTCCTGTGTCACAGTTATATCTTAATGTTGTCCTGTGTCACAGTGATATCTTAATGTTGTCCTGTGTCACAGTGATATCTTAATGTTGTCCTGTGTCACAGTGATATCTTAATGTTGTCCTGTGTCACAGTTATATCTTAATGTTGTCCTGTGTCACAGTGATATCTTAATGTCCTGTGTCACAGTGATATCTTAATGTTGTCCTGTGTCACAGTTATATCTTAATGTTGTCCTGTGTCACAGTTATATCTTAATGTTGTCCTGTGTCACAGTTATATCTTAATGTTGTCCTGTGTCACAGTTATATCTTAATGTTGTCCTGTGTCACAGTTATATCTTAATGTTGTCCTGTGTCACAGTTATATCTTAATGTTGTCCTGTGTCACAGTTATATCTTAATGTTGTCCTGTCACAGTGATATCTTAATGTTGTCCTGTGTCACAGTGATATCTTAATGTTGTCCTGTGTCACAGTGATATCTTAATGTTGTCCTGTGTCACAGTTATATCTTAATGTTGACCTGTGTCACAGTTATATCTTAATGTTGTCCTGTGTCACAGTTATATCTTAATGTTGACCTGTGTCACAGTTATATCTTAATGTTGTCCTGTGTCACAGTTATATCTTAATGTTGTCCTGTGTCACAGTTATATCTTAATGTTGACCTGTGTCACAGTTATATCTTAATGTTGTCCTGTGTCACAGTGATATCTTAATGTTGACCTGTGTCACAGTTATATCTTAATGTTGTCCTGTGTCACAGTTATATCTTAATGTTGTCCTGTGTCACAGTTATATCTTAATGTTGACCTGTGTCACAGTTATATCTTAATGTTGTCCTGTGTCACAGTGATATCTTAATGTTGACCTGTGTCACAGTTATATCTTAATGTTGACCTGTGTCACAGTTATATCTTAATGTTGTCCTGTGTCACAGTTATATCTTAATGTTGACCTGTGTCACAGTTATATCTTAATGTTGTCCTGTGTCACAGTTATATCTTAATGTTGTCCTGTGTCACAGTTATATCTTAATGTTGACCTGTGTCACAGTTATATCTTAATGTTGTCCTGTGTCACAGTGATATCTTAATGTTGTCCTGTGTCACAGTTATATCTTAATGTTGTCCTGTGTCACAGTTATATTTTAATGTTGACCTGTGTCAGTTATATTTTAATGTTGACCTGTGTCACAGTTATATCTTAATGTTGTCCTGTGTCACAGTTATATCTTAATGTTGTCCTGTGTCACAGTGATATCTTAATGTTGACCTGTGTCACAGTTATATCTTAATGTTGACCTGTGTCACAGTTATATCTTAATGTTGACCTGTGTCACAGTTTTATCTTAATGTTGATCTGTGTCACAGTTATATCTTAATGTTGACCTGTGTCACAGTTATATCTTAATGTTGACCTGTGTCACAGTTATATCTTAATGTTGACCTGTGTCACAGTTATATCTTAATGTTGTCCTGTGTCACAGTTATATCTTAATGTTGTCCTGTGTCACAGTGATATCTTAATGTTGTCCTGTGTCACAGTTATATCTTAATGTTGACCTGTGTCACAGTTATATCTTAATGTTGTCCTGTCACAGTGATATCTTAATGTTGTCCTGTGTCACAGTGATATCTTAATGTTGTCCTGTGTCACAGTGATATCTTAATGTTGTCCTGTGTCACAGTGATATCTTAATGTTGTCCTGTGTCACAGTTATATCTTAATGTTGTCCTGTGTCACAGTTATATCTTAATGTTGTCCTGTGTCACAGTGATATCTTAATGTTGTCCTGTGTCACAGTTATATCTTAATGTTGTCCTGTGTCACAGTTATATCTTAATGTTGTCCTGTCACAGTGATATCTTAATGTTGTCCTGTGTCACAGTGATATCTTAATGTTGTCCTGTGTCACAGTTATATCTTAATGTTGTCCTGTGTCACAGTTATATCTTAATGTTGTCCTGTGTCACAGTTATATCTTAATGTTGTCCTGTGTCACAGTTATATCTTAATGTTGTCCTGTGTCACAGTTATATCTTAATGTTGTCCTGTGTCACAGTTATATCTTAATGTTGTCCTGTGTCACAGTGATATCTTAATGTTGACCTGTGTCACAGTTTTATCTTAATGTTGACCTGTGTCACAGTTATATCTTAATGTTGACCTGTGTCACAGTTATATCTTAATGTTGACCTGTGTCACAGTTTTATCTTAATGTTGACCTGTGTCACAGTTATATCTTAATGTTGACCTGTGTCACAGTTATATCTTAATGTTGACCTGTGTCACAGTGATATCTTAATGTTGTCCTGTGTCACAGTTATATCTTAATGTTGACCTGTGTCACAGTGATATCTTAATGTTGTCCTGTGTCACAGTTATATCTTAATGTTGACCTGTGTCACAGTTATATCTTAATGTTGACCTGTGTCAGTTATATCTTAATGTTGTCCTGTGTCACAGTTATATCTTAATGTTGACCTGTGTCACAGTTATATTTTAATGTTGACCTGTGTCAGTTATATTTTAATGTTGACCTGTGTCACAGTTATATCTTAATGTTGACCTGTGTCACAGTTTTATCTTAATGTTGACCTGTGTCACAGTTATATCTTAATGTTGACCTGTGTCACAGTTATATCTTAATGTTGACCTGTGTCACAGTTATATCTTAATGTTGTCCTGTGTCACAGTTATATCTTAATGTTGACCTGTGTCAGTTATATATAAAAATTCAACCTAGGGACAGCCTGTAAAAAAAACTCTTATATATATCTCTATGTTGATCTGTACCACAGTTATATATATATATTTTTTGACCTGTCACAGTTTGAAATCATTTGCCTTTCATCCTTTCAGGGTTGATAATAGAAAGTACATGTTGAGAACTGAGGTCAATTTTGATGACTATACCATGTCCTTAAATTTCTGACCTTGTGCTTAACTCTTGATATCAAACTGCCTTGGATTTAAAATACTTCTCATTTTAAATATTTATCCTTATACTAAAACCTTCCATTATGGTTTTATTTTAGAACTTTTTTCATAAGTGATGTTTCAAACATCAGCTTATTAATGAAAAATGTTGTTATTTTATTAAATTCCTCAATGTTTGGTTATTTTAAAAATTAATTGAAACAGTGTATTTCATTAGAAATATGAAAATGAAAGGGTTAAAGAAATTATTATTTTTATTATTATTGTAAGGTGGTTAAGTGGCATTGGTAGTGTTGTTAAATGCCTTGTAGTATATTGTTATATTTCTTCATGGTATGAGTTCAAATCACACTAGAGCCTAATATTAAAAAGGTGCCTTTCAATCCATTTGAGGTCGATAAAAAAAGTACCAATCAAGTACTCTCTCTCTCTCTCTCTCAAAAAAAAATCTGTTGTCTTCAGGCATGGAGAGGATATGGGCCTTCAGCTCTTTCAGGAGTTACGGGTCCATACCATGTTTTCTGTATGAATTTATGAAATATAAGATTTTTTTTTCTAAAAACTCTTTTATTTCCATAGTTGTGACTGGATATTATTCACATTTTTAACTTTTAAAAATTTGCTGGAACTTCTATTCATGTTTAGGTTCATATTTAATGTATAAAGAAAGCTGTCATAATATAGGATGACTGTAATGTGTGGTTGTGGGGGGTTTATAACAGAACATTGTCATCAATATACATTTGGCATATGCATACAGATTTAAAATTAATAATACCAAAAGAAAAATAAATTAGATTTGCTGAAAGAGCTCTCTTCAGTTTTAATTTAACATATGAGTTTCTGATTAAATAAATTGTTAATTCAAGTCCAAATTAGATTTGGTTTGTGTATTCACCAATTAAGTTAAGCTGGTCATCTATTTTTAGCTTATGTTCTGTTTATGAAACAATGCTGTCGAAGATTTTGTTAGAAATGTTTGGCAGAAAGCAAGCACAGCCATTTATTCTTTGGCAAATATTTCTTCTGTGGCTGTCTCATTTGGAATATAAGCTATTGGCTGGTGTTCCACGCCTATATGCAAAACCAAATTATATGCTGTCACAGCTAATAGCATGTCAAACTAGCTTTACTGTATAATTCTCTCAGCCACTTTAATCAACTGGCTTTATAAGGTTGAAATACACACCCACCCATCCCATAGTTTGCCCTAAGTGAAACTTTGTCTTTGTCATCATTAACAATGGGAGCGCACACATTAGTTTTGGAAAACTGTATTAATACAATTTAGCTAGTTAATTGACACTTACATATCTACCATAACACCTAAAAGATGTAAGTTACCTGCTTTTCTCTCACTTTCTTTCTGCTGGCTTCCTAATTGGGTTCATTTTTTTCTCATCACCTGCCATACACATTACAGCCAACTTTCATATAAGACCTTTTTTCTACTGCTATTTTAGACTCCCTGTTTTATAAATATTATTACAGCATTTCCATTTCCTCTTTGTAATCCTAAATTGGTCCTTAATTGGAAAATATTCAGTTCCAATCCTGTTGTATGTAGTCTTTCAATTGAGTGGTTGTGCAAGACATTATATTACTTGCTGTAGAGTGAGTGTCTCACTAGAAAGCAGGTGTTGGATGTCATTCTTTTCATTATATAGTAGTTGGAGTAATAATAATATTCAACATTGGGATATGTGCTTTAAAGACATGTAAATATCCTAATTTGTAGAGACCATTCATACTGTTAAAAAAAAATAACAGCAGCAGCAGGCAGGCTATTTGCTAGTTGTGTTTGATAACTATTGATTCAATTGAGATCACTTTTATTTCAGTGCTGAAGGAATTCTTGATAGGAGATGAAAAGAATATTGATTGTGGCTGCACGTTTTCTGGAGTTACAGGTTTCTACCAATAGAATCTCAGAAACAGGGAGTTAGTTTGAATGACATGCAAATGTTTATTCAGCACTTACCTGCCAAATTTAGCAAACTCTACTTTCCTGCTCTTTTTTGTTCATGACATTGATCTTTTATAGACTCCATGTTAGTTACACTCCATAACCTGTAACTTAATTAATTATCTTCAACCAACTGTGTAAAATTTAGAATTAAAAAGAAACAACAAAAGATTATCTGCCAAAAGTGGGTTCTATGTAAACAGTGACTAATTGTGATTCAACTATGTCTCTTAACATTTAACTCCAATTAAATGTAGTAAGTGAAATTAACTGGTGGTGAAATGCCTTGCAGTATTTACTATGCCCCTCTGCACCCTGGGTTAAAATCCCACTGAGGTCAACTTTGCTTTTAATCCTTTTGAGATCAATAAAATAAAGTACCAGTCTAGGATGGAGGACTGGCAGAAAGAATTGTTAAAGCATTGAGCAAGATGCTTTGTGGTATTTGACTCTGTATCTTTACATTCTGAGTTAAAATCCCACTGTGGTCTATTTGTAAGGTAGATGAAAATTAAAATCTATTGCCCAGTTTAACATTATCACCTGACTGTTTGGTGCTTTTAGCAAAGTCCATTCTATTGGAAGCAGTAGGGCCAAGTCTTCTGTTTCAATATACCCCCTTCCTTCAAACCAGCTTTAAAGACCTTGAAAAGCAGTTAACAAAAATACTAACATTCATTTAGTTACTCTTTCACAGTAGCAGTAGATCAGACCTGATCTAGTTTCTAAAAAAATATATATCTGGGTGAATATAAATATATGGTAAATGACACTTAAGTCTATTAGATTATATATAGGCCATTGAAGAATTAAAGCCAGACAAAGTTGGCCTGAGTAAGCAGGAATTCAACGGAAACAGAAGAAAGTAGAAAAAATTAAAGTGGAGCAATTAGGTTAACTCATTCAGTCTGTACCCACATATAGAAAAATGTGCATGTCATTGTTAGTGCTAGCCAAACGTTGAATTGTGTGCTAACTTGTTACTAACGTTGACTTTAACCAGCTATCAAGTGTATTGTGTGTTAACTTATTACTAACATTAACTTTAATCAGCTATCAAGTATATTGTGTTAACTTATTACTAACATTAACTTTAACCAGCTATCAAGTATATGGAAACTGTTGCTAGTAAGATAGTAATTACATGATTCTTGACAAAAGTGGTTCTCAATTCAAAAGTTAGAAACCCTGTCTGCCAATTAATTATGTCTACTAGAAATGCAGCATAGTGCTAATAAATTCTTAGTTAACCCCAGTTGGATTATTGTAATCTAATGAGTCACTTTAGCACTGAAGTAATATGTGTGCTCTCATTCGATAGACAGAAGCTGTGAAAGTTAATTTTCTGGCTCAGTGATTCGGGGTAGCACTGGTAATAGAATATATAGAAATCTGTATACTTTGACCATGAATCCAATTCTTTGACACAATAATTGCAACTTCTAAAATTGAAGTATTTCAGCATAAAATTAACTTGCTTTTTGCATGTATAACAAAATTAAAAATATTTATAATGGTTTCTGATTTAGGCACAAAGCCAACAAATTTTTTGTGGGGATGGGAAAGTCGATTAAATCAACCCCAGTGTGTTACTGGTACTTTATTTTATCAACCCCATAAGAATGAAAGGCAAAGCTAACCTCGGCAGGATTTGAAATCAGAACATAAAGGGCTGTGCTGTAACTCTACGCCATGAAACATGGTGTCCAATGCACTACCGATACTACCAATCCACCAACCTTATAATATGTTTTTATTAGACAAAAGATTTTCTATGAAAGAAATATTTCTTAGGCAGAGAGGCTATTCAATTTGCTGTACTTAGGATAAAAAAATATTGACCTTGAAGGTTGTAGGAACTTAGAAAGACTTGATGCATTTAAACAAAGTGTTATTTTGGAGCCATTTCCACTTTTCTAATTTGGATAAACAGTGGAACCTTGGTTCATGAACGCCTCTCATCACCAGTTCATGAACAATTTTTCCAAATATAAAATGTTTCGAGTAACGAACTTGCAAGCTGGTAACAATGGTTGGCAAATAGCAGGTATCAGCAGGAAAGTGTCACTTGCTGTGTAGTTAGTTACTATGGTGGTATCTGTCTTTCACACACAGTCTCTCACTTACTGTATTTCATATGGGAAAAATAATTTTGGATGACGAACATCTTTCAGGAACGAATTAAGTTCGTGAACTGTGGTTCTACAGTATTAAAAGGTTTTGTTTTGTAGTGACAAATATATTTTGCTATCAGAGATTGTTTTATAAAATTATGTTTTTTTGAAACCTTGGCCATTCAACATCTATGACGAATATCTATTTTAACCCTTTTGATAGGAAACCTCCAGAAACCACTCTTAGTTCTATGATCATCATGTTCCTGCAATTGGTGTAGCCAGTTGTCGTGCCACTTTAGATGCTTTTATAGTCAGTCGTTGCCATTGGTCTCTATTTTCATCATGCATAGAAGGGTCTCAGTGTTGTGACCTGTCCAGTCTTATTCTTTGTTTGCTTCGTGCCTGCTCTGATGGATTGACTGCATATCATTTTCAAATCATTTTGAAAATATTCAAAAATTTGGAGGGATTTAATAAAATAAACTTTCTCATTATTAAGTTGGCATTTGGAACATAACAAACGTTCTTGCATATAATTATGATGGAAGGTTTTTAGATAAATATAAACCATTTTAACCCTTTAGCATTTACATTACTCTATATATACTATTATATTTTCATGGTAAAGGCTTTATCTCGCATAATTATCTCACATAATATTGAATCTATGAGATTTTAAAAGTATTTATTTTGAGAACAATACCTTAATCAGTTTGAGCGACCGGTTACAGCCAGTTTCAATAGAAAGAGGTAGAGAATTCTGGCCGGTTTTGGCCGGTTTGAACATTAAAGGGTTAAAAGATAAATTATTGTATCAAAGTGTCAAGTGAATATTTTTTTTTGGGTTCCTTCCATGACTGAACTTAATTCTGAACTTACGACTTTGATAAGGAAATGCACTGTCTGTATGTGTGTTTATGTGAGTGAGTGTTTCATAACAATTGGTCATGTGACATGTAGCTATGTGTGTGTGTGTCTATATATATATATATCATCATTTTACGCCCTCTTTTCCCTGCGTATACACTCACACACACATGGCATATTATTACACCCCCACCCCCACCCCACCCCCAAGTAATAATTACTCATAAAACTTTACTTGTATATAATTCACTTGACATTTTTCTATGCAAAACATTACTGAAGTGGTGTTTGTTTTCATAAGAGTGACTTATTAATTGAAACAGCTCCTTGTTAAAGCAGTTGAGTTGCCCACTTTAATAGGTTAGTTGTAAAGCACTGGCTACAATTTTAAATTTGTGTGTCAAATTTATATTTCATTCTAATATTTGTGTAATGAAATAATTAATGACAAAGTAAACATTTATTCTGTTTGTTCAAATTACTATTGAGATTACACTGTCCTACTAATTCAAGTAGTAAAGGCGCGTACATGACTTAGTGGCTAGAGTGTTGGATTCACAATCATTGTGTTGTGAGTTTCATTCCTGGACTGGGCGGTGCTTGTATCCTTGGGAAAACACTTTCACATATTAGTTCACTCAGCTGGAGAAAATGAGTTGTGATGTCACTCACTGGTGCCAAGCTGTATCAGCCTTTCCCTTGGACAACATCAATGGTGTGGAGAGGGGAAACTGGTGTGCTTGGGCAACTGTTGGTCTTCCACAAATATATGTTGCCTTTGCTTGTATCTTGGAGGGAAACTCTCTCAGTGCAAAACCATGTTCATTTGTGGCCAAAAGGAGGCCACGATTACTAATTAGAGTAAACAATTTTTGTTTTCATTTTTTATATACTTATGACTCTTCAGTTGTGTCAAAGATAATGCAACCTCCCCCTAGTGTTGGCGATCTACATGAAAAATGCACCCAGTACACTAGTGGTTGGTGATAGGAAAAACATCCAGCTGTAGAAAGCTTGCCAAACAAAGAATTGAAAGGACTATTCAGCTGTGTCAAAGACATGGCAGCCTTCCTAGTGATGGTGCCATGATAAAAGGCACTTGGTAGATTACAGGGAGGTCCAGTGATTCTGTTACTAGCAGGAAAGACTGTTTAATGATGATGATTTACTGTGTTTATATGTTCTTAATTTATAGAACAATAGTTAGTCAGAAGATCTGACTAGATAGGAAAATGGGAAGTTTGAAAGGTTCATTTAGTAAATATTTCATAAGCTTCAAAGGATTTATAATTGGCAGATAAATATGGATGAGTGATTTAGGGATGGTGACTGTTCTGACACATGCAAAAGTCCAGGAAGAGACAGCCTGCTGAGAAGAATTTGTTTGTTTGGCTGTTAGGTTTGATTAGTAACAGAATAAAAATAGCAAGAGAACTTTGTAGTGCTGGCAGAACAGACAAATGAATGAATAAATATATAAAATAACATGTGTGATTACATTTAACCTTGTTTACAATTAGAAATAATTATGTGTAAAGCCTTTTTTTTTTAATTCACTTTGTTGTTATTGTCAGTCTTCTAAAGTCCACCAAAGAAAATGTTAGGCAAAGTTGTTTGATCTATTGTTTTGTAGAGAAAATTGAGAATTATTCATGTGAAGACACTCTCAGGGAGTACATAGTGCTTGTGTCTTATTATTGATAAACATTTATCAATTTATTAGAGCCTCATTATGAAATACTTTTTGTTTAAATAAAAATGTTACTGAGTTTGCTTTCCTTAAATAGTCTGAAAAACATTTTATAAGATTTGAAGTAGTTGTAATGTTTAAGTCACTGGTTGAATGGTCTTTTATGAAAATCAGAGCAGTAGATAGATAATTCTTAGTTATTTGCTAGGGTAGGATGATCAAATGTTAGATGAATATTATGGGTTGTACAGTAGAATATAGAGTGATATTCCTGCCTTGCTTCCTTGAGTCCTTAACTCCTGATAGTCATAGGCATTATGTTATGACATGTCTCCTGGACATTTTAAACCTGGGGAGATTTTAAACCTGGCTGATGTTCTGATAAATTCATCAATCCACAGCCTTAGATTGGTATTTTTTTTATCAACCTTGAAAGAATGGATCTTGATGGGATTTGACTGTTTCAGTATAAACCACTGTTGCAAATTGTTAATCTCTAATTTGTATCAGATATGATTTAAGGAGATGCCATTTTGATGTTTGCATCAGAAAGAAGCCTAGGAAGTGTTTGTATTCATGTTGAGGTTGAAATGTGTGGGTATGTGTGTAGTATGACTTTTTTTAAAGCTGACACTAAGTGAATGGGGGCTACTAAATGATATATATAGGCTTGCTATCTTTGATGAAAGGACCAATTAGACATTGTTTTGTGTCACACTTTTAAATTTTTATAAAAGTGTTTAGTGATGGTCATGTAATGGTCACCATTGTTGGGGTGCACTCATAGTTGGTGGGTATGGTCAACTTTAATTTCCAAGGACCCATGCAAGCATGGAAAGGCAGATGTAAAGAAGATGATGGTGATATCACAGTGGCTTCCACTATTCTATGTTAGAAGTGAAATCACAATAGTTGATATAGGTTTGAGTCAGGTTATCTAGTTGTTAGGGTGTTGAATTAAAAATTATAAGGTTGTGGGTTCAATTCTTGGATTGGGTATGCACAAGATGTTTGATTTCATGTTCCTTTCCATGAAATGACTGGGGCCCCAATCATGAAAACACCTATTAAACCTCTTATGAGATGCCAAGGAAACCAGATAAACCTGCATCTCTATGAGTTGTAAATTTCCCCTTTTTTGTTTTGTTTTTTCCTGTTCCAACTAATAACAATATTATTAATTTGTAATTTAATGATAAATAAGTTCAAGGTCAGCTTCATACAGGTCATCATGCGCACACATGTACTGAATGAGTATGGTGTGGCTATTCAACACTATATCATCATTATTATCATCATCATTTTTACGTTCACTTTTCCAATTTGTTTTGAGACAATGTTTTACAGCCGCATACCCTTCCTAATGCCAACCCTCTTAGTCACTTCTTAAGACATGCAAGGATATGGTGTACCTATTCTAAAAACCAGGGTTCACATGGCGTAATAAATAAATAGATAAATAAACAGAAATATAATTTTTAAGAGTACAAAACTCACCTAAAAATGTGAGTAATATAGAGCTCGATATGTATGTAACCTGCCAGTATTTAAAATGTAATAGAGCTCGATATGTATGTAACCTGCCAGTATTTAAAATGTAATAGAGCTTGATATGTATGTAACCTGCCAGTATTTAAAATGTAATAGAGCTTGATATGTATGTAACCTGCCAGTATTTAAAATGTAATAGAGCTTGATATGTATGTAACCTGCCAGTATTTAAAATGTAATAGAGCTCGATATGTATGTAACCTGCCAGTATTTAAAATGTAATAGAGCTCGATATGTATGTAACCTGCCAGTATTTAAAATGTAATAGAGCTCGATATGTATGTAACCTGCCAGTATTTAAAATGTAATAGAGCTCGATATGTATGTAACCTGCCAGTATTTAAAATGTAATAGAGCTTGATATGTATGTAACCTGCCAGTATTTAAAATGTAATAGAGCTTGATATGTATGTAACCTGCCAGTATTTAAAATGTAATAGAGCTTGATATGTATGTAACCTGCCAGTATTTAAAATGTAATAGAGCTTGATATGTATGTAACCTGCCAGTATTTAAAATGTAATAGAGCTTGATATGTATGTAACCTGCCAGTATTTAAAATGTAATAGAGCTTGATATGTATGTAACCTGCCAGTATTTAAAATGTAATAGAGCTCGATATGTATGTAACCTGCCAGTATTTAAAATGTAATAGAGCTTGATATGTATGTAACCTGCCAGTATTTAAAATGTAATAGAGCTCGATATGTATGTAACCTGCCAGTATTTAAAATGTAATAGAGCTCGATATGTATGTAACCTGCCAGTATTTAAAATGTAATAGAGCTTGATATGTATGTAACCTGCCAGTATTTAAAATGTAATAGAGCTTGATATGTATGTAACCTGCCAGTATTTAAAATGTAATAGAGCTTCATATGTATGTAACCTGCCAGTATTTAAAATGTAATAGAGCTTCATATGTATGTAACCTGCCAGTATTTAAAATGTAATAGAGCTTCATATGTATGTAACCTGCCAGTCTTTAAAATGTAATAGAGCTTGATGTGTACGTAACCTGCCAATCTTTGAAATGAACTAGTTACATTGGTGCCTTTTTTTTCTATTCTAACAGAAGTTTGGGTATGATTTAATATTTCAAAAAAATGTTAGTTATGTTTTACACTAACTTGCCTGAACTCTTTTGATATTAAATCACCAGAAACTAGCCAGATATAAAAATGCTCATTTTAGAATGTTTATTGTTATATTAAAATCTTTCTTTATAATTTCATTTTAGAAATTTTATTTTGATGTTCTAGATATTAGCTTAATGAAAAATTTAGTTATTTTATTAAATTCTTCTAAATGTTTTGTTATTTTCAAAATTAATTGAGAGCACATTGGCAGTGTATTTCATTAGAAATATGGTAAAAAAAAAAGGGGTTAGCTTTACTGTGCCTGGACTTCTTGTGGAAGTTGTTTAGTGTATTCAATTTAGCAGTCGGAAATCTCACAATTAACTCCTTGCTTCCTCCAAAGGTCTTTTAACCGTTTTGTTAGCATATTTCTAATGAAAGACACTGCCTTTTATTTTGAAATAGTTTTTAAATAATCAAGAAATTGGAGTGGTTTAGATATATAACGTTCTTATTATTTATCTGGTGTTTAGAACATAACCATTGTTTTTACATTCAATTATGATAAAAGGTATTTAGATAAGTGTAAATACTTTAACCCTTTAACATTTAAACCGGCCATATCTGGTCAAACTCTTTCTGGTCAAACCAGTCGTAACTGGCTGCTCATACTGACTTTAAGGTATTGTTCTCAAAATAAATGTCAAAATTTTGTCTTCGATATTATGCGAGAGATAATTGTGTAAGATAAAGCCTTTACCACAAAAATGCAATAGTATATATAGAGTAATGTAAATGCTAAAACGGTTAAAATATACAGTTTCATATCATAGGACTATGGGCGGTTTCAGGCAGTTTGGTATCAAAGGGTTAAATTGTAGGATAATTGTGGGTCTTCTCAGAATGTCTACTGAAGCTATACAAACAATTAGAAATATTGTATTTCATTCATGCTCTCTCTACAAAACATATTAAGTTCTTGACTTGTTATTTTTGGTGTCTGCGCATGTGTCCTCTGTACATTTTTCTTTCTATAGTCTCCTTGGCCTACTGTCTCTGTCTCTACATCTTTCTGTCTGTGTCCTCTGCTTACTCTCCCTCCCTTCCCCCTCTCTCTGTACATCTTTCTGTCTATGCCTCCATGGCCTATTCTAAACCCCCCCCCCCTCATCTCTGTACATCTTTCTGTCTACTGTCTCCTGTTTACATTACTTTAATACTGCAAATGTTTACAATGATCTGTCCAATAGTAAATATATCATAGGCATTTGAATTTACAAATCCATATTTAGATATTTTCTGCTAAATCATTACAGGATACAGAGAGTTAACCTGTTATAATGAAATTAGAGAAGAGCATGTTATAACAGAAATAAACTTTGTCTGTGTGTGTGCTCTCTATCCATCAAATATTTTGAAATATTTAACACTGTAATCTGATGTGTAACAAATTGTGCTGTGGTATTGTAATTTTATTACTGTATCTATTTATTCTTTTACTGATTTTACTGGTTAGATTGGGGTACTGCCTTGATTTTGTCAATAATAGTCTAGTGCTTATTTTATCAATCTCTTTTTGTCAAAATGTTAAGTTACAGGAAACAGATATTGGTGCAGACACAGACGCACATACATACAATGGGCTTCTGCCATTTCTCCCTCTACCAAATTCTACTCACAAGTCATTGATCAACCCAAGGTAGCAATTGGCAGGACTGAACCCAGAATTACATGGTTGCGATGCTATATTGCCTATCTGCAATGTATTGAGTTTCATGCCTCAGGTTTTTTTCTTCTGTCACTCCCTTGCCTGTTAGTGCCCTTTGTAAGCCAAATCACTACTCCCAGTTTGGGAACCACTGTTGAAAATGTAATTAGCACATGGTGGAATATTAGTATGGGGGAAGGGAGATTATCTAGCAATTTCTAGAACTAAAGTTTATTATCTTTAGAAAACCAGACATATAGGACTTTTCAGCAAGATGATGACTACCTACATACCATAATGTCTGAATAAACTACATTTACACCATACATGTAAAAATAGCATATTTATGCTGTCAATGCAATGTCAAGCAAATATTTAAAAAATACTAAACTGACTAAATGCTTGAACATCCCAATTCTAATGGTTTTTATTATATTATTTTTTGTTCATTTTGATTACTCCAATCATATAGGAAGGAACCATTTTTTTAACTGAAAAACAAATTCCTTTATTTTTATTTTTTAAAAGTCTAGCTGAAAGACAGTAACATACAGATCTTTAGCCCTGTTGATACCAAATTGCTTCAGTTCTCCAATATAAAAAAAACTGTTTTGTTATAAAATTGTTATTTAGAAACTTTCAATCGTAATTTTATGAATGAACCTTTATCTGCCAAATACCAGCTTAATAACGAGAAAGTTATTAAATCCCTCCAAATCTTGATTATTTTGAAAATTTGTCTGTGTAGGAGTTTGAATTTATAAGACTTCAATTGTAGGTTTTATAGTACCAACTTTTCAAGTTTATTGCTTAATTTATGAAATTTTGGGAAATGTTATTAATATTCAGTTGTATATATTTTACTAACAGAAAGAGAGAAAAAGAAAAATAGGGGGAGTGGGAAGGGGATAAACTCTACCCCCCTGGCTGGGTAGTACATCTCAGCTGCATCCCACGATCAAAATGGGCGAAATCATTGCCAAGAAGAACAACCAGCAATACTCTTTGGATCAATCCTTCACACAGGGTTCCTTCATATTTGGTGCAAGGCAGTCCACAAACTAAGGATTCCAAGGATCTCAATGATGACCGGCACACAAAAGTAATGGTCAATCAATGCCTGGTGTTTAGTTATCTTCTGCTCCTTTGTGTTGTAAGTGGCACTACCCAGTTTTGTAACTGGAGAAAAGTGTTATAAGTATGTGGCATCCCAGATGAATGATTTCTTCCCACTCTCCTCCAGTTGTGATGGGAGATGACTCATACTGGCCCAACAAGAGAGCAGATAAAGTCCAAACTTGTCAGCAATGGCTCCACAACTACATTTAGAGGTCAAGGTGTATGGCTACTCCGATGTGGGTGTACTTATCTTCTAGATGAGTGGTACCAGTTGATGAAATGAGCAAGAAATTGAACCACACACTGCCATTTGGCTGTGAAACAAGCTAAAGGAAGGCAAACCAGTGTTGATCAAGGAAAGACTTAGGCCTCATGCTGGTTGAATTGTATTATATGTCATCCCAGGGCGGTAGATTGGCAGTATCGGTAGAGGGTCGGACGCCATGCTTTCCAGCATAGTTACGTCCCTTTACGATCTGAGTTCAAATCCCGCCGAGGTTGACTTTGCCTTTCATCCTTACGGGGTCGATAAAATAAAGTACCAGTAATGAACTGGGTAATTGCTGGCCTTGTGCCTAAAGTAGAAACAATTATATGTCATCCCAGTTGTGATGGTAACATGGTGCATATTGGAGGGTGGGGTGACAGTATTATTTGGTGATAGATCCCAGTGCTCAAAATAATTATTCCCACAATTGTAAATTAATGAGGGTGGCGAACTGGCAGGGTTGTTATGACATTATACAGCTTTGCAGTATTCGTTCCGACTCTTTGCCTGCTGAGTTCAAATCCAATCAAGGTCAATTTTACCTTAAATGCTCTCAAGGTCAATAAAACAAAATGCTAGTCCGATACTGTGGTTGAGTCTTCTTCCTTTTATATCTTTCTCACTTCTCTCCTTTTCTTGAAGAAATCAGCTCTGCTTCGACCTGGTGATATGGGTCCATACATATAGTTGTTTTAAGTGGAGTGTATGTATGCATGTTTGCACATATAATTATAGTGTCTATATATATATATGTATGTATGTATGTGTGTGTGTGTGTGTGTGTGTATAGAGTGTGCTGATAAAAGATGCTAATACATGAATGTAACTGTTGATAAATGGGGTTGGATGAAAGTTGTCTGCTATAGGTTAAAGGTTGAATCATGCCCTCTGAGTGGTGCTCGCAAGAGTAATTGCAGTTTGTTTAAAGCTCTAGTTACACCACCACCACCTTCACCACTACTGCTGCTGAGTGGCCTCATCATCTCAGCTACTGTATGTGAGTGTTTTATCTTTCTCCAATGAAAACAATATAAAGCAACATTAGTTATAGGTCAAGGCTCTCTATACTAAACAATCCCTCTGCTGACTCACATCCCACTAACAACTACACTTAAAACAAGCTAATTTTATTTGCTGGTTTATTTCTTGTTTGCCTTTCTTTTCTCTTTTTCTTTTCTTTTTAAAGTTCTTTTAGTCAACTAAAATACATTTCAAATGGTCATTAACTGATCCTTAGCATTCATCATCTAATTGCATGGCTTATACTGCAACATTTACTATTTCTTCTACTATCAGTATGTTAGTAATAACACACACTCTTTCTTGTCTCTTCCATTTCTTTCTTTATTGTCCATTTTTCAGGCAGTTGTGCTTCTTATATATATATATATATATATATATATATATATATATATATATATATATATATATATAGTGAAAATTGGAACGGGAACAAAACAGAGAGGCAGTACGAACAAAGGTTTATTAGTTTCACGCTCTTGAGAGTGGGGGTGGGGAACGACGTTTCGGGAATAAGCCCTTCTTCAGGCGAAAAGTATGTGGGAAGAGAGTTCCGAGGGTGTGTAGGGGAGTGGAGGAGAGACATTTAGAAAAAAGGGGGGGAGAGGAAAGGGAGGAAAACGGTGGAAGGGGTAAAAATAAAAATAAACATGAAGATAAACAAGTGGTGGAAGGGCGTGTAGGGGTGGTGGCGGGGAGGGATGAAGGTGGTGTATGTGTGTGTGTGTGTGTGAATGTGAGAGTTGGGGGAAGAACGAGGTTCCATGTTCAGGAAAAGGTGTGTTTGTGGGGTGGGGTGTAGGTCGGCGTGCGCGTGTGGATATATATGTATCTCACCGCCCCCAACCCCCAAACGCAATCCAAAACTTCAGAGTTGGTACCATAAATGTAGGCACCCTAAAGGGTCGCGCTAACGAGGTTGTAGAAATGCTTGAACGTAAGGAGGTCGATGTTTGTTGTATTCAAGAGACCAGGTGGAGGGGTGGGTCTGCTAGGTTCATTGAGGGTAAAAAACGTTGTTATAAGCTTTTCTGGGTGGGAAACGACGATGGGCTGGGTGGAGTAGGAATCATGGTAGCAGAAAAGTGGGCAGATAAGATAATAGACGTAAATAGAGTGAACGACAGAATAATTAAAATACGACTTGTCCTCAATAGAACTACGGTGACAGTAATATCTGCGTACGCACCCCAATCCGGACTGCCCGGCACTATAAAAGACAGATTCTATGAGACACTGATGCTAACTACCTCCCAAATATCCGACAGTGACTATATAATTATCGCAGGCGACCTAAATGGTCACGTTGGACAACATTGTGACGGCTACGACGAAATCCATGGAGGCTATGGGTTTGGTACTAGAAATGAGGAAGGCTCCAGAATCCTGGAATTCTGTGATGCAAATAACCTAACTATCTGTAACACTAACTTCAAAAAACGTGACAATCACCTGATCACCTATAGATCCGGGGAACACACAAGCCAGGTAGATTATATCCTTACCAGAAGACGTGACAGAGTGTCTGTTGTTAACACTAAATCCCTCCCCCATGAAGAATGCACCTCCCAACATAGACTGATAATTAGCGACCTCATAGTCAGGACGAGACGTACTCGACAACAGAAGAGGACTATCCTCAGGAGGAAAATATGGAAGTTAAAGGACCCCACAGCCAGGAATAAATTTCAAAGCATATTACTTGATGCTTTCGACAGTAAGGAAGAACATTTAGAGTCGGACAATATAGAGGGAGAGTGGGAATTTCTGAAAGCAAACCTGCTGTTGGCGACAGACGAGGTCTGTGGCTGGAGCAGGCCTGTAGGCAGGAGGAGAGTAACATGGTGGTGGAACAGTAAGGTGGAGGGGTCAATTAAGGCCAAAAAGCAGGCTTGGAAAGTATGGCGGGATGGGGGAAGTAGAGAGGACTATCAAGTGGCCAGGAGGGAAGCTAGGAGACAAGTGTACTTAGCAAGAAGGGAAGCTGAGGAAAGAAAGTTCAAGCATGTTCTACAACGCGATGACCAAAAACGTGAGGTGTTCAGGATTGCTAGGCAATGCGTCAAGGAAAACCGTGATATTGTCGGGGAGAAGTGTGTACTAAACGACGATGGCACACTTGCCATCACCGACGCTGATAAGAAGGTAGCTTGGAAGTGTCACTATGAAAGGCTTCTAAATGAGGAGAATAATTGGGAGAAAGGCAGTCTCCCCCATATCGACCCAATAGAGGGACCAGCAGTGTTAGTCGAGGGGAGTATAATAAGTAAGGCAATCAAGGATATGAAGACTGGTAAGGCGGCTGGGCCTTCGGAAATAGTTGCTGAGATGCTGAAGGCATCTGGCACGGTGGGACACACCATGGTCACCCGCATAGTTAACCAAGTCGTACAAAACGGGGTTGTTCCGAAGGACTGGCATAGCAGCATCATCGTTAACTGTTATAAGGGTAAAGGAGACGCCCTAGATAGGAGTAACTATAGAGGCATTAAATTAATCGACCAGGTCATGAAGGTCACGGAAAGAGTAATAGCGCAGCTAATCAGAGAGAGAATTGACCTAGATGAAATGCAGTTCGGGTTTGTGTCAGGCAAAAGTACCACAGACGCTCTTTTCATAGTACGACAACTACAAGAGAAGTACCTAGCTAAAGGTAAACCCCTCTACTTAGCTTTTGTCGACTTGGAGAAAGCCTTCGACAGAGTCCCCCGCTCCATTATCTGGTGGGCTCTTAGAAAACTAGGCGTTGACGAATGGCTTGTGAGGGCTATACAAGCCATGTATAAAGAAACAGTCAGCAAGGTTAGAATTAACAACGAATATAGTGAAGAGTTTAGCGTAAAAGTCGGCGTCCATCAGGGCTCTGTTCTCAGTCCACTACTATTTATTATTGCCCTTCAGGCCATAACAGAGGAGTTCAAGACAGGCTGCCCATGGGAACTCCTATACGCAGACGACCTGACACTCATAGCGGAATCAATGGCCGAGCTAGAGAAGAAATTCCAAACATGGAAGCACGGCCTAGAGTCAAAAGGACTTAAAATTAACCTGGCTAAGACCAAAGTACTAGTTTGTAGGAAAGAAAACAAGGCGGCGGTCCCTTCTGGGAAATGGTCGTGCTCGGTGTGTAGGAAAGGCGTAGGTAGAAACTCCATTTTATGTCCTAAATGCAAAGTATGGGTGCATAAAAGATGTAGTGGGATCACAGGTAGGCTAACTAAGAACACAGATTTTACATGTGGCCGGTGCTCTGGTGCAATAAGTAGCAGCAAGTGCCCACAAACTACTAGCTCTTTCAATTGCGCAGAGGGTTCTATAGAAATAGTGGACAGCTTCCGTTACCTGGGCGATAAAATCAGCAGTGGGGGAGGGTGCTCTGAAAGTACTGTAGCTAGAGTCAGAACTGGTTGGAAAAAGTTCAGAGAGCTTATACCACTATTAGCTGCTAAAGGGTTCTCACTAAAAATGAAAGGCAGGTTGTACGATGCCTGCATACGAACAGCAATGCTGCATGGCAGTGAGACCTGGGCATTGTGTGCAGAGGATATACGCAGACTAGAGAGGAACGAAGCTTGCATGCTCCGCTGGATGTGTAACAGTAATATACGTGAACGGCAAAGCATAAACGAACTAAGGAATAAATTAGAGATAAGAGGGATCAGATGTTGTTTACTCGAGAGAAGGCTACGTTGGTATGGACACGTGATGCGCATGAAAGTCGATAGCTGTATAACAAAGTGCAGGGCAATAAAGATAGACGGTAGTCACGGAATAGGCAGACCTAGAAAAACCTGGGACGAGCTGATAAACTCCGACATCACACACTTACACCTCTCCAAGACAATGTCACTGGACCGAGACCTTTGGCGGTACTCAGTAACAGAGAAGACCCGCCTTACCTAAATATATAGTAAAACCTACTCCAGCCAGTAGGCATCTCTAACAAATACACCCCGTCCCACCACCCCCACCCGATCCACACCACCCCGTTCTATGTAAAGTTATGTTGGTGCCGCGCCATCGAGGCCGAAACAAATGAGATCGTGTAGGTGTCACGACAAAAAAACACACAGTCCACGCTGTAATGTGGCCGTGTAGGCAACACGGTAAAAACCTCCCAGACCCACACTGTAAATGTGGTTGGTGTTAGGAAGGGCATCCAACTGTAGAAAACCTGCCAGACAGTCCTATGCGAGCAAGACAATCACTCTTGCCTCAAGTGGGACTACCCCCGTCCAAACCCATGCAAGCGTGGAACACGGACGTTAAACGCTGATGATGATGATGATGATATATATATATATCCACAAGAAAGATCTGGAAGCTGAAAGTCCCCTCAACCAGTAACAGATTTAAAGATATTTTACTCAACGCCTACGACAGTAAAGAAGAACAGATAGAGACATTTAACGTAGAAGAGAACTGGGAGTTCCTAAAAAATAACTTACTAGAGGCGACGGATGAGGTTTGTGGCTGGAGTAAGACCTCAAGCAGGAGGAGAGTGACTTGGTGGTGGAACAATAAGGTAGATGAAGCAGTCAAGGCCAAGAGACAGGCATGGAAAGAATGGAAGAACGGGGGGAGCAGGGTACATTACATAGAGACCAAGAGGGAAGCTAGGCGACAAGTATACTTAGCTAGGAGGGAAGCAGAGGATAGAAAATTCAAGCATGTTTTACAACGTGAGGACCAGAAACAGGAGGTATTCAAGATTGCGAGGCAGTGTGTCAGAGATAGTTGTGATGTCATTGGAGAGAAGTGTATCCGGAATGATAAAGGTGAGCTTGCCCTCACAAGTGCTGAGAAGAAAGATGCATGGAAGAGTCATTATGATAGATTACTAAATGAGGAGAATGCATGGGAAGAAGAGACCCTACCCCACGTAGACCCTATAGAGGGACCAGCAGTACAAGTCAGCGGCAGCGTAGTAAGTAAGGCAATCAGAGATATGAAGATAGGGAAGGCAACCGGTCCATCGGGTATAGCTGCCGAGATGCTGAAGGCATCTGGGTCTGTAGGTCACACTATAACCACACGTATCGTTAACCAGGTAATACTAGAGGGGGCCATACCAAAAGATTGGTGCAGTAGCATCATTGTCAACTGCTACAAAGGTAAAGGCGATGCACTAGATAGAGGAAACTATAGAGGTATAAAGTTGATGGACCAGGTCATGAAAGTAACAGAAAGAGTTATAGCACAGCTGATTAGGGACCGGGTGAATATAGACGAGATGCAATTTGGGTTTGTTCCAGGGAAAGGCACCGCTGATGCGCTCTTCCTTGTGAGGCAATTACAGGAAAAGTACCTAGCTAAAAGTAAGCCACTCTACTTGGCATTTGTCGACCTTGAGAAAGCCTTTGACAGAGTTCCACGTGCAGTAATCTGGTGGGCTCTTAGAAAACTAGGAGTAGATGAATGGCTTGTGAAAGCGGTACAAGCCATGTATAGGGGAGCAGTCAGCAAAGTTAGGATTGGCAATGAGTATAGCGAGGAATTTAGCGTACAGGTTGGGGTCCACCAGGGCTCTGTTCTTAGCCCTCTCCTGTTCATCATAGTCCTGCAGGCAATAACGGAGGAGTTTAAGACCGGATGCCCATGGGAACTCCTGTATGCTGATGACCTCGCACTCATAGCTGAATCTATGGTAGAACTAGAGAATAAATTCCAAACCTGGAAGCAGGGACTAGAGAGAAAGGGCCTCAAAGTCAACATGACAAAGACTAAGGTCCTTATAAGTAGACGAGAAAACAGAACCCAGATCCCCTCAGGGAAATGGCCTTGCTCAGTATGTAGGAAAGGTGTAGGTAGGAACTCCATTCTTTGCCCCAAATGCAAACAATGGGTACACAAGAGATGTAGCGGGATCTCAGGAAGCTTAATTAAGAATGTAGGATTCACATGCAGCAGCTGTGCTGAAACAGCAAGCAAACAGCCACAGGAAACAAGTACCACCAATCTCTGGGAGGGCCCTGTAGAAACAGTAGACAGCTTCTGCTACCTAGGTGACCGAATTAGCAACGGAGGTGGGTGCTCAGAAAGTACAATAACTAGGGTAAGAACGGGATGGAAGAAGTTTAGGGAACTACTACCACTGCTAGCTGCAAAAGGCTTCTCCCTCAGAATGAAAGGCAGACTGTATGATGCGTGTATCCGAACAGCGATGTTGCATGGTAGTGAGACCTGGGCGCTGAAGGTGGAAGACTTACGTAGATTAGAGAGAAACGAAGCCTGTATGCTCCGATGGATGTGTAACAGTAATATACGTGAACGACAAAGCATAAATGAATTGAGAGAGAGACTGAGCATAAGAGGAATCAAATGCTGCGTGCAGGAGAGGCGGTTACGCTGGTATGGACATGTGATGCGTATGAAGGATGACAGCTGCATAAAAAGGTGCAGAGCACTAGAAGTTGATGGAAACCGCGGAGTGGGGAGACCCAAGATGACTTGGGATGAGGTGATAAAAGCCGACCTTACCCAACTACACCTCTCAAAGTCAATGACACACGACCGTGACTTCTGGCGTCACGCAGTAATACAGGGTACCCGACCTCCCATGGGTACATGCTGAAGCATATAAACAATATGCCCCCCCCCCCCCCCTCCCCCCCCCCACCGCAAGGTGGTCGTGGAGGTGCCACGGCAAAAAAGCACCCAGCCCACACTGTAAAGTGGACGTGTAGGCGCCACGAAAAAGCACCCAGCACTCACTGTAAATGAGGTTGGTGTTAGGAAGGGCATCCAGCTGTAGAAATCAAGCCAGATCAGTTCCTGTATGAGCAAGGCATGGTCAGCCGACCAGACACTGCCCACAACAGGACAACCCGTCTAACCCATGCTAGCGTGGAAGAACGGACGTAAAACGGTGATGATGATGATGATGATGATATATATATATATATATATATATATAATGTGTGTGTGTATTCTGAGTTAGATTGAAGCTAACTGCATTAAATAAGGTACTCCATACATTAACATCAGTAGAGTGATAACATAAAAATATAATATAGAAACGGCTTCTACAGAACTAGAACTGTTTCATCCCTGATGATTTCATGTGAATGAAACAGTTCTAGTCATGTAGAAGCCATTTCTATATTAAATTTTGATTATGATATTTAATCCCCATGTTCAAGCTTAATCCTTTTCGAAACGTGTTTAAGCTTGACTGAATAATATCTACTCTTTGTTTTCTTTAAAGTATCGAGTACTAAGTTGAATAATGGTCTTACTAGTCTCAGTTAGTGACATCTGTGTGTGTGTGTACTTTATACAAATAAAACTTAGAATAATACACTGATCACCCCCATTGCAATCACATCTTCATTGTTTTAACATCCACTTTCCCTGCTAGCAAGAGTTGGATGGGTCTACATAGGCTAAGTCAGTACTGAACCTGTGGCTACTGATATCCTAGACAAGCCAGCGATGTGTCGTCTCACGTATGTACAGTCTCACATTCTACTGAGTGCACAGGGGAGTTTTTGACACAACTGAGGGTCCTCCCAACTTTTAGTTTGGACAAGCTTACTATGGCTGGATGCTCTTCTTATCACCAAACACTTTACAGTATGTACTGAGTGCATTTATTGTGTAGATCATCAACTCTAGGGATGATATATATATATACTGTGTGTGTGCGCCTGAACGATGTGGGAGAATACTCTCTGCAGCCACACTGGGTCAATGTTGAAACGTTTCAATTTATTATATCACCATTTCATCTGGTATACATTTCATCAACCTTGGGTCATAGAAAAGTAGCCAACATGTGTGTAAATACCATTTTTGTTGAACACATTACCACATTTCTAATGAAAGATACTGCCTATCATCATCAGCATCACCATTTAAGGTCCATTTTCCATGCTAGCATGGGTTAACCGAGTTGCCCATTATGAGACATGTCAGATCAGATGACTGTTTCTAGTTTGGTTTCTATGGCTGGATGCTTATTTATCAAGTCACCAACATGGCCACCTTATCGGGTGGACTGGGTACTGAAAATAAGTAATTGGAGAGATTTAGTAATACATCTAACTTCCTCATTATTAAATTGGTGTTTCAAGCTTAATTTATTTAAAAGGTTTTTTTTTTTTTTAGATAAATATAATCACTTTAAAATAAACAGAATAAACAGCTGTGTATCATCGAAGCAAAGACACTTCCAGGTGGTTTGATAACCTCAGCTTTGTTTCAGCTACATCACTTTACATTATTAATTCTGATCCTGTCCTTTGGGTAACAAAGTAAGCAACAATATTGTATTGTGATTGATTTAGTGAACCATATACATGCCTTGGTACCAATGTGTACACCTGTAGGTACATGCTGTAGTATCAGTGGGTACATGCTGTAGTACCAACATTTACACCTTTAGGAACATGCTGTAGTACAAATGTGGTGCCAATGTGTACGCCTGTAGGTACATGCAGTAGTACCAATATGTAAGTTTGGTGCCTATGAACCATTTCAAAACCTCCAAGACTGCTGAGAAGGAAAGAAATGGTCCAAGCAGCCAAAGAGCTGGGTAGTGCTGTTAAACTGATTGATGGATTGAGTTGACCAACTAAGTAGGTCACAGCAGGATTTGAACTCAAAACACCATGTACCAGAACAACTGCAAGGCATTTTTATCTGATGCTTTAACAGTTGTACATTTCCTCCTCCCTAAACTGGTATTTTATATTATTGACTGCAAAATGATGGAAGTCAAAGTTGACTTTGGTGGGATTTGAACCCAGAACATAGTGAACCAAGACAAATACTAGTATTTTGTCTTAGTGGTAAGAAACTCCTAGGAGAGCTGGACAACAGGTCTTCAGAGAAGAAATCCTCCTCAAGCAATTGTTTCAGCCCTATGTTCTAACAAATACCAATTTACTCTGTATAACCAAGTGCATTATTGATGTGTGTGCAGAATTATATTCTGGAGGTGAGATAGGGTGTTAGGTCAATTTATAATTAACTGATTTACTGTTGTGCAGGGTCTTGTTTTGATGTTCCAAGTGTTAAAAAAAAACATGTGAAGATGTGTAGTTTAGTGATTAGAACATTGGATTTGTAATCGTGAGGTTGTAAGTTCGTTTCCTGGACCAGGTGTGGCACTTTATTTTATGATGCTCTTTCTGCCAGGAGTTGCAACTGGTAGATAGTATCAGCAATGGAAACATTGTTTCTTTGGTTTGATTTGGCGCGTTCCACCTCACTCAGTATGCAAATGAGGTTTGGGATCTTGTTGATTTTTAAAAAAAAATTTTTTTTTTTTTTTTTTTTTCGACGGTTAATATGAGTGCTCAATTTGTTTCAGTTTTAATGGAGAGATACGTGATTATTACCTAATGTATAAAGCTACCTACCTAGTCATGCATAAGGTTGGGTATACTGTCATTCTAAGGACAGAGGACATAAAGCTACCTACATAGTCATGTATATGGTTGGATATACTGTCATTCTGAAGGCAGGATATCTGGAAATAATTGTTTCTACTTTTGGTACAAGGCCAGCAATGACCCAGTACATTACTAGTACTTTATTTTATCGACCCTGAAAGGATGAAAGGCAAAGTTATATTGATTAAATAGTCTGCAGTGACATTACTCTCTTGTTTAGATGCTGTGTTTTTGTTTTTTTATCCAGCATTCAAATTCTTTCGATATCAGCCTACCCAAAACTGCCTCTGGTTTTATAAAACAGTGTTTTTACATCAAATTTTTCAGGCTGGCATCAGTTAAATGGGATTTTTTTAGGTGAGGTTTTATAGCTGGATGCCTTTCCTGCCACCAACTCTTGCAGTCTCCATTTATGACACATAGGGATATGGTTTTCCTATTTGAATTAAGATCTAACATAATTTGACAACACCTTTTGTTAAATTATATTACTGACACCATCTTAATGAATTAATTGGTTATTTTAGTATTTTTCATATGACATGGTAACAAAAATGTTGAGTCAATGTTAGTTTTCATATTGGTTCATTTTCTCTGTCCATTCTTATAGGATACATAAGAGAGGTTTATCTTCTTTTTTTTTTTTTCTTAGTACACACAATTACATAGATATCATCATCAGTGTTTAACATCTATTTTCTATGTTTGCATGTGTTGTATGGGATGCCATATTTTGAGGATAGAGTAGTCAACTTTCTACAGCTGGAGTTTCTTCCTAACACCAATCTTTTGTAGCGGACACACATCTATCTAATCAAATAAATATTCTTGGGAACTGGACATGTTAAGCACACACTGGGCTGGACATATTACATACACACACTGGACATGTCACATACAGACACTGGACGTATTACACACACAGTGGACGTGTTACACACACTGGACAAATATATGAGATTTGTAACTTTGTTGTTTGATTTGAAGACACTCAACTGCAAACCTATCAGAGAGCAGCTGATACTTGGTCTGGGGGCCAAGAACGCTGGAAGTCTCCACTGCCACAGGCTCAACCACAAACCTATCAGAGAGCGGCTGATACATATTTTTGTTGAACTGTTTCATTTGTTCTGCATTGCTTAAAGTAAAGCAGATGTAGAAATAATGAAAACGAGAAAAACAAAAATACCTTGGAGATATTTATACCTCTGAGGCTCCAAAAGAGGTGTAATTTATCTCTAGTTAATACTGTTTATCAATGTTGTCAAATGAGTTTATCCATTTAATCCTTCTCTTAATTGAGTTACAGTAGTCTGGCTTAATTTCATCCATGAAGGCCATTGAGATTATCATTAATTTGAAATAGGATATACTTTAAATGGTACTTGAGATTTACTAAAAATACTTTTACCATATTACTATATGTGAAAGTCAATAAAGCATTTATATAAAAGTTTGTACTTCTACCTCTCTTCAGACATATTTTATTGACTGTTTTAAAGCTGATGAATATTTAAATAATACTAAACAATAAACAAACAAACCCCAAGTATGCACAGCCATGCAAGTTTGTGTGTTTAGAAACTGTGCTTCTGATATTGTTTTCTGGACCCCCCCCCCCCCCCCCCTCCATATATATTATATATTTGTATCATATATATATCCTGTGAGTGCACAAGTGAAACTCCAGAGTAACAAGACTCACTACTTAGCCATAATAAAAGAATATATATATATATCATCATCAATAGTTAACACCCATTTTCCATGACAGCAATATATATATTCATAAATGGGAAATGTTAGCAAAATAAATTTAGAAGAATTAATGATACTCCAACTACCCCAACTGCAGTTTCATAGCGTAAGACCAATATCAAACATCTTAACTAGCCAAGACATCTAACATTGTGAGAAATCACTAATCATCAGGGAGCTTCTCATGTAATAAGCGAAGTATTCTTTACGTGGCTGCAATATATGTGTTTTCCAAACAATAAAACATCATGTGCTTAGTAGCCAGAATGAGAAAAACAACAGGTGGATGAGCGACATTAAAAGAACTGTTAGAAATAGCTCACCAACTGTCAGTTTAACTCAACTACAAGGAAGTATAAAATAGTTATCAGAAACAGAGATATACATATAAAATGTCCTAACAGTTGCAGGGTGGCTCAATGAATCTGAGCATTATATATTCATAAATGGGAGATGTTATCAACAATTCATTTCACATTACTCCAATATACACATCTGAAAATAACTACCAGCAATAGTTGGGGGTTTAACTCTGCAATGGATTGGCACCCTGTCCAGAGTGGAGGTCTTGTACTTTCTCTTAGTCGCTTAACACTATGGAAACTAGAATAAGCACTGAGCTCGAGGCAGATTTTAGAATATCACCATCATCGTTTAACGTCCACTTTCCATACTAGCATGGGTTAGACGGGTTGTTCCATCTGAGGCAAGTTGGGTCAGGTGACTGTGTCCTGCTCATACAGAACTGTTTCTGGTTATATTTCTACAGCAGGATGTCCTTCCTAATGCCAACCACATTTACAGTGTGTGTTGGGTGCTTTTTGTCATGATACTTACACAACCACTTTACAGTGTGGGCTGGGTGCTTTTTGTCGTGATAAAGAAAAGTTAAATTTCGATTATAAGCCCCTCTTTTTTTTTTTCCTTTGTTGCAACTCTCATATCAGCATCTGTATCTTTAAGTTGGATATGAAACTCATTTTTTTTATTTTAGGATTGTAGTCACCACTACAAGATTTCAGCATGTCAACCAATTGTTGACCTAGTAAGAAGTGATGTTTAGACAGAACTGAGAGTAGAATATTTCACAAAATGTCAATTTGATTGATTGGTCAATTCACAAAGAATTTTTATTATAAAGAGTAGATTACTGCTATGCAATGAAGTTAATACTTAAGACTATATTATTTTGTTTTGTTTGTTTTTTTCATTTATTTTAATAGATATATGGAAACAGGTGTTACAAATGTTCTACATTTCTTTATTATTTTATTTTTACAAAAGTATTTTATCAACAAATTCCCAACCCCCATTTGCTTACGAAATAGAATGGAACTCGTTAAATCGGATCAAGGAAACAACAATAGTTTTTCCATTGCTGATACTATCTACAAGTCACAACTCCTGACAGAAAGAGCAATGTGAAATGAAGTGTCTTGCTCAAGGACATAATGCATCACTCAGTCTGGGAGTCAAACTAGCACTCTCACAATTGTGAATCCAATTCTCAAACCACCAAGCCAGGCACCTTCACACTATTATATATATAAGGTAGATTATATGAGTTCATGATACAACTGTATAAGGCATTCAGATATTTAAAGCTCTAATATAATTTTATCCATATCAACATTGGCAAAATATTTGTATCTGGTCACACGAGAGCATGTGGTCTGTAAATAAATATATTTTTATATTATCTGGTGGTTCTGACGATTTCTCTACAAAGGAATTAAATACTACCTCCTTTTGTATTTGAATAACACATGTAAATCAATTAAATAATGTATTAATGTATTGAACCTTAGTGATTATTTTTTTATATATATGGCTTAGTGGTTAGAGCATTGGCCTTGCAATCGAAAGGTTGTGAGTTCAATTCTCAGACCGGGTGATGTGTTGTTTCCTTGAGCAAGACACTTTATTTCACATTGCTCCAGTTTACTCAGCTGTAGAAATGAGATGATAGGGACTGGATTCCCTATCATTCCACTGAAAAGTGGACGTGTAGGTGCCACGGCAAAAAAGCACCCAGCACTCACTGTAAATGAGGTTGGTGTTAGGAAGGGCATCCAGCTGTAGAAATCAAGCCAGAATCAGTTCCCATCCCACCCTTTCAAGCAGGGAAAAGCGGACGTTAAATGAAATGATGAAATGATGATGATATATATACATACATACATACATACATACATACATAAATGGAGGGGCTCTGAGTACATTTTATAAGTGCTGGGGGTCGATATGATTGATTGAATCCCATTGAGGTGGTGCCCCAGCATGGTCGCAGTCTAATGACTGAAATAAGTAAAAGACTAAGAGAATCTTTATAAGCTGAGGATAACTCTGCATAGTGGTTGGACCTGCGAGAGATAGAAGAAATATTTCCCCTTAATGACACCATACCACCTTTTCAAAAAAGGAGACAGGTTTATGTAGTTTTAAATAAACTATCTTCAAAATGACAGGATAGTCTCAACTGGAATGCCTTTTATATCTGAAGTATAATAACTTCATGCAACTAATTAGAATTTGTTTTTCACTTGATTGACAGAACAGTAACCATCATCATCATCATTTTACGTCCGCTCTTCCCTGCTTGCAAGGGTGGGACGGGTCTTATTCAGCACAGCATTTCTCCACTTGTCACAGTCCTTCGTCATCTCCTCCGTGAGCTTCAGCGAACTGAGGTCTGTTCTCACCATCTCCGTCCATGTTTTTCGTGGTCTACCTCTACCACGTCTTCCTTCAACTAGCATTTCCTGGCACTTCTTCACCCATCGGTCATCCTCCATGCGCATCACATGTCCATACCACCTCAGTCTCCTCTCTCGCACACTACATTCTGTCCCTCTCAGACACAGTTTCTCTCTCAACACATTCATGCTGGGTCATTCACGCACATTGACACTGCACATCCAACGAAGCATGCTTGCCTCATTTCTCTCCAGCCATCGCATATCCTCTGCAGTTGCTGCCCATGTCTCACTACCATGCAGCATCGCGCTCCTCACACAGGCATCATATAACCGGCCTTTCGTACGCAGGGAGAAACCCTTCTTCGTCAGCAGAATCCCCCCCCCCCCCACTCCCATGCTAATCTGATCTCATAGGTACCGGAAGCTATCCACCACTTCTATAGCACCCGCCTGCATTTGAAAAATGTGTCTATCAATACGACTTCTACCTACTGTCTAATTTCCCTGTACATCTACTGCATACGTATTTCTCCCTACCTGTTAGTTTGCCTGCTATCCCGCTACATCTCTTGTGTACCCAGGATCTGCATTGTATGCATTTTATAGAATTTATGCCAGTTCCTTTTCTGCATATCGAACATGGCCATTTCCCTGATGGAATCAGAGTTTTGTCCTCTTTTCTACTCATCAACACTTTTGTCTTAGCTAGATTCACTCTCAGTCCTCTTGCTTCCAACTGCTGTTTCCATAGCCAGAATTTATTCTCTAGCTCCTCTACTGATTCTGCTATAAGAACCAGATCGTCAGCATAGAGAAGTTCCCATGGACAGCCAGTCTTAAACTCCTCTGTTATGGCTTAGAGGACTATAATGAACAAGAGCGGGCTGAGGACCGAACCTTGATGTACTCCTACTTGTATCTGGAATTCCTCACTAAACTCCATTCCTACCCTCACTTTACTGACAGCACCTCTGTACAAAGTTTGCATTGTCCTCACAAGCCATTCCTCAACACCTAGTTTCCTTAGGGACCACCAGATGACAGATCAGGGTACCCTATCAAAGGCCTTCTCTAGATCAACAAAGGCTAAGTATAGTGGCTTATTTTTCTCTAAGAACCTCTCTTGTAATTGTCTCACCAAGAAGAGGGCATCTGTTGTACTCTTCCCAGGAACAAAACCAAACTGCATCTCATCTAGTTTGACCCTTTCTCTAATTAGTTGTGCTAATATCCTTTCTGCCACTTTCATAACCTGATCCATTAGTTTTATACCCCTATAATTGCTCCTCTCCAGACCATGCATTATAAATGTTAGTTTTTAATATATTATGAGAATGAGATAAAGACTGGATACATGAATGAATTCTTGTTTGTTCTGTATTATTTGACACACTAGCCAACACAAGTGCAAAGTACATAACACGTGTGTGTGTGTGTGCGCGTATATATAAATGCAATCATTTTAACATCCCCTTTCACTGCTAGCAAGGGTTGGACTATATATATATATTGTTATACTTGAAGGGGGGGGGGGGGGTTATGCTGCCAATAAAATAAAAACAGATGCACCTGTTGGTTTTCACTTCAATTTATTATAAATTTCCAGTTAGTTGGTTCAAGAACTGGATGGTTGTTTATATATGGTCAAAGCTCTTTTGTCACATATTCTGTGACCTCCTCAGTGATCGATTTCTTATTTTATGTCTCTTTTGTTCTCTTATATATTAACAAGGGACAAGTAGTCTCTTTTTTTTTACATTGATCTTTGATACTCAATATCTTGTTTGATTATCAAGTTTTCTGTGAGCACTGTTATAATTAATTCTCCCTATAACAAAGTAATTATTTTATCCTGAACATATTTTGAGAACAATAATCTATGATGTCCTTATGACTACTCTCTATTCTTGTAGTTGAGTTCATATAATTACACATAGCAATAACAATGATGTTGTTTTGGCAGCTATGCCTGAATAGTTAGCTTCAAGAATTTGAAGCAAATAGGGAGATATTTTACGGCACCTCACTACATCCTGGCTAGATCAAGTTCTATTCACCCTTTTATGATTATATTTCTGTTGATATAAACTGCTAGTGTATTTCAATAAATTAATTAATTAATTGAAAATAATCAGGAATTTATAGTGATAACTTTCTCATTAATAAACTGGTGAATTGGGAGACTCCTTAGAGTGCTAGAAAAATACTTAGCAGTAATTTGTTTTTGGCTCTTTTCTATCTGCGTTCAAATCCTGCTGAGATCAACCTTGTCTTTCATCTTCCTGGTTGTGAATAAAATAAAATACCAGTTAATTACTGGACTTTATATAATTGGCTTTCTCCCTTCCCCAAATTGCTGGTTTTGTGCAAATGTTAGAAATAGTTATTAAGCTGGTTTTAGGATCATAACTTCATTATTTTAACGTCGACTTTCCCTGCCAGCAAGGGTTGGATAGGTCTACATAGACCAAGTCAGTACTGAAGCAGGGTTACTGATCTTCCAGACAGGCCAGGGATCTGCGTCTGACTTCTGTATGTTCATGTTCTACCAACCGGAGAGGTTGTCATGTCTTTGACACAACTGAGGGCCCTCCCAATACTTTGTTTGGTATGCTTTCTATGATTGGATGCCCTTCCCATCACCAACCACTTTACAGCATGTACTAGGTGCATTTATTATGTAGATCACCAAACACTAGAGAGGTTGTCATGTCCTTGACGCAAATGAAGTGTCCTCTTACATAAAATTGTGATGGAAGGTTTTTTTAATTTTATTTAAAAGTTTTTTTGTGCAATAAAACAAGAGGGTGTGTTTGGTGGGCTGTTATCAAAAAGGTTAAACAAACTATTTAAAATACTCTAGTATTGTGTGTTTTAAATTCTTCTTGATTTAACATTCATTTTAGTGATTTTGTTAATGTCAGTATTCAAAAGCTGGGTGTAAGAGTTCCCAAGTCGCACTCCTCCCATACAGACACATATCCACACTTTCTCTTAAGAATTTTACATTTGGTATAATAAAGAAAGAATATAATAAAACACTACTTAACTGTAATAAAGTACCCAGAGCCTATATATTGACATTAGGAAATTAATACTATTTATCTTGTTTCAACCATTTTGTTATTTGATTCAAAACAAAAACTATGTACACTATAAGTCTTTGTTATATCTGTTTTGTTTGCTTTTCTGTAATTCTATCATGATTGAATGTAAACAGATATTTTAAAAACTGACCGTAGTTGTATCCATTCATAACATATTTTTTCTTATAGTTCCATCACATGGCGACAAATTGGCAGTCATTAGAATGTTGGATAGAATGCTTTGTGGTATTCATTCCAGCTATCTTCTCTCAAATCCTGCCGTGGTTAACTTTGCCTTTTGATCCTTTCAAAGTCGATAAATAAGTACCAATCTAGTACTGGGGTCGATTTTTCCTCTATATCTCTTTCTCATTTCCTTTCTCACACTTTCTATCATTATCTGGAGAAAATCTGCTCTGTTCAGACCTGGAGAAGGAGATGGGCTCTACCAAGCTTAAAATGCCCAAGAAACGCTATGTCACTACGGCGCCCCACCACTCCATCAGGAATTACAGGTCCATACCATACCGTCACATGATTTTATTTCCTTCTCATCACCCAATATTCTACCCATAGTATTTATTTAAAACCCATTCATTACCATATTTCTAATGAAATACTTTGTGTTTTAATGATTTGATGAAGAATTTTGGAAAGGTTTACTAAAATTGCAATATGTTGTTTGAATTGTAATATAACCAATATTCACTTTATTAATATTGTATATGCTTTCATATACATATCTATGATGAAACACGCTGTGTTAGTGCCACTTTCCTTTATTAATAGAATCCAAGGAAAATTGATTTTGCTGAAAATCACTACAGAATTAGGAAAGCAAGTAACAATAATAATACCAGTAATACACAAGTATCACACACAATACCAGTAATACACAAGTTCACTCTCTCTATAACAAACACACACACACACACAACATAACTTAAATTAAATTTTGTTTTTTCACTTGTAAGATATTCATCATAGGATCCTTTGAAGATAGAACAGCAGAGAAGGCTGGAAAAGATGGGAATCAGAATGGATGAGTGGAATATCACTGAGAGGGGAAGTGAAAAATAATGAAATGCAGAGGATGATAGGAATAGAATGATTGATGAAAATTTGTGACGGGAAATGAAATGATGTGGTTGAGTAATGATGAGAGTGACTGGATGAGGAGAATAGAACCAGTTATGTTGTGAAGAGATGATAGTGGCTGGGTGAGAGGAATAGAGCCAATGATGACTGTTGTGTAGAGAAATGGATTGAGATGGTTGGGTCATGTGTTGAGGAAGGATGGAAGTGACTGGGTGAGAGGAATAGAGTCAATGATGACTTTTGTGTAGAGAAAGGAATTGACTGGACCATGTGTTGATGAAAGATGATGGTAACTGATAGAAATGAATGTGGAAGAAAATAGAGGAAGGGGAAAACTAAGAAAGACATAGCTAAAGATGATTAGGAGGGGAAATGAAAGCCAGGGGTTTGGTGAGGGAGTATGCAGACAATAGGGCAAAATGGAGAAGCTTGTCATGTGACCTTGTGTATTTTTATTATATTTAATTTTTAATGTGTATGATTTTTTTATTTAGTTAATTATGGTTTGTTAGTTAATAATCTATCCATTTAGTAAGTAGTCAAATGAGTCATTGAATATTTCATTTAATTTTGTCTGGCTTAAATTAGTGAGTAGCATTCCTAGTAAACACTATTGGAAAATTTATTTTCAGTCTATCCACTTAGAAGTGATTACCAACGAGACATGTTTAATGTTTCTAAACTACTTCATATAAATTATGATTAATACTTTGTCTTATCATGCTGATATTCAGTTAGACAAACCTGTGCATTCTCTCTATGTTTAGCAATGTTATGTTTTGTGAGGACACTATCACTCCATTTATCATCTATAGCTATCATATTTATTCACTGCACTTCTCCATTTCGTGTTCACCACATGCCACAAATGAATCCCATCTTTAGCCAATTAAATAAGCAACCAAATATTCTCTTTCACATTTACCACTGCATGTTCTAGTTTATTAGATATATACATTCTTTCCATTCTTTGTTTTATATATTTATTTATTTGTTGTTCCTATTACTACTGTACGCCAACTAAGAATCTTTTTGCCTAAGACATGAGGTTATGAAGGCTGACCTTAAGAAACTAAACCTCACAACAGAAATGTCTAAAAATCGTGAGGGCTGGCGCCATGTGGTGTTAAAGAAGACCTGACCTGCAATATACAATTTGGCCTGACCCCCACCACCACCACTACAACCCTCACTGCACACACCCCATACCCCTCCCCACACATGCTCCTAGCTGCTGTCTCCTTGTGAAGTGGTTGGTGATGTGAAGGGCATCTAGCAGTGGAGGGCCTGCCAAACAAAGGGTTGGGAGGACCCTTTAGTTGTGGCAAGGCATGACAGCTTCCCTAGTGTTGGTGATCCACACAATAAACATACCCAGTATATGCTGTAAAATGGTTGGTGATAAGCTGTCGAAAGCTTGCCAAACAAAGGGTTTGGAGGATACTCAGTTGTATCAAAGACATAACCTCCTCTCTACACAACTGTACATAAATGAGACACAGATCTCTGACTTGTCTAGGATTAGTAGCCACTGCTTCAGTACTGACTTGGTCTATGTAGACCCATCCAACTCTCGCTAGCAAGGAGAGCGGACGTTAAAACAATGTCAATGACATCGATAGTTACTAAAATCTTTTACCCAGCATATGTTTATTAGGTCATCTTCATGAGAAGAAAGAAGAAAAATATATTTTTCATTGATTTTAGACAGGTAATATTGAGTAGGATTTAATTAAATGCCAACTGCACTATGTTCTCTGTCGGTGGAATAAAGTTAGGTTGTGAATTGATTGTCATTAGAATACCAAATAGTATGCTTTGCAGTATTTGTTCTGGCTCTCTGTGCTCAAATCCTGCCAAGGTTAACTTTGCCTTTCAACTTTTTGATGTTGATAAAATACCAGTCTAGTACTGGACTTAATTCTACCTATATATATATATATATATATCATCATCATCATCATCATCAGCGTTTAACGTCCGTGTTCCACGCTTGCATGGGTTTGGACGGGGGTAGTCCCACTTGAGGCAAGAGTGATTGTCTTGCTCGCATAGGACTGTCTGGCAGGTTTTCTACAGTTGGATGCCCTTCCTAACACCAACCACATTTACAGTGTGGGTCTGGGAGGTTTTTACCGTGTTGCCTACACGGCCACATTACAGCGTGGACTGTGTGTTTTTTTGTCGTGACACCTACACGATCTCATTTGTTTCGGCCTCGATGGCGCGGCACCAACATAACTTTACATAGAACGGGGTGGTGTGGATCGGGTGGGGGTGGTGGGACGGGGTGTATTTGTTAGAGATGCCTACTGGCTGGAGTAGGTTTTACTATATATTTAGGTAAGGCGGGTCTTCTCTGTTACTGAGTACCGCCAAAGGTCTCGGTCCAGTGACATTGTCTTGGAGAGGTGTAAGTGTGTGATGTCGGAGTTTATCAGCTCGTCCCAGGTTTTTCTAGGTCTGCCTATTCCGTGACTACCGTCTATCTTTATTGCCCTGCACTTTGTTATACAGCTATCGACTTTCATGCGCATCACGTGTCCATACCAACGTAGCCTTCTCTCGAGTAAACAACATCTGATCCCTCTTATCTCTAATTTATTCCTTAGTTCGTTTATGCTTTGCCGTTCACGTATATTACTGTTACACATCCAGCGGAGCATGCAAGCTTCGTTCCTCTCTAGTCTGCGTATATCCTCTGCACACAATGCCCAGGTCTCACTGCCATGCAGCATTGCTGTTCGTATGCAGGCATCGTACAACCTGCCTTTCATTTTTAGTGAGAACCCTTTAGCAGCTAATAGTGGTATAAGCTCTCTGAACTTTTTCCAACCAGTTCTGACTCTAGCTACAGTACTTTCAGAGCACCCTCCCCCACTGCTGATTTTATCGCCCAGGTAACGGAAGCTGTCCACTATTTCTATAGAACCCTCTGCGCAATTGAAAGAGCTAGTAGTTTGTGGGCACTTGCTGCTACTTATTGCACCAGAGCACCGGCCACATGTAAAATCTATGTTCTTAGTTAGCCTACCTGTGATCCCACTACATCTTTTATGCACCCATACTTTGCATTTAGGACATAAAATGGAGTTTCTACCTACGCCTTTCCTACACACCGAGCACGACCATTTCCCAGAAGGGACCGCCGCCTTGTTTTCTTTCCTACAAACTAGTACTTTGGTCTTAGCCAGGTTAATTTTAAGTCCTTTTGACTCTAGGCCGTGCTTCCATGTTTGGAATTTCTTCTCTAGCTCGGCCATTGATTCCGCTATGAGTGTCAGGTCGTCTGCGTATAGGAGTTCCCATGGGCAGCCTGTCTTGAACTCCTCTGTTATGGCCTGAAGGGCAATAATAAATAGTAGTGGACTGAGAACAGAGCCCTGATGGACGCCGACTTTTACGCTAAACTCTTCACTATATTCGTTGTTAATTCTAACCTTGCTGACTGTTTCTTTATACATGGCTTGTATAGCCCTCACAAGCCATTCGTCAACGCCTAGTTTTCTAAGAGCCCACCAGATAATGGAGCGGGGGACTCTGTCGAAGGCTTTCTCCAAGTCGACAAAAGCTAAGTAGAGGGGTTTACCTTTAGCTAGGTACTTCTCTTGTAGTTGTCGTACTATGAAAAGAGCGTCTGTGGTACTTTTGCCTGACACAAACCCGAACTGCATTTCATCTAGGTCAATTCTCTCTCTGATTAGTTGCGCTATTACTCTTTCCGTGACCTTCATGACCTGGTCGATTAATTTAATGCCTCTATAGTTACTCCTATCTAGGGCGTCTCCTTTACCCTTATAACAGTTAACGATGATGCTGCTATGCCAGTCCTTCGGAACAACCCCGTTTTGTACGACTTGGTTAACTATGCGGGTGACCATGGTGTGTCCCACCGTGCCAGATGCCTTCAGCATCTCAGCAACTATTTCCGAAGGCCCAGCCGCCTTACCAGTCTTCATATCCTTGATTGCCTTACTTATTATACTCCCCTCGACTAACACTGCTGGTCCCTCTATTGGGTCGATATGGGGGAGACTGCCTTTCTCCCAATTATTCTCCTCATTTAGAAGCCTTTCATAGTGACACTTCCAAGCTACCTTCTTATCAGCGTCGGTGATGGCAAGTGTGCCATCGTCGTTTAGTACACACTTCTCCCCGACAATATCACGGTTTTCCTTGACGCATTGCCTAGCAATCCTGAACACCTCACGTTTTTGGTCATCGCGTTGTAGAACATGCTTGAACTTTCTTTCCTCAGCTTCCCTTCTTGCTAAGTACACTTGTCTCCTAGCTTCCCTCCTGGCCACTTGATAGTCCTCTCTACTTCCCCCATCCCGCCATACTTTCCAAGCCTGCTTTTTGGCCTTAATTGACCCCTCCACCTTACTGTTCCACCACCATGTTACTCTCCTCCTGCCTACAGGCCTGCTCCAGCCACAGACCTCGTCTGTCGCCAACAGCAGGTTTGCTTTCAGAAATTCCCACTCTCCCTCTATATTGTCCGACTCTAAATGTTCTTCCTTACTGTCGAAAGCATCAAGTAATATGCTTTGAAATTTATTCCTGGCTGTGGGGTCCTTTAACTTCCATATTTTCCTCCTGAGGATAGTCCTCTTCTGTTGTCGAGTACGTCTCGTCCTGACTATGAGGTCGCTAATTATCAGTCTATGTTGGGAGGTGCATTCTTCATGGGGGAGGGATTTAGTGTTAACAACAGACACTCTGTCACGTCTTCTGGTAAGGATATAATCTACCTGGCTTGTGTGTTCCCCGGATCTATAGGTGATCAGGTGATTGTCACGTTTTTTGAAGTTAGTGTTACAGATAGTTAGGTTATTTGCATCACAGAATTCCAGGATTCTGGAGCCTTCCTCATTTCTAGTACCAAACCCATAGCCTCCATGGATTTCGTCGTAGCCGTCACAATGTTGTCCAACGTGACCATTTAGGTCGCCTGCGATAATTATATAGTCACTGTCGGATATTTGGGAGGTAGTTAGCATCAGTGTCTCATAGAATCTGTCTTTTATAGTGCCGGGCAGTCCGGATTGGGGTGCGTACGCAGATATTACTGTCACCGTAGTTCTATTGAGGACAAGTCGTATTTTAATTATTCTGTCGTTCACTCTATTTACGTCTATTATCTTATCTGCCCACTTTTCTGCTACCATGATTCCTACTCCACCCAGCCCGTCGTCGTTTCCCACCCAGAAAAGCTTATAACAACGTTTTTTACCCTCAATGAACCTAGCAGACCCACCCCTCCACCTGGTCTCTTGAATACAACAAACATCGACCTCCTTACGTTCAAGCATTTCTACAACCTCGTTAGCGCGACCCTTTAGGGTGCCTACATTTATGGTACCAACTCTGAAGTTTTGGATTGCGTTTGGGGGTTGGGGGCGGTGAGGGGCGGGGGGCGATGGGGTTATGTTAGCCGTCCGCGGTCGAAACAATGAGGAGTGCTCGCATTCTCGTCCAAGGATATGTGTGTGTATGTGTGTCCCCGTGTGTCTGTGTATTTATATATATATGGAGGAATTCAGCTGTGATCACTATAACGCCCCTTACAACTCAAGTTAAAGACCATTGCATGGTAATATAAAGTTATATTGCACATCTGTGTCTTTATTTTTTTATAGACTACAGAGAAGGCTACTTTCTTCATATTCTGTTCATTAACATCTTTCAATTTCCTATCTTTACCTAATAACCCAAATTCTTGACCATATTTTCACATTTCTGATACTTATTTATTCTAAACAGTGAATTGGCAGAGTTAGAATCTTGAATCAAGATACTTTATTGCAGTATTCATTCCAGCTCTCTGCACGCTGAGTTAAAAACTCACAGAGGTCAACTTTGTCTTTCCTTCTTTGAAATACCAGTCTAGTATTTGGATCAATCTTTCCTATATAATCTCTTTCTATCACTCTACTCATTCTACTCTCTCTCCTTTTCTAGAAGAAATTGGTGTGTTCAGACCTGACAGAGGGGATGGGCTCCGTCAGGTTTAAAAAATGCTGAAGATGCTGTATGTCACTATGGCGCCTTTGTGACTCTATCGGGAGTTATGGGTTCATACACACATACATACATGATTATTTAATCTATTCATTCTACACTGGAACTATATATGTAGGAGAGGGGAATTCATTGATTGCATGAAAAGTCAAAAGATGGGAGTAGAACCTCTACAAAGCCTTAGCTGGACTTTGGATTCCTCCTCAACATGTATAATTAGCTCATTTCTGCTTCTAACAGTTACATGATTTGCTTAACAGTACTACACCTAACTTCTTCATTATCCAACAAACTACAACAGACTAACTTCTAGGTCAACAGAACTGATGCTTAATTGCTTGTTTTCGCCAACTATTTCCTCTTCCACTCCCTCCTCTCTAACCTCATGCACAGTAGGAATATGACATTAGCCAACATTTGTCCTTGGCGTACTTCCAAACTCCATGGTGTCTGTCTTGAATCATTATGGCAACTAACTTAAATATTATCCACCTTTATCACCTTGTCTTTTTCTTCTCTTTCTAACTTTTCTCCCCTTGTGCATATTACTATGAAAGAAGGATGATATACTCTCTCTCTCTCTCTCTCTCTCTCTCTCTCTCTCTCTCTCTCTCTCTCTCTCTCTCTCTCTCTCTCTCTCTCTCTCTCTCTCTCTCTCTCTCTCTCTCTCTCTCTCTCTCTCTCTCTCTCTCTCTCTTCTCATGTTACATATTTTTATAAAAGTTGATATAAAGCAAAGTGTTCATGCAGCTTGATATCAGCCAGTCCTTTTTTTTTTCTTCTTCACTGTTCAATCCTCCCTTCCTTCTTTGAACTGCAACTCCATCAACTTCAGGCTAAGAGAGAGAGAGAGCATTCCTGATGCCTCCCTTCCTCAGCATAAATAACAACAACAACAACAATCATGTTGCTAAGTAATTTCAGTAGTTTGAGAGGTTAACATTTAACATTGTAAATTATTCACTGTATTCTCTTCTTTACCAAAACTACTATAATCTCCTCACAGTTCTCCACAGTTAGAAATTCATGATTCACTTATAATTTATATTTTTCAATAGTATATAAATTGTTTTTCATGCTATATGTCCAGTCCATACAGTAGGGCTGTTTTTTGGTTGTATTTTGTAAACATTTGCTTTGTCTATGTTTCTCATGCACAGTTACTTCTCCATTCATAGAGTTATTGATAGAATGACTTGCAGCGTTGTTTTTCTAGCTCCCTCTCTGCTCTGTGTTCGAAAGATTCTGAGATCAATAATGCATGCATGCAGGGCCCTATAACTCCTAAGGGCTACTGTATTGACATAGTGTTTCTAGGGCATTTTAAAACCTGACAGAGCTCATCCCTCTCCAGGTCTTCCCAGAGAAGAATAGTGTGAGAGAATGTAAGTAGGAAAGAGAAGCAGATGAAGAATCGTCCCTTCCCGTACTGGACTGGTACTTTTTTTTTTTTTTTTAACGACCTCAAATGGATGAAAGGCAAAGTTGACCTTGGTGGGATTTGAACTCTGAGAGCTGAAATGAATACCTTAAAGCATTCTATCCAATGTTCTATTGACTCTGCCAATTCACCGCTTTAGGGTCTATAAAGTACCAGTCAAATACTGATCTGTAAGTAATAACAGTAAAATTACTCTTTATAAATAAATAAATGGGCTCATTGGAGAAATGTAGTCTTAGGTAAATGAAAATGCAGGATGTTCATCTTTGGAATGGAACACCTTAATTATTGTTTCTACGTTAGGCACAAGGCCAGCAATTACCCAGTGCATTACTGGTACTTTATTTTATCGACCCCGTAAGGATGAAAGGCAAAGTTAACCTCTTGGAACACCTTAATTATTAGTCTGTTGTCAGGGCTTACTTACAGCTAAAAAAAACACTGAAAAGCAAGAAAAACAATTTGGAAATGTGGAGGTGGTTAATGTCCTACACTTCATAAAAATTCCTAACACTGATGTAATATAGCATGTGTTGTGTATGTGTCAATCAACTGTCTATTCTGTATAAATAGCAGCCTTAGTTTGGTGATCTTTAGTGTCAACTATAAGGTCTCTTATTGAAGAAGAAAAAAAAATAGTTTTATTTCCACGAGTTATTCATAAAACTTTATGTATTTCAGTCTGTTTGTCTGCCTTTTACTGTATTTTGTTTTGTACTATGTTCTATACATTATACAAAGATTGATGTTGGCACAATCCTGTTTAGACTATTGCTAAAACATGTGCATAAAAAAAAAACCCTCCACCACCAAAACCAGATAGCAAACTGCTTTGTTGATATATCTCTTTATCGTGCCCGTAATCCAGTGGTTCAGTGTGTTTGCAGCTACAAACCATTTGTCCTGAAACTATTCAGAATTTTGTGAATGCATGTCATCAAGTCTCTCTCTCTCTCTCTCTCTCTCTCTCTCTCTCTCTCTCTCTCTCTCTCTCTCTCTCTCTCTCTCTCTCTCTCTCTCTCTCATTTTAATTTATGAAGATCAAAGTAGCTTCCTTCAATTGACATAGATTAGTGTATTTAATGAGCTCTTTTGATACCACAAGGCCAGAAACTGCCCCAGGTTCAATGAGACAAAACTGTTTATTTTACAATGTTTATGTTTATCTAAAAAACCTAAAATCCTATCATAATTTTATGTAATAACCTTTTTAAGTTATGTTCAAAACACCAGCTTAATAATGAGAAAGTTAGTTATAATACTAAATTCCTCCAAATTCTTTATTTTCAAAACTATAGGCAATGTCTTTCATAAGAAATATATGCAGTGTATATCAAAAAGGATATATTTTTTAAACAAATGACCATACAATCATGCAGTAACTTGTACAATACATGTCTGAATATAAAGTTTTATTCTTTTTTTATAACTTTTATAAATTTGTATAAAATTATTTACATATCAAGCATTTAAATTGATTTTAGTCTGTCATGACAAAGATATGCTGATAAAATAAACAGAAATGTGGGACTACAAAGTAGACACTATAATGCAGTGGTTCCCAACCTTTTATAATAAATTCCACCTTAATGATATAGCAAAACAGTATGGACCCCCCCCCCCCCCCCCCCCCCCAAAAAAAAAAAAAAATTTTATGTAATTTTTTTATGTAGAAATAATTTCAGCATGTCTTTTTATTTCAGTCAAAGTAATTTTGTGAATGAGAAATTTACTAAAATAAATCATATATATCCTGTTATAAAGATAAATTTCTTTACTAAGTTTATTTACTAAAACATAAATTGTTATATCCAGATTTAAATAATTATCAAGTGAAGTAAAATCATAATTAGAAAAGGTAGAAAGTTGATAAAAAGTTGAATATAAAAATTTGAAGCAAGAAAAAGAAAAAATTATGTTACGAAACTACTCTTCTTTTTTATATATGAAATTTTGTAATTTTTAGTTAATTCTCGTGGCTCCCCCAATAACTTGCTATGGCCTACTGGTGTGCCATGGCCCCCTGGTTGGGAACCAATGCTATAATGCATCATCCAAATCTACACAGTACTAGTATACACCATGTAAGGACACTAGTTAACTCTTTTGTTACCAACTGGCCAAAACAGAACTTGATTGTATGAAACAAAACTACCCATTTGAAAAGATTCTTATTTTAAATATAATCTTCCAACTTAATTTTATATAAGATCCATAAGTTAAGTTACTATTTCAGTGATGAAATAATTAATAATTTTAATATTTCCTTTAATAATTCTTCATGAATTAATTGAAATAAAGTGTATTTCATTAGAAATATGGTAACAAAAGTGTTAATGTGCTCAGTGTTGAAAAGAATCCAACCTTGTTCCTTAATTGTTAAGATCACCTCTAGCTAAAAATAACTGGTAGAAATGACTTGTCATTCACAGTTGAGTGGTCAATTGTGACCAGCTTCAGGAAAGTCCACCTGCACCAGCAATTCATGCAGAAATGCAGAATCATTCATTATATGTTAGAGTTGAAAAACCACTATATAATCAAGTGGCATGGTGGTGTCTTATCTTATTGTTTTATTACTGTTTATAAGATAAATAATTGATAGAAAACAAGACTGGATAAATAGTTCAACAGGAAATATTCATATAACAAAGAAATAGCGAAACAACAGATTGAATCTATATAGTAACTCTTTTCATACCTTCTGAATGAAATTATAGTTTTTGAAAATTCTTTCTCACTTTTTTCTTTTAAATCAGCTAATTTTAAATAGGAAGTCAGTTTTGTCTTTCATCCATTCACGGTCAATAAAAAAAAGTTTAGTACTGGGGTTAATTCTTCCTCTATATCTCTTTCTCACTTTCAATCTCTCACTCTCTATTCTTTGGAAGAAATCTGCTGTATTCAGACCAGGAAAGGAGATGGGCTCTGCTAGGTTTAAAATTGCCCTAGAAATGTTGTATATCAATGTGGCACCCCTATTTTTCCCTCGGGAGTTACAGAACTAGAAACTAGAAATCCTCCCCAAACTCTTCATTAACTAATTAAAATACAAAATACTTAATTAAAAATACAGTAATGGAAAGGTGAGACTAATTACTTTGTTGCAAGTTTAGTCACTTTATCTGTAGTTTTTCTTGTGTTCTTCATCATCTACTACTGACAGCACAGTTACATGATTTCTTTACACAAGCATACAGACATGTGCACATTCATTTTTCATGCTAGCATGTGCAGAAAACGCCTTGTTCATATGTTCCATATTTTTGCATGGCTTCTACAGCTCAATGCTCTTCCTTATGTTAACTATCTGGTAGGGTGTAATCGGTGCATATATTGTGACACCAGCACTCATTTGTATTTATTCAATATCAAAATAGTCTTTTTAACTATTACAAGTTAAGAGTGACTCCAACTCATCAAACTTCATGATTGCACACTATTAACTGCCCATTGAAATAACTTGTGCTCTCTCTACATAACATAGACTTAGTCTGGGTGACACACATATACTTACAATTACTGACATAGACATAAATAAAAATGGCGATGTTGTTTCAAAGTTTTATTTCTTTTAATGAGTTACAAGAAATTACAATGAATCCAAACTCATTTTATTAGAACTAGTTGTAGCCCAGGGTTTTCCTTAAGACATACAGAAACACACATACGTGTTTTGCACACATGTGGTGACAACTTCCTTTACCTATCTTTCACACGCACACATACACTCTCACTCAACAACAACCACTACCTGTCACAGTAAAAGTCTTTTTTTAAATTGTGTTGTGTTGTTGGACATAGAGAAACACACTCACACACAACCAACCAGGCAGAGGTGGAGTGACTGAGTCGGAGTAGTATTTCTCTCTGTATTTCCTCCTGTATTTTCCAAAACAAATCTCTTGTATTTTGTCCTGATTGTAAAATACGGACGTTTTTGACGTATCTTACTAAACAAATCTTGTATTTTTGTTTACGTTCGTAAAATACTAGGATCTAACTTAAACCTATTCTATTCTTCTCATATACAAATATTTTAAATATATTTGATACTTCAAACTCTTAACAATATTTTAAATATATTTGTTATTATTTCAAACCCTTATTTCCCGCTCCCTAATATCTTCGCCACCACACTCTACAACATGCGGTCAAACCCCCCCTCTCTCTCTCTTTCCATATACATATCTATCTATATATAAAAAACTGTGGTTGTCTGTCTGTCTATCGATTTTTGGCACACATCTCCTCTTAGAATCTCTCACGGAATTGCACCGAAATTGCTATACTTGTACATTGAGCCCTAGCGAAGACATCGGAAAAAAAAAATTTCAAATTGACCCACCCTATGTGACGAAATCGAATATAATGTATCGATTTTTGAGCGTAAGTTATCAGTTATTTCCCTTTGTTCTGTTTACATTGAGCGTCTTACGTAAAAAATTACGCTGGCTTTCTCAGCGTTTAAAATGACATTAACACAATACACGAACAGTTGTCGAGCCAGCAAAATATTGACCTGCAAAATTCATCAGTTCGAACACTAAGCTTCCGTTTTGCTTCATTTCCATTTAAAAGCATTTTAAAACAATATTTTTACTTGAAAACAAGTCTATTTAAAGACTACGTAAAACAAGCAAATATTTCAGGCGTGCAGACAGACAGTCGGGCAGAGAGGTGATATAGGCGTGCAGACAGACATAACTGATAATTTGGTTACGCTAATGTTTTTCTCTGCGTTGCAGTGTTTACATTTTCGATCTTTGTTAATAAATAACCAGTGCAGTTTTTATCCCCAGCATCCTCTTTTGTTATAACATTCGGGTTATCGTTATGTTTTCTTAACTTCATAAGGCATATTGTTGGTTGAGGGAAAATTAATCAAAAACACCACATGCAAGTCTGCACAGTAGACATTACAGTTTTTAAGCCAAAAAAGAAACTTAACATTGTAACTTTAACACAGCTACTGAGCGACCCCGAGCAACGCCGGGCTTTACTGCTAGTATAAGATAAAGTAACTCACTTTCGCCAATTCGTGGCAGATTCTCTTTCATGGTAAAATGTAATGTACTCATTTTTCTAGCTTTCTAACATCCGCTTATTCCATAGTCCTTCCAAACCTATTTCCTCCTGTATTTTCCAAAACAAATCTCTTGTATTTTGTCCTGATTGTAAAATACGGAAGTTTTTTACGTATCTTACTAAACAAATCTTGTATTTTTGTTTACGTTCGTAAAATACTAGGATCTAACTTAAACCTATTCTTCTCTAAATATCATAATGGAGGGACAAACAGACACAGCTCTTATAGTTTAGATTACAGGATATATTGTTATGATGCTTTTGGTATTTCTGGTTTAAATGAAAAATGAATTAAAAAAATATTCCCATTATTTAAGGAATATGGACCATTTTCATATTTTTATCGTCTTCTTTTTTGCTCTTGTTCAATGTGACTAGGGTTATCCTAGGTCAGCGATCCCTGAGGTGTCATCGTGTGTAGATCTGGCCAGGTCCACTAGTGCCCTCCATTGTCAGCCCCTCTGCACCCCAGAATTAAATTTTTCTAACTGGAAGGAACATTCTCTCAAGTTCTTTAAAAAAAAAAAAAAAAAAAAAAGGCATAGTTTGTATCCATATATTTTGGTCTTTAATATGCTGTAATGATTTACCGGTGAATTTGCAGGGTCATTGTATTAATTTAGTCTTTGTTCTCTGATTTCAAATCCCACTGTGGTCAACTTTGCCTTTATCTATTCATGGTTGATAAAAAAAAAAAAGTACCAATCAAATACTAGGGTCAATTCTTCCTCTGTATCTCTTTCTCTGGAAGAAATTTGCTGTATTCAGACCTGAAGAGGGGCAGGTTTAAAAAATGCCCTAGAAACAATACAGCATTCCAGACCATACATGCATGCAATGATATACCATAGAATATCTAAAAATGGGTTTGTTAATTCAGATTTGCTTGTTTCATAAATGTTAGAAAATGGCAAACATTTAAAATCTTTAGTAATTTAAGTCTCTTTTGTTTTTATTACTGCATCAACATGACTTCAACTGTAATTTAACTTTGGACCTATACTTATTTTTTGTAAGTTTCTAATTTATGAAATCCTTCTGTATTCTATTTTTAGCTTCACAACACCAGACCAGGAAGTCAAAGCCCATATCAGAGTTCTTCTAATATTACCAAAGCTGTGTCAGTATCAAGAAAGACCCGACAGAGACACACATCAAGTGGAAGTAGCAGCAGTAACAATATTGACTCAGGAGATACAGGTAGTGTGTTAGCTCAACATCATCATTATTACCATTGTTGTCATCATCATTTAACATCTGCAAGTCAGTAATCAAGCAGAGCTACTGACCATGTATATGGACTGGAAGCAACAGATTTACATACATAAATTGTGCTCTACCAAGTGCATTTGATCATGGCACCAACACCAAGGAGGTTGTCATGTTTTTGACATGACTGAACACTTCTCTCAATCCTTCGTTTTGCAGATGTTCTACTGTTGGATGCCCTTCTTATTACCAACCACATTACAAAGTGTACTGGGATCATTTATCGTGTAGATCACCAACACTAAGGAAATTTTCAACAGTTATCAATTTCTCTTTTGTTTCTAGTCTCTCTCTTGTCTATTATGTTCAAAAGTTTCCATTTACTACCCTTCCCATTCTCTCGTCTATCAGCTTACCATTTTTTCTACCACTGTGCTACACAGCCTAACTAGGGATGACATTGGATGTCCCCCTATTCAATTTCTCCCATCACACTGTCTCTATAAGGGATGACATCGTATGTGTCCCCAATTCAGTCTCTCCTCCCATCACAATGTCTCTATAAGGGATGACATTGGATGTCTCCCAATTCAATCTCATCTACTATAGTTCTTCTTTATTTGTAGCTACTCCCACCCCATCACTGATTTTTGACACATTATTCTCTCTTAACATCACCTATCTTCATTGCTACCTATCTCTCCTATCACTCTCTTTCCACATCATGCTGCTTTCTATCCAATCCCTTACCAACAACCATCATCTTTAGTAATTCTCTTTTGTTTTTACTGCATTAACATAACTTCAATTACAATTTAACTCTGCCCTATATTTATTCCTATATAAAAATAGATTTGTTAAAAGATAAAGTTATTCATATCCAAGCTATTTCTAATCTAACAGATTTAGTTGAACACATTACAATGTAAAGGGTTTTAAAAGTCATTTTTTATTTAGTATTTACAAAAAGAGATGTTAATAGAACAAAAGATCATTTTATATATAGCAAAATGATTACCTCGTGCAATTTTACACAACATAATTCAGACACAATTCACTTGTAAAATTTTAGGATATTTTTTTTACAAACATATAATTGTTTTCTTTTGTACTTAGCACTTAAATATGCATGTATGTGGATAACATAAAGATATTTTGATATGCGGGCTTGGGCATTTAGATAGGCATGTTAGCTTGATGATGGGTGTGTGTGAGCACATGTAGATAAACAATGTTATATATGTTTAATATGGGCTGAAAGTTGTTGGATATTCATTCCATTAGTATATCAAAGTACACATTAAACTAGAAATATGAATCATCATTATTATCATTTTACCTAAGACTTTTCCATGCTGGTGAGTGAGACAGGAGTTTTTGATGCAATATTTTACAGCCGAATGCCTTTCCTAACACCAACCCTTTTATCGTTTCTTATAATACACAGCACTACAGTGTACCTATTCTAAACCAGGTACCCATAGCCTAAAAATGTTATATAACAAACACATGGTATTACATAGCACATTCTATTAAATATAATGCAATATCGGTTCACGAACAATGTCTCAAATAACAAACATGCAAGCCGGCAACAAAAGTTGCTGACAAGCTGGGATTATCAGCAGGAAAGCGTCACTTGCTGTGTAATTAGTTACTACTAGCAGAAAAACCACCCTTCGGGTGGTTTTCTGCTAGCATGTGTAGTGTGTATATTGATATTATACACAAGTATATATACATGTAGATATGATACATCAAATAAAATCGTAATTGACAATATACACAGAAATTGAACGAAGACTGCGTTACACTGTCTTATGTAATCAGTAACGTAATCCATGATACATTAAAAAAAGACGATATTATATATAAACTGCATTAGGAGAAAATTAGTATGTTTATTTAAGCGATCGCCACCAGAAGTGTTGACATCACAGACTCTCTCTTTCTATATATATGGTAGTTGAAGTGATGGTGGTGGCGACGATATAGTGGAAGTGCAACTTTGAAAAGAAGTCAATTTTAAATTATTTATTTTTACGAAATTATTTTTGTTTACGAAATTTAGTAGATAAATTATGTAATATTCATTCATTATTTATTCAAAGTAATCCAACTTATTTTACTAATGGGATAAAAAAAAAAAAACGTACGCAGTCCTGCAGACCTTCCTTTATTATAGTTTAGATGGTGATATCTATCTGTCTTTCACACAAAGTCATTTTCTCTCTCTCATTGTATTTCTCTCTCAACATTTCATATGGGGTAAATAGTTTCGGTTTACGAACATTTCAGATGATGAACAACCTCGAGGTTCTACTGTATTAGTGATAGTGTATGTACAGAGGATATGATAGGGGCTAAAGGTTACTTAGAACAAGTTTCTGTTGCCTTCACCAAGTCTCTGTATATATAAAACTGGAGATATAAAGATACAGGAAACATTATATAGCAAACACATTATTACATAACACATTCTACTAAATATTAGTGATACTCTATATACATAGAATTTGATGGGATGGGAGGGAGCTCCTTAGAACATGTTTCTGTTGCTTTTTCCAGATCCGTGAAAGGATTATAGTTTGTTACTGCAAAAAAAAAAGAGAGAGAAATCAGTTTCTCCATAACTTGAGCAATTTCCCATATTATCTAGTTAAAATTCCCGATTGCCATTGCTTAGCTGCCATAGAGGCCTATCTTTCAGCCTAAACTTCAGGAGACAAATTTTCCTGCCCAATGAGATCCAGTCCATAACGCATGCAACTGGAGTTCCATTGAAGCCGGTGGAGAGAAATGTAAGAATTGCAGGATCTGGTGCGGTAATGTACCAGCTTTAGAGCATTTGATTATCAGAAGGGAAGTAGGTGAAAAGCCAGACTCTCTATCTTCAATTTGGTATTTGTGCCAATTCTTACTTATGGTCATGAATCTTGGATAGTGACCAAAAGAATACAATTGTGAATATAAGTGGCTGAAATGAGTTTCCTCTGAAGTAATGTTACTCAATAGAGTGCATAGCTCAGAGTTCAGACTGTTATCCTTATTTCACAGCCAGCTATAACTATCAAAGATGTATGTATTTCTCACTATACAATTTGTTGTAAATAGATCAGGTGCTTCTGTAGATTTTGGTATTTGTACATGAATTGTTGCAGCACTGTTTTTACAGCTGTATAACTTTCCTAAACAATTACTACTTAACTGTGTATGAAAGTGATACCCTTTTTTTAAGACTAGCTGTTCTTTTTACTTTTTTGCCATAGCACTTTTGTTGCAGTTCAAACTGATGACATTTCTGCCTGTAGCACAGCACTTTTACCATTTATGTTCTTTGTCTCATCAAACCAAATTTATCAATTCTTCACTGGATCTGTGAGATTTCAGTCTTGTTTTTTATTTTCAATACATATTGAGAAAATACCTAATTTTTTTTTTATATTAGTGTGTCTGACTATACTTAGACATAAAAACAAAAAATTATATTGTATGGTTGTTGGTCATGTGGTGAAATATTTTAATCTACATGTTTTGAGATAAATAATTACTTATCAAAAATAAAAACAGCAAATTAACTCTTTCATTATCATATTTCTAATGAAATAAGGTTTTCAAATAACTTTGAAAATAATAAATAATTTGGAGTGATTTAGTAATGCAACTGATCTTCTTGTTATTTAGCTAGTTTGGATTATAACTTAACAAAGGTTCTTACTTAAAATTATAATTGTTTCTACTTTTGGCACAAGGCCAGTACATTACTGGTACTTTATTTTATCCACTCCGTAAGGATGAAAGGCAAAGTTAACTTCGACGGGATTTGAACTCGGATCATAAAGGGACGTAACTCTTTGCGTCAAAGCATGGCATCCGACCCTCTACTGATACTGCCAATCCACCGCCCTTACATAAAATTATAATTGTTTCTACTTTTGGCACAAGGCCAGCAATTACCCAGTGCATTACTGGTACTTTATTTTATTGACCCCGTAAGGATGAAAGGCAAAGTTAACCTCGGCGGGATTTGAACTCAGACCGTAAAGGGATGTAACTATGCTAGAAAGCATGGTGTCCAACCCTCTACCGATACTGCCAATTCACCGCCCTTAAATAATTGTTTTTACTTTAGGCACAAGGCCAGCAATTAGCCAGTGCATTACTGGTACTTTATTTTATCGACCACGTAAGGATGAAAGGCAAAGTTAACCTCGGCGGGATTTGAACTCGGATCGTAAAGGGACGTAACTATGCTAGAAAGCATGGTGTCCAACCCTCTACCGATACTGCCAATTCACCGCCCTTAAATAATTGTTTTTACTTTAGGCACAAGGCCAGCAATTAGCCAGTGCATTACTGGTACTTTATTTTATCGACCACGTAAGGATGAAAGGCAAAGTTAACCTCGGCGGGATTTGAACTCGGATCGTAAAGGGACGTAACTATGCTGGAAAGCATGGTGTCCGACCCTCCACCGATACTGCCAATCCACCTAAAATTATAATGAAAGATATTTAGATGGATATAAACACTTTAAAATAAACATCTTAAAAATTGTAAAAGCAGAAGTTTCAGGTAGTTTGGTATCTAAAGGGGTTAACAACATTAAAGTTTATAATAATTACCATATTACTCAAATATAAGCCGACTCCCTGTTTTATGTTTGAGAAGGCAGAGAAATAGGCAAAAATCCAAACCTCATTTATAAGCCAAGGCAATTTGATATAAAATGAGTTAACACTTTAGCATTTACATTACTCTATATTTACTATTACATTTTCACAGTAAAGGCTTTATCTCACATAATATTGAATCTATGAGATTTTAATGTTATTTATTTTGAGAACCACACCTTAACGTCATTATGAGCAGCCAGTTACAGCCTGTTTGAACAGAAAGAGGTGAGAGAATTCTGGCCGGATATGGCCGGTTTAAATGCTAAAGGATTAAGTAAGGTTTGAAGTTGTGATCATTAGCATAACACCTTTACACAACAAACATTGTACCTCAAGCTTTGTAACAAAAAATTCCATATTGGCATTTCTTAAATTCAAGAAATGAGAGTAATAAGGAACAAAAAGTGTTGTATCTAAATGTTAACTATGTGTTATGCAAGCGAAGTAGCTTCTCACATGGAGTTTCTGATGATGCAATAACTGGGAGTTGTTAAGTTATCTAAACTATTTATAAGGAAGAAGTGTCTGATGTGAAAGGGCAATAGATTGTGAACAATATGGTAATGTTACACAAGTAAATATAGAAAGCAAAGGTCACAACCTATATATAGTGTGACCTCTACAGATACATACACATTGCTTTCACTTTGCTCTCATTCAGGAGATATAAATGAACTATTATGTTATCAGTAATGTTTAAGTGGTGAAAAATAATGTTTTCCTGATATAGAATTCAGTATTTACTCATCAAAGTCTTACAATGAGATAAACAAACAAACAAAATAGTATTTACTCTAAGTAATTAATTAACCTGTTACAAAAAAAACTAACTTCCCTGAATACAATCTGCTACTTGACACCTGCTTATCTCAAATATAACATGACCAATACAGACAAGAATTATCACAGATAACAAGGCAACCTGATTGTAAGATTCAACCAATGCCATCTAATAAAGATTAAAGTGTTTATATTTATGTAAAAACCTTTATGTTCCAAATATCAGCTTATTAATAAGAAAGTTATATTACTAAATCTCTCCAAATTTTTGATATTTTTACAAAATTATTTAAAAATCATAGGCAGTGTCTTTCGTTGGAAATATGGTTGTGAAAGGGTTAATGCCGTAGGCAGTGTCTTTTATTAGAAATATGGTAATGAAAAGGTTAATGACCTAGGCATTTTTTTTAAAATTTACTCAGTCCAAATAAGTTTAACCATTTCAGGTCAGCATTGCTAATGAAATACACACCCAGTTTCAGTTAATTCATGAAGAATTTGGGAGGATCTACTAAAGTTATTAATCATTTCATTACTGAGATGCTAAGTTAACATATGGTTCTTGTGTGAAATTCTGTTGATAGATTTTAATTTAAACAGGGACTCTTAAAAATGGGTAATTTGGTTCCTGGTTCAGCTGAGATGGTGTTAAAAGGGTTAATATGACAATTCAAACACAAAGAAAGTCTAATTAGTAGTTCAGTTTTTTGTAACTGACAAACTGATTGGCAATAGTTGGTATGGGCATTTGATGCACTTGCTGGGTAACGAAATGCCAGTGGAAGGAGGCTGCAGTAGAGGTAGACCTGAGCAGAGGAGGTGAGAGCTAACCTCAAATTACTGAGACTCACAGAAGATACGATGAAGGAACACATGTGAAGAGATGTTGTACTGAAAAGGACCTGTCCAACCCATGCAAATGTGGAAAAACAGGGTTTCCGGGTCTCTTGTCCTGAAAGTCTTCTAAATCTAATCCATTAGTTGTCTGCACATTGCCGTCATTTTGGTGATGTGTGTATGAAATGATGCGTCATTGTTCATGTCAACACCCAGGTCCTGTATTGATTTTGACTTTGGGATTTTGATTCCTCCTGCTCCAGTGTAGCTTTGTTGTGGTGGTCCTATATTTGTGAGTTGATAGCAGAGGGCTTGAAATTTACCTGCATTAAATTGCATATTGTTGTCTTCAGCCCATATATGGCATCTAAATCATGTTGTAAGAGAGTTGCATCAACAAGTTTCTTGATTGCTATGTTACTGTAAAATGAAATACAGTAATGGCTAAGGATAATTGAGGGGTCAAGTAGCTGTACATAAAATATTGTCATCAAGGAATGATTAAATTAGTATTTTTTATTATAACATCGTCAGTTTTGCTAGGTACTATGTTAGTGTGGGTGCATATATATATTGTATCAATACATATTTAATGTTTGATGATCACATTTCTCTTTCCATTAAAAAGGCATATTTTATATTATACTAGCAGTGGTTCCCGGCGTTGCATGGGATAAGGTATTTTGGAACACGGGCCGCTAACAGACCTAATCATGGAAAAACTGCATGCCTGGACAATATGTAAAGAAAATAAACCTAATACTCTGATAGCTGGATAATCTTTAAGATTTTCCTTGATGAAGCAGGAAAAATGCAGGTTTTCACCTAATGCGGGCCCTAAGAGATCAAGAAAATGATTCTTTTTTATGTGCATAATATGCCTTTAAATTTTTGGGAAAATCGGCTAGACGTAACACCTCCTAAAAGCCTAAAAAGCTGAAAAAATGAAGTTTTTCACCTAATGCGGGCCCAGGCCATAAAAAAGTTGGATTTTCTTTGCTCACGGTATGAAGAAGAGACTGACTAATACATAGTTACAATTTCAAGGAAATCGGTCTGACGTAACGCCTCAAAAAAACCCCTAAAAAGCTTTTAAAATGCAGTTTTTCACCTAATGCAGGCCCTAGGAGATCAAAAAGTTGAAACATAAGTAATACACATGTAAAGTTTGAAAAAAATCGGTTGAGTACTTCTCGAGTTTTAGGGATTTAAACACACACACATCCTCAAGGAAGTGATGTGATGCAGACAGATAGCCAGCCATACAGACATATTATAAGGGCGTTATATGTATCTATCTAAAAAGAGAAAGACTAAGAATTATAGAGAAAGATCGCTAAATTGCCTAACGCGGTCCCTAGGTCATTGAAAATTTGAAAAAAATTTTGCTCAGAACACTCCCAAAGTTTGAAAACAGTCGGTTGGGTGCTTCTCTAGTTTTAGGGATTCAAACTCACACACACACACACAGACAGACATCCTCAGTTTTATATATATAGATATTCTGATTACTTTTGTAACTTGACATATGCATTACATTATATAATTAATGTTGTTTTCTATAATATTCTTACATAAGTGTGCTCTGGAGTGGGTTTTTCCAAATCTTACTTCCATTGAACTATTTACAGAATGATGAAATCGAGATGTTTTTATTCCGATTTATTTTATCTATATATATATATATATATATATATATATATAAAGTTGTAGTTCCTGTCTGTCTGTCTGTCTGTTCGTTTGTTTGTTCACGAACTCCTATGGTTTTGGAGATAGACCCCCACCCCCACCCATAACCACATATATTCTGAAACTACATTGCCCAGGGTTCTTGGATAAATATATTTCATTTTAATCAAGGGGTTCCCGGGGGCAAACCTCCACTGAAAACCCCTGCTGAAAATGTTTTCCCTTCGATTTATATGAAATTTAAACCATCGGTAAATGACAAGATATGATACCTCTTCACAAAATATTAGCAAATTTCAATAATATTAAGACACCCTAATGGGGGTTAAGCCCCCTATTAGGATTTCCCGGGGGCACAAACCCCTGCTGAAAATTTTTTCCCTTTGATTTATATGAAATTTAAACCATAGATAAATGAAAGATATGATGCCTATTCACAAAAGTTTTGAATTGATATTTTGAAAAAAATTATTTACAAGAAACAAAATGAAAATAAGATTTAATGTAATTTTGATTTGATATATTACAAAAAATGTTTTCCAATTTTTCATGCATTACATTTTACATTGAGTAATATTGAAATGCAGAGTTTTTCTCCATAAATTATATCATTGATTTAGAATCAATCATCATTTTCTTACAAAGAAATGTGTGAAACGCAGCAAGGCGTGGGTAATTCAGCTAGTATATATATATATATATATATATATATAACTATATTACATGATATTTTGCATGTTTCAGCAGACAGGCTGAGGCCATGCTGGGACACCACCATATATATATATATATATATGTGTATGTATATAGTCATATATCATGAGAGAAACACATAGTATTTTGTACATATATATTTAGAAAACAGTATATACTTTAACTCTTTAGCATTTAAACCGGCTATATCCGGCCAAAATTCTGTCACCCCTTTCTGTTCAAGCCGGCTGTAACTTGCCGCTCATACTGATGTTTGTACACAGGCTGGATTACTGACGATCCCGAAGAATCCGCAGAACTTATTGCTGAATGCTATGCAGGCATTTTTTCTGTTGAAAATCAAAATGTACCATCTCTACCACTTCTGACAAGTACCAGTCATACACAGGGGTCGATTAAATTGACTTTCCCCTCTCGAAAGTTGCTGGCTTTGTGCCTAAACCAGAAACCATTAGACGCATAGAGTTACGGCCCTTGCCATTCTGAGTTCAAATCCCGCCAAGGTTAACTTTGCCTTTCATCCTTACGGGGTCGATAAAATAAAGTACCAGTAATGCACTGGGATAATTGCTGGCCTTGTGCCAAAAGTAGAAACAATTATTATTATTAGTAGTAGTAATAGGTGGTGGTTTGGCAGTATCGGTAGAGGGTCGGACAACATGCTTTGCAGCACAGAGTTACGCTCCTTTCTGATCTGAGTTCAAATCCTGCCGAGGTCAACTTTGCCTTTCATCCTTACGGGGTCGATAAAATAAAGTACCAGTAATGCACTGAGATAATTGCTGGCCTTGCGCCAAACGTAGAAACAATTATTATTAGTAGTAATTCTAATTTAAACACAAGGCCAGGGATTATATGGGGGATAGGAAAGTCAATTATATTGGCTCTCAGTATTTGACTGGTACTTTATTTCATTAACACCAGATAGATAATAAGAGAGATATATTACTAAATCCCACCAAATTCTTGAATATTTTCAAAATTATTTGAATATCATAGACACTGTCTTTCTTTAGAAATATGGTAATGAAAAATTTAACCCTTTAGCATTTAAACCGGCAGTTTCCAGCCAGAATTCTCTCACCTCTTTCTGTTCAAACCAGCTGTAACTAGCCACTCATACTGATATTAAAGTATTGATCTCAAAATAAATAATATCAAAATCTCTTAGATTCGATATTATGTGAGGTAAAGTGTTTACTGCAAAAATACAATAGTAAATATAGAGGAATGTAAATAATAAAGGGTTGAAGTGTTTATATTTATCTACCAAAACCTCCATCATAATTATATCTAAGAACCTTTGTTATATTCCAAACACCAACTTAACAATGAGAAAGTTAGTTATATTACTAAATCCCTCCCAAATTCTTGATTATTTTCAAAATTATTTGAATATCATAAACAGTGTCTTTCTTTAGAAATATTGTAATGAAGGGGTTAAAAGAGGAAAAAATACAAACACAAAATGAACAAGCAAAAGGTATTGTTCTCAAAATAAATAATATCAAAATCTCGTAGATTTGATATTATGTGCGATAAAACTTTTACTATGAAAATATAATAGTAAATATAGAGTGATGTAAATGCTAAAGGGTTAAGGTGGAAAAATTGTTTCCCTTATGGTGACCATTTCATAGTCCCTAGAACTGGATTGAAATTCGATCTAAGTAATAGATCATCGATTACCAATTATCGATTTTGGTATAGCTCTAGACGATGGGAAACTAATCGTCAGAGAAAATTGTCTTGTTATAAGTTCCAATCCAATAGGATACAAAATACCTTTATTTATATCTGTCATGTTCCAAGAAGTAATCAATCAATACTGCGTGGTGTGATTTAATTTTTCTCTAATGATATACGGCTATATTATACATATATTGCATATATGACCATTACGTCCATTAAGCTTGTTTGCTAAGAAACATATTCATCATACATATGTTATGATACTTTAAATTAGTATATATATAAACTCATGTTTTTAATGGAAAGGCATTGGGTATAGAATCGATTGATTCAGGTTATCTGATAACTATAGCTTCCATTATATTTCTCTCTCTCTCTCATCACCGTTTAACGTCTGTTTTCCACGCTTCCATGGGCTAGATGAGTTGTTCATGTTATGATACAAATCTGGCCAGTTGGCCACACTGTACCCTGCTGAAACGGAACTGTATTTTGGCTGGGATTTTTACAGCTAGATGCACTTCCTAACACCAACCACATTTGCAATGTGGAACTGGATGGCACCGTTATGAGGAGGGTCTGCCCAGTTGGCTGCGTCGTACCCTGCTCATAGTGGAACCATATTTTGGGAGCTGAGTTGTCCCATTATGAGGGAGGTCTGTCCAGTTGGCCATGCCATGCCTTGCACATAGTGGAGCTGTGTTTTGGCTGGATATATATATAATCATTGTTTAACATGTATTTTCCATGCCCTCTTGTCTTAAAGAAGTTTTTAGGAGGCTAGCCTTGTCAGGTGACCATATCTTGCTCATACAAATCTGTTTTGGGCTTGGTTTTCTATGGCTGGATGCCTTTTCTAATGCCAACCACATAGCAATATGGACTGGAAGTTTTTTTTTGTAGCACTACCACTACCATTTTACAGGGTGGACTGGGTGCTTATATGTATTTACGTGTGTGTGTGTGTGTGTGTGTGTGTGTGTGTGTATATACACATACACAATATGTGGTTCACAAAAGATAAAAGTGTATACTATACCAAACTATGGAATGTCTCATCATAAATATAACTTAACCAACATAATTTTGATGATTGCTCAATTCTCATACAAATAGAAATCTATTTAATTATCATGAATTTGATTGAGAAGGAGTGTGATAGAGAAATTGAGATTGAAAAAGCACTGATTAAAAAAATGTACTTAGAATGGACAGTTAAGATAATAGTTTCATTGTTATTGATGCAAAGTTAAGCTTAATCTAATGGGAAAGTGCTGTAAGTACTGACTTGATATTTCATAACCAACCATTTAAAACCGTCATAGATTATCAACAGCTAATCTTCACTGTATTCCTTATTTTCATGTTAATTTTTGGAACAACTTTGCCTATGTGTTTCAATTAATTTTGAAAATCATCAAAATTTTGGAAGGGTTTAATAATATAAATAACTAAATTTTTCATTAGTAAGCTACAATTTAGAACATTAAGAATAATATATGAAGTAAAATGATGAAAGCTTTTAATATAGGATAAAAATTTTAAAGTGAGCAGTTCTGTCTCATAAATTCAAGGTGGTTTGGTATAAAAAAACCCACATAATTTCCCTTCCTATCATCAACTATTCAAATAAGATAGCAACACAGTCAGTGCTCTAGCAACATAAATCAACTATTCGACCTCTTTACTATAGTTTTCTTCTTTATCGCTTTTGTCCATTATTTTATTCATTCATAATTACATTGACTACTTCTGTTGCTGTTACTGAACAGTATCCATTGTTTTTAGTGCACGAACAGCGGGAATCAACAATACTAATAATATGTCGCGGGGCCCTTTCTGTTCATCTTAACTTTTGTATATCTCAAGCAGTGAATAGATTTAGTATATCAATAAGGACGTCTATGCATGATATATCTGCTTCAAACTGTCTAAATACAATGTGTGTGTGTGTGTGCATTGAAGCATGGTATCTTTTTATCGGTTGTTTTCTTGCATTGTGTCAGGCTATCCCAAGCCTTGTCAGGCGGACCAACATTGTGTGAAACCTCATATGCATCGTAGCTGTTCTTGAAGGATGGTTTAATCTTTCACTAGATCTGCTAAAAATAACAGCCTAATGTCTCACAAATCCCTTTCCACTATCTTATAGGAAGAACATATTAGATAATGTAGTTTATACATGTATGCTATCATGTCACAGCTACTTTGGTATTCACGTGATAACGCCATATACTGATATATCTGTTAGAGCTATTGTTATATGTGTGTGTGTGTTTGTGTGCACGAGAAGGAACAGTATCAACCTGTAATTCAACGAAACTGTTGTGATTTCCTGAGGTTGTCTTGTGTACTGCCACCCCCCACCCCCCTCGTTTTGATTATATATATATTTATTGCCTTGCCCTTTTGTACATGATTGATTACAGACTATCTCTTTCTCTTACTCTCTTCAAGTTCTCTCTCACAAAGCAGTTTTTCTCTATTTAACAGGCTGTGATGTTTCAAATACTCAGAGCAAATCAAGAAGAAAGAAAAGAAAAATTTATCCTTTGAGGGAAGAAAGTGTGGATGTAGAAACAGCAAGTAGTTTGGCAAAGGGCCAGTCTGAAGAGCCAACTAGTAAGGGCCAGAAGTCTGCTAAGCCATCCAATGAAAGGACCCCTAAAAGCAAGAACAAGCTCTCCAAAAAACCCAAACGCATTAGATTAAAAAGAAAACACAAGAAAAACAACTTCAAAGCTGTGTCAGGGGTGAATGTAAAGTCAGAAGCAACAGGTGGATCTAGAGCTATTAATGTGAAGGCTAATTTAAAGAATAAGAGGTTGTCCAATTCTGCTCTGGCTGTTGTTTCTAATCATGAAGTGAAATCAGTAGAGAATGAACTAGCTAAAAAACCTGAACTTCCAGAAAAGATACCAAGAAAGGAATTTTCTGCAATATTAACCAACAAAGAGCTTGAAAAACTGTGTATAAGAAATAGCACTGTATCTATTAAAGTAAAAAAATTGGAGGATTTTCCTCCTGAAAAGATCTCAATATCTTTGCGTGAAAAGAAAGTCATACCAGCAAGCAGGGAAAACAAAAGGGCAGAAGACCTCATATTGTCTGTGAAAAACCAAATAACAAAGGATGAAGCTGGTAGCAAAAGTAAGGAGTCTGCTTCCAACTTTGAACTGAAAGATAAGAAGGTTTGCAACAACACTTTGAAAGATGCTTCTTTTTCTCTGAAAGCAAAGTCTCCAAATAATGGTGTGAAGACTTTGTTGGAACAGAGTATTTTGGCTGGCATCCAAGATAATATGCATTTTAAAAAACAATTCTTATTAGCAGGAAACAACAGTTCAGGAAAACAGTCTCCTAAACAAAAGCCACAACCACCACATCTAAAAGAAGAGTCATCTTCACCTCCATCACAACAACAACAACCACCACCACCACCACAAAAGCAACAACCTTTAGCTGGTAATATTGACCTCAATCGACCAGTTACTGATCAAATTACAAAGTTAGCCAAAGCAGAAAAACTCTCACAGAATGGAAATGATCCTCCTCAATCTTCCTGTTCTTCTCCTGCTAAAAGTGAAGCAGAATCTGTCCCTGTTAAGAACATTAGTCCTATTGTTTGCAAATCTGCTGATATACCAAATGAAAAATCTTTCTCTTCAATTAAGAAACCAGTAATTTCAGAGAAAATGGATTATACAACTACAGAGCACAGTGAAGAGCGACTGCTATCGAAACCTGAGTGGTCTCGTGTAGAGGAAATCAAAAATCATAAGTTCAGCCCAACATCAAGTCCATTAATCATAGATAAACATGAACCTGTTCACCCATATCGTGATCCAGAACTCATGCGTAAAAACCCTGTACAGAGCATGCTTACACCTCACAAACCTCTCAGCTCCTCATACCCTAGTGTACCAACAGCTATTCCTGCAGGGCACGGATCTCTTCCCACATCAAATCAACTATCAACTCATCAACTGCAGAGGACATTAATACCTCCAGTTCCTTATCCACCTCACCAACTTCAATCCCTGGGTTCTCTACCACCAGCTCATCTACCTCTACCTCATGCAGCTGCCCTAGGCCAGATTGAAGCCCGTGGACTTGCTGCACCACCACTTAGCGCAATTTCTCCACAACAACAGCAGCAGACTCAACACCCTAGTCATTTGACTGCTTTGCAATATCCAAATACTCCACTTCCTCTGATATCTTCCTACAATCCATTGCACAGTGGCCTAAACAATACACAGCTCGATGTATTGTGGCAACAACAGCAGAAGTTTGCAGGAGTTTCTAATCCACAATTTATGTTAAATCAACATCAAGAAGGTTTGATTAGAGAAGCCAACATTCTGCATGAGCGTGAATTAGACCGAGAACGATTGGAGAGAGAACGTCTTGAGCGTGATCGAATGGAGCGGCGTCTTGAGCAAGAAAGATTGGAAAGGTAAGGTGCAAAAAATTTTTCAGTAGATTTAAAAACTAGTTAATAACTTGAAATTAAATTAGATCAAGTTACTGAGGCTATTTGTTTTAAAAAAATATATTTTAGTGGTTTTAAACACTTCTATTTCTTCAACTTTTGACTTTCATTATTATATAAAGAATTGATCTTAACAAAGAAACAACCAATTAAAAAATATTTACCAGGAGGCATTAGAAAGCCATTTCAAAAGATTTTAAAATTGCTTTGTCCTTATCCACTTTTTCAAATACAAAGTGTATCTGAAAATTTATATTTATTATGAGACGAGATAGGAAAGCTTAGATACAGAAAATATCTGCAATTACAATCAATTGATATAAAATAGCTTATAAAAATTGGTTAAAGACCCATAGAGATAGGAAAATGTTGCCCAGTGGCCATTACAAAGAATCGAGCTGGAAGATACCGAGTTTGATTCTTCATACCAGTTGCTGGTAACATTCATGTCTAGGGGTCTTTGCCTGAATTTGATAAGCTATTTTATAGTAACAAACTGTAATGGCAGTTATTTTCTGTGTTTGAGCTTCCTACATCTTCTTGTAAATTTATTTCCTTAATGCTTAATAAGTTTGAAAATTCAAGCTTTATGAATGACGTTTATATTTATTAGTTTATCTGTCTTTCTCATTGAGTATAGAGGGTTTAACTTGAACCGCAAACTTAACTCCTACCTTTACGCCTAGTTTCAAGAAACAATTCAATTAGAATCAACTCGACTGTTAAAAATGTTATTAGATATTGAAAAATATCATAATAATTTGTCATTCTATCGAGCTATATAACAGAATTAGTGTGTATTTTATGCTATTTGTTTTTCAGCTAAAATTGCTTTAATTATTGGATGTCTGAAAGATAAAAGCATACATGTAGTTGTGTATTTAATTGTAAATGTAATATGAATGGATATGCACTTTTAAAACTGAGTGTTGACAAAGGGAATGATTAATAAGCACAGAAATATTGCATGGTTAAAGTAGGTTGAGAGTAGTAAATGTCAACAAGAAGAGAATCACTGAATCCTGCTGCTCAAAACCTCCTGTTGGCATACAGCTGCTCTTTATGTGCCAATGTAGTGTTGGTAGAGGAGTAGTGAGTGGCAGGGGTGAGAGAACAAACACACATTTTATGTCTGATAACACTAAGTTGATTGTTGTAGCTTGAGAACTTCAATGGATTCAGAGAAAGAGAGAGAGAGAGAGAAACAAGCAGTTTAGCTGTTTGTGTATTCAGATCATAAAATAGGAAGAAGCGCTAAAAGATTATCATTTAATGATGCAACTGATGTCACAGTGACTAATGGTTTGAAGAAGTAAGAAGTGAATTTTTTTACCACGACACTAGAATGAAGTCATGGTAACCGTATTAATGAAGAGGAGAAAAGGATCTGTGCCAGTTTAAATCTTTAATCTCAGTTTTTCATGTCGAGTATAATCTTAATCCAAGTTTTTCATGTCTCATACGATCTTGACAATATATAATTGACTCGTGAAGAAGGAATGTATGTATTAAAGCTAGTTCTTTGCTAGACATGTATAAACGTTTGCTTATTTCCCAGCCAACCTACCTGCTTCACTGACAAACACATTAAATAAACTTGCAGCATATAAAAGCAGATTATTTGGTCAATAAGAAAGATTCATGTGATAATAATATCGACTAATCAATGAGTATAAAGGAAGAATAGAAAAAAGTTGCCTTGAAACAAGGAACACTATTCAGTCATTTTTTATATAGAATGGAATGGAATGGAGTGGAGTGGGGTTGGCTGTCGTGGGATGGTGGTGATGACTGTGCCAAAGATAAAGATGAAATGTTCCTATATTGTTAAGAATCTAAGAATTTATAAGTGGGAATATATCTTGTTAAAGTAGCTTAACCTGGATATGCTTATCAAGAATGGAAAAATACAAGAGAAGTGTATATTTGTGGTTGTCAATAGCATTTGGTATATAGACAACAAGTGGCTGAGTCTGCAAGGGTGAGGGTGTTTGCATTTTATACAAATTTCAGACAGTTGGATTTTAAACTTTTCATTATTATATTTTCTAACAAAAAATACTAATGATTTTCCAGTTAATTTTGAAAATAAAATAATTTGGAGGGAATTTACTAATATAATTAATCAAGTGTTTGGAGCATAACTTAATAACGGTCATTATATAAAATAAATGGATTGGCAGTATCGGTAGAGGGTCGGACGCCATGCTTTGCAGCAAAGAGTTACGGCCCTTTACGGTCTGAGTTCAAATCCCGCTGATGTTAACTTTGCCTTTCATCTTTACGGGGGCGATAAAATGAAGTACCAGTAATGCACTGGGTTATTTCTGGCTTGTGCCAAAAGTAGAAACAATTATATAAAATTATGGGGAAAGTTTTTATTAGATAAATATAAACACTTTGAAATCACAGATCCAGGGGCAGTTGATATTAAAATAGTTAATAAAGTCTACTTTCAACAACTAATTTACTATATTATGAGGAGTTTTGTTGATCAATTCTGCTTTTTATATGTTTGGTGGATTGGTAGAATTGGTAGAGCGTCAGATAAATGCTGTTCTTGCTCCTTTACATTCTGTGTTCAAATCCCGCCAAAGACCACTTTGCCTTTCTTCCAAATTTGTTGGCCTTAATCCCTGAATTAGAAATCAATATTTGTATTTTTAACCATAATTAACTCTTAACATCTAGAAATGATTTAGTAGAAAATATTTTAGAATGGGTTTGTTAATTCAAATGTTTATAGTATCTTTCCTAGTGGAGAGATCTTAGAACTTGTGTAGTATTAAAATAAAGGTTATAATTTTGAATCTGATGGTAGTCATAATGTTGACTTATACTTTTCAAGAATGTCTTGCTAATGCAGTTCTATGTGGTACACACACCATTAAGAGTTAAACTGTATCTTTAATGATGGACAGATCATTGTGAAAATTTGCTTTGTTAAAAGTCTTGAATTTTCAATGTGATGCAGTCATAATAGTGCTGTTTTATACATTTCAAGAATGTCTTATTAATGCTGTAGTACAGGATGATAAGAATTAAACTATGTTCACTCTACTTCATAGTTTAAAATAATAATTTGATTTAATTAATTAGTCTTAACCCTTTAACATTTACATTACAATATATGCTATCGTATTTTCAGGGTAAAGACTTTATCTCACATAATATTGAATATATGCGATTTTGATATTATTTATTTTGAGAACAATACCTTAACATCAGTATGAGTGGCTGGTTACAGCCAGTTTGAACAGAAAGAGGTGAGAGAATTTCTTTGGAAACGGTGAAAGCCTGAAAGCCCATCATGTGTGTCTATATATCTAAAGAGTGTCCTAAGCCAGAAGGCTCATTTGGCTAGTGCTTATCCCAGTTTCATGGCGTGAAGCAACTGAGAGTACAATAAACCCCCCCCCCCCCCCCACACACACACACACACTGGACAGGATGCCAGTCCATTGCAGGGTTAAAGATATTTTCTGCTAAATCATTGCATGATATTAATACTTAAAGAAATCCTTGTATTAGGGTCCCCAATCAAGAATTAAGTAAATATTTTCGAAAAGAATTACTTTCATTTTATATCAAAATATGACCAGCTTATATAAGTTTAGTTTGGTGCTGCAGTCTCATCAATGTTGAATAATTTCTTTATAAAATTGCTATAGAAATAGATTTGATTTAAAAATACTAAATACCTCACTTGAATGAAACAAGATTTTCAATTGAAGCAACAGATTTTATTTAGATAAAGTATTTTCTTCAAAGACAGAGTTTGACTGTATATATGATACTGTTTTTAAACAGCTTATTTTTCTTAGAAAGTAAGAGGTTTTCCTGTTAGAAATAGATGAAATGACATAAGCATCTCCCCCCCCCCCTCTCTCTCTCTCTCTTATGATTTTGTATCTAGTAATAACACTTTTGTGTTCTAATATAAAATTCTTTCTTGGGTACTGACTGACTGTAAAGCAGGTGGCACGAAAAAAAAAAGTACTCAGTCCACCGTCTAGGTGGTAGTGCTTGTGACATGAAGAAATCACCCAGTCCACTCTGTAAGGTGGTAGTGCTGGTGCCACGACAAAAGCAGCCTGTCTACTCTATAAAGTGATAGTGCCGAAGTTATGATAAAATGCTCCCAGTACATATTGTAAGGTGGTTGGCATCAGGAGTGGCAATCTGTCTGTAAAATGCAAAGCCAAAAGCGGAACATGAGCAAGGTATGGTCACCTGACCAGTCTAGCCTGAGTACGTGACATTTTACTTCAATTACATTTTTAATGAAACAGGCAACTAACTACTGGGTGTTTTCATTAATAGCTTTACAGTTGAATAGATTAAGCTGTTGACTAGCAACAGGATTATTTGCACTAATATATATATATATAAATAAAAAGTAAGAATAGATGTCTGCATTCATTCAGCACTTGAATGTGGTGTTTTTAATGTTAAACAGTTTAACTATGTCTCTGTTTATTGTTATACATAGTTTAATAATATAATAATTGTTTCTACTTTTGGCACAAGGCCAGCAATTACCCAGTGTATTACTGGTACTTTATTTTATCGACCCCGTAAGGATGAAAGGCAAAGTTAATCTCGGCAGGATTTGAACTCAGAATGGCAAGGGTCATAACTCTATGAGTCAAAGCATGGCGTCTGACCCTCTACCGATACTGCCAATCCACAATAATAGTTTGTTACAAAATATCATAGTACATCTAACTGACACAAACTAACAAAGCTGGATGTACATAGTTGCTCAGCTTGCTAGAAAATAACAACCAAATTTTCCCTTAAATCACTTTCTACCTTTTTAAAAAATAGGAAGAAAAGCATTGGATAATATAGAACTACATACATTATTTGTGAATAAAAGACAGGATGGATACCATTGGAAGTTCTACATAGTTTGTTGCTAACCCAGCTAGAAAATACAATATATTTTTACTATCATCATCATCATCATCATTTTACATCCGCTTTTCCCTGCTTGCAAGGGTGGGACGGGAACTGATTCTGGTTTGATTTCTACAGCTGGATGCCCTTCCTAACACCAACCTCATTTACAGTGAGTGCTGGGTGCTTTTTTTCCGTGGCGCCTACATGTCCACTTTACAGTGTGGGCTGGGTGCTTTTGCCCCCAGTCCTATCGTCTCATTTCTACAGCTGAGTAAACTGGAGCAATGTGAAATAAAGTGTCTTGCTCAAGGAAACAACACATCACCCGGTCTGAGAATTGAACTCACAACCTTTCGATTGCAAAGCCAATGCTCTAACCACTAAGCCATGTGCCTCCATATATATCCCAACTTGTAGAAATCTTATAACGAAACGGTCATATGGAAAGAAAGAGAAATTTATTTAATTATGTCTCATATAAAATAATGCAACCAACTATCCACGGAATACTATATATTTAGCACCCCAAACACTTAATTGGGATTATACTTAGGTATATCCTAATGTTTGTTGAGTGAGATGGAGTTGGTCAGAGTTTCGCTGTTAATGTATTAAATATATATATATATATAGAGAGAGAGAGAGACAGGTCATCAGAAAATGAGAGAGAGAATGAAATAGACAGACAGATAGGGAAAGAGAGAGAGAGAATGAAATAGACAGACAGATAGGGAAAGAGAGAGAGAGACAGACAGACAGATAGATAGAGCAAGAGAGATACAGACATAGAGATAGAGAGACAGATAGAGAAATCAGAGGCCCAAGTACTTACTTGATAGTAAAAATATATTGTGGTGAAGTGGGGGAATGACATAGTTATGGCCCTTCACATTTTTAGTTCAAATCCTGCCTAGGTTAGCTTTGCCTTTCATCCTTACAAAGTTGATACAATAAAGTGCCAGTAATGTAGTAGTGGGGTCAATTTAACCTACTTTCCCCTCCCTCAAATTTGTTGGCCTTGTGTCTAAATCAGAAACCACTATTACACTTGTCTTGGTGATGTGTGTGATGTTTTTTTTTATATTTTATTTTAAGGGTAGTTAAATTATAGATTTGGTTAGAATTTTGAAGGGAAATTTATGATTTTCAATGTGTTTTGAACTAATATGGCTTTCATAACTGTTGTGAATTAGTTGTTTTCTGTGGGTCCCCACCTGAGTACCTCATAACATCTGATAGATGTAATAATAAAAAAAAATGATCAAAAATAGCAGCCAAATGTCCTGCAAATCCCATTTTACTGTCTTAAAAATAGGAAGAACACATTGGATAATATTCTAGTTACATTACATGCAAATTAGACTGAATGGTCATTACTAGAACATTTTGGTTTTGAGATCTGCTTAATCTCAGATCTGGCTGGAAACATTTCAGTGTCTCTTGTTAATTAGTGGTGGTGGGTGGAAGGAGGGGGGGGGGGTTGCTTTGCTGTAATGAAATAATGATTGCTGCAATTGATTGATTATTATTTTGATAATCGGAGAAAAGAAGTATTTTTTTCTTCCCCCAGTGCCTGTTGTAAGCCAAATAAGGTCAGTAGTCAATCATCCTAACTGCCATTCTAAACTTGGTTTTGGTGTTGGTTGTAGTAAAGTTGTGTTGTTTTGTAGCTCAAGGAAGGACGGCAAATTGGCAGAATCATTAGAGCGTTGGACAAAATGCGTTACAGCTCATTAAGTTCTGAGTCCCAATCCTGTGGAGACTAACTTTGGGTTGGGTGTTATGTTTTTAGGCTAAACACTTAATTTCACATTGCTCCAGTATAATCAGCTGAAAATGAGTACCAACAATAGCTGGGCGTTTAACTGTGCAATGGACTGGCAGCCTGTCCAGGGAGAAGTTTTGTACTCTCAGTTGCTTCATGCCACGGAAACAAGGATAAGCACTGGCCTGATTAACCTCCGAGCTCGAGACAGACTTTTAAGTACTAGGGTTGATATAATCGATGTTCCTCTTCCCACAAATTGTTATCCTTGTTTTTAAATTAAAATTGATATTTAGCTCGAGAGCTGCCTGTAACAACCCATTATTGAAAGCAATCTAGTATCGATAAAATAAAGTACCAGTTAAGTACAGGGGTTGATATAATCAACCTTCCTCTCCCCACAAATTGTTAAATTAGAAATCATTATTTAGTCTGAGGGCAATCTGTATTCACATCCATGATTGAAAGCAATATAATAATTATAAATAGTTCATCTCTAATGGATGGTGGATGCTAGAATCTGCAGACTGCCATACAAAATACCTTCGTAACCAGGAATATGTTTACAATCCAATGTCTGAAAAATCAGTAAAAATAATCAAGTAGGATAATGTTTTAGTCCAGCAATTGCTGCTATTTTTAGAATTTTTTTTTTAATCTTTCCTTTTCTTCTCCTCCTCCCACTTATTCCTGGGAGGATCGGAGGGGAAGAATACTCAAACACTCCTTCCAGTGGCTCCTGTTAGAAGCAACCATCTCCAATTGGTTTGGCTGGATCCCCAAACAAGACCAGCCAACCTCATGGATGTTATTCAACCATCTTGCTCAAGGTCTACACCAGGGTCTCCTGCTGGTTGGTTTTGTCCATAAAATCTGTCCCGCGATTCTTTCCTGAGACACTCTAACCACATGCTCATAATATCTGATCGCTAAGCTACGCACTCTATCAAGTACTTCAGAGAAACCCAATTTTGGCTGCTTGTATTCAGGATCGTATTCGTTTGGTCATTACCCAAGATTCAAGTTGGCACAAATACCAAATTGAAGAAAGAGATGTAGCTATGACGAGGCGAGTAAAGACCGCCTTTAAAAAAGCCTAGTCATCATGGGTTTGTGGACACACAAAGATTGTGTACTCTGAGACCACAAACAGGTTTCAGAAGGGAGCAAACCTTAACAATTGGAACCTGGAACATCACAGCCCTTACAGATAAAGAGCAGGAATTAGTGAAAGAAGCTACTGGTTAATTATAGTCTGGTACTGTGTAGACTTGGTTGGAGGATGGAAACTCCACTATTCAGAAATGACTGCACAGTTGAGATTGGGGATCTTAACGTCTGACTTTTTAAAAACATTTTATTCCATTAGATAAATCAGAGGTTCTTTTAGTACTCTACACACTTATATTTAACCAATGTTAGAACTTGTCATAAACAATGTGATCTTAAGAGGAATTCTCCTCCTGTACAAAGCTCTCTGTTTTTTAAAACGCTTTATTTTCGGTTAGTTCGGTTTGTAGTATTTAACTAAAACCACCAAACTGTGTTCTGATTTTAAAATGTTAAAAAGAAGCAGTAGACGCTGAACAGTATGGTTTTTCTAGAAAGAAAACAGTTTGCGTGTTATTGCATGTTTTTCGAACCAGTTATATCTATCTTGACAACCACTAACATCAAAATTTGAACAGCGAGCTGAACGATTTAAGGGAGACAACTCTTTCTTGTAATGTTTTGTTTCCTATTTCAGCATTTTAAAAACATTGACTATGGCTTTCCATCGTTATTCCATTAATTGTTTTTTTTTTAAGTAATAATTTAGAATAGATCAACTAGATAATGCTGTAATTTTTATTGACACCTGTAAATGATTAGTCTTATTTTATCAATTCCAAACAGTGAAGTCAAGCTAGCGAAGTTAAAATAAAGATATCTAATTAGACAGTGCAGAGTATTTCCCTGTGCTCTAATGGTCATATATGAAAAAGAAATATTTTTAGAAATTTAAATGGAAAAGGCAGTTTATTTATTCTTAACTAGCCTTTTTTTTTTTTTTAAATAAAATTTTAATTGCAATTAATTATCTTTATTGCACCCAGCTAATTTTAACATTTAACTAAATATAAATTTATCTAATATCCAGTTTATAAACGGAGACAGAATAACCTTGGCTACCCCTGTATAGATTTAAATGGTTTCCTATCAAAGGTGATTGCAAGCTGTTGAGAAATTATTTATGGAAGGTGTTGATGTTTGTTGGTTTTCTTTAGTGCATCTATATACATGTGTATACGTGTCTGTGATACAGTGAATTGGCAGAAATATTAAATTATGTGATGGAATGCTTTGAGTATTCTTTCTAGCTCTCTGCACATTCTGAGTTCACATCCCATTGAGGTCAGCTTTGCTTTTCATTCTTTTCAAGCTCAATAAAAAAGGTACCAGTCCAGTACTAGAGGTGGGGGGGGGGGTCCTTTTACATCTCTTCCCCTATCCCCCATACCTCCATCTCCCAGAGTCTATAAAATACAAAATACATGTATGTGTGATGGTTCAGGTTTTTTTTGTCAAGCAGAACAAATTCAGTTTACCTAGCCTATAATAGGGTTTTTTTAAATTGTTATTAATGTTTTCCAGTTCACTTCACCTGCGTCAGTTACAGTTATTTAGAGTTATTTAAGAGGAAAGCTTTAACCCTTACATTTCCAACCAACACCAGCTCTAGTTTTATAAAACAAAGCTACCCATTTAACTACCTTAGTTTCTAATTTAGGCACAACGCCAGCAATTTGAGGGAAGGGGAAAGTTGTAAAGGCAAAGTTGACCTCAGCAGGATTTGAACTTAGAATGTAAAGGGTTGGAACAAATATTGCAAAGCATTTGTCCGATTCTTTGATTTGACTTATCCACTGCTCTTACTATCATCTTAATAAGGAAATGATTAATAATTGTAACTAGTGCCTCAAAATTCTTCATTAATCAATTAAATTAGAGTATATTTCATTAGAAATACAGTCATGTAAGGGTTAAAGCTTTCCTCTTGACAAGCAGTTACAAATTTATCTCATCTTATGAAATTAATTTAGCCCTTTTGAATCCAGCCCACCTAAACTGGTTCTGGTTGTATAGAGAAGGGGACATCAATTTTAAAAGGCTCCTATTTATATTTCCAACATAAATTTTCTGTAAGGACTTTTTTATAAGCTTGTTTCAAATATCATTCTAATAATGAAATAATCAGTAAATGCTAAATTCTCCATTAATTAATCCAAATGCAATGATTTCATTAAAAATATGGTAATGAAAGTGTCAGAATGTTCTTGTATTTTTGGCAGATGATTTGTTTTGTGTCACCAGATAATAAAAAAGTCATTAAACCATTCAGTGAATCATACATAATATCATTTAGTGTTGTTATATAGTTATCTAGGTCACTGTGAACTACTGTTGTAAACTAACTTGCTTTTATCAGTTAGTATGCTTCATGAATTAATACTGTAGCCGGCTCCTACCCACCTACTCATTACTGTGTGACTAAGGTGCACACACTGTTTGCTTTTATATCATTACCACCACCATCGCCACCACCAACAGCAGCATTATTATCCATCTTAAGAAATAAGAAGACTTAAAATGTATTGGTTTAAAGCATAGCTTCATGCTTTGTGAAATACTAATTTCTAATTTAGGCACAAGGCCAGCAATTTGTGGTGAGAAGTGGATTATACTGGCTCCGATACTTGACTGGTGATTTGTTTTATTGATCCCAGAAAGGTGAAAGGCAAAATTGACATGTAATTGGCTGTAACAAAATGCGACTAAGTATTTTGTCCAACGCTCTGACAATACTGCCAATTTGCCACACTAAAAATAATGATTTCTAATTTTGGCACAAGGCTAGTAATTTTTGATGGGAGTTGAAAGTTTGACTCCAGTACTTTACTGGTGTTTTATTTTATTGACCCTGGAGACGATGAAAAGCAAAGTTGATCCTGGATAGATTTTAACTCAGAATGTAAAGGGCCATAACGATTCTGGCAATCTGCTGTCATACTTATAATAATAATCTCTTAATTGCCCACTAGGGACAAAACCTTAAAAGAGACACTGCATCCTTTAAAACCTCCATGCTTCCTGAGATTCGCCAACACTACACCTAATATTCCCCCTCCATACACACGAACAAATGTATATCATGACTCGTACACTATTCACTTCCTTGACATTTGTATATTATTCTATGTACTATACATGCACCTTTGACGAGTTGTAGTGCACCTGAGCATTGTACACAATAATTTCATTGTGGATTGGCAGTATCGGTAGAGGGTCGAACGCCATGCTTTGATGGATGGAGGTACGCCCCTTACCATTCTGAGTTCAAATCCCACCAAGGTTAACTTTGCCTTTCATCCTTACGGGGTCGATAAAATAAAGTACCAGTAATGCACTGGGTATTTGCTGGCCTTGTGCCAAAAGTAGAAACAATTATTATTACTAGCAGTGGTACCCGGCGTTGCATGGAATAAGGTATTGTGAAATATATAACCGCCTTAACTAAGCTTAGTATTGCCACAACCACGGCTGGCAAAGAAGTAAGGGCCTGGTGGTACGTAAGTAAGCAACACTGTGGCTTAAAACGTGAGGAAGAAGTTGTGTGCACTTACCAACTGTTTGGGGAATGAGTGTGAGATTTGTCTTGAGCAAGGGTGGCAGAATAACCGGAGGCAGCAGACAGCCATACATAGAGACAGATATTATAAGGGCGCGTTCTGGACGCAGAGCGAATTGTAGGAAGTGACGTAATGCAGACATACAGACAGATATAAGGGCACGACGTTATATGTATGTATCTATCTAAAAAGAGAAAGACTAAGAATTATAGAGAGAGATCGCTAAATCGCGGTCCCTAGGGCATTGAAAATTTGAAAAAATTTTTGCTCAGGACACTCCCTGAAACATAAGTATTACATGTGTACAGTTTGAAAACAGTCGGTTAGGTGCTTCTCTAGTTTTAGGGATTCAAACTCACACACACACACACACACACACACACACACACAGACAGACATCCTCAGTTTTATATATATATATATAGATAATATAAATAAACGGCGACAGTGGGGTTTTACATAAATTGAGTAAACAAAAAACTGATAATAAAATAACAATAAATTAATGGTATTTGATTTAGACACAAAGCCAACAATTTTGGTGGGAGGGGAAAGTTGGTTAAATCAACCCTAGTGCGTTACTGATTATTTACTTTATTGGATTCCGTAAAGATGAAAGGCAAAGCTAACCTCGGCAGGGTTTGAACTCTGAATGTAAAGGGCCAAAACTATATGTCTCTCCCCTACTTCCCTCTTTCCCACCCTCACCTCCATATAGAAAATATTCTATTTATTATTTAGAGAATTGTTGAGTTCAAATCCTGCCCAGGTTTGATTTGATTTTCATCTTTAGGGGATCCATAAAATAAAGTACCAGTAGTGCATTGTTGATTTAATCAACTTTTCCTTTCCTTCAAATTGCTGGCTTTGTAGTAACAATTATTTGGAGAAATGTACTATTGTAATATTTACAAAATTAAATTCTTGACAAATGATTTTAAGTTGAAAATAGTTCAATATATGATATATACTCTGCAAGGCTCAGGTGAGACATAATGAAGTACTGCTCCGATACCTGGAATGGTGCTGCTATTGCTCACACTGCCACATTAAATAGACTGCTTCCAGAAAAAAGCCACTCAGCTAATTGGTATAAAACCTCTTTCTGAATCTCTTTAACCTCTGACCCACAGAGACCCACAATGGAGGATTGCTTTCAGAAAAAAGCCACTTGTCTAATTGGTATAAAATCTGTCTCTGAAATACTCTCTAGCCTTTGCCCCACAGACATCCTATCTTCTCTCTTTGTTTCCTCTACCATTACTACAATGCTCTCTGTTTCTCAAAGATGTCTACTCTCATGCCACGTCTATTTGAAATGGAGATTTTGGAGGGATTTACTAAAATTGTTATTATTCATTTGTAACTTAACAAAACGTTCGCATATCAAATTATGTTAGAATCCTTTAAAATCCGTGCTTTTGTTTCATAGAACCCGGGGCGGTTTTGAGCAGGTTGGCATTACATGGTTTAAACGGTTTGTCGATGAAGCTTTCATGCAAAATGGGATTGTAGTGTGTTTGGTATAGGAGCGTGTACAATATGGGTTTAATATAGCCACGAGTTTATCTTTAACCTATAGAAACAAGTGGGCTATACTTAGTGAATGAAGAGGATCTATAGTAATTATAGTGAAATTATTTGAATGGGATTTATTGGATGTGTATGTGAAGTCAACTGTTAACAGAAGTACACTGAGTAAACATCAAAGAGAACGGTCAATGTATGCATGGGAGACAACCGTGAATAAATTATGCACGCAGAGTGAGAAAAGTGATGTATGTTGATGAGAATTGACTTGAGGGTGTTGTAGGTAAATCTTGGAGTATTCCAGATCAATCAAACCCACTAGGAAATAGAGAGGGGAAAAAAAAGTTAAAATAACGGGTTCTAATTTAAACACAGCAGATAGTGAATTAGCAGAGTTATTAGAATGTCAGATAGAATGCTTTGGGGTATTCATTCTGGCTCTCACATTTCAAATCCCACCAAGATCAACTTACTTTTTATCTTTTCAAGGCTGATTGAAAATAAGTACCAGTCCAATACTGGGGTCAATTTTTCCCATTTCTCTCCTACTCCAGAAGAAGTTGGCTGTGTTTAGACTTGAATAGGGATGGGCTCTGCCAGGTTTAAAATGCCCAAGAAACAGTGTATGTCACTATGGTGCCCCTACAATTCCTGCAGGAGTTACAGGTCTATAGATGCATGCATGGTCCTTTAACTCTTGAGGGAATTGTAGGAGTGCTGTATTGACACTCCTCTCCAGGTCTGAATACAGCATATTTCTTCCAGTGAAGAGATATAGAGGAAGAATCGAAAGGATGACAGGCAAAATTGACCTCGATAAACTCAGAGCAGAGAGCCGGAATAAATACCACAAAGCAGCCTATCTGACATTCTAATGACTCTGCTAATTCAGTGTCTGAAGGTCCATGGTTTAGTGGTTAAGGTGTTTGGCTCACAATCTTAACATTGTGAGTTCTATTCAAGACAGTGTGCTGTGTCCTTGAGCATGATGCTTTATTTCAAACATGAATTGTACCTGTAATTCAAAGAGGAAACCTTGTCACACACTGTGCCATGCTGCTGATCCTCCCTGAGAGCTATATTAAGAGTACATGTGTCTGTGGAATGCTCAGTCACTTGCATGAGCAAGCTCTTCTATTGTTTTAACAACTGGGGACATTTGTTGGGAGCTCAACAGCAATTCATTGTGGGATATATTTTTCTCTGTGACATCTACACTTAACACTGCAAAGCAACTTGATTCACTCTTCTACCATATGTGTTAGTGAAGGAATGGATGCATCAGTGACTGAAAGAGTGATTCAGGGAGTGAAGGAGTACACCAGAGAATGAAGGAATGCAGCAGTGACTGAATGAGTGCAGCAATGAATGAAAGAGTGCATCAGTGAATGATTTTTGTTTGTTTAATAACTAAAAGCAGTTGTCTCCCTGAATAAACCACATTTATGTTTTAGAAATCAATATATTGCACTTGCACTATGATTATTGTTTGAAGTAGTAGCTGGTGTGTTCTGTCTTTGTTTTTGCAGCCTTTTCCATTTATAGATGCTGATTTTCTAACTACCTGAGCAAGTCTGATTTTAGATAAATATTTAATTAAAAATCATTTATCTGTGATTAGATTCTGGTTTATATTCCATTACAGCTACTAACTCTGATGTTAACACTATAAGCCATAATGATTTACTTCAGACTTTTAGTCTTAACAAGATATATATATATATAAGCATCAAGAAAACAGATAAATCAGTTTCTTTTTTAATCTGAAGCAATCCCTCTGCAGCTGTAGAGAATAACAGATATTCCAAGAGTTAAAATAAGGAAAGTTTTTAGATCTCAGTCCATCACTTTCAGACCATACTTGTTCATTTGTAACCATTTTTAGAACCTACACCTTATTTATTTGAGGCAATAAATTGGTAGGGTCGTTAAAACGTCAGATAGAATGTTATGTAGTATTTGTTCTGGTTCTCTGCATTCTCTTGAGTTCAAAACCACCCGAGGTAACTTTGCCTTTCATCCTTTTGAGATTGATAAAAAAGGTACTCAAGTACTGGGGTTAACTCTAGTTAAGTATTATTTCTCTTGTACAACATTATTAGCTGATAATGTTATTACTCTCACTAGAGTTATCTTACAGTTTCAATGGCCATCACTGTACAATTCATATTCACATTTGGTTTAAATGGTGCTTGGCTTTTAGTTACCAGTGTACTTAGTACATTGAAACATTATTAGTCTCTAGTGCATATGTCTGGAATGCTACTGAACCAACTGTGCATTCCTTAATTGCAGTGTCGCATTCCTATTTACTCATTTCCAAAACATCGTTGCTACAATGTAATCACTATTATGATTGCATTCAACTTAGTATTTCTTTCAAAATTAATTAGTTAAATTATAAATTATTTGCTTTCTGATTATATATATATACTAGCCGAATTACCCGCGCCTTGCTGCGTTTCACACATTTTTTTTTGTAAGAAAATGATGATTGATTTTAAATCAGATATAATTTATGGAGAAAAAATAACGGGAAAATATTAAAAAAATAGAGGCATTAACTAATAATTTTTGTTTCCATAATTCTAGTGATGTTTTGCCATAGATAAAATATCTAAATTAGCTAAATTATACTATAAAAGAGAGGTGCTTTTTTTGTTGATTTACGTTTAATTAATAGAAAAACCGCGTGATAATAGAGGTTCCAATACTCAAGTTATGGGCCTCCAAAATTTTCACTATAGGGGTTTAAACCCCATTAGGGTGTCTTAATATTATTGAAATTTGCTGAAATTTTGTGAATAGGCATCATATCTTGTCATTTACCTATGGTTTAAATTTCATATAAATCGAAAGGAAAACATTTTCAGCGGGGGTTTGTGCCCCTGGGGAACCCTTACCATGGGCAATGTAGTTTCAGAATATATATGGTTATGGGGGTCTGTCTCCAAAACCATAGGAGGAATTCGTGAACAAACAGACAGAATCTACAACTTTATTATATAACACACACACACACACACACACATTTACCTGATAATCCTTTGAGTACACAGGTGAAATTCCATGATAACAAGCCATAATAAAGAATATCATTCATAATACATATATATATATATATTGTGTGTGTGTGTACACATACATGGAATTTCACCTGTTGGAAACACATGTAAAGGGAAATAACCTGTATATTTTGTGTAAAATACAAATCGTGAAGAGATAATGTTATTAAAGTTTGCAATAACTAATAACAACATCACTGTACTGGAATGATTGTTATCAAATGTGCGATGCATTGAAAAAAGGGTGTGAAACAAACTCAGGCAGAATGGGCATCTTAATTGATAATGGATCTAATACTTACATCTTTTAGCAGATATTTTTGAGATGGCCACGATCAGTGGCGTATTGTTGGGGTGCGTGGAAGTGCACCCCCACCCCTCATAATAGCAATATGCTTTAACTCGCATCTCCCTTGAGTGACATCTACGGCTACCTACGCGGCCAAAATAGAGGAATGTTTGCTGCACGCAATGGCGTATTGCTGGGGTACAGTTGCACCCCTCTCCCCCAAAGATTACCGGAAGTTATTTTTGACAGAAAATTATGACCGTCTGCAACCCCCAAAATGATGGGAGCTATACGCTTATGGTCACGATTATATTTAACCCTCAAGTTATTTGTCTGTCATTCAAAACTAGGTCACCATTCTTTACCTGGGACCTACCTGTATGATAGTATTTCACAGTCAAATTACCTTTATGACTCTTTTAAAACACCAAAAGTTATTAAATATAAATGGCGGAAAAAACAAACACACACACACACACACTTTTATTCAGTCGGTAAGTATAAAATATTTCGTTTGTTTCAATTATCGTTGTGAAATGATTACATGTAACTGAGCAATTTCAAATTCCACAAATCAAATTAATAATAATAATTATGATATTAAAAAAAAAATTTACCACTTTATCCAAAATGAAATTTGTTAAAACCCAGACTTTCCCTTTATTGCTCTTTAAATATTTTTTCTACAATTATTTAGCAATAATTCTAACCATTTAAAATTCAAATATTGTTTTCATGACTCCTCCTTGCACTTGCTTGTTTTCTCTTCATTTTTATGTAACATTTTGTGTGTATTTTTTTAAATGACTATGAAAAATTGTATCTGTTCTCCAGTTATTTTATCATTTTCTATAACTGTAACTTTTTTTTATACTGCTATATTTTTAATACTTCATCATTTGTAAAGAATTTATATTAAATCGTTTTTATTAATCAAATCCCATCACAACTGTTGAATGAATTTTTTTTGAAAAGTTTATATGTATATTTTTTATTGTTTATCTTATTTGAAACTTTTATATATATTTTTTATTTTTTCATATATTTTTTATAAACTTTTTGTTAAAGATTTTATTGAATTTAACAAAAACAAAAAAACGAACAACACCACATTTTAATAATTTCTCTGATCCAAGTTTTGCCCTTTCACATTTTAAACTCACCCAAACTGAAGTCCTTTTGTGCATTCATACTTTCCTTAGCCTAATTTTGAATTGCTAGTAATATAATGACAATGATAAGTATAATTATAAAACAACAAAAACAAAACATTTTTACAAAGATGCAGTCTCAGAGTGCCCCCCCCCCCCTTTTTTTTTTCTTCTTCTTTTTATAGGATAATACAAGGTGAAATGTTGGGCCTTTCTTACCTTCTAAGGTTATTTGGGCATTGTAAATCAAATAAAATAATTTTAAGGGGGAGAATCAAAAACCGAATTGGAAATGCCAAAAATTACCCTCACCTCTCTTTTGTTATGTCAGCTAAATATTTATGACTATACAGAGTATTTGTAAAGGGTGCCATGTTTTAAATATTCGAGACACGGTATCCCTTTAACGAAGGGTATAAATAAGAAATTGGTAAGATGGATTAACATGGTTATTAGATGAAATAACAATAATATATACATTCAATAATAAATTATTTTAGTTTATATATGGTTTACTTCATGTGAATCAATTAAAAAGTACAATAAAACAGTTACCAGAAGTTGCGAAGGTTGACAATGTTATTTTGTTGGTGGTTAAAGTTTGTTGCAGTCGTCATAGTAGTTTTCGTCGTGAGTCTGAGACTATAGTGAGTGAGAGATAGTAATCGTCTGTAATTGATTGTAGACCACTGTGGCTTGTAGATAGCGGAATATCTTTCACATAGCGGCTCTGATCTCTCTGTAGACCTCTAGGGTCTGCTGATAGCGGTGAATCTTTACATAGTTTGTTGTGTATCTTAGAGCTCCGATCTATATGTCTTTCTGTAGACCACTGGGGTCTGTTGATAGTGGTGAATCTTTCACATAGCTTGTTCTGTAGTGGGGTGCTCCGATGTCTCTGTGTAAACGTGGGATGATAAAGGCTTTATATACCTGTCTCTTCCTGTTTCCCACACTGAACCTGTTCACACCAAAAGGGTGGTGACATAGAATTTGACCTCTAAGTGTCACCCAAGGTTCAAGGCGCGGACAGATTTCGCCACATTAGTTCCCAACCCAGATCGATGCAGGAGCAGCGATCGATTATAAAAGGGGTATCGAAATCTGATTCCTAGAAGCGTGTCCCAAAACACACAAAATGTGGGTACTGCGCCCGCATTTCGAGTGTAGAGAAATTTGGAGAGAGGGAAAAAATATCGTATAACTGTGTATGCATGTGTGTGTGTAACATTTAGAAGGAACTGTAACTATACAAAGTTGTGATCATGTATTTCGAACTGTTGTGTATGGATGGATGGACGTTGGGGTTACGGTATCGGATTACGATATGACAACACAGAGGACTATTTCTCTCGATGTATCATCATACGTAAGATTCTCTTCCAGTGAGTCGAGGTTTACGCTATGACATGAGTGTGTGCAATTTTGAGCTGCGTGCTCAGTGAGTCGAGCGAGTAGTAACCGTGGGTTGATTATCATGTGTTAAATAGCTGTTGCCGAACTTCGACCAGTTGAATCTCGATGTATTATCATACGTAAGATTCTCTTCCAGTGAGTCGAGGTTTATGCTATGACATGAGTGTGTGCAATTTTGAGTTGCGTGCTCAGTGAGTCGAGCTAATAGTAACCGTGGGTTGATTATCATGTGTTTAATCGCTTTTGCCGTACCTTGACCAGTTGAAAAGTGATCCCGCAGAGACCCAACCGAATCCAGCATATACCATAGACAAAAACATGTTGGTGTGTGACAAAGAAAATGATGAATGATGTGTGTTTGATGCAAAATGAGTTATTCATACAGGCATATAATACAGTAAAACGAATTTAAAAAAAAAAATAAATAAATAAATATTTATATAATTGTTCTTTACAAAAAGTTCAGTTCTCTCTTTTTTATGTGAATGTTTTCTTGCTAGGAAGCTAGTAGTATTGTTTGTTGTTGTTGGAGCTTACGAAGCCAGTGGTGAAGTGTTTGGTAAGAGAAAGTTGATATTGGCAAAAGAAGCCATGATCAGATCAAAAAAGCTCCGTGAGATTTTTCTTTTTTTTTTAATCACGTCGGGTTTACCAATTTAACGAAGGGTATAAATAAGAAATTGGTAAGATGGATTAACATGGTTATTAGATGAAATAACAATACATTATTTTAGTTTATATATGGTTTACTTCACGCGAATCAATTAAAAAGTACAATAAAACAGTTACCAAGAGTTGCGAAGGTTGAAAATGTTATTTTGTTGGTGGTTAAAGTTTGTTGCAGTCGTCATAGTAGTTTTCGTCGTGAGTCTGAGACCATAGTGAGTAAGAGATAGTAATCGTCTGTAATTGATTGTAGACCACTGTGGCTTGTAGATAGCGGAATATTTTTCACATAGCGGGTCTGTAGTAGTAGGGCTCTGATTTATTTGTATCTCTGTAGACCTCTAGGGTCTGTTGATAGCGGTGAATATTTACATAGTTTGTTGTGTATCTTAGAGCTCCGATCTATATGTCTTTCTGTAGACCACTGGGGTCTGTTGATAGTGGTGAATCTTTCACATAGCTTGTTCTGTAGTGGGGTGCTCCGATGTCTCTGTGTAAACGTGGGATGATAAAGGCTTTATATACTTGTCTCCCACCCTGAACCTGTTCACACCAAAAGGGTGGTGACCTAGAATTTGACCTCTAAGTGTCACCCAAGGTTCAAGGCGCGGACACATTTCGCCACATCCCTACGACCCCAACAACAGTTTAAAAAAGGTTCTTTTTATCATTACCTACTTTAATTTAATTATCCTCAACGTATGAATATCTGCAGGATTTTTCATGTTGCCAGAGTGATAATAATTTAACAATGACAAATTAACATTGCTCAAATACTACCTGGTATTTTTTTAAAGATTTGAATCGGGATTTGCTAACATCTTATACTCTAACACTCGCCGCTAGCTGGTATCTTTTTGTACTCATTCACACATGAGCGGCTCCATATCTCTAGTTACCTGACATAAAAATAGCTGGACCTATTTTATTTACGGCTGAATGTTAATGTGTGGCGAATTGGCAGAGTTGTTAGAACGTCGGGTAAAATGTTATGCAGTATCAGTTCAAATCCCGTTGAGTTCAACTTTGCCTTTCATCCTTTCGAGGTCGATAAATCAAATGCCAGTTCAGTAGTACTGGGGTCGATTCTTCCTATATAACCCGATCTACCTTCTGTCTCACTCTCTCCTTTTCTATAAGAAAGGATGGGCTCTGCCATCTAGAGTTAGAGAGGTCTCTATATACAATACCATAAAACTATATTTAAATAAATGAAAGCAAGAGACCCTATAGCCTCGAATCCAAGACTACACATAATAGGAAATATTTCGTTCGTGTTCATTTCTTCATTACCATACCTTTAATATTAGTTTTTAATAAATCAGGCCGGGGGTGGTGGATTAAATGCCCATAACAGTATTTAGTTACGGTCATTTGTGTTTCCATTTCAAATTCCGCCTGTGTCAACTTTGCCATTTATCATTTCTAGGTCAATAGCATAAAGTACAACGGCCCAGTCTTTTTTGTCGACTGTGCCTTTGTTGATATGGGAGTGCTTGTTAATGATACTAGTGATTCCTCGTAAGGAAATAAGATCTAATATAATTGCCAATATTCCATAATGGTAAGCTCCTTATCTTGGCATGCAACCTGTAGCGATACTTTCCCCAACGGCAACTAGGTGATTTCAGTATCAGGCCCAGGTTCCATTACACGACAGACTGAAAATCACAAGCTGACAAAGTTTCACCTGCTCCTTCGATAGGTTTATTGTCAAATCTACAACGGTGGAAATCTCTGGCGTCCTGGGATCCGAACCACCTCCCTACTTACTGCGATCTGGACGGTGGAGATGGCCATTCACAAGCACGACCTTCTTTCAGAACACCTGTCACGCTTTCCTCCACCATTCTCTGCCAGGATCGTGAGACAACATTCTTAAAAGTAATATGGCAGTGCTAATCTAGATTAATGACACAATTTTAAATAACTATATTGCAATATCCACCTATGGCCCGAATAAACTCAACGGCCTCATGTCTATTACCAGAGCGAACCACTTGTTTGGAGGATATCGGTCGGAGAGAGATGAGCTCCGCGTCAGGAATACCGTGTAATGAAATCCAAATTCTGGAGTCTTTGTATTTATTTCCTCACACCACTTTTTAAAAAGAAACGAAAGTTCATCGATTTGTTCCATCTCTTTACGTTGAAAGTGTTGTTCAATCGGTGAGTGAAATAGCTGCCGTAGTTTTTGTTATTAGTAAAATATTTAGTCAAATTAAAGAAGAATCTGGGATTCTTGTTTAGAATGAACACGTCTCTAATGATAAATCGAGAAACAGCGAGTCAAATCTCCCTAGAATCACACCATACTGTCTTGTAGGGCAGGCTCTTCAGGTAATGTTGTTATACGTTCACTCTCCCTGAAAGTAAGACGGAACCAGTAATGACTGGAACACATATATGAATATATGATCGTGTGTGTGTGTGCTTAATTACGGACGATCTAAGACGACACAACAATCTGCTTTTAGATCCGATTTTGATTCTGAATCTCCTCCAAAGAAAGTATGAATGTCTCAACATTTCACTTAACTTTAGTGTGACCCAGGGTTCGTTGCCCGATAAACTGAAGATCGTAAGCTGTTGAAGTAATGGCTACTTTCCAATAGGTCTGTTGTTGAACCTATACCTCTGGCGTTATTGGTCTCCGAACCACTTCTTAACTCGCTGCTATCAGGGTGGAGTGAGCCCTGTCAATTGGAATGGCTAGTTCAACGTCTCCCTTACTATCCTCTGGGGTAACACTCACTCCATTCTGTCCACTGGGACAACGAGGTTGTTTGTGCCTGGAGCTCTTGCACGTCGGAGAGCCTTCTCCCACATTGTCCAGACACATCTCATTGTGGTAGTGGTAGAATGTGTATTTATGATACATACATACACATTGTTGAACAAACTGACAATTGTTTCTATTTGAATTATTTTCGTGTGGTATTTGAGCATCGTATTTATGGAAATAGTTATCAAGAGATCAAGTCGTCAAAGTTTAGGGCAACTAATCACACGCCGCCAGTCCCTTCAATCTATCTAATTTCTCATTCTTTCGTCTGATGAAGGACTATCGTCCGAAACGTTAAGACCCTCTTCCTGCTATTTCAAGCATTAACCTAATATATTCTTTCCATATACTGTACCGATTGCGTTGTTATTTCTGTTAACCTTTCACACACACACACGCACACACTGTATATATCGGGAGGTTGAGAGCTCGTGTTTCCTTGCCGACATGATATTAAAGGATAGCTTACAAACTAGAGACAATCGAGTACTCCGAGTAAAGTAAAACTGTAGATAGTAGATCACTGGTCAAAATTATGTTTATAATTTTCCTATCTTACTTTGAGAAGAACCGCACATTCAATTACACTCCACACACCAAGGCGCGTTGTAGTTTCCTCCTGATAATTTTTTGGACTCGTGGGCATCACTTGACACATCGATCGATAAGGCGAGCCGCCAACAAAAGGTGGCTGAGTTTCATCGTTGTAAATATTGGCTACTTAAAAAAGGAAATAGTGTAAATTGTAAAAAGAACAAAAGTCGTTTTTTAATGTACAGCTTATTCCAACCGTGCCCATCCTGTCTTCTAATGAGTCTATTGTAGTGCAAGATTACTTAATGTAGTTCCCACCCTAACCATCCCATGTTTTCAGACAATATATTTCCAAAGCTGTATTATCCTAGCTATCACTCATTCCTTCCCCGGAAGAAATCGGTTGTGTTTAGACCTGGAGAGGGACTGGACTCTATCAGGTTTTAACTCCCCTAGACACGCTGTATGTCGCCATGGCACCGCTACAACTCTAACAAGAGTTAGGGGTGCCATACACACATACAAGCTGTAGTTTAACCGTAATTTGGCTGCTATTTCTAGTAAGGCGCGCCGTCATAAAGGTATGGATGTGCCAAAACATTTTCATATTTCTATAAAAAGTTGTTTTTTTTTAAATAATAAATGGAAAGAATTAAACGATCATACACCGTTCCATCGAAGAAACCATTATCGAATTTCAACATCTCACTTTTCATAATAGAATTAAAGTTATCTGCAAATGAAAAGTTCTACTGTTAAACATAGTCTAATAAGGCTGCCTTTATTACTGCACAAGTGAGCCAAGTACTATCCTGTCACCTCCTCCACCGTCAGTGAAATAGAATCGTCTGTGTAGCTTAGCTGTGAATTCTGGGTAACATTTTTCATTGACCTCAATGTTTTCAGTTAGTATTGTGCCAAGCTTTTGGTTTTTCCTCTTTTCTGCAACCTTTAATTTGCATGGGCTCATCATTAGCGCAATCACGAAATTACTGGATTATTATAGATGTGGATCAATTCTTACAAATTAAGCGTAGAAATCATATTTAGTTTGACTATGAACAAACCGTTCATTGTCTAGCTGCTACAATCTATCATATTATTTTTATTATCACCAGTGCTATTATGAACTTTATGGATTGGGATAAACGATTGCAGCAGCAATGGCTCTCCTTACCTTAGCTGCTTAGTTTTCTTAATTCGGTTAAATATTTATATATATTATATATATCTATATATATAAATATACCAGATATATACTTATACTACGACTTTTAACATTACACACTTCTGTGCAGGCCTATTGCATTTTTACTAATTCGGTAAGTAATTATTTGTTCGATATAATCAACGTACTTTTGTATTATATACATATGTATCTATCTATCTATAGATATATAGTCCTAATTGTGTGTGTGTGTGTTTTTTTTCTCCCCAAAACGATTTTATTTCCCTGAAATGTCGGACATCTTTTTTAGGGTCAAACCTATATTTTAACTTTATTACAGACGGTTACGAGGCCTCTTCGTCTCTTGCATAAATTATGATTATTAGTTCAAGTTTGGTAGGGAATAAAATTAAAAAGAAAATTAATGCGTAATATTTAATCATTTGAAATTCATTTTAATTTCAATATTAAATTTTTGTTTGCGAAACAGTAAATTGACCGGGCTTTGCGTTGTAGTAATAGTTTGTACATACATACATACATACATACATACATACATATGTGTGTGTGTGTGTGTATATATATATAAATATATAATATGGGCCTAGCTGTTTTGTTACTGAATATGGTGGCTATCGCCACTCCAATAGAAAATGTAGGTCACTTAGGTATGGTATGTATGCTTTAGCAGCTAACAACGACTGTCGCACGGATTTTTTTCTCTTAATAATTTTAATTCCTTTGTGAAGAGAATAAGGTCACGCCTAAAAGTGTTTAAATGTTTCCATTTTATAAATACTGCAACTACTACAGTCTAGCTATCTATATATTTAGCCGTAATAGTTTCATGTTTGTAGCTCGGTCGTTAGAAAACAATGGTGAGGGTGTATGTATGTATTTTTACCACCATGAAACGATGTTGATCGTTAGCTAGCAGTTTGCAAAGAAGTAAGCTAGCTGTTTACTACTGCTGGTGCCTTATTCTTGCTTGCTTATCTACCTCTCTCTCTATCAGTATTTAATGCTATTTGCTGGTTGAGAATGTTAACGCTTTTATATCGGCTTTGGTCCATGGAAAGCTAAAATCTGCTAATTTTCATCTTACGTGACATAACAGACTCTCTTAATGGCCATCTCTGATTATTGGTATTTTCTGCGCAACATACGACACAAACTACGTTTTAACTACACTGCGAGAGTTATATAAATTTTTTTATTGCTGACTTTATTAATTCGTATACAAATATTCGTGTGTATCCCTCTCCAGAAATGTAATCTTAGGTTTAAATAATGACATCGTTAAATTAAAAATATTCTTTTCGCAAGTTATATTATTGTCAGCCACTGTCGAGTGGACATAATTGTTCCGCTTTAGTATTGTTAGTGTGCTCAACTATAATTAAGTATACATACATGAATGTGTATATTTATAAATATAATATACGTGTACGTGTAGTTTTTAAAAATGTCTCTGTGCAAAATAGCAATTATAGGATCTCTCTTCCGACCAGAACAATGGTCTTAGTTCATTTATAATTTTGTTAGTTTTTTTTTTCTCCTTTTTTTGTATAATAATCGTACTTTTACCAGTTTATAAAAAGCTTCCTTTAATTTTATTTCTGATTATTTATCAAATATTCAACTCCATCACTGACTACTTTAATGAAATTATTTCAACACGCACATTGTAGCAATGACTACATTTACGTTTCCATTCTACAACGCAGGTAGTGTTTATATTTATAAGAGCTTTTGTCATTATATCCAACTCTTGTTTTTAAAATATATACGTCGATCTGTATGTAAATCATGCTATTTTCCCATAAAACATATTTTGTTTGTCGCTCTAGTGTGGTAGTGTCAAGGTCATTGGCAATAGGCGCCATACCTTTCCTATAATAAGCAGAATCTCACGTCACTGCCACCTTCCAACTTCTGCCCAGACAAACCGACTGACTCATTACAAAATTAGCTAATCGATATTTCCTCTATATTGCATCTCTCCCTTTTTGTCACCAGATTATATATATATATATATATATATATATATATATATATATATATATATATATATATATATATATATATACACCCTTTTGCAAACGTTTGTTTCGTTTGGAATATGGTTTGCGATATTAGATTTCTCAGTTATTTGACAACGTATTTTAGACATAGTAACGTCCACCAACTTGGATGTATGTACGTATCTGTCTATATAAATTGACGTCCTTTTTCGTTAATATCATTCTTGCTCCAATGTCCCTTCAATTTCTTTCTTCGCTTTGTCTCTTCTTTGTCATCGTTCTCTTAATGGGTAAGACGCACCTGGCATCTCCTGTTGTCATTAGGCGACATCAATATACTAAATTCTCTGCACACCAGGTCAGCGTGATATCGCTTCAACGCGTTATTTTTCACTTCTTATTTTCGTATAAGATACCTAAAGTTGGTCATATAAGAATGTTTTTATATTTAAATAGGGTTTTCTAAATTTTCTCTTGCCACATCGACAAGTCGGCAAGTTCGCCGTTTTTAATCTTCAAATAAATTAAATCTTTACTCTGGTCTATTTTTTCACATCCGTGGTACCGTAACGCTTTTCTTTTGCAATTTCAATATTTAGTTTCAGACGCGTAAAACGATCCTACGGTATATATATATATATATATATATATATATATATATATATATATATATATATATATATATATATATATAAAGCGTGTGTGCATAAAACGTAAATAGAAATAACAAAGTAAAAATATCCGTTAGAAAAATCTTTTCGAGAATGGGTTTTTTTTTGGGGGGGGGGGGGGTAGTTTCTAATCTAACTATATAGTGTACTCCCCCCCCCCATCCCAAAATAATAAAGCCCTTCGATAACTAACTGTAGCTATCTAAATGATTAAAACCATTATGCACCCCTCCCCACCAAATTGATTTATTTCAATCGTCGACAGTTATACAAAATATATATCTGTTCTCCACCTTCATCTCACACAAAAATAAAGACCAAATTATGCAGTGCAATATCTGAAATGGACTATTTAAATTTTGTCCCCCCCCCCCCCTTCTTCTAAAAACTGGATTTTTTTTTTTTTTTTTTTTTTTTTTTTTTCCAAGCGGTTTTATATATTTTTCTGAGGTTTTTGTAAACCAAACATTCCAAAAAGATTTTTTTATACTATATATATTTTTTACAAGAAAATTTTCTTATTACTATTCAACTTATTGTAAAAGTGAAAACAAGCAAGTGTATAAAGGTTGTCTTAGATATATATATATATTTTTTTTTTTTTTATGTTTTCCGTGTATTGAAAGCTAATGTATTGATTATTTTCCTCTTTTGAAATCAGGGATAGGCAAGGGAAAGAACTTGCTGAACGAGAAATGGAGCGTGAACGAGAAAAAGTGAAAAAAGATAAAGATTTACGCGAAGAAAGAGATCGCCAAGAAAAAGATTTCCAAGACAGACAGGATTCTCGACAAGAGAGGCAGCGTGTTTTCATGAAGACTCAAGAAGTAAATCCCGCTGCTGCTGTCAACCAACACTTTATAGAGTCTTTAAAACGTGCCAGTCAGAGGGTAGGTGTCCAGAATTATTTCAGACAACTTTTTAGCCATTCTTCCTCCTCAACACCCAACCGCTTTGTTCATCAATAAATCTTTTTTTTTTTTTTATATTATTGCGAAATGTTCAGTATTTTAATCGTCTTCTGTTTCTAGTAGAATATTATATCAGATAAGGATTGATTAAAAGTGGGGTAGTGTTTTGGGGTGACATTGCTAATAATTTAGACAGAGGGTGCAGTGAGTTAATGTTAAGTTGATCCCTAGTAATTCTGAACCTAGCCAAACTTAGTGTAAAGAATCTTAGTTACTGTTAAAGGAATAGGTTGTATAACATTGACAAATATGAACGGGGAGGTGTAGTATGGCTATCAAACAGAATCACCAATGAAAGTAACAGGTAGTCAATAATGAAAGCATTATTAGTATTGCCCTGTTGAAATGCAAACAAAACGTTTATACACTTCAAATACAAACTAAGATATATTTATGTATTTGGTTGTCAGACATCACTTAATTTCTATGACTCATTATTGAATGCGCATTACTTCATAGTTCTGCTCCTGGTGCTAATAATATTAATGGATTATTTTTGCCCCTCTTCCTTCTGGGGTTGATAGAATAAAGTACCAGTAAAGTAGTCAGGTCGATTTGAGTTCCCCTTCTCCAAATTACTGGCCTTATGTCTAAACTAGATATTATTAATTTCATTTTGCGTTAGGATACTGTTTATATTATGGCAACTGTTATGTTTTCAGAAAATGACTCCTTCCTTTTTTAATGCCATCAACTCTATATTCCTCGTTTGAACAATTTTGGTACATAGGATTTTGTTTTTTAATTTTTTCAATAAAAATATTTTAGATACTTCATATTTGTTTTATCAGTGTCTTCCAGGGTAATTTTAAAATAAGATATTAAGGGAAGGTAAGGTATTACTGGTTTCTTAATGGAATTCTACATAGATATTCAAAGAATTTAGGTAGAACAGTAAAGTGGTTAACAAAACACACTGGTCAGGTCTTACAAACTACAATACATACAGCAATCAGCATCACAATCTATTTTTCCATACTTACATAGGTCAGAAAGGTTGTCATGTTAAACTACACTGGCCAGATGACGAGATTTTTCTCATACATTCTAATTCCGGCTTGGATGCCCTTCTTAATACTTACCACTTTTACAGAGTGGGTTGGGTGCATTCTATTGTGGCACTACCACACACATACACACATAATTGGGTGAAAGCACACAACCTCCTAGTTAGGGTGGCGGTCTCATGAGCAAAAGGTTGTGGGTTCAGTCTCCGTGTTGGAAGGCATGTTATGTCTTAGTAAGGTCCTTCCTTATTGTCCATTCAGCTGAAAGTTAATGCCAGCTGTTTAGTACTACATGAAACTGGCCTCATGACCTAGGTTTCAGAAAGTAATCAATTCCTATGTGATGGCCTTAGTCTAATGACTTAAAACAGTAAAAGAATAATCATAATTACAAATAAATGGAGTTTTTCCAATTGTCATCTTTTTAGCACAGTGGTAATTTAATCTATTTTACTATCATGTAACTATGAGTATTGTTAGGTGCAATGGCATGATTAAATACAGCTACCGTGGCAGTTGTTCTAGCTCTCTGAGTTTGTCGTGCCAGGGTCAGCTTTACCTTTCATTGGAATCAATAAAATAAAAGTACCAGTCCAGGAATTGTGGATTAGTAGAATTGTTAAAGCCTTAGATGGAATTTCTTGTATCGTCCAACTCTGTTCTGAGTTGACATCTTGTCTCCACTCACTAGAAAACCAGCGACACTTTTGCAATAGACACACAATTTTTTTGGTCTTTTCTTCTACCTTGACCTTTTTTAAAGCTTGGGTGTTTTGATCTACACAACAAACACTTTTTAAATTTTATGACTTTCAAAATGTTCTAGCATTATGAAATTATTACTAAGGAAGCTCTACATTTGAACACTATTGATAACAAACCAACTGTAGTTTTATGCTGTTAAGCAGTTTATTTTTAAGTGTTTATAAGTATCTAAAAACCTTTCAACATAATTTTATGCAAAAACCTTAAGTTCCAAACATTACCTTAATGAGAAAGTTAGCTTTATTACGACCCCCAAAAATAGTTTTACTGTATTATCTCTTGCCAAATTTAGTAGCCCTATAAGTCCATTTCTAGGTAATCTGATATAATGTTAGTTTTTGATACATCAAGTCGACCTCTGTGCAGTTATTTAGCCTGTTAGAAATAGTAACCAAATCTCCTTCAAATCAATACTAGATACACAGTAATAATAATAATAAGTGGTCACAGCTGGAATACCTTTTGAAAAGAAAACTTATATTGATTCCTTTTATCTTTTTTTTTTTTTTAAGTTCTCTATAATTGTTGATTGTGGTATGGAGGCAAACTAAGTATCCATGGCAGTTCAGAAGTTGAAAACTGCCATTGGTGATTTTACATTGCCTTAAATTAACTAACTCTCAAGAATATAGATACCACAGTACTATAAGAATGTTAACTTTCTGGTTTGTCCCATTCTGCTTTGCTATTGGTTCTGGATGCTGGTTCTCATTGACATATTTGTATTAGTTCGTAGACAAGGAATTGTTAAATTCATCTCACACAGAGTATCCACCACAATCTAGTTGATTACTTCCTCCTTTAATGTTCAAACCGGCCAGAATTCTCTACTTCTTTCTGTTGAAACTGGTTGCTCAAACTGATAAGGTATTGTTCTCAAAATAAATACTTTCAAAATCTCATAGATTCGATATTATGTGAGATAATTATGCGAGGTAAAGCCTTTACCATGAAAATATAATAGTATATATAGAGTAATGTGAATGCTAAAGGGTTAAGTGTTAACATAGGGATTAACGTTAGAAATTATGTACTATTTGTGACCTAGTACTTATCCTTTTCATTACCATATTTCTAATGAAATACAGTTTCAATTAATTTTGAAAATAATGAAATACTTGGAGCAATTTCTGAAATAAAATTGTGGTGGAAGTATAGTTTTAAAATAACTAGTTTTGTATCATGTAAGTTGGGTGGTTTCAAGTGTTAACCCTTTCATGACTGCATTCTTAATGAAATACACTATTTTAATTGATGATAAATCTTGAAGGATTTACTAAAATTATTTCATCACTAAAGTAAGGTTCTTTATATAAAATTGTAGGAAGATTTTAATTTAAAATGGATGGCTTTATTTCATAGAAGCAGAGCTGGATTTGTAACAAATGGATTAAATAAATTTCTGTATAAGCTTATTTTTAGGACCACAAAGGAACTAACACATTTTGGGGTGCTAGACTTGAAGAACTTGTTTAAATAAAAAATCTGAAAATAGTAAAATTCAACAAGTTATTTTCCAGCTGTGGATTGCTGAAATAACTTTAATAGGGTTACATAGTTTTGATGTTTCTAGTTAGCTTTACTGAGTAATTACTGGATGCTAAGAAAGCTCCAGAACATATCCTGGAGAACACACACAGCAAAGAAATTGCTCTATGGCTCACACCTTCACCTTTCTGACATCATAAGGCGTAGGAGGCTCACATTAGCCAGACATGTGAAATGTCACAATGAACCTGCTGGCAGTTCTTTTTTGGAAACCTGATGTGTGCAGATGAGTTTTGAGACCAACCACCATGCTGAAGGATGTTCTTGAAGATGATACTGGGTTGGAAGCAGGGGAAATTCAGATGGCAATGTTAGACTGGGTGAGCTGGAGGAGGAACTTAGTCATGGCACTGGTATAGAAGAATTATTTAATCTTCTAAGTTTTTAATTAGCTCTTGAATATTGACTATTGTTTAGATAGTGTGTATCCCTGATTTTAGAATAGATACACCGTATCCCTTGACGTTAGTCCATCATATCGATCCCAGTACTTATTTTATCAAATCTGGTGCATATTTTATTGATCTTTTATTTGAACTGCTGGATAATAGGACAAACAATAAACACGCATGCACACATAAATGTGCATATATAATATGGGTTTTTACTGTGTCTGAATACCAAATTTCACTCATTAGGCATTGGTTCATCTGACTCAAGAGAATAGACATTTGCCCAAATGAAGGGCAATCACCTTTAGCCATCTTTGTGACGATATTTCTAATGAAATAGTCTTTGACTGATTTATTTTGAAATAATGTAACTGAATAAAATGAAAATTTTAATTTAAATATAATTGCTTTAAAACAGGTTCTGCATCAGAAGTAGTTTCAGGTGGGTTGGTGTGAAAAGAGTTAAAACCCTGCTGATTTAATGACCCAAAAAGCTAGTTTGTAAATAGAATACATGGCAACTGGCTTGTAATGAAGTTCATTGGCTTTAAATTAATATATTAGTTGATTAATTTATAATTTTAAAATGACTGGATTGCCAAATGTGTTTCTATACAATAACCTACATAAATTTTCCCATTGGGGGAAGTATACAGGACATTAACCCTTGCGTTACTTTATGTCTAATGAAATAGTTTGTAATTAATGAAGAATTTGGGAAGGATTTACCAAAATAATTTGTAGCAACAAAAAATCTAGTGTAACTATGAGCTAGTTAATGCGGTTGTCCCTCTCTCCTATTTAATATTGTTGAGATTGGTGAGTGCATAAAAAATAATTTCCAACCTTTATCAATCATTATTATATGATATTCAAGTATTTTACCTCTTGTTGGGTTTTTGTCGCATTTGTCTAGTTTATAAGACAGATGACTTCAACCTTTGTTTTTAAAAATTCTTTAAAATGTATGGGTGATAATACTTGTACAGCATCATTTTAACAAAATGATTGCTTTTTTTTTTTTTTTTTTTTTTTTTCTTCCCCTCCCCCTTCATTGTCATTTCTTACATATAAATATTGTAAGATGTTTTTTCTTTGTCTCACTCTCTACTCCCCCCTCTCTCTCTCTCTCCCTCATATATATATATATATATATGTATATATACACACACACACACACACACACACACACACACATTTTGTTGGTTTTATCTATTTTATGTTGGCTGTATAATACAAAATTTGTTGGATTTCAAGTTATATTTTTTAATTTGAAATATATTTTGAATTTTTTTTTCTTTTTGTTTTTTTACTTTGTGGAGAAACACACTATTTAAAATTTTTGTATATTGTGATGGGATTTGTTTTTCAGATTTTTTTTAAACATCTGTATGCTTCATTCTTTTTAAGCAATGAAAACCAAATAATTATATTTGTTGAAAACGAAAATTATTGCAATATGTTTAAAACTAAATTATTGCAACTTCATTTTGTAATTTCCATCAGCATTCCCTTGTATATCTCAATGAATCACCCTTTATTTTGTTTTACAGAAACTTATATATATACATAAACATTATTTGGCTGTAGATTTAACAATCAAAATGTTTCATTTTAATAAGTGGCATTATAGTATGCCAAGTCTTGTGAAGAATGGTCCATATCAAGATTTTATTGTTGATTGCATGATACTTGCTTTTTATCAGGCCTATTCTGTGAAGACCTAAAGAAGAAAAAAACAAAAAACGTCTTTTTTGACAGTGTTTCCAATTGGTTCATATGATGCTGTCCAAATTCTTTGACAACTAATTATGCTTGTCAATTTTTTTTTTACTTCTCAGCAAAGCATAAAATGACTCGACTCTTGTAAATGCTTATTGCATATACATTGGAGACAATTTAGCTTAATTTTTGTAAAAGATATCTGATAGTTAACAGTTTTGTAGTATAACAAGAGTAATTGGATTTATTTTTTCTGATTTCACTTTATATAAGTGGATGTGCTTTCTAAATGGTCCAGACCTGAAATTACTCTAGGCTTAGACCAACATGTTCATATTTTGTAACATTACTAGAATTTTTTTTGTTTTGTTTTGTTTGTTTATTGCCAATAGAGGGGCTTTATACCATTTCATGGAGATAGATGTTGATTGACAGGTCTAACTAAACAAACCGACTATATACAATTGGCCCTAGTTTATACAAATTTGAGAAGGCATCGATTTATTGTAGAATTTCCAACCTCCAGTGATTTGTCACGACTTTGATTTTGCAGACTTCTACAGTTTGGCCTTCTCCTTCAATAACATTAGGGACAGGAAAAGGTTTTGTGAAAAATGAGTTGCCAACACACTCAACTAAATCCTCTGTCTTTTCTCACAATGTCTCAAATCAGGATCCTCTTCGACCTGACAACAAAATTGATGATAAAGTGGATAAGTTTAAATATGTAAGTAAATATTTGCTATCAATAAGTTAGGCATTAAAGATATACACCTTTTTTAAAAATATCACTCAATCTAGGAAAATTTAGCTAGTGTTTATTTAAAAAGTATACTCTTAACACTGGGTGTTTCACCTATTACATTCCAATGCTGTGATTTTAGAATGAAAGATTAAGAAATACAAAGGGAATTTTATTAGGCAGTTGTCTGGGAATATCAAATTGAGTTTTATTGCATATAAATGCACCAAAATGTAACTTTGTGTTTTGGAAATCATGCAATTAAGATGGCTGTGATTATCAGTAACTATTAAGTATAAAAATCTTTCCTAATTTTAAGTCATTTGGGTGGGAGTGGGTTTAATAGTTTCTTGGCATTGCTTTTGTCAGAAATTTCAAATCAGAATTTAAAATATATTTTAACACTAGTTATTTTCATTTCTGGTTTAGTTAAAATTTGAATAATCTTGTCGATATTCTCTGAACCACCACTGGTGCTGTAATCTTTTGTGCAACCATTTAAAAATTAAACTGACAAGACAGTTCAGTTGGCATTTATATTTACAATAATTAAAGATTCTTCTTGTTAAGCATTTTTACAATAAAATTGTTGCCATTCTATTTGGAATCTCTGCTGAAGATTGACTCTTCTGATGTTTTAAAAAAAAAAAGAAAAAAATTAGTGATAGTTTGTTGCTTGTTGTTGTTTTTTTGTTGTTTTTCCTGTTTCTCTAGTGAGATACTTTTGTAGTTTTTAAGGAGTTGCAACTAAACTTTGGAAATAAATATTTTCATTAAATTAAGTTTTAATCAATAGATTCTCCATTTTGCTTCTTAACCCTTTCATTACCATATTTCTATTGAAACACACTGCCCATTATTTTCAAATAATTTTGAAAATAAAGAATTTGGAGTGATTTAGTAATTATACCTAACTTTATTCATTCAGCTGGTGTTTGGAGTATAATAAAGGTTCTTTCATAAAATTGATAGGTTTTTAGATAAAAATAACCACTTTAAAATAAACATCGGCTTAGTGTCCTAAAATGAGAGGCGGTTTGGTATTAAAAAGGGTTAATAGTATGAGCAGTTTAGTTTGGTTGTATTCATTGACATGACTACAACTTATCAAATATACATATCCAGCTTCTCAATTCAATATTGATAAAAAGATATGTGTGGCAATGAAACCAAATCTCTGTTGAGATTCATGGCACAGATCTAGCATACTAACTGAAAGCACCAGTGGTGGAAATTCTAACATCATAATTAGTCTTAAAAATTAATCTTTTTAACCCTCAGGAAAAAGACCCCCAACAAGATGGCCATGTAAATACCCAGCGATTGGCCTGCATTGATAAAGCCCACGATGCTTCACGTCATCTAAAGCATCATAAAGATGATAGACTTATCACTTCTCACCAAAATAAAACATATGATGGACATCTCAAAGTAATAGATCATCGCACTGAAATGAAATCAGATCCTTCTCAAGGCTATTCATCACATCCTGAAAACCTTTCCCCCCACCAACGTACTGGTTTAATTCAGCAAGTGAAACAAGAACCAAACTTCAGTCTTTATGGGTACCAACCATACCAGCACTCTTACATTAGCAGTGATCAGCTCAGTCTACGTGGGCTAACAGATAAAACTACTTCCAGAAATGAACGATCTCATGAGCCAGCATTACAACCAGACTCTACAATAAAAAGGAAAGATTTGTCAGTTCCACCACCACTAATTAAAGATGGCAAGCCACACAATAGTGTTATTGTTGAGAATAAATGTCGAGACGGTGCCAAGTCTGTGAGTCCTCACAGTTCTTTGTACGGTAGTCCTGCTGCTCAGTCTTCAAAATCAATATCACCCACATCACTTTCATATTCTGATCGAATACCAGATCGAACTATGACCTTTTCAACATCAGCCCCATCTGTGTCATATAGTTCTCATATTAACTCACAGTCACCCCGTCAAGTGCCCTCTGCACATTCATTATCTGCTTTCCTAATCTCTGATAAGTCCCGTTCTCAGAGTCCCTTACAAGTTGCAAGTCCTCAGCAATTATCTGCTGCTGTGATGCAACAGCCTATTGACTATCGAAAGACTCCACCTAGTAATAGTAATCGGAATATATCAACCACAAGTCATAATGTACAAGTAAGCAATACTAGTCCTCATTGTAGTAGCAATAGTAGTCAACATCTGTCTAATTCTCCATACAGCAATAGCAGCAATTCATTACAAAATTGCAACCCACGATCAATAACAGTCATTTCACCTCACATGTCTCAGAATCCAATCACTTTAACACATTCGTATATGGTTCCTAGTCACTCTGTAGTTGCCAGCAGTAGAGAATCAACTGTTCATGTAGTATCTCATCCACATGCCACTCAGTTAGCATCAAAAACATATTCTCCTGTGGTATCTTCCCAGCACACCAATGTTTACAATACTAATAATACACCTGTAAGCATCAAGCGCAAACCTGTAAGGGAAAATAACAACAGGAAAAAGATTAAAGCAGCTCCTACGGCTAAGATAGCTCCATCAGTCAGTGTTCCTGTGACAACTCCTCAAATCCTCTTCAATCCATCTCCGTACACTACATCAAGCAGCAGTGCTACCACATTTCACCCGACTGTATCCATTCCAGCCAGTGTTTCTGTTCCCACATCTGGCTCCAGTTTGCTGTCCTCAGCAACCCGAGCGTCAGGCTATATGGACAGTTTCCGTTCATTTGTCGAGAACACTGTCCAGAATGCATTTTATCAGGAGACCGCTGACATGCCCTCTACCCAAAATCTCCAGTCGAGAATCACAGAAACGGAGAAGCAAGTGCCATCAGCTGCAGTTGCAATTCCATCTTCTGTTCCCCCACAACGAAATAAAGATGTAACATCGTCAGTTCCTCCTTCGTCTTTACGTCCACCACCTCCTCCTCCCCCACCACCACCACATGTCTCCTCTCTCTTAACCAATTCATCCATAGTTTCACCAGGCAAGGGCAGCAGTACTACCTCGATCACCATTATCACTACAGATTCCAGTAGTCGAGCAGTGAATGGTATAATAGATACAGACAGTGATACGTTAAGTGCACCCAGCCCACCACCACCTCCACCTAAACCAGATAGTTGTGCGTCACCTGGCCGATCAGGCAACCATCCAAAACTCAAGAAGGCTTGGCTTCAACGACATTCAGATGAAGACAAAGTGAAGGAAAATAAACCAATAAAGGATGAACCTGGTACGGAAATGGGTGATGTTCTAAAAACTTGCTATGTCAACTGTTCTTACATTTCTCCGAGCAAAGGTGGAAGCAAGTCCCCCATTACTTCAATTAGACTGGCTAATGGCACCATCAAAGACTTGGCTAAAGACAGTGATGAGTCGACCAGTTCTGCTTCTGAAACTGATGTACAGGTAAGATTTTAAGTAGTGTGTTTTATCTCCACAAAGTTGCTTGTATTTAATCTGTGTTCACTGCTGTCCTTTCTCCCTCACAGGCTTGTTCATTTTTTTTTTTTTTTTTTTTCAGTCTCCAAACAATATCTTGCACCTCTACTCCCAAATGTTTTTGTCCTTGCCCTTCCCAGTTACAAGCAATATAGATGGCATTTTTCTTCTGTAGATAAACCCTCCCTCCCTTGTGTCAACATTTTCTTTCAGAATAATTTTGAAATTACCACTAATCTATACATTTTGTATTCTCAAGTGGAAATATTAATTTGTATATTATAAGCACAAATTTTATTTTAATTGTATCATATTATAAAGTGCATAGATTGTTTTTAAAATTGTGTTTATTCTACTTTAATTTCTTTAGCATGAAGACGAATGTTCTACTGGTTCCAAGCGTCCTCAACACACATATAGTCAAATTGATGCCAAAAGAATAAAAACTGAGATAGACTCCAAAAATGTTTGCGAGGAGAGTATTTACAGCACTAAAAAGAAGAATACTCTTGGGAAAGTAAAGTTGGAAGGACCGATATTAAAGGTTAGTATTACAAGATATGGATTTTTGTGTCTCATCTTTTTTCCTTGGAATTTGGTAGACAGAAGCTATAAGGAAGCCCATCACTTATATTTTTATTTTTACGTCCATTTTTCCATTCTGGCATGTATTGTAGGGAATATTTTGAGGTAATGCTTTAGTCTGTTGCCCTTCCTGATGCCAACCCTATTAATCACCTCTTCTGGCACAATATGGTGTATCTATTCTAAACATTGGAACTCATCTAAGATAAGAGAAAAAATATATATATATATGCATGTCAGTTTACAACATGGACAATGCTTAACAAGAGCAGTGACGTTTAAGTTCTGCTTAAACAATACACCTTGCAGCATGGTAGTTCAATGGAGATGAACAGTGTATACTCTATAAAATATTGGCTGGCATCAGGACATAAAAAGGTAAAAAAAAAAAAAAAGGTGTCATATAATAATGCATGATAGCATGGCAAAACGTGTGTAAAATCGTTTTGTTTTTTTTGTTTTTTTTTTCGCTTGGTAATGAATGAAAATGCTTGTAATGTTTTTGTCTTGTTTTTTTTATTAATTATATAAGGGAAAAGGAGAGGGGTAAAAGGCCAGATCTGGTTGTAATGGAAAAGACAATAAATGCCATAGATGAAAAGAAAGGAGAGAAAGAGAAAGGACTGTTAAGCCACAGAAGAGGGGGACGGGGTAGACGGCATGGCAAATTCAACTTCAAGATTTTCTGAAATTGTAGGTTAGAAGAGCATGGTAGAGAATAATTGGGAAGTGTTAGCTCTTAATATCTTAAAAATATCATTTGATGATGATCAAAGAGCTCTCACACTTGACTAGGCTTGCAACACCACTACTGTTAATGTTAGTTCTGTATTCACAATTGTTTTGAATATTGTATGTTGTTAGTCATGATTAAATTAGGTACATTTTATCATGCCACTCAACCCTTTCTTTTAATTCTTTGACTTGGAGAAAGCCTTTGACAGTCCCTCGCTCCATTATCTGGTGGGCTCTTAGAAAACTTGGTGTTGATGAATGGCTTGTGAGAGCTATACAAGCCATGTATAAAGAAACGGTCAACAAAGTTAAAATTAACAAGGAATATAGTAAAGAATTTAGTGTAAAAGTTGTTCATCAAAGCTCTGTCCTTACTCCCCTCCTGTTTATTATTGCCCTTCAGGCTATAACAGGAGTTTAAGATCAGCTTCCGATGGGAACTTCTATACACAGATGATCTAACTCTCATAGCTGAATTGATGACTGAACTAGAGAAGAAATTCCAAACATGGAAGCATGGCCTAGAATCAAAAGGCTTTAAAGTTAACTTGTCTAAGACTAAAGTTCTAGAATGTAGAAAGGAAAATAATGCACAGGTACCCTCTGGGAAATGGCTATGCTCAGTGTGTAGGAAAGGAGTAGGCAGAAATTCCATTTTATGTCCTAAATGCAAACTGGGTACATAAAAGATGTAGTGGGATCACAGGTAAGCTATCTAAGAATGTAGATTTTATGTGGCTCAGGTGCAATAAGTAGCAAGTGTACAAATGATACTAGCTCCTTCTATTGCCTAGATGGTTCTATAGAAATAGTGGACACCTTCCGTTACCTGGGTGACAAAATCAGCAGTGGTGGCGGGGTGCTCTGAAAGTACAGTAGCCAGTCAAAACAGGATGGGAAAAGTTCAGAGAGCTTATACCACTATTGGCCACTAAAGGTTTCTCTCTAAAAATGAAAGGCAGACTGTATAATAGCTGTATACGAATAGCAATGTTACATGGCAATGAGACATGGGCATTGTGTGCAGACTGGAGAGGAACGAACCATCCATGCTCCGTTGGATATGTAATAGTAATATACGCGAACAGCAAAGCATAATTGAACTAAGTGAGAAATTAGGAATAAGAGAAGGATCAGATGCTGTTTACTTGAGAGAAGACTGTGTTGGTATGGTCACGTGATGCGCATGAAAGATGACAGTTGTATTATAAGTGCAGGGCAATCAAAATTGATGGAAGTTACGGAGTAGGTAGACCCAGAAAAACCTGGGACGATTTGATAAATTCCAACCTTAGACTGCTCTAAGACAATGTCACTGGACCAAGATCTTTGGCGCTGCGCAGTAATACAGAAGACCCACCTTGCCTATGTACAAAGCGAAACCTACAGTCAGTAGGCACCTCTAAACCAAATATAGCCCCCCCCCCACACACACACACTCCCACCAACACCACCACCTCTCTGTAAAGTTATGTTGGTACCACAACATCCAGTCCAAAATAAATGGTCATGTAGGAGTCACAACAAAAAAAAAACTCCACGCTGTCATGTGGCCGTGTAGGTAACACGGTAAAAACGTCCCAGTCCACACTGTAAACGTGGTTGGTGTTAGGAAGGGCATCCAGCCGTAGAAAACCTGCCAGACATGGTCACTCGCCCAATCTTGCCTCAAGTAGGACAATTTCCGTCTAAATGCTAGCGTGGAAGATAGACATTAAACGATGATGATGACAGATTTGCCTTTCCTGCGGCTTGTAGAACCCGCAGTATCATTTTGCACAGATATTGGATTCAAACTTTCTCCCAGTTGTAAAATGGCAAGATGCTTTGTGCAACTGCATTTTGGACATCCAGTTTTTGTAGTAATGGTAGCAAATAAATGGACGAAGTCTTTGTTTCATGGTAGAGAATCTATAGCTTAAAAAATGTGAAAGGAAATAGTTTACGGCTGGTTTGATAGACATGCTAAACCAGCAGAGCAAGTCAAATGTTTGGATTTACCTGGTCATTTGTACAATTATATAAATTTGCTACACATTTGAAGCCATCTGGCACTACAAGAACAATTTCCTAGTTGCAATAGCTCCATTTGTGATTTTTTATCTATTAAGAATGTGTTAAAATTCAGTTATGGCTATCTATATTGAGTTCAAATCTCACTGAGGTCAATAGAATTGGTATACTAAAGTGGTTCACCCTGTTCTTCACCACACGTTCTAATTATATCTATTGTGATGTGATTATGTATATCTGTACATTCTTAGGCTTCAGGGGTTTGTGATTATAATGTATAAATATACCTTATGCTTCAGGGGTTAGTGGTCATAATGTATAAATATGTTGGACGTGTGATGCGTATGAAGGATGACAGCTGCATAAAAAGGTGCAGAGCACTAGAAGTCGATGGAAACCGCCGAGTGGGGAGACCCAAGATGACCTGGGATGAGGTGATAAAAGCCAACCTTACCCAATTACACCTCTCAAAGGCGATGACACACGACCGTGACCGCTGGCGTCATGCAGTAATACAGAGTACCCGACCTCCCATGGGTACAAGCTGAAGCATATAGACAATATGCCCCGCCACCCCCACCGCAAGGTGGTCGTGGAGGTGTCACAGCAAAAAAGCACCCAGCCCACACTGTAAAGTGGACGTGTAAGCGCCACGAAAAAGCACCCAGCACTCACTGTAAATGAGGTTGGTGTTAGGAAGGGCATCCAGCTGTAGAAATCAAGCCAAATCAGTTCCTGTATGAGCAAGGCATGGTCAGCCGACCAGACACTGCCCACAACAGGACAACCCGTCTAACCCATGCTAGCGTGGAAGAACGGACGTAAAACGGTGATGATGATGTTCTTAGACTTCAGGTCCTTCTGTCTTTGGGATTATGTATTACTGTGCCTTCTTAAACATTAGTTGTGATTATGTATATCTATGCTTTCTTAGACTTCAGGTGTTTGATTATAACGTTATCTGTACCTCGTTAGATTTGAGATGCATCTAATTATAGTGTATATCTGTACCTTCTTAGACTTCAGACACTTCAGACTGCAGTAATGCTGAAGACAGTGGAGAAAATTATGGAGATTCTGATGTGAAGGATGAAGCCAGTGATTCTGGAAGTTGTTCTCCCAGAGATTCTGATACTGGCTTTAAAGATAAAAGGAGAAATAGGCGACACAAAGATTTTGATGAAGAAAATATTTGTAAGAAATATTTATTTTATCCTGATTTTCTATTTCTCTCTACCTTTGTGCATAAGTAACTAATTATATATTTTCTAATTAAGGTGTAAATACTGGCAAACAAAATCCATCAAAAGCATCAGTAGCTCTACTGAAACGAACTGGGGAACCTTTTCTGCAAGATGGAGCATGTCGCGAAGTAACTCCCAAATTGATGAAATGTCGAGAATGTCGTCTCACTCCTACGCAGCGGAGTAAGAAGCTTCCCAACATATTTTGTCGATTTTATGAGTTCAGAAAGTGAGTTGAACATTTTTGTTATCTGTATAAATTCAGTGGTTAATATCAGTAGCTTCATTTTACTTGCAGTATGTCTCTGATGTATTAGTTTGTGTGTGTGTGTATAGCACAATCTGACTTACAGGGATTTAGTTGTAGTTTCAATTTATAATTTGACCCTGTACAATTAGTTGTTAGACAAGGAAAACTCATTGAAATTTGAAAGTTTGAAACTAGATTTATGAAATTTATGCATGGGTTTCTGTAATCATACATTTTTATTTTTCAGATTGCGTTACAGTCAGAAGGGTTTTCTTATGATTGCTGGGTTTTCTGAGCTCAATGATGCCAACACTACTGACATGAAACCGTGGGATCCTCACTTACCAGGTATCTTATTGAAACGAATTTCATCATCATCATCATCATGTTGTGAATAATTTTTCATGTCACTCTGCAGTTGTATGCAATATGTAAATTGTGTGTATCTGGTTTAGAATCAGTACACCGTATCCCTGCATGTTGTGATAAACAACTAAAAATGATTGGTGGCAGAAAGGTTACTCAGCGGTAAAACATTGCTTCAAAAAGGCATTTTCCAGGAAGGAAAAGTCGACATAAATAGGATGATCTACAGATGTTTAGTGAAGTTAGCTCTGCAAGAGATCTTTGGGTTGACCTAACTGTTGTGAGGAAAATTGCTGAAAGTTATAGTTGAATATACTTGTTATTCAAAAAGCTCTTGCCATGCTGATTCTGCCTAACCTGAACATTACATTAACCCTTTTGATACCTAATTATCTGAAACCTCCCTGGATTTATGATAAACTCCTCATTTTAAATTGTTTATACTTATATTAGTCCTTTAATCGTAATTTAATTTTAAGAAATTTTTGTTCAATAAATATCAGCTTATTGAGTTATTTTATTAAATTCCTCCAAATATTTATTTTTAAAATTGAAACATTGGAGCTGTGTATTTCATTTGAAATATGGTAACCTATTATTTCATTCACATATCTATATTCATACATATAGTTATACTTTGTCATCATCTTTAGCAATGTTTTACATCGCTTTTAAATGCTTACTTCATTCTGTTGGTCAGATGACTGTTGCTCATACATTATCTTTTGGCATGCTTTCTACAACTGGAAGCCCTACCTAATGCCACTAATCACTTTACAGTATCTCCCAAGTGCATTTTATCATGGGACTATCACTACTACCAACTCATAAGGTTACTCTTTTTTTTTTTTGTGTGTCACCAACAACCTAGAGAGATAGATATTCCAGCTGAACTTTATACTTGTAAAGTTAGGAAATAATTTAAGGTCAAGACTTATAACTTGTAATATTTCTATATAGTTGATGCCAAAGTACAAAAGTATAGGGGTTGGTCTAGCTGAAATTAGGTGTCCATACTTGATGACACTGATGTTAACTTTTTAGCCACAAAACTTAGTGTATAACCCACTTTCATTGTTAATTTGTAATGTTTCAGTGAAGTCTCCTGAAGTTGATGTCACTGTTGCCAAATATATCCTCAACAAAGTCGGAGATAAATTCTGTGATCTAGTTGAGCAAGAAAAGGAGGCCAAGTCCTGGGCTGGCAAAGAAGGTATGTTGTTTTGTTTTTTTTTGTCATTTCAATTATCCTACACACTATTTGACACATGACTTAATTTGTGACTTGTTTGTTAAAGCCATTCTAAAAAACATACAACACCTGTTATATTCACTTTTCACTTATATGGTGTCAAAATCTCACTCTTCAACACCTAGTCACTGACATTACTCTGCATTGGTAGCAAAGTGTTCAACTAAACTCTTACATCTTAAAATAGATATATGGTTTTGTTTTTAGAATAGCTAAAAATGTAGTTATTTGTTTATTTTGAAAACATGGTTTGTTTTAATTTATTTTACCCTCTTTTTCTTTACTTTTCTCTGCAGCGAAAATTGCTTGGAAACGAGCTGTGGCTGGAGTCCGTGAAATGTGTGATGTCTGTGACACTACTCTGTTCAATATACATTGGGTTTGCCATAAATGTGGCTTTGTTGCTTGTTTGGACTGTTACAAGAGTCGAAGGCAGCTGAATAACGATGATACGGTAGTTGAAAAAAGTATGTTAGCATTCACTTTTCTGTATGATACATTTATAAAGTGTACCTTTAATTATGGGCGTCGGTCTGGGAAGAGGTTAACTCCTGTAAATACGCACTGACTTAAGTATTACAATCTAGTGGAGTATTTAGTTTCATTTAGTGGGATTCTGTATTTAAAAAAAAAAAGATTTTTACCTGGTGTGTCATTGACAGTATTTGGCTGTTTTAACAGCTATTTTTGCATTGAGTTTTCTCATTTTTCTGTAAATAAAAAAAATGTAAAAGAAAAAATGAAACAAATGAAAAAGTTATTGGGAAATAATTATTGTACTTAAATATGTTTATACATACTTTTACTGTTCAGTTTATAATGCACAGTGGTTATCACAGGAGGACAGGTTAAGCTTTTTTGTTTGTTTGTTTGTTTTTTTAGAGATTTTCTGCTCTAATAACCCTTAATGTAGTTCTCAGTGAGGTTCAGCATGTCAGTGACAAGGCTATCCCTTTGAATCATGGGTCCAACTCATTTCCCCAGCTAAGTGGAATAAAGTACCTTGCTCAAGAATAAAGGGTGTGAAAGTGAAGTGAAATTATGATCATGAGTTGAACACCTTAACCACTAAGCCAGGTGTCTTCATTTAAAAGTAGTGTTAGTTTATAAATTACTCTTATTAATTTTTTTTTAACAATTTGAGGGTCTCCAATTTTTTTTTCTTTTTTGTGGGGGTAGCCATGCTTTGGTATGAATTTATTTGAAATATTCCATATCTGGCAAATATTGTTCAAATCAAAGGTTTTTAATTAAATTTTCTCCATTCAATGTTTTGTATATAATTTTGTAGGTTATAGATTGTGTTGACACTGCCCATAGATGGTGTCTATTTAGAGAATATCTGTCCAGATAAAAATAGAAACTTTGTTCGGTTGCTACCAATGTGAATTTTATTTCTGATTAATTCATATCAAGAATTCAAGAGCAAAAATGTTGCTGTATTTAGTCAGATCGATATCTCTGATTTGGATTTACTTGGATTATATAAAACATGTTTTGGAGAGATGGGCTCCCTCAGGTTTTAAATGCCCAAGAAATGCTGTACGTCAAGACTCCATCAGGGGTTACGAAACCATGCGTGCATATAAATGTGTAAATATGTCACACAAATATGACCTGTTTACATATCTATATACTCAATGGTGTGTATTATACACACACATACATTGTCACTGTTAATTCTGCTTACACAATTGAATTTACTGAAATACTTATGTCATATTAGTAGATAATTCTGTTTATGATATTCTGGTCAAGCATCCTGTGGTTTGTATATAACACGTTGCCTTTTGCAAATACTGTTTGCAACTTTGCATTGCATTGCTAGAGGTTTACTGCTCTAGTAAGCCATTTCTGTTGACTCTTGTACATCTCCTATGTGAAACTTTTGTTTTAATAGCTATCATCATCATCATTTTTACGTCCACTCGTCACGGTCCTTCGTCATCTCCACCGTGAGCTTCAACGATCTGAGGTCTGTCCTCACCACCTCCGCCCATGTTTTTCGTGGTCTACCTCTACCACGTCTTCCTTCAACTGGCATTTCCTGGCACTTCTTCACCCATCGGTCATTCTCCATGCGCATCACATGTCCATACCACCTCAGTCTCCTCTCCTGTACACTAAATTCTATCCCTCTCAGACAGTTTCTCTCTCAACACATTCATGCTGGGTCGTTCACGCACATTGACATTGCACATCCAACGGAGCATGCTTGCCTCATTTTTCTCCAGCCGTCGCATATCCTCTGCAGTTGCTGCCCATGTCTCACTACGATGCAGCATCGCGCTCTTCACACAGGCATCATACAACCGGCCTTTCGTACGCAGGAAGAAACCCTTCTTCGTCAGCAGAGGAAGCGGCTGCCTAAACTTCTTCCAACCCGTCCTTATTCTAGATACTATGGCCTCGGAACACCCTCCTCCCATGCTAATCTGATCTCCTAGGTACTGGAAGCTATCCACCACTTCTATAGCACCCTCCTGCACCATTTGAAAAATGTGTCTATCAATGCGACTTCTACTGTCTAATTTCCCTGTACATCTGCATACGTAGTTTTCCCTACCTGTTAGTTTGCCTGCTATCCCGCTACATCTCTTGTGTACCCAGGATCAGCATTGTGTGCATTTTATAGAATTTATGCCAGTTCCTTTTCTGCATATCGAACATGGCAATTTCCCTAACGGAATCAGTTTTGTCCTCTTTTCTACTCAACACTTTTGTCTTAGCTAGGTTCACTCTGTCCTCTTGCTTCCAACTGCTGTTTCCATAGCCAGAATTTATTCTCTAGCTCCTCTACTGATTCTGCTATAAGAACCAGATCGTCAGCATAGAGAAGTTCCCATGGACAGCCAGTCTTAAACTCCTCTGTTATGGCTTGGAGGACTATAATGAACAAGAGCGGGCTGAGGACCGAACGTTGATGTACTCCTATTTGTATCTGGAATTCCTCACTAAACACCATTCCTACCCTGACTTTACTGAGAGTACCTCTGTACAAAGATTCCACTGTCCTCACAAGCCATTTCTCAACACCTAGTTTCCTTAGGGACCACCAGATGACAGATCGGGGTACCCTATCAAAGGCTAAGTATAGTGGCTTATTTTTCTCTAAGAACCTCTCTTGCAATTGTCTCATCAAGAAGGTTATAGAGAGACTTATGTTTTATTTGGTGGCACTCATTTTTCAATCTACAAAACTCTCAGCATTACAGTTGCCATGCTGACCAGTACATTTAACAGACAACTTATAGCCAGCCTTATAACTTTTCTTTTGGTGCTCATTTAGTCTGCTTAGTTACATGGTCAATTATTGGTGTGTGTATTAGAATATACCAAGTAGTGTAAGATAAATTGCAGCTAGTGTTTTGGGCCCTTTAAGTAAAAATCTACAGCTTATCTACAAGTATGCATGTTACTATAGATGAATAAACATGGTATACTATAAATATTGACATTTGTACTAGGTGTTAACATTAAATTCTGTGTAATCTTTTTTTCTTTCTTTCTAGAATCACATCCTGAGCACGAGTGGCTGACATGTAGTGCTAACAGACAACATCATGAACCAGAGAAATTAATGCTGACTCAGATTATACCTTCCAGTGGTTAGTATTATTCTTTTGCATTCTTAACTATATCACTTTTTGTAAACATAAATGCTTAACATTCTGAGTATATTTCATTTTTAAATAACAATTGTAACCTTTTTCATAGCACTTTGGGACCTTGGAAAACGTGCTCATGAGATAAGAAAGAAATGGAACATAAAAACTGAATGTAGCTGTGAAAGAAACTTATCCAAAAATGGTGTGAATCAGGTAAGTTTTTTTTTTTTTTTGTTGTCTTTATATCTAGAATTCAGAAATTGCTTTTCTTAATGCCAATCTAATGTTTTTTTCAAATTTTATCATTTAGGAAGCTAATCAAGAAACTGAGAATCATGTTTCCTCTGAGAATACCAAGATACCAAATGGTACAGAAGATAACTGCAATAGTGGTAAGAACAAGAAGATGCGGACGTCCCAACCAGAAAAACACTCCAATTACAACCCTGATGCCAATTCTCCACTATGTCTTCTAGCAGATGTTGCTATGAATTCTGAAAACAGTCGAGATCGCACTGATCCACTGCTGAATAAGAAAGAATCTGAAGAGAAAAAATCCAATACTGAAGAGCCCCTCTCCCCAAATGCTGGAGGTGCTGACAAAAAGACCCCTGGTTGCTCCACCTTGAGAGAACTCTTGACAAAAACAGCTGGTAAAGTAAAACCAGGAGCTGATAGTAAGAAATCTTCTAAACCAAAAACTGTGAGGGACACTCTTGAAGATATTATTCAATCTGTAGTTGGAAAGGCCTTTCCTAAAGAGAATGAAACTGTTCCAATGATGAAGTTAATGCATTATATACCTCGCATGGGCCCACGAATAATAGCTCGTGAGATTCCAATATTAAAACACACTTTGACTGAAACCAGTGTCCTCTATCCAGACGTTCCTCATTCTTGGCTTTGTGATGGTCGCTTACTTCGCTTACATGAACCAAAACATAAGAATAACCTCCCTATTTTTCAAGAGCAGTGGAAACTGGGCTGTGTAAGTTATTTTTTATTAGCCTTAGATATGTATCAATTTTTTGCTTTTTAAACCCATGCATTTTGAAGTTCAAATTTATTTTATTTTTTCCTTTCACTTTCTAGCCTGTGCTTGTCTCTGGTGTACAAAGGTATTTGAAATCTAAAATTTGGAAACCTGAAAGCTTCTGTGAACAATTTGGTCATATAGACAATGACTTGGTAAACTGTCGTACAGGAGATGTTTGGATTGGACATTCAATGAAAGTTTTCTGGGATGGTTTTGAATATATAAGAAGTAAGTACTTTGAAGACATTTTGTTAGTTTAGTAGATGTGTTGAACAGATGGTGGATCAAACTCTGTAGCAGTAGCTCGAGTGAGATGTACATGGAATAATTTCTGAGAACTAAGTGGTGGGCTAATGAAACTAAATGGAAAGTTAAATGTTGCTTGTATGAGAAGCTATGGCAAAATGAAGTGTCATGTGGCCTACAAAGCTAACCTCTAACTGGGAAAATGGCTTTAAAACACTTTTTTAAAGAGTTTTGGACCTCAGTTCCAATGGTGAGTGTTTAAGTTCAAATAACAATGAAATCGGTGTGCAAGTGGTTGAGCATCACACACACGTGCACCGTTAATGTAGTTTTCAGTGAGGTTCAGCATGTCACAGTGACAAGCTGAATCATAGGGCCAACTCATTTTCCCAGCTGAGTGAAATAGTGCCTTGCTCAAGAACAAAAGGTGTCACTGGGAAGTGAAATTATGATCATGAGCTGAACACTCTAACCACTAAGCCAGGTATTTTCACTTAAATGCAATGTTCCTTTATAAATTAGTTACTAATTTTTTTTTTTAAACAATTTATTAATCTTCAATGTTTATTTATATTTTATTTTTTGGTATATTTCAGAACGTCTTAGGGATAAAAATAATGATCCAATGCTTTTAAAACTAAAAGATTGGCCTCCAAGTGATGATTTCAGTGATATTCTTCCTCAGAGATTTTTAGATTTGATGCAGGCACTTCCTCTTCCAGATTATACAAATCGTTTAGGAATATTGAATTTATCTTCCCGCCTTCCAGATTTTCTGGTGAAACCAGATCTGGGACCAAAAATGTACAATGCTTACGGTAAATATATTTTATATTATTAGTGAGATACTAGAGCGATTATGGAAAAGTCATTTTTACATCAACTTTTCCATATTGGCATTGGTTGAACGGGATGTTTTGAGGCAGTGTTTTACATCCGGATTTCCTTCCTAGCACCAACCCTTTTAGTTACGTCTCATCATATGTGGGAATACATTTGATTTTTGTTTCTTTCAGGTTCTGCTAGCTATCCCTCAGAGGGAACAACTAATTTACATTTGGATGTGTCTGATGCTGTAAATGTAATGGTCCATGTCGGCATTCCTGATGATGGACCCAATGGACGACAAGATCATATTGATGGTCAGTTCTGCTTTCATTATTAACCAACTGAAACTCTGCCATATATATATTTAAAACTGAAAAATATATTTTTGTCTCCGTCTAATGCAAAAGAAAAAAAAAGAGCTATGGGATGAGTGCACACATTATGTATTCTGGGAACCCAAACAGTAAATGTTAACGATTGGCAACTGGAATGTTACAACCATTACAAATAAGGAGTAAGAATTAGTGGAAGAGGCCGGAAGTTAACGGCTAGATTTACTGAAGGGTTCCTCAACAAAGTTCTGTCTCTGTATACCTTAGATTTGAAACCATGCCAAATGCATATATTTTTATATGTATATTTCTTTTTATTTATAAATATATATTTTTAGCTGAGAATATTCTTTTGCTTTTCTTTTCAGCTGCCCTTAAAGCTATTGATGAGGCAGACTGTGATATTATTACGAAGCAACGGGTAAGAGAAGTCAATGAAATCCCAGGTGCACTCTGGCATATTTATTGTGCTGAGGAAGCTGATAAAATTAGAGATTTGCTAAATAAAGTAAGCTATTTTCTATTTTTAACCCAGTGTCCAGTTAAATTAAATAGTATATTTGTTAATATATGATCTGATTCTATATTTATAATTTCTTTTTCTCCCAAGGTTGGGAAAGAAAATGGTCAGCAGGTCGAACCTGATCATGATCCTATTCATGATCAGAGCTGGTATCTGGATTCTGAACTGCGGGACCGTCTTAACAAAGAATATGGCGTCCACGGTTACACCATTGTGCAATGTCTGGGTGATGCTGTGTTCATTCCAGCTGGAGCGCCTCATCAGGTGAGTGTTGTAAACAATAGAGCACAGAGGAGAAAAAAATACACAAACAAGTTGCTTTAGTTTCCTATATATTTGCTTACACAATTTCCTTGTGGTATTCTAGGTACGAAATTTGCACAGTTGTATCAAAGTGGCAGAAGACTTTGTCTCACCAGAACATTTGAATCACTGTTTCCGCATGACTCAGGAATTCCGTCATTTATCAGATTCTCACAGTAATCATGAAGATAAACTACAGGTAATTTTTCTTTCTCAACTTTGAAATTTAGCTAGATAATTTCCTAAAATATGATTGTAAAGTAATCAGTTAACATTAAAGAACTATTATTAACTAGTTATTAACAGTAAAAATTCACTTCACATGTGCTTATTAAAACACCAAAAGATAATAAATTTTTGTATTCTTTAGAAAAGTGGTTTATAAAAGATGGTAGTTTTTGTATGGACCCATAACACTTAATGGAGTCCTAGGGGCACCATAGTGACATACAGCATGTCTTGAGCATTTCAAACCTGGTGGAGCTCATCCCCTCTCTTGCCAATATCTTAGTGGAGAGAAAGAGTGCTACTTTTTTCTTAACTTCAACAGGATGAAAAGCAAAATTAACCATGGCAGGATTTGAATGCAGAACACAAGGGGCTGGAATGAATACTGCAAAGCATTCTATACAACCTTCTAAGGGTTCTGTCAGTTTGCTGTTGATATCCTATAATTCCAGAAAAGTTCACTTTTAATTTAAGTATACATTCAGAGTATACATTCAGCTAAAAGCCAACTGTTAACAATGTTCACACAGTTTTATCAATTTAAAAGTTAACTAAAAATCTATAATTAAAACTCTTATAAAGGCATGCTGCCTTTATAAAAGATTATAGATACTTATATAATGAGATTGTTGTCTACCATTGAAATTGTATTGTTTTTCTTCAGGTAAAAAATATCATTTATCATGCTGTGAAAGATGCTATTGCTGTCCTTGATCAGAAACCCGTGGAATGAAATCCTGTTAACCAGTGCTGTGCACATCTTGCTATTTGTTTCTGGCTGGTTTTGTAAACAATGACCAAGACTGGCTGGACAGAGAAATTCTGAGAAACCTGCCAGCCATCCATACCAAGTGACATCCCACCTACACTGCCAAAGTCACTCCTGGCACTTTTTTTTTTTTTTTATCTGTTATTGCATTGTTATTAAAAACCGTCTTTGTCCTTGTCAAATCCTGCTAACTCTACTACATCCTACTTTATGTTGTCAACTTAAATGGTTGCAAGAAGTCTTTCAATTTTGAATTTGGATTCCTGGACAAAACAAGTTGCATGCTTTGCATAAATTGTGATACCTCTACATTCATGCAACTACAGATATTCCACAAATATTTGATTCCTGACAGCAAAACTAGAAATTAATCAAGGATGAGGCCAGATGGTGTGCAAGATAATAGAGCAAAAATTGGAGTTTATCATTTTTTTTTATTCATTTCCTGGCTGTGGAAACAAGTTAAAACATCATTGAGTATATAGAATTATTTTTGCCAATGTCAGGACTGTAGAGGACCTTGGAGCAGTTATCTATTTGTCAGCTATGTTTCATGCACCTGGCACTGAGTAACAGCAGTGCTTGTGCTGGCCACACTTTCTGCGATCTCATCTCATGGCATTGAACTACCACTACCACCCTCTTGATTATTTACCAAAGATAACCTCTATTTCTTTCAAAGTCATATGATCTCTAGTAACATAATTCACTGAGGGTTTATTTACTATTTTAGTCTAACAAATAAATGAATTCTCTACATTCGGTGATATTGGCTGGCTGTCCTAAAAGTCCATCACAGCCTTGTGTGAGCAGTCAGTTGACAGTTGTAAATTAATTAAAAATGCACTCTTATCAGACTTTTCAGCAGAAAATATCTGTTAACTGTCTCCATCATTTCTACAACCTATGCCACCATCATTAAAAAAAAAAATACATAATTAAAAAAATAAAAACTTTGTAAGAGTTGTTTAGAGCATGATGTGGCCATTCATTGATCACCCGCCCCCCTAGCTTTCTGTCATTTATTTCATTTGTCATTAATAAAACTGGTTGTTACTATTGGTTCCAGTTCCTTTTTGTGTTGCCTTCATTGTGATGAGGGCAGCATTTCACATAATGAAGCAGGGAAAAATTTGGGGCAGGGAAAGTAAACTGCTTATCTTTGTTTTGTTTTTTCCCTTGAGACTCTCATTGGTTGTACTTTAACAGTTCCTCTTTGAGGGCAACACTTCGAACTTGGACTGCTTTCATGGTTGGTCTGTGCAGGTCAGTATTGCATTAGACCTATTAAGTAACGTCCTTTCTTGTTACACCCAGACCCCTCCAGACACATACTGCCACATGAACTCGGCACAATTTCACCTAACAACATTGAACTTTTCCTCTTTTTGATTCATTGTTTTGAGAGCAACCAGAAGGATGGCCGGTATTCTAGCCTTTTGTAAAACTATAGAAATATTTTTATATCAAATGTCGCAGATGTCACAATGTTCAAGTGACTGAAATGTTATCACATATGGCTAGAATCCTAGAAAGAACTTGTTCAACCATTCTTAAAAATAAATTCACTGATATAAAAGTTTGTGTTAAATTTTATTTTACTTTCTTTGTACACTTCCCTAGTTAGAAGAACCAATTTCTTGTTTCTACAAATCACCTGTGTTAACATCAGTTTACTCAAAATTGATACTGCACTACCCACCCATTTTTGTATCTTCAGACGAAATTGAGAACACACACTATATTTTCTCTAACATCCTTATTCTATAATAGTTTCAGTTATTTAATTTTTTAATGTAGAATTTGTGTGAAATTATGAAATGTCCACCAGTTTAAACAGTGAGGAAAACAACTTTTGTTGTTTGTTTTTCTCCTTGTAATTTATAAATTGACTTTAATGGACATTCTAACAGGAAATAGTGATTAGGTTGGACAGTTCACCTAGGCACAAGTTTATGCTGTCTTGAGAAACAGTTTAGATTTTGTATCATTTCTATTATGTTTTTACCATCCTTTCATGGATGAGGTCTTGGGATACGTTTTACTATTTTGCAATGTACTTCTGAAGATATTTTTATGCATCAATGGATACTGTCACAAAGGTAGCACCAAAATCGCCATCAGTTAACACTGGTTTAACATGGCCAACTGTAAAACAGCAAATAACCAATAAACCTACTAGTTCTATTTGTGAGGAAACCTGTTTGTGAGTGGCAGTCTCAGTGCCATTGGTAAGGAACCCTGAACTCATTTAAGATTGAAATTGCTTCATTTCTCTTTTAGGTTTTTGGGTGCCTTGAGTAGATTCTACTATTGCAACTACACACCCAGTTTCCTTCATGCCCATGTCTTTTTTTTTTTCTGTAAGTGTTAAAGCCAGGTATCTGCCACATTGATGTCGGAATTCAATTGTGCTAACTTCTTTTGCGTTGATCTACCCAGTACACTCAGTTGGTGGTAGGAAGAAAACTTGCCAAACAATGTCAGAACTGTTGGCTGTGTCAAAAACATGATAGCCAAAATAAATTCCAATGCAAGGACTTCACCTAGTAGTTAGGGGTAGGTACAGTATAGGTGACGGGAGAGTTGGGATCGTATGAATAAAAGTGGTATGACCAAGACAGCACATCTCAGTCAGAAGGTGGAATATCGCAACACTATCTTGGATATGGAAGTAATATACCATTGTGGCTCTTAGCTTTGGTGTGGGTTTGTAACGGTGATGAACCCTTACTGAATCTGAAGACCAGTCTTTGTTAAATTTTTTTTTTTTTTTTTTATGTGTTCAAGAGATTTTAAAGGGCAAGGCCTGCTTGTCCCCAGAAGCTACTAAAATGATTGGTCCCGGGAAGAACATCTGACTATAACATTTTCAAAAATGTCTGTCTATCTCATGCCAGCATGGAAAAACTGCCACGAAAAATGTTGCTGTTCATGTTTAAAGGGTTTGTGCTTAATTTTTCTCCATATGTTTAGTGGTAGCCTGAGACAAGATTTGGCATGGTTTCTAGGCTGAACTTTGTGGAAGGTTTGATAGACATATGACTTTAATTGGACATTGTTGATGGTGGCAAGGTCAGTCATTGATGTATTGCAGGAAGTCTGGTAGAAAAAAAGACTTCAGGGTTACATCAATTGATAGTGTGGTGTAGTGTTTTCTATTGGCACATGTAGTTGTGCTAGTGACACGAAGAATTACCCAGTTCACCCTCTAAAGTAGTTGGGTTGGTGACAACAACAAAAGGACCTGGTCCATCTTGTAACGTCCTACTAATGCTACAATAAAAAAAAAAAAGTGCCCAATCCACACACAGCATTGATGTTAGGAAGGGCATCCAGCTAGAAACTTCTGTATGAGCAAGATATGGGGGTCACATAATCTGATTTATCTCACAAGGACAACTAACTTTTGTCAGTGTGGAAACGACATTGATTTGGCGTTTTTTTGTTTTGTTTTTGTTTTTTTTTTTTTTTTTTGTTTTTTTTTTTTTTTGTTTTTTTTTCTTCTTCCTGTAAAATCTCATGGGACAAGCTGAACAGTAGATTTATCTTGACAAAAGCTATTCTGGTAGTCATTAAAATTAGATTCAAGTTATTGGATGGTTTTAATAGTTGTCTCGATCACCTTTTAAGATATTCACATTGAATGTAATGTCAGGAGTTAAGGTCAGAAAATGGAACACACTAAAGAGTTTGTGGATATAGGCTATATATTTGGGGTGTGTAGTTTAACACTTGATACTAAACTCCTGTGATATAAAATTGCTTTCAGGTGTTTTTATTTATCTAAAAGACTTCCATAATTTTATCTAAGTGCTTTTATAAAGTTATGCCCTAAACACCAACTAATCTAGTCACTAGGCCAGCAATTTGTGGCAAGGTGAAAGTCGATTATATCAACCCCTGTGCTTATTTTACCAATCTGGAAGAATGAAAAGCAAAGTTGACCTTAGTAGGATTTGAACTTTGAATGTAGAAAGTTGTAACTAAATACCACAAAGCATTTTGTTCTACACTCTACCAATATTGCCATCCTGCCAGCAAGTTATATTACTAAATATTTCCAAATTAATGATTTTCAGAATTATTTAAAAATCATAAGCAATGTCGTACATTAGAAATATAGTAATGGAAGGACAAAGCTGGTAGCCTTGTTAGTTTAACCATTTCACAACTGCATTTCTAAAGATAACTCCATTTTAATTAACGAATTTTGAGGGATTTACTAAAATTATTTCATTACGAAGATAGTAACTTGATGTAAGTTCTTATATAAAATTGTTGGAAGATTATAATTTAAAGGGGATGATTTTATTTTATAGGAACTGAGCTGTGTTGGTAACTAAAGGGTTAAGTAGCTAGGGTGTGGTTGCTTTCGCATTAAATATACATGGTGATGAGGGGGTGGAGATTTACCTCGTATGTGGAAGTTGGATGTAAAGGAGGAAGTATTGGTCACTAATATCAAGGTTAAGAAAAAGAATGATACATTTAAAAAGATGGGGCAGTCATGGCTGGAATGTCTGATCAAAGACACTGGCTGTGCATCTACGATTGCATTATTCAATATATCTTGAAGACAATAGTGTGATTTAGCTACCTGCCAGAGTGAAGGTGTGTAGTTTAGTGGTTAGAGAATCGAATTCGCAATTGTGAAGTTGCGAGTTCGATTCTCAATCTGGTGATATGTTACGTCATTGAGCAAGACATTTTATTTCACATTTTTCTTTATGCCAGGAGTTGCAACTAGTAGATAGTATCACCAATGGAAACGTTGACTTTGAAATACGGGTTAGTTTTCCGCCTGTATGGAGAAGAGAGACAGTGCACGAGAATAGAAACTTAATCTCTATTAATCAAGGTTGCTGCACATACCTGACCTGGGAGCCGGCCCATGACAAGGCTTGCAAATATGTGGAGTAGAGATCTCTCATTGCTTATGGAGAGCAAAAGGAACTAAAGAGGAAAAGTATTTATATATGTTAGTCTTGGTTCAATTGTGGGTAACCACAGTAAGTAAGGTACTCAATACGTTAGTAGAGTGTAAACATGTTTAATATAGAAATGGCTTCTACGGGACTAGAGCTGTTTTATTCAAAAGAAATCATCAGGAAAGCTTTCTAGTCCTGTAGAAGCCTTTTCTATATTAAACATGATATATATATTTATAACTGCTGAGGGAGTTGTAGGGGCACCATATTGAAATATGGCATTTTAAAAACCTGGCAGACCCCCCTCCCATCTCTCAATGTCTGAATATAGATTTCTTCCAGAGAAGGATTGAGAAAGAGATATAGCAGAAGAATTGACCCTAGTACAAGACTGGTACTTTTTCATTGACCTCGAATGAGCAGAGCATTCCATTTGACATTCTAACGATTATGCCTATGTGTATATATATATTTTCACTGAACATTTGAAGACGTGATAAGTCTATTGAATAAAAGGTTTGTAGCTAATCAACTGGAAGTGAAATTACATCTCCAAACTCGTGCTTCACACACGCCTTTAACAGAGTATGTAATTACCACTTACCCCACTAATTATTTCATAAATCGAGCCGACGAGAAAGTCTTTACTTACTCCCGGTTCTCGGATAATCGTCTCCATCTCCTCACTTATTAAATTTTGCTAATCTATCTCCTGCAAAATTCTATTTTAATTAGTAGCATTCCTGCGACAATTAATTTTCTTTAGTCATTAAAAAACATTATACATTACAAAAAAGAACATTACAAGAAATCTCATACGTTATAAAATAAACAGGATGTGTCGGTGGTCTCAATATTTAAACTAAACGACTAATTCTGTTGTTTTTTTCAAAATCAAGGGAGACGACCTAGAAAAAATACTGATCCTTCCCCCTCCTATTATTTGGGACGCGAGATTAGTCATTCGACCTTCTGAAATAAATGTGTCTACTATTGGCACAAGGCCAGCAATTGTCCCAGTGCATTATTGGTGCTTTATTTGATGACTAAGGATGAAAGGCAAAGTTAACCTCGGCGGGATTTGAACTCAGACTGTAAAGGGTTGTAATCTTATGCTGCAAAGCATGGCGTCCGACCCTACTGCTACTGCCAATCCACCTGAAATAGTGGTCTCTGATTTAGGCACAAGAACAACAATTTTATCGATTTCGTAAGGATGAAAGGCAAAGGGACGTAACTACATGCCACAAAGCATGTCTGACGCTCTACTAGTAGATAAATTTGCTTCAATTTACTATCCATAACCTGACACATTGAATATTGGATTCCCTGCACATAGAAAAATATCGTGGTGGTCATGACTAGAATACTTTTTTTAATTATTAATATTGTTTCTACTTTTAGCACAAGGCTAACAATACCCAGTGCATTACTGGTACTTTATTTTATCGACCCCGTAAGGATGAAAGGCAAAGTTCTCGGTAAACGTATAGAATAATGAACCGATGTAAGGGAGGTAATTTTTAAAATCGAAACAGTTCAAGTCCTGTAGAAGTCATTTCCATACGAAATAAATATATACCCTCTACGCATGTATTGAGTACCTCCTCATTTCGAAAAAACTTTTTTTTTTCAAAATTGCCTCCCTTACGTCGGTTCGTTATTCTATACGTTTACTCAAGTCCAACGTTTTCATTAATGTATTTCGAATGAAAATACCCAAGTTTCTCAAATAAAATTATGAAGGACAAACATTTTTAAATGTCCAGTTTAGTGTAATAAATCCAAGGCGATTTCTTGCAGTTTGGTATCAAAAGTGTTAACAAATTTTTAATTGACACTCAACGTCCTGGATGTTTTTTTTTTCTGTAGCGAATTCGATGAGCATGACGAATATGTAATTATCTCCCTTGACCTTAAAGGTAGTGTCTGCTCCTTTTAAATTGGTATATGTTATATTAAGCCGGAAGTTATCACCATACCATTTCATTCTTTTGAAAAGAGGTCACAACACCCAAATTTATATATCTTAAGTATGGTCATTTGGTACTCGGTAAAGGTAATTAGACTCATACCAAGGTGTAGATGATTCTCTTCTGAGTATCGAGCATCACTTGGTATCGATGCTTCCCAGATGGGCATCAATACGTGAAGCGATAGTTAAATTTGAGCAGGTGGTTGGTCCACTCCTTCTCAAGCCTTGACTTTAAAATGTTGACTGAGGGTGTTTCAACTGTTTCTTACTGTTATGTTCGTTTTACTTTGGTTGTAACTCCTATAACTTGCATTCTACCGGATTTCCTCAAACAACCCTACCCTTCTTCTTCCACTCATTCATGGGAGAAGTGTTCCTCAAGCACACATTCCAAAGGGTCCTGTCAGTAGCAACTGATACACACAGATCCTCAAGCGAGAGCAGCCAAGTTCATGGATGTTATCCATATATAATGGAATACTCCTATATTTTACCGGCGAAGATTTGAAACTGAATCTGAGGTTTCTCGCATCTGAGACCACCTATTATAGGAGATTTCCCACCATTGTCCTGTCAAGTCAACGATGATAAATGTACATACCACTTGATCTCTGATCCCATCTTCTTGGGAGACAATATTCACATGGCTGATCATAAATCAACCTCATATACACATCCTTCTAACTATAGCACTATTATAAATACAAGGAGTTAAGGAATCTAAAGGCCAGAAAGACCGAAGCAAGCAGTCCGTGTTAATGTTAATGATGTAGCAGAACTTTCACTCTATCTCTCTCTCCTGGCCTTTACTGGTTGTCACCTTGTTGGCCACAGACACAGCCAGCCATGCCTGCCTGACAGATTGACCACTACTACTATGACAATAATGTATTCTAAGAATAGACACACACACACACACACATAGTAAGTTCATATTGTTTACTTTCTACGCTCATTCTATTCTTCCTGTCATATTGTATCTGTAAGATACAACACAACTTTTACTATATCGTTTTCTGTGATACATGCATTTACGCTAACTCGTAGAAGTTAGTCAGCTACTTAATGTAGGAAAAATTCATGTCATAAATATTATTACTTAATGTTCAAAGTGAATATTGTTGTTATAAAATAACTGTTAACAACTCACTCATGGCATTATTATTTTCATCGAAACAACCATACTAAGAATAACCAATTATCCGCTACACCTATCTTTTAATAAACTAAACATTTAGTTTCATGCCACCAACTTTTAATAAACTAAATATCAATTACATATTGGTGTTTATACTATTTTCATTTGATTATACTCTTTCACTTAATGTCAAACATGTATGATTAGGTGAACTAGTTGTAGCTCTTTCACATATGAAAGAACAGCTTTGAAGTTGTAAATCATTTACCCCTATATGATCGTTCTACCTGCGAGAAATAGCAGCCAAATATCCCTCAAATTATTAAACCGGCCATCTTAGAAAGAGAGACACTGGACAATATGATACTAGAACCACACTATATATAGAAAAATTCCAGATGAGATGATCACAGCCAGAATGTCTCTGGTCTTAAGCCTGCTCAATTTTTTCACTCAGCTGAACCTCCAAAGATGACTACACAAGCATTTGACCTGCTAAACATAACAACCATATACCACTCAAATCGCAACCTACTGTCTTAGAAAAGAAGGACACACGGAATAATGTCATCCTGTGTGCACTGTGCCTGGGGAAAAAGACAGGATGGTTACAGCTGTATTGCCTTTCATAATAGGCTTGCTTATTTAAGGCTAAGGAAACGACATTGAAGTTAATGGTGCTTTCTATCACTATAAAAGATCAAATATTTTAATCTAGTTAATAGGGTTATTAAAATAACATGTATTCTATATTATTGACTGTACAGGTGTTTAAAGCTGTTGAACCAGGTGGCACACAACAGTCAGAAGACTCTTTCACTGCAAAACTGATAACAGATCTACTTAAAAATAAATATATAATAATATTTTTTTTGTTTTTTTTTTCATAATAAGTCTTTACTTAGAAATTTAAAAAAGTATAAAAATATCATTTTATCATAAATACAATAATTAATATCATAACAGATGCACCCAAAACACAGCCACTCTTTATAAATACACTAGTTAGCAACAACAGATCTACTCCAGATACTGCCACTCTTTATAAATACAATAGTTAGCAACAACAGATCTATTCCAGATACTGCCACTCTTTATAAATACAATAATTGGTAACAATAGAACTACTTCATAAATACAATAGTTAGTCACAAAAGATGTATCCCAGACATTGCCACTCTTTACAAATACAATAGTTAGCAACAACAGATGTGCTCCAGACACGGTCACTCTTTATAAATACGATAGTTAGCAGCATCAGATATGCTCCAGACACTGTCACTCTTTATAAATACAATAGTTAGTCACAACAGATGTACTCCAGACATTGCCACTCTTTATAAATACGATAGTTAGCAACATCAGATATGCTCCAGACACTGTCACTCTTTATAAATACAATAGTTAGTCACAACAGATATACTCCAGACACTGCCACTCCTCATAAATTAGCAACAACAGATTTATTTTCTCATAATAGTCCCGTGAATGTTGCAAAGATTTCTCAGGATTAAATAATGGTTTGTAGCCTAAATACACAATTGTTTTGCCACTTTTAAAGTCCAGTGTCATGTTGATGTACTTGAAACAACAGCTGGGTGGATGTGCATTGATTTTTACAGAGGGTGAGATAACTCTTATCCTGAGTCTGTCGCCAATGGTGATGGTGGTCGTGGTAGTGGTGGGGAGACATCCAGTGTATTCCTCACCCTCACATTTCCCTATTGGCAAGAGGCTCAAGGGAAGGGCAACCATAGAAACAGATCCAAATGTAGAGGAGACCATAAGTTTGGGCCTACAATCATAAAAATAGTATTCAAAGATGGTTGTATTTGCTGGTTACAGGTGTCATCAATATGTTGGTGATAGGTGCACCATCAATATGTTGGTGATAGGTGCACCATCAATATGTTGGTGATAGGTGCACCATCAATATGTTGGTGATAGATGCACCATCAATATGTTGGTGACAGGTGCACCATAAATATGTTGGTTAAGAGGTGTGTCATCCAGTACAAAGAAGCAATGAATGACTCCCCACTTAACTTCTCAGTTTGTTGTTGTAGAGAGCCTGAGTTGCAAATAGAAATAAATACCCAGGTCACATTACTAATGTGAGATACCAGAAAATGAATTTACCATTACCAAAACTCTCTGTTCACATGTATGTGACATTTGGACAGTGAAGTAATGTACCAGCATTGACAGATTTAATAATAATGAGGGTTTCTGATTTAGGCACAAGATCAACAGTTTTGTGGGAGAGGAAAGTTGATTAAATCAACTCCAGTGCATTACTGGTACTTTATTCTATTGACCCCACAAGGATGAAAGGCAAAACTAAACTTTGCAGGATTTGAACTCAGAATGTAAAGGGTCGTAACTAAATAATGAAAAACATTACTACCCTTATAATGCTGGTAATGATTATGATAATAATTATGGTAGGGTCAATTATGATAATTGTTTCTACTGTAGGCACAAGGCCAGCAATTGTTCCAGTGCATTACTGGTACGTTATTTTATCAACCCCGTAAGGATGAAAGGCAAAGTGAACCTCGGTGAGATTTGAACTCAGAACGTAAAGGGCCATAACTCTATGCTGCAAAGCATGGCGTCCGACCCGACTGCTACTGCCAATCCACCGCCTATAATAATAATTGTTTCTACTTTTGGCACAAGGCCAGCAATTACCCAGTGTATTACTGGTACTTTATTTTATCAACCCCATAAGGATGAAAGGCAAAGTTAACCTCGGCGGGATTTGATTATTATTATTATTATTATTTATAATAATAATAATTGTTTCTACTTTAGGCACAAGGCCAGCAAATTCCCCATTACTGGTACTTTATTTTATCGACCCCGTAAGGATGAAAGGCAAAGTCAACCTCGGCGGGATTTGAACTCAGATCGTAAAGGGACGTAACTATGCTGGAAAGTTATAATAATGAAATTGTTGTGTACAGTGCTCAGGTGCACTACAGCTCATCAAATGTGTAGGTATAGTACATAGAATAATGTACAAATGTCAGGAAAGTGTACAGTGTATGAGTCATGATATACATGTGTGCATGTGTATGGAGGGGAGGATATCAGGTGTAGTTTTGGCGAATTTCAGGAAGCATTGAAGTTTTGAAGGATGCAGTGTCTTGGTAGCTAGCGTAGGGCAATGCCGTTCCTAAGTCCATTAGTTCAAAACCTTCTTAGCTTCATTGTTAAAATGTAATGTTGGCAATAGGGACGTGTTGACCATGCACTTTGCAGTAAAGCACAAAGGATTATGGGAGTACCGATTATACTTTCAATGCTGGATTAAAAAAAACAAACAGTTCAATAAACAAGTGCTACTAGTTCTTGTAAATTTCACATATGACACCTTGCCATCAAATTTGAATCAAATAACATTGACAGAATTATCTGTAGATCTACGGTCTTTTAATGTCGCTCATAATGAAATACCATTAATGTTAAGGGCAGTGGGTTGGCAGTATCTGTAGAGCATCGGAAAATATGCCGAGCATCATAGAGTTACGAACCTTTACGTTCTGAGTTCAAAGGTTAACTTTGCCTTTCATCCTTACGAGGTCGATAAAATAAAGTACCAGTCACGCACTAGGGTCGATTTAATCGACTTTCCCCTTCCTCAAATTACTGGCGTTGTGCCTATACTAGAAATCATTAATGTTATTGGCAGTATCGGTAGAGTCGGACGCCATGCTTTCCAGCATAGTTACGTCCCTTTACGGACTGAGTTCAAATCCCGCCGAGGTTCACTTTGCCTTTCATCCTTACGGGGTCGATAAAATAAAGTACCAGTAATGTACTGTTTAATTGCTGGCCTTGTGCCAAAAAAGTAGAAACAATGTTAATGATAAGTGTCAAAGACCAGGGAGAGAACTCTGAAATCCAAATTGAATGATTGTGACTACGATGGTATGGTAATAACTTTGGACATGTTTTACTATTATTAGATTTCATCAGCGAAACATAGTCTTACACTCATTACCACACTTACAAACACTAATAATTTTTCTTTTTCTTTAACCGATGATTTTTGTGGGGAGGGGAGCTATGTTAAATATATTAGCCTATATTTTTCGAAAAATAGACATTCCTTGGAAATTTTCCCATTGTGATATCACGAAATGGGGGAATGATTTTTCTTTTCCAGTTGAAATTTTAATTGATATTTTTTTTTTTTGTTTTTTTTCTTTTCTTTTGTTCCTTACATTACTATTTCTTTCTGTATAAAAGTGTAAGGGAGATAATTCTTTATTTCTTTAAACAAACAAAATAATTATTTTGGAATTGTATTTGTCTAGCACAGTCATCGGCAAACTACGACCTGTTTGGCTTTCTGAATGGCACGTGTAATTTCAAAATTGCCCTGAATTTCTTTAGTAGTGCGGCCCACTTTATGAGCCACATCCTTTACTGTGTACTGCTTGAAAAAGGTTGTCCATGCCTGAAACTATAGCCCCACATCTAGAGCTCCACATCACCATTGCACCCAGTATCGGAGTTGATGGCTGTAAGGCATTGAAATATCATTCTATGGGTCTTTATGGATTGTCATATTCACTAAATGCATCCTCATTTCATTCTGACAATTTTTCCATTTTTACTTTTTCATGTTTATATTTCATTCTATTCTATATTAACTTTAGTATTATAACTATTACTACTATTATTGTCACCACCACTACTACTATTAATATAACCATTACTACTATTATTATCATCACTACTACTACTATTATTATAACCACTACTACTATTATTATTATCACCACTACTACCACCACCACTACTATTATTATCCCCATTACCACTACTATAATTATCACCACTACTACTAATATTATCACCATTACCACTACTATTATTAACACCATTACCAATATTATTATTATTATTATCACCATCACTAGAAGCACATTTAGCTGGACATACTAGAAGCACATTTAGCTGGACATCAATACCACATTCTTATTTATTCTTACTGTTCAATTTAACAACTGATATCCACTCAGTTTATTTACCACCATCATCATCTTATACACCATCTCTACTGTTTTCTTATCATTATCATCATCATCATCATCATTTTCAGTCATTTATTCACTAGAAGTTTATTGAGCTGGTCACCATACTCCAAATTGTTATTATTATTTTTTTTTCAATTAATTGCTATACACTCACTTACCCATTTATTTTATTTTATTTATTATCATTATCATCTGATATCCCATCACTATCTCCTGCTTCTGATCATCATCATCATCTTAAACACCATCAATTCATTAGAACTTTCCTTAACATCTTCATTGTTCACCTAATCCCAAGAGGGTCATGGAGAAGAGTCATCAAACACTCCTTCCAGTGGGTCCTGTCAGAAGCAACCATCTCCATTTGATCTGGTTGATCTCCAAATGAGACCAGCCAAGCTCATGGATGTTATCCAACGATCTTGCTTGGGGTATACCCCTGGGTCTCTTGGTGGTTGGCTTTGTCCATAAAATCTGTCAAGCAATTCTTTCCTGAGACATTCCAACCACATGCTCGTAACATCAGAGCTGTGATCTCTCAATTCGGAAAAGTATCAGCTCTACCTGGAGTGACTCTCTGATCTTCAAGCTTCAAATTATTCTTTCCTGAGACATTCTAATCACATGTCTGTAATATCAGAGCTGTGATCTCTCAGTTCTGAGTAGTGGCTCCATATGGAGCGACTTCACTAGAAATTTTTTTAACATCATCATCATAAATGCCATCAATTCACTAGAAGTTCATTCAGATGATCAATTACTATTTACATTATCTCTGTTGGTGCTTCTCTACCATTCATCACCCTCAAACCTTTATTATAGGTTTTTCCACTATTTTTCCCCTCCTTTCTCTGCTTCTTTCTTTTTATTTTATTTTTCTCTCCTTTATTACTCTTTTACCTGTTCCAGCCATCAAGCTGGGGCCATGCACCGCCCTTGATATTGTATATATTTACATACTTATTGTTACAGTTTTGGTTAAACACTCTGTATTTATACAGATATAACTTTATCATGCACTTCGATTGCTAGTGCACTTCTTAATCTCTCTCTCTCTCTCTTTATATACATACACACACACACACACACATATATCATCATCATCATCATCATCAACGTTTAACGTCCGTGTTCCACGCTTGCATGGGTTTGGACGGGGGTTTTCCCACTTGAGGCAAGAGTGATTGTCTTGCTCGCATAGGACTGTCTGGCAGGTTTTCTACAGTTGGATGCCCTTCCTAACACCAACCACATTTACAGTGTGGGTCTGGGAGGTTTTTACCGTGTTGCCTACACGGCCACATTACAGCGTGGACTGTGTGTTTTTTGTCGTGACACCTACACGATCTCATTTGTTTCGGCCTGGATGGTGTGGCACCAACATAACTTTACATAGGAGGGGGTGGTGTGGATGGGGAGGGGGTGGTGGGACGGGGGTGTATTTTGTTAGAGATGCCTACTGGCTGTAGTAGGTTTTACTATGTATTTAGGTAAGGTGGGTCTTCTCTATTACTGAGTACCGCCAAAGGTCTCGGTCCAGTGACATTGTCTTGGAGAGGTGTAAGTGTGTGAGGTCGGAGTTTATCAGCTCGTCCCAGGATTTTCTAGGTCTACCTATTCCGTGGCTACCGTCTATCTTTATTGCCCTGCACTTTGTTATACAGCTATCGACTTGCATGCGCATCACGTGTCCATACCAACGTAGCCTTCTCTCGAGTAAACAACATCTGATCCCTCTTATTTCTAATTTTTTCCTTAGTTCGTTTATGCTTTGCCGTTCACGTATATTACTATTACACATCCAGCGGAGCATGCAAGCTTCATTCCTCTCTAGTCTGCGTATATCCTCTGCACACAATGCCCAGGTCTCACTGCCATGCAACATTGCTGTTCGTATGCAGGCATCATACAACCTGCCTTTCATTTTTAGGGAGAACCCTTTAGCGGCTAATAGTGGTATAAGCTCTCTGAACTTTTTCCATCCAGTTCTGACTCTAGCTACTGTACTTTCAGAGCACCCTCCCCCACTGCTGATTTTGTCACCCAGGTAACGGAAGCTGTCCACTATTTCTATAGAGCCCTCTGCGCAGTTGTAAGAGCTAGTATTCGGTGGGCACTTGCTGCTACTTATTGCACCAGAGCACCGCCCACATGTAAAATCTATGTTCTTGGTTAGCTTAGCTGTGATCCCACTACATCTTTTATGCACCCATACTTTGCATTTGGGACATAAAATGGAGTTTCTACCTACACCTTTCCTACACACTGAGCATGGCCATTTCCCGGTAGGGACCGCCGCCTTATTTTCTTTCCTACAAACTAGAACTTTAGTCTTAGCCAGGTTATATATATATATTAAAAATTTATATTCTGCTATGTATTGTGTACCTTACTTACTGTGGTTACCCCTGATTGGACCCGGTATACACACACATATAAATATATTTAGTTTAATGGTATGTAACTTTATATTATTATTGATTCACCAATTTGAACACTTGATGCATAAGTGGGCCAGCTTGACTATGTGGTATTGTATATTTGGTGTTTTACTATGGTGTTATACTTCATAAGCAGGAGTGTTAATCACACCTCGTTCCTACTCATAATAATTATTATTATTGTTATTATTATATACATATATATAATTTTATTAGGGCCGAGCCAGAGTCCTGTTACTCTGGACTTTTTCCTTTGTGTTTACATTGTCATCACAACACACACACACATTATGTGTTTATTTTATATTTTCTCCTGGGAACCTGTCAACGAGAAAGTCTCTACGAAATCGAACCGACAAAAAATAGCAACTAATTTCCGTCAAACTATATCGTTATATGGGAGGGGGCTGTGCATCCCATTTTTTAGTGGTGGTTCATGGAGCAAAAAAGATTAAGAACCATCGTTTTATTCTTTTAAAAAAGAAAGAACATATTGGACAATGTAGTCCTAGGTTATACAAAAAGGTGTGGTGGTCACGTTTGCAATGTTTTTTTTTATATTTTTTTTATAGACTCGTTTAAGGCTGACTTGAGGCTCAGCAACAACTATACTATCACTACTTTCTCGATTATATCATAAATATCGACTGCTAGTAACAATTTCATCTATTTATGATATATTACTAATACAGTCACGTCGCCGAAGAGTGGGTCTTATGGATTTGCTCGTTCCATATGGCAGGCATAGACGCTGCCAGTTTGCATTAGGTCTTCTTTTAATTGCAGTTAGGTTTGGTAAAAAATCAGTCTTCTTTTTTTTTCTCTTTTTTATCTGTGACAAGAAACGTCAAATCCCAGTTCTCCAGGGAGCGCGTGCACTTTTACGAATATTAAAAAAGTATTTTTATGTTTATTTTTTTGCCGGCACTGACTGTCACAATTTTTTCTTCTCACTTTTCATTCATAAACATAAACATAAATTGTCGGAAGTTACCTCCCTTGTATTTATTTATTTATTTATTAAACTAATCTGTGTTAGATCACGTGACCAATAAGGTAGCCATTTTGTATTGGTTTAGTTAGTTGCCTTCCACCCCCAATTCACTTATCTACTCTTCCTTCTACAAAACCTCTACCTACACACAGTTACACCCACATAAACACACGATTGATACACCCCTCCCTTTCATTACATTTCAGTTCACTATCTCTACTCTCTGATGTCATCCTCACATTCAGTGCGAATTTTATTATTATTTTTTTTTTCGTCTTGTGCGAAAGTTATAACTGCATTTCTTTCAGCTAATTGATAGACAGACGTGTAAACACAACAACTGAAGACGAATCAAACCACAAACAAAGGGATATTTACCTACGGGGTACTGCTATCGGTGCAGTACCTTAACTTTTCTCATCCTAGAGGTAGGTGAACTAATAAATGACAATAACAGTTAATAATAATAATAATAATGATTTCATTTATTGGCCACAAGGGCCGACATGTAGAGGACAAATAATAATAATGCTATTCTGTGTCAACGTTGCTCTATGAGACAACATGTAATGTAAACAGCACTGCACACACGCACTTAACCTGTCAGTTCGATATATTATAGACAATATTGTGTTCACTAATATCATTCTAATCCATCAATCGTAACCTGTTTTCTATCAATTCTTAATGACAAATTCCTTCCCATTGAAAATTGTAGCTAAACAAAAGCTTTATATATATATAATTTAACGAAGCTAATCGTGTATAATCGGTATAGCTCCAGCTGCTATCGATATAGATATATGTGTGTGTATGTGTATTTTAAAAAAAATGACTCCTACATGACTAGTTCTGTCTCCTTTATTAAGAATTTATCTCTGACCAATTCTTAATAAAGGAGACTAGACTAGTCCTGTAAGAGACACTTTTTAATAAATTAATATACCTCTATACTTGATGTATTGAGTACCTTGCTTTAATCGTGGTTCCTTTCCATTCTTAACGGAACACCTTACAACGAATATATATATATATATTTAACACGTATATATATATATATATATATATATATATATTTAACCCGGCTGCATGAACATATGTAAACAAATGGCATTGGAATTTTCATGAAAATCTCAAACGTTATTATGACATACGTGTATACATACATGTACATATTTGACGGTGTTTATATTTTATGAAAAGTCCAGTATTGAACTGTTTCTTAATCTGGGAAATATTGGTGGAGTAGCGCTATCTATCTGTGTGAACGACCAGCTAAACAGCTAAAACATTCAAGCTAGTCTGTGTTTAGGCTTAACAGTTATATATATATATATATATATACCAGCGAGTCGATATTGTATATTGATTTAAATTTACACACACACACACACACACACACACACACACACACACACACACACACACACACATATATATACATATATATATAAACATGTATGTATGTATGCATTGATTCAGTCCATTTATTCTTGTCTATGTTCATTTTCATTTGTCTGATTTACGTTGTTTTTGGGGGAAGGTAGCCCTGCCTTTGGGTAGACGATTACTGTTTATATGAATCCTGGAAAAATCACAAAAGATCTTACAGGAAATCTTCTATAATATATAATCTTTTTTCTTTCATTGTTTATTTAGGATATTTATTGACAAACGTGTAATACCTATGTATTGTATTGTCAGTTAACAAAAGAATTGAAATATTATTTGTTTAATTACTTTACCAGTTATTTATCGTATATAAACAAGATGTGATATTTTTTTCTTGTGATTTATTTTCCCCTTGGCTAAAATTGTGACATTATTTTCGTAGTTGATCGAATAAAGTATGATATGGGCGTTTTCTAAACGTAGCCATCCTTGTGTTTTCAAAAAATTTGTTACTTAAAATATTTAGGTCCCGTTTTAAAAACGGTGGAGTATTTTATGAAAGGAATTGGTGGCTATATTGAACAGGTGTTGAGAGTACAGAGAAATTCCCTCCCCGATTCGTCTCAACTGTTTAATGTCGTGTATATATATATAAAATAAAATAAAAGCCATCCGACGCAGGTTGAAGGTGAAGAAATCTATTCGAACTATATTTAGGAATGTCAACACACAACATTCGTGATCTATCAAGCAGTAAAAAGATCTTGTCTGTTTTAAGGGGGAATATTTCTTTTATACGAATAGTACTGTACTTTTATACCTCACATCATTATATGTACATATTTGTATATTTAAGTGACACATACGTAGCTATGTTTTCACGTATGGCTGTGCTGCCATGTATGTTTATGCATTATGTACACAATTACCTACATATGCTACGCACATACACACACACACACACATATATATATATATATGTGTTAAGTATTTCCGTAGAAAAGGCAAAGGAAAGAAGAGTGCTCCATGTATTGTACAGAGCTATTTAATTACATAATAAACAACACAATATAATTATTCCATTTCCAAAGGTTTCAAGACACTAGACGATTCTTACAGAAATGTCCAGCAGCCCATTCATCAGATTATATATATATATATAATATACACCCCAACCCACTACCCCTACTCCATCTTCCCACTCCCAGCAACACCACCCTTTCTCTGTAAAGTTATGTTGGTACCACAGAACATCCAGTCTAAACTAAAGAGGTCGTGTAGGTGTCATGACAAAAGCACCCAGTCCACGCTATAAAGTGGTCGTGTAGGAGACACGGTAAAATGGCTCCTAGTCCACACTGTAAATGTGGTTGGTGTTAGGAAGGGCATCCATCCGTAGAAAACCTGCCAGATACAGTCCTATACGAGCGAGACACGGCAACCCGATCATTCTTGCCTCAAGTGGGACAATTCCCGTCTAACCCATGCTAGCGTGGAAGATAGACGTTGAACGAAGACAATGATGATGATGATGATGATATAAACACACATACGCACACATATAACATATTGAGATGATTTAAATAGATTTAAATCATTTAATAACCTTACAAATGTTTCAATACAAATAATTTAACCAATAGCTGATATAACAATAAAGGAAAAAAAGGGAAAAGTATATAACAAAATATCATCAAATATTGTACATCTTCAGAGGCAATATAAATTATAAAAACAATGTGTGTGTATCTATACACACACACACACACATATATATATATATATATATATATGTAAAAGTTCTATTTAAATTGTTGGGATACAACAAGCAAATATTTTTATAACTGATATAAAGCACTCAACAAGTATTTGAAGTAAACATACGATATTAACAAATGGAAACTATATTTATAAAACTATATTTATTTCATTATACATATTTCAAGGACACCAAGTTAAATTATGGTGTGCTTTCATCAGATAAAATATAATATAGAGCAGTTTTATAAATAAATATTGACATACCCTTAAAGAATGCAACCGTTACTGTTGGAAGCTCCCGGGAGCTCCGGACCTTCCAACAGTAACGGTTGCATTCTTTAAGGGTATGTCAATATTTATTTATAAAACTGCTCTATATTATATTTTATCTGATGAAAGCACACCATAATTTAACTTGGTGTCCTTGAAATATGTATAATGAAATAAATATAGTTTCCATTTGTTAATATCGTATGTTTACTCCAAATACTTGTTGAGTGCTTTATATCAGTTATAAAAATATTTGCTTGTTGTATCCCAACAATTTAAATAGAACTTTTACATATATATATATATATATATAAATTTTGCATTTTCGTGTATGCATAGTAATATATATGTGTATGTATGTACATGTACACATGAAGGAAATCATGTATTGTCAACATCTGGTGTCTTGTCCATCATCCACTGCTAATCAGTTCTCTCTCCTGTCACTTTTTACCATAGTTGGGGTATTTATATAAGTTAAAATTGACTTTTTTTTAGCCAGTTTAACTTGTACACCCTCCCCGTGAGATTTAGGCTTAAATTTAATATATCATCATCATCGTTTTACGTCAATGTCACCACGCTAGTATGGGTTAGACTGGTTGTCCTGATGTGGGCAATGCCAGGTCAGGTGACCGTGTCTTGCTCATACAGGAGTGGTTTTGGCTTGGTTTCTACAGCTGGATGCCCTTCCTAACACCAACCTCATTTATAGTGAGTACTGTGTGCTTTTTTAACGTGGAACCTATATATATGTATACAATGTAAATGTCCACTTGTTGACCAAGAAACCCTTGATGCAAATTAGCTGCCAAAGAGAGGAGTTTAAGACTGGCTGTCCATGGGAACTTCTCTATGCTGACGATCTGGTTCTTATAGCAGAATCAGTAGAGGAGCTAGAGAATAAATTCTGGCTATGGAAACAGCAGTTGGAAGCAAGAGGACTGAGAGTGAACCTAGCTAAGACAAAAGTGTTGATGAGTAAAAAAGAGGACAAAACTCTGATTCCGTCAGTGAAATGGCCATGTTCGATATGCAGAAAAGGAACTGGCATAAATTCTATAAAATGCACACAATGCAGATCCTGGGTACACAAGAGATGTAGTGGGATAGCAGGCAAACTAACAAGTAGGGAGAAATACATATGCAGTAGATGTACAGGGAAATTAGACAGTAGAAGTCGCATTGATAGACACATTTTTCAAATGCAGGCGGGTGCTATAGAAGTGGTGGATAGCTTCCGGTACCTAGATCAGATTAGCATGGGAGGAGGGTGTTCTGAGGCCATAGTATCTAGAATAAGGATGGGTTGGAAGAAGTTTAGGATGCTGCTTCCTCTGCTGACGAAGAAGGGTTTCTCCCTGCGTACGAAAGGCCGGTTATATGATGCCTGTGTGAGGAGCGCGATGGTAGTGAGACATGGGCAACAACTGCAGAGGATATGCGACGGCTGGAGAGAGAAATGAGGCAAGCATGCTCCGTTGGATGTGCAATGTCAATGTATGTGAATGACCCAGCATGAATGTGTTGAGAGAGAAACTGTCTGAGAGGGATAGAATGTAGTGTGCGAGAGAGGAGACTGAGGTGGTATGGATATGTGATGCGCATGGAGGATGACCAAAGAAGTGCTCGGAAATGCCAGTTGAAGGAAGACGTGGTAGAGGTAGACCACGAAAAACATGGGCGGAGGTGGTGAGAACAGACCTCAGATTGCTGAAGCTCACGGTGGAGATGACGAAGGACCGTGACAAGTGGAGAGATGCTGTGCTGAATAAGACCCATCCCACCCTTGCAAGCAGGGAAACGCGGACGTAAAATGATGATGATGATACACACACACAAACAAAAGAGTAGCGACGTTTTAGAATTAAAATAGAAATAGAAGTGTTACCATAACATTGATATAGTCTAATAATTGGGTGTATAAACCTGTTCAATGGGTTTATACACCCCATTATTAGACTGGTGAATTGGCAGTATCGGTAGAGAGTCGGACATGCTTTCCAGCATAGTTACGTCCCATTACGTTCTGAGTTCAAATCCCACCGAGGTTAACTTTGCCTTTCATCCTTACGGGGTCGATAAAATAAAGTACCAGTAATGTACTGGGTAATTGCTGGCCTTGTGCCAAAAGTAGAAACAATTATATATATATATATATTATAATAATAATACAAGGACAATTTGTTCGGCCTTCATTATGTTTATTGATTAGTGACATGCGTTTCGCTATTGATCACCTCAAGGTTCAATCTGATTTGATCTGACCCAACTCTGGAATCAAAAGCTTGTCGAACCTCTGCTGTTGTAATTACAACAACAGAGGTCTGACGAGCTTTTGATTAATAGCAAAACGCACGTCACCAATCAATAAACGTAACGAAGGCCTAACAAATTGTCCTTGTATTATCATATTACTCTGTCTAGATCTACACCTCGCCACTGACGTGCACCTAAACATCAAGTGCTCACCTGAGTGAACCTACAGTAACTTCACATTATATATATACACACACGCACACATGTAATTATAGCTACAAAGCTATACCAGTGACTCGACAGTCAGTTTTGTGCTTAATGCTCTCTACAGAACCAATTTTGAAAAGTTCATTAAATATGAAACTCTTTTGTTACTTCTCTATGCACACTCTATCTCTCTTTCACACACACTCTCACATTCAGCTATAAGTAGTAAGTACTAGGTCATCACCATGCAGGAGTTCCAGTTGACAGCTTGTCTTAAACTCCCTTGTTATGGCCTAGATAGTTATAATAAACAGGAGGGTGCTAACAATCAATCCTTGATGAACACCTACCTGCACATTAAATTCCTCACTTTATGGCATCTCTGTACATGGCATTCACTACTCTCACAAACTATTCAAAGGCCTTCTTCAGATTAACAAATACAAAGTAGTGTTTGTTTATTTTAGCTAAGAACTCTTATAGTTGTCGCTTTAGGAAGAGTGCATTAATGGTACCATTCCAAACTGCATCTCATCTATATTAATTCTCTTCCTAATCAATTATTTTAAAACTCTCTCTCTGTTGATTTGATCCAGCAGTTTGATCCCTCTGTAGTGGCATTTTTTTTTTTTTTAGCAGTTGTTGTTGCTGCTCCACCAGTCATTGGGTATGACACCATTCTTAACTACATGGGTGATTTTACTTGATATCTTTAGCATTTTAGTATCTGTTGCTGATATGCCTGATGCTTTCCATGCCTTCATATTCTTACTGGCTATTTCAATCATATAACTTTCATTTTCAATAGCTGGTCCCTCAGTTGGGTCTATTTGGGGTGGTCTCCCTTCCAAACATCTGTTCTCTCACTCCACTCCAACAGAATCTTCATTCATCTTCATATACTTCTTTGCATTCCAGAACACCTCACACATCTGATCCTCACATCATAGAAACTTGGCAAACTTGTTGCTTCCAGCTTCCCTCGGTGCTATGTAAACCTGACAGCTAGTTTCTCTTCTAGCAATTTAATATTGTTCTTTGCTGCTCCCTTTCTTTCAGTTTTTCCAGTCCTGTCTTTGAACATTCATGACTCTATCTACAGAACTATTCCGATTCCATGTAACCTTCTGTCTTGCTTGCACCTTACTCCAACTAGAGAGCTTACCTCTTAAAGACCCATATAGCATGAAAATACATTTGCAAGACATTCTTGAAAAGTTCAAAACTGTACTATGACTGCATCACATTAAAAATTAAAGTCTTTAAGTTTACTGCAAATTTTCATAATGACCTGTTTACTAGTAAAGATGCTGTAAACATTTGAATTAACAAACCACATGAAATCATATTAATAAAACACTCTTGAGAAGTACAAAGCATTAATATGGCTGATTCACATTAAAAATGAAAATATTTGCTCTAATACTGCAAATGTTCAAAACAATTTGTCCATAAGTAAAGATACTACTATAAATATTTGAATTAACAATCTTGTTTTTAGATATTTTCTGCTAAATCATAAGATGTTAATGGTTAATACTACAAATTTTCACAACAATCTGTCCACTAGTGAAGATACTATAAACATTTAAATTAACAAACTTGTTTTGAGATATTGTCTGCTAAACCATAACAAGATGTTAATGATTAACAATGGTCTTCAGCAAGTTGTCACATAGAAGCTTACGGTTGTTTTCTATGATATAGATCTCTCTTTTTCTCACTTATCAACTAGACACTCTCAGAACCTAATGTTTATCAGAGAGATTTCCATACTTTCCTTCTCTAGATTCTCTTGTCTCTTAGTATATATCAATCTTACCCTATAGTCACTAATTACTTGTCTATATTGAGTGGTACATTCTTCGTGGGGAAGACTTAGTATTCACAACCATCTGTCTATATACCATTTCATAGTAAGTATGAAGTTTATTTATTTGCATGGTTGACTGATTGATAGGTGAACAAGTGGGAACATATTGGTTTCTTAGAGTTAGTGTTGCAGATGCTCATGTTATTTGTATCACAACGGTATAACTTAGGCCTATTCATTTTATTTGTCAAAAACATTAAAAAAAAAAAAAAAAAAAAAAAAGGTTGGCCTCCGTTTTAAGTTTGATTGTTAAAGTGAAGTGTACCAGACATAAATTCATCATACCTTTTACCTCTATCTATATTATATGATTTGGCGTTACGTTGTTTTGTTAAAGTTTAACATTTAACCTGTTTATTTGCTCTACTGCTCCTTTTAGTTTTAGTTATGTCTTTCCTGATACGTTAGAAAATATGAGTACACACTTTCTTTCTGAAAGTCTTCACCTTATAAATAATGTATTTTATTTCGTTAATTCATTTAGGATATCAACTTAGTTATACTGGAACCTACCTTAACACACACTACACCACACCACATCACATCACATTCACTACATCATACACACCATATACACCATCCCATCACACACACACATCCGTGTGTATGGGTGATGGTTTTAATAGATCTGACTCACAGTTTGCTGTGAATGTGTAAACTGACATGTATAACAGTTGTTTTCACAACTAGAGCCTATCATAACCGTTCAACTATCACTTCATTATTAGTTACATTTGATTGGCGGTGAATTGGCAGTATTGGTAGAGGTCGGACGCCATGCTTTGACATATAGAGTTACGGCCCTTGCCATTCTGAGTTCAAATCCCGCCAAGGTTAACTTTGCCTTTCATCCTTACGGGGTCGATAAAATAAAGTACCAGTAATGCACTGAGTATTTGATGGCCTTGTGCCTAACGTAGAAACAATTATTAGTTAGATTTGTTGACACACTCTTTCGTCACTAATTATTATTAATCATAATTGTCGTTATCATCACCATTATCATATGAAGAAACCTCTTTACAAAATTAGTCATGACATGCAAATTTTTTTTTTTTTAATAATTATAGATATTTTTAGTTATAATTTCTAAATGTTACAATATTAAAGAAAATGTAAAGGAAGGAGTGAACAACGGAGCCAACACCAGAGCAAAATACCCTCAAATACTCTGATCTGTCGGCCAGCTACATTTTTCAACCTGTGGCTTTCGAGAACTTTGGGGGAGTCGGGCCGCTGACTGTGAGTTTCCTCTCCTCACTGGCGGCTCGCCTAATAGAGGTAACTGGCGAATCTCGCGAGAGCGCTTCGCTGTTTCAGCGCATTAACCTCGCCATCACCCGAGGCAACGCTGCGAGTGTGCTGGCTTGCCTCAAAAATCATTAGAGAGGTTGCCCAGTACTCCTCGCGACGCTGCTGTCTTTTGCTCTGGTGTTGGCTCGGTTGTTCACCCCTTCCTTTACATTTTCTTTAATATTTAAAGAATATATCTTTCTGACAGAATCGCGAGCAATTTATAATGTTGTCTAAGCATTTGTAATGTTATTTATGTATATATTTAAAACATATTTGTTGTTATTCTACTGTCAATTTATTTATATGCTCTGTTTATATTTTCATTCTGAAAGAATTGCAAACGATTTGTAATGTTATTTATACACCTATGAATAACATTTCTAAATTGATAACACTGAACATTATCAACAGCTGGCTTTTGGCAGTATCGGTAGAGGGTCGGATGCCATGCTTTGCAGCAAAGAGTTACGGCTCTTTATGATCTGAGTTCAAATCCCGCCGAGGTTAACCTTGCTTTTCATCCTTACGGGGTCGATAAAATAAAGTACCAGTAATACACTAGAAAAATTGCTGGCCTTGTGCCAAAAGTAGAAACAATTATATAATGCAATCGAAGGCTGCGAATCAGCAAACTCGTTAGAGTGTTTTGCCGTATTTATTATGGCTCTCTGCTCTCTGAGTTCAAATCCCGCTGAGGTCAACTTTGTCTTTCATCCTTTCGCGGTCGATAAAAAAACGTACCAGTTCAGTATTGGTGTCTCTTTCTCGCTTCTTCTCTCTCACTTTCTATCTTTCTTTGGAAGAAATCTGCTGTATACAGACCTGGAGAGAGACGGGCTCCGCTAGGTTTTAAAATGCCTAAGAAACGCTGTCAATACAGCACCCCTACGACTCATTTAAGAGTTACAGGACCATGCATAATGCAATCGATGGCGAATTGGTAATCGTTAGAGAGATCGGATTGAATGCTTTACTGTATTTGTTCCGACCCTCGGCGCTCTCTGAGTTCAAATGCTGCCGAGATCAACTTTGCTTTTCATCCTTTCGAGGTTGTTAAAAAAAGTACCAGTCTAGGGCCGATTCTCTGCCACCCTCTCTCTCTCTGTAATAAATCGGATGTGCTCAGACATTGAGAGGGGATAGACTCCGCCAAGACACGCCTCATGACTCCACCAGGAATTACGGCCCCATATATACCTAATATCACCAATCTACAGAATCAACTGTTATTTTTCATAACAAAAAAAAAAATAAAAGGTTTGGAAAGAGATTATAAAAAAAACAACCTAAAGATATATCTCATTCCTTGTAATTATTATTTTATTTTTGGCATTCTTTTAAACAAAGTAGTTGTTAATGTTTAGACTTTCTAATAGGCACATTATACAGAAGTATTCGTTGGCGACAATCCAACTTAATCTATATATAAATTTCTGTGATTCTGTCACAACACGTAAAGAGAGAGGAGTAGTTTGACTACCTCATACTACTCCTCTCTCTTTACGTCTGCTGTCTGCGTAAACGTATGTGTGTGTAAAAGGAAGGAAAGGGATGGTGAAAAAACTACGAGGTGTGTGAGTGTATGTGTATTTGTGTGAATGTACGTGTTTGTGTGAATGCATGTCTGTCTGTGAGTGTATTTTTGTAAGTGTGTTTGCATGTTTACATTTATACACTCATACATATAAATGTATGCACATGCATACATGTGCATATGCATACACATGCGTGTCAGCGTATGGAAAAAAATTCTAGTTCAGTGATATTTCTACCTATTTGGTGATGTAATCCAGGTGCAGGTGTAAATTCTCATCTAATTTTTTTTTTTTCATTTTTCCTCTTCAAAAGAGCCTAACTAGAACTTCGTTAGTGCTCTAGGGCTAGGAAAACTGTCGAAAAACTCTCACTTCTCAACTCACAACTTAAATTGATATTTTGTGTCTAATTAAACCTTTTGTGATGGTATTTCTAATGAAATACTCTCTATTTCAATTACTTATTGAAGAATTTTGAGGGGTTTACTAAAATTATTTCATTACTAAGATAGTAACTTACCGTATACTTTTTATATAAAATTATGTCAGAAGGTTTTAAATTAAATGGTCATTAAGAATTCAATTTTAACCTATCGTCACTAGCTGGGTCTATAAAATAATTATCAGTAATTTACTAGTCCGAGTGCCATCTCCAGTAACTATTCTAGAGAGAAACAGATGTGGTTTACAACATATAATCATCAGAAATCCAATAATTTAGAATTGTTAGTCTTGTCTAATTTATACCCGCCCCACCAATACTATCAATGACTCTGTGTGACAATGGTGACACATGTTTTATACCAAATCACCCAAGTTTTGTGATACAAAACTCCCCATTTTAAAATATTCATATTTATATTAAAAACTTTCAATCAAAAAATTTAATAAATTTTTTTTTAGGTTAATTATTTTGAAGATTTTCAAAATTAATTCAAACAAATAGGTAGTGTATTTCATTAGATATACAGTAACAAAAGACATCATCACTATCACCCTCATCATCATTTAACAACTATTTTTCCATGCTTGCCTGATTTAAATGAGTCAGGTCAGGTAACCCACGTCTTGCTCATACAGTTTCTACAGCTGGATGCCCTTCCTAACACCAACCATGTTATAGGGTGAACTGGGCGCTTTTTGTTGTGTTACCAGCACGGCCACCTTACAGGATGGACTGGGTGCTTTTTGTCATGTCACCAACAAGACCGCCTTACAGGGTGAACTGGGCATTTTTTCTTGTCACCAACATGACCACCTTACAAGATGGACTGAGTGCTTTTGTTGTTGTGGCACCAGATCATCACTCAGGGTGGACTTAGTGCTTTTAGTCATGGCAACAGCATTGTGTAAGGTACAACAAGCCGTACTTGACTAAGTTCTAATTTTTTGCTTTCACTCAGTGGACTTCTGTTGGTTTTGACAATGAGTGTTTCAGTTGTTCAATTAATATGAGCATGCAACTGATGAAATAATGTTTAAGTGGTGGACTATTCCAGACACATGTACCCTTAATGTAATTCTCACCCTGTGTTAGGCTGAATCTCCATGAGAAATATGTTATGGGTGCAAGTATCTGTGGAATGCTCAGCCACTTGCACATTAGTTTTGTTGATTCAATCAAGTGAAAACACAGCTTGTTTTGTCGGCACAGTATGACCAAATAGTTAAGGACTTTGCTTTGCAATCATTGTATCTTGGATTCAACTGCACTGCATGGCATCTTGGGCCAGTGTCATTTACTATAGCCATGAATCAATCCATTGCCATGTGAGTGAAATTGGGTAGATGGAAACTGGCAGCTTGTCAGGTGAACTGTACCTGTAATTCAAAGGACCAGCCTTGTCACAAACACTGTCATACTGAATCTTCCTGAGAATTACATTAAGGGTATGCATGTGTGTGTGTGGAATGCTCAGCCACTTGCATGTTAATTTTAGGAGCAAGCTGTCCCATTGATGAAACAACTGGAACCTTCATTGTTGAAACCAATGAAGGTCCATCTCTAAATAGTCAACCAAACAACTAGATTTGATCCATAGTTTCAACACTCCAATCTTGGTTCAAGTACAATTCTGAAATAATAAACAAACTATGAAACAAATCTGCTACTGGTCTGAACATATTATTATTGTTACAGATTAACTTGGTTTTTAGCAGCCACTCTGTAAAGGTGATAAAATAAGTATGAACAATATACAGGATTAAATGAATCAAATAAGCCACTTTCACCTTTCAAAACAGAAACTTTAATTAGTGTCACCTCAAAGGAAGTAATTACTTTTACTACAAACTTCATCATACTCTAAACGCCTTGCTTCCCTGGGCATGGATACATTGAAGCTCCGATGTCTGGCAACTCACTTGGTAAACACCTACAAAATTATTAACCATCTTGCCAACAACAACAACCCTGAGCACCTTTTTGACTTCCATGTGTCTACTAACACATGTGGGCATGCCTACAAAGTAGAAAACAGCATAGCTCCCATGTCTTTTGAAAACATTTTTTCATGCTCAGAGTTGCTGAAGCATGGAACAAACTACTTGCATCAGTTGTTAGCTGCTGAGGCACTGCATCTTTTAAAACCTCCCTGATTCCTGAAATTTGCCAACACTACACCTGATATCCCCCTTCCATACACATGCACACACACGTATATCATGACTCATACACTGTTCACTTTCCTGACAATTGTACATTATTCTATGTACTATACATGCACTTGAGCACTGTACACAATCATTTCATCAAAACCGTCTAACCCATGCTAATGTGGAAGATGGATGTTAAACAATGATGATGATTGTTTGTTTTGACTACAGTGTAACCTTGCTTCACGAGCACCTTGCATCATGAACAAATCAGTTCACGAACAATTTTTCCGAACATAAAATGTCTGTTGACAAATGGTGCCTTAAGTAACAAACATGCAAGCCAGCAACATTGGTTGGCAACAAACTTGGAATACCAACAGGAAAGCATCACTTGTTGTGTTATTAGTTTCTATTGTAATATCTATGTCTTTCACACACAGTCTCTCTCTCTCTGTATTTCCCTCTTAACATTTTGTATAGAAAAATAGTTTCGGTTTACGAACATTTCAGGTGATGAATGGCCTTCAGGAGTGAATTAAGTTCATGAACTGAGGTTCCACGTACTTTGGAATATTAGCATGGTTGGGGGTTCAATCTAAAGTCAAAATAGACAACGTTCAATCTTTTCATTACCATATTTTCCATGAAATATATTGAATGTATGTTTGGACCTGTAACTCCTGATGGGGTCATAGGGGCGGCATAATACAACATTTCTGGGGTATTTAAAACCTTGTGGAGCCCATCTCCTCTCCAGGCTTATATTGAATGAGTTTCACTTACTGTTGAAAATAACCAAGAATTTGTAGGGTTTTAATAAAATAACTTCATTAGGTTGATGTTTAGAACATAATAAAATATATCTATCTATCCCAACTGCTAAGTCATTCAAGCATAAGTTTTCATATAAAATTATAATAGAAGCTTTTATAATGCCAGGAAATCCCAGTGGAAGGAAGCCATATTAGAGATAGACCAAGAAAGACCTTGGCAGAAGTGGTGAGAGCTGACTTCAAATTGCTAAGACTCATAGATGAGATGACAAAGGAATGTGGTGAGGGGAGAGATGTTGTGTTGAGAAGGACCTATCCAACCCATGCAAGCGTAGAAAAACAGATGTAAAAACGATGATGATATGCTTTAATCCTTTTACTGTCATATTTCTAATGAAATACATCATATTTCACTAATTAAGGAAGAATTTGGAGGCATTTACTAAAATTATTATTTCATTATTAAGATGGTGCTTGTAATATAACTTATCAAAAGGTTTTTATATCAAATTATGATGAAAGATTATGATTTAAATAGGAACTCTTTACAATGGATGGTTTTGGTTTCATAGAAACAAAGCTGGTTTTGGGTGGGTTGGTATTAGAAGGGTTAAAATGGACAGTTTTATCAGAGAATCAGTCAGTTTTGTGTGGGTTGGTGTTAGAAGGATCAAAACTTCAGTGATCAGCTTTACTGTCAACAAATTTTAATTCTATTCAGTAATGTTGCTCCTAGCCAACTCCTCTTGTAGATACAACTTCTAATGGAATGGTCTTCACTCTGCATGATACCTTGGTTAACCCTTTTGATATCAACCCGGCTAAAACCGGCCATGGTTCTATGAAAAAAACCCACCCATTTCAAACTATTACTTTATAAATTTATATCTTCCAACATGATATTATACAAGAACCATATGTTAAGTTATTATATTAGAAATGAAATAATTAATTATTTGAGTAAATCTTTCAAAATTCTGCATTAATTAATTGAAAGAGAGTATATTGCTTTATAAATATGGTCATAAAAGGGTTAAATATCTTCTACCACAGCCTCATATCAACAGCCAGCTAAAGTATTGTTAGTCAAATATCAAGGATGACTGAAACTGTGGAAGCCCATCAGATGACCTATACCTATTATATGGAGACTAAAGCCATCAGCTGGTTTAACACCCCCACCCTATTTGACCAATTGTTGCTTTTAGCAGAGTAACTCTGTATCAAGCTTTAAATAATCAGACCATATCTAAAGATCTTCCTTTTTCTCTGAACAGTTCCAGAAGCTCTACTTAACCCTTTCATGAAATACATTCTATTTCAATTAATGAAGAATTTTGAGGGATTTACTAAAATTATTATTTCATTCTTAATGTAAGGTTCTTATATAAAATTATGCTGGAAGATTTTAATTTAAATTGGAAACATTTAAAATGGGTGGCTTTATTTCATAGAACCAGTTAGTTTTGGCTGAGTTGGTAACAAAAGAATTAAGTGACATAATCACTGTCCTTTCTCCTCTCATGAAGCCCACAAACAAACAATAACAAAAAAAATCTGCAAAAAAACAGTTTTTACCATTGAAAACTTTTTTTTAATCTTAGATACATTATACCTGAAAAGAAAAGAAAAAAGATAATCACAGCTGGGTCGCATTCTTTTGAATGAAAAACTGAAGTAATGTAATATATTCATAGCTATTTGTATGAACCTACACTAACTGATTTGTGGTGTTTTGTTTTTGTTGAACATATTTTAAACTTAAATTTGAAAGGTCATATGAAATATTTTTAGAGTAGTGGTATTGATTATAAAACTAAAAAAACAATAGATACAAGCATAGCTGCACTACACACAGTACACACACACACACAAACAAACAAACTGAAATAATAGAGCTTTTCATGTAGTGTTCAAAACCCTATCATATGTTGAAAATCTCATGACTATATTGTTTATTGTATACGATCCCACCCCACTTCTTTTTAGGATAATAGGGTGTAATTTAAGTGAGATTTGGTTGTTATTTCTAGTAAGTCAAGTGAGTACACCTCATGGCTCTTGGATTACAATGAAATGAGTGTTCAGGTATTTCATAAGACATGTCAAAGTGTTATATCTCTAGTTGTGACTGAACTACATTTTATAATTCACAAGTCTAGCAAGTTGTACAAGCAGATTATTTTTTCCAGACTGAGTGAAGAGATTTAAATTTAGTTGTATAATTAAGAAACTAATATAATGGGTTATTCTTTTTTAATGAATAATTATCAAATTATATAGAAGCTTATTGTTGATATGTTTTTCTTGTATTCTAATCTTGTTCTTGTGTTCTACACAATCAAAACAGAATTGATACTTCTCACATGCAATGTCTTATTCTGCTGTAAAAGGGAAGATTGGAAGAATCATTAGAGTGTCAGACAAAATACTGTGTGGCATTTAGTTATGGCCCTTTACATTCTGAGTTCAAATCCCATGAAGGTCAATGTTGCCTTTCATCCTTATGGGTCAATGAAATATAGTACCAGTCAAGTACTGGGTTCGATTTAATCGACTTTACCCTCTCCTAAAATTACAGGCCTTCTGCTTAAATTAGAAACCATTATTCTGGTGTAAAAACAAATATCTGAAGTTTAAACTGTAGTAATGTAGTACAAACAGAGGCTATAGGAGGGGTTGGGGTTCAGTTGGCACATTGGTCTAGGGCTTGGAGAGCCAAAGAGGGAACTGTGGGTATCTGAGCCCCCCCCCCCCCCAATTTTTTTCATACACCTTAAATTTCTAGAGAAGCCCTCTCCCCTCGTTTCTATGGCCTAAAATCACTTTTGTTCTGCCTTGCAAAATTTCTTCTAGAGGCCCTATCACAAGTGAGTATTAAGACCCAATATTCAGGTGATACAAAAGCACGGAAATAGAAATTTGTTTTTCACATGTTTTTTTTCCTATTACAGCATGATGTAAATGAATACTTCTATATATATCTAGAGCAAATATTTTTAGCTGTTAAATATCTTTAGAAGACTAATCACTGAACTGTGAAATGGGAACAGTTTACTGGGTTGAATATACTTAAAGCTATTCTCATTTATGGTTGCTTTCCTTTTGAAGTTTTTTGTTTGATTTGTTTTGTTTTCCAATTAAGCTCATTATAAGATAAAAGTATACCAGCAATCTTTTAGTAGAAATCTGGTGAATTCAGGATCAAGCCCTGGCTCTCTTGTATGATAGGCTCAATATTACAATAAGTATCATTGAACCCATAGCAGTGGAAATATCTGCCATTAGGATAGAATTGGCCATCACCAAGAATGAACCCCACAGATTGGACTGTCTTCTTGTTGAACCCAGAGTGATGGAAACATCTGACACTCTGGGACCCTGAACTACCTTCCCACTTACTACAAAGATGGCCACTCACAAGAACAAGCCCTATAAGGTGGACTGTCTTCTTGTTGAACCTGTAGCTGTGGAAACATCTAGTAATCTGGGACCCTAAACTACTTCCCTACTTGCCATGATTGGGATGGAGTTGCCTGTCCACAAGAATGGTCCCAGTGAGCTGGACTGGCTCTTTCAATGCATCTCCTTCATTATGCTACAGGGGTGGTGGTGACACAGTTGCAATTCTATCTGCTAGGGCCATAAGACAAGCAACAACCACCTGAGGTCATGAGATCTGTCGTTCTGATATTAGTGATACTTTTTATTGACTAATACTCTCAGATTCTTTAACTATTTATTTATTATGTTATTTTTAGAAAACAAGGATAGAAATTAAATTATTCAGGCACAAAGGGGCTAGTAACTTAAAGGTACTTGGTCCTAAAATACCAAAGAATTGGGGGAAAAAACCAAGGAAGGAGTGTGGTATAAAACAAATACATTGAAATTTTGTTGTTTTGGGGATTTTTTAATGTTTGTAATTAATTATGTAATTTAGCTATAATTACATTTTTGTGGGATTATGCCATCATTCATATGATTAATGTTGATATATTCACACACACACACACACATATATATATATATATATGTATGTAAAGTAATAGTGTTGGTGCCACAATAAAATGCACCTACAACCTTCGGTAAAGTAATATTGCTGGTGCCATGATAAAATTCACCTTATATACTCTGTGAAGTGGTAGTATTGGTGCCATGATAAAATGTACTTAATACACTCCGTGAAGTGGTAGTGGTGGTGCCATGATAAAATTCACTTTCATATAAATGTTTCTGTATGGAATGCGATGCTGCATGGTAGTGAAATATGGGTATTGAATAAAGAGGATATGCGAATGCTGGAAAGAAATCAAGTGAAAAATATCATATCTATCATATATTAGGCATTTTTTCTTGCTCACCTAATTGAACTGATATGATATTTTAACTGAAGAGGTTTCAGTTAGCAATCTGGCATATTAATTTCAAAATCACCCAACTTCTGTAAATATATCAGGACGATAGAATGGTTAATTAAACTGCAAATTCTGTTGCAGCAGCCATCAAAATCCTGCAGTTGTGGCTGCACTACTAACAGTTACTTTTCTAGTTGTAAATCAATAAAGTCAGAGCAACAAAACTTTATACACACATTTGCATATATACATACCGCTTGAACTTAGCCATTTTCAGTACTATATGCTCTTCTCGATTTGAAATGTTTCTTTCACTGTTTTTATAGAGTAGTGAATTGGCAGAATCGTTAAAGCATCGGCCAAATGTTTAGCAATATTCTGGCTCTTTAGATTCTGAGGTCAACATTGTCTTTCATCCTTCCAGAGTCAATAAAATAAAGTACCAGTTAAGTTCTGGGGTTGATTTAATCACCTTCCCTTTCCCCCAAATTGCTGACCTTGTCCCTAAAGTAGAAATCATTATTTTAATAAAGTACCAGTAATGCACTGGGTAATTGCTGGCCTTGTGCCAAAAGTAGAAACAATTATTTTACTGGCTTTGGTTATTGGACTTGTGGCAATATTGGGAAACTACCTTCAAAGATTTAGCCAATCATATTGGCCCCCAAACTTCTGGTACTTATTTTATTGATCTCTATTTGTTGAACTGCATCAGTTCATAATGTATTGGTTGAGATTATAACAGAAAAGAAATTGCCCAAAGTGCTGCACATAGATTGAACTAAAAGAATTGTAGTTTCAAAGCAAACTTCTTAAAGATGTTGCCATGGCTGGATTGTTTCTGATTGGATTTCTCTGTTTTCCCAATGGCTGATGCTGTTAAGCTGTTTGTTTTCATTCTTTTAACCACTATCCAGCCATATAACCATTTGTCCATCAATGATTTTAATTGTAATTCTCTTTTGTGTTAGTTCTGTATTGTGAAACTTAAGACTTTTTGATGAAAACCGACTAAAGTACTTGTCGGTATTAATGGATCTAATCCCAAACCTCTCTCTATTTCTCTCTCTCTCCTGTCCTCTTTCTCTTTCTTTCTCACTCTCTCTACTGCCCTCTCCCTCTTTCTTTATATTTCTTTCTCTACTGTCCGCCTTTCTCCCTCTTTATCTTTCTTTCTACTGTCTTCCCACTTCCCCCCCTTATCCTTCTCTCTACTGTCCTCCCACACCCCCTCTTTATCTTACTCTCTCTCTTTCCCTCTCTCACTACTGATCTCTCCCTCTCTCTACTGCTCTCTCCATTTCTCTCAATGATGTAGTATTTTATCAATATCTGAATATGTTATTGATCCAGACAACCTCGACATATCTGTAATTCAGGTCATTGACATAAATTATCCCCATGCTTTTAATGTTGAATCAGCTGCTGGGAGAAAAGTTGAATACATCCCTCCCCTCTCCTGACACCCAGTAATGGTATTTCACACATGATCCGGTTTGATCTGGTCCAGTCTAATATTTTCAGTAGAAATTTGTTAATGTGAATTAAACTGAAAACTGGTAGTTGATATTTGATGATGTGTAAAACAAGAAATTCTATATTGCCACAATGTTTAAATGTTCCTCTCTTGTATAATTGGTTTTAAGTTCATATCCTGTTGTCACTAGTACTGAGTAAAGAAAGAAAATGTTTATTTAATTTCTTTAACCCTTTAGTTACCAATCTGGCCCAAACCGGTTCTGGTTCTATAAAATAAAACCACCTATTTTAACATTTCCAATTTATATTAAAATCTTCCTACATAATTTTATATAAGCACCTTACATTAAGTTACCAATGAAATAATTAATAAATTGAGTAAATCCCTGGAAATGTTTCATTATTTAATTGAAAAAGGGTGGTGAATTGGCAGTATCGCTAGAGGGTCGGATGCCATGCTTTCCAGCATAGTTACGTCCCTTTACGGTCTTAGTTCAAATCCCGTCGAGGCTAACTTTGCCTTTCATCCTTACGAGGTCGATAAAATAAAGTACCAGTAATGCACTGGGTAATTGCTGGCCTTGTGCCAAAAGTAGAAACAATTATTTAATTGAAATAGAGTGTATTTCATTAGAAAGGGTTAATACAATAAAATGGAATTTTACCAAATTAGATTTTTATAATGTTTGCAATAAGAAAAATAAAAAAATAATTATATAGTGAAGGTAAGAAAAAAGAGTGGAGTGGGGCAGCAGACTCTGCAACCCAGTCTAGGTGATATATTTCAGCTGCAGTCGCTGACAAAATAGCAAAGGCATTGCCACAGAGAACATCCAGCAACACCTGCTGTATCAGCCACTCCACCTCATGAGGCTCCTTCCTCAGGCAGAATGCACTCCTTTTGCAGAGAAAAACAGCAGTTTGCAGACCAAGGACACCAAAATTCTCAACAGTAACTAGCACAAAAAAGGAAGCAGTCAGTCAAATCTTGGTATTTGACCATCTTCCTCTTCTCCATGTTACAGACAGTAGTACCTGAGAATGTGGCCGAAGTGACACGGTTGGAGGTGGAGAATGTGTTACAGCATATGGTGTACTAGATTAGAGATTTACCTCTCTTGAACAGGAAGAGAGTTGTCCCATCTAGGTACTAAATTTTATCCCGGGACATCATGCTGAAAGCTACTCACCTTCATTTACCTGGCTGTGTTATTACAAATCCAAGTAGTTACTTCAAATTTGAAACCCTGAAACTAGAACAGGAAAAGGAAAAACCTTTTTATTAGTCTTTCATTAGTGAATTTCTAATAAAATTAACTGCCTGTGTGTTTGAATTAATTTGGAGGAATTTAACAAAATGTTAACTGTTTCATTAGTAAGCCGGTATTTAGAACATTACTTAAGAAAACTGTCTAAAATAAAAATCGTACCCTGCCATAAGTGCTGTTCTGTGTCTCTAGTAAAGGCTCTGAACTAGGTGCAGTCCACCTAGATATCATGCTACCTTGTGGACAAAATCTGGAATCAAAGAAAACCGGTGATGGTCTACATCACCAGCTTTTGTAATGGGGAACTGAGGAGAGAAATGTCTCTCAAACTACACAATACTCATCATCATCATCATTTAACATCTATTTTCTAGCCTTGCAAGATGATCTGTCATGTTATGAGGCCAGACTGGTCAGATGACCATGATTTTGACTTTGTTTCTACAGCTAGATGTTCTTCCTAACACCAACCACTTTACAGCATGAACTGGGAGCGTTTTAGCATAGCTCCAGCTCTACCATCTTACAGAGTGGATGTAAGTGTTTTGTTTTTGATATAGCACCAGCACTATTGCTTTAAAGTGGGGACTGTGTACTTTTTATTGTAGAACCAGAACTACCACTTGACAGAGTTGATTGGATGCATTATCATGATACCAGCACTGGGGAGGAGTCATACTACCTGTGGGAGAGGAAGTGTTGAGTCATGAAGGTGGACTAGAAGGGAGTGAGTTGTGTCTGGTGGTATATTGTGAGATATGCATGACTTTCCATGTGGCATAGGTTGGACAGGGATGTAGGTGAAAGTAGGGAGCCGATCTTTCTTCTATGTTGACATGGAAGGTGGATTGGGGTTGAAAGGTGGGAAAATGCAGAAAAAAAGATCACATTGGATAATGTGGTCCTAGGTACACCACACTAAGTTTGAATAAAAGACAGGAAAGGGATGTCATTGCTGTAATGCCTTTGATCATAGATATGCTGGATCAGGGATGATTTTGGGGTAAACTTGTTAGGTGTGGAAATAAAGCTAACATAATGACACAAATTCTCCAGGGCATGTTTGATACACAGAAAGCTAACTCATCTACTTAACACATAAACTGAGATAAGCTCCAACAGACCATGATCATTTTTTTTTTTTTATAAAAGGAGCAGATTAAAACTAGAATAAAATAAAAGTGCAAACGCAACATATTCGTCATACATATTATGTTATGATACTTTAAATTACTATATATATGTGTGTGTGTGTCCTCTCGCTGTCGACGAGGCGAGATATCAGTTTTCGGGCAGTAACTACCTTCTTAAGTAATAAGTACTAAGCTGAACAATAGTCTTACTAGTCTAAACTGGTAACCTCTAAACTCTCTCTCTCTCTCTCTCTCTCTCTCTCTCTCTCTCTCTCTCTCTCTCTCTCTCTCTCTCTCTCTCTCTCTCTCTCTCTCTGTATATAATGAAATATATGGAGAATAGAAATGGTTGTGTAGTTGCTATTTAAAGTAACTTAAAATGAAAACAGTAACAAAACAGCGAAAAAACAACAAACAGCAATATGTGAGCAACTATAGGTAGGAAATCCAAGACCACTCGATAAGAGAACTTAAGTTCAAGACTGAGTGGTCGAGAGGAAGGAGAGAGACACACATCATCGCCGCAGTTGTAAGTGAGAAGAGAACTGCTAAACGGTCAGGCAAGGGGATGAGAGGGAGAAAAGGAGAGGAAGAAAGTGGGCTAAGAGTAGATAGGAAGAAAGAGGGGTGAGAGTAGAAAGTAGCGAAATAGGTAGGTAGAAGGGGAGAGAAGAATGGTCACAGCGAAAAACATGATGGAGAATAGAAATGGCTGTGTAGTTGCTTTTTAAGGTAACTAAATCCATTTAATATAACAAAAAATTCTTTAATCTCACAAAGTATATTTTGATAATTGTTATATTAAATGGATTTAATATATCTTTGGATAAACTCCAGTTGTGATATCTTTGGATAAACTCCAGTTGTGATATCTTTGGATAAACTCCAGTTGTGATATCTTTGGATAAACTCCAGTTGTGATATCTTTGGATAAACTCCAGTTGTGACATCTTTGGGTGAAACCCAGTTGTGACATCTTTGGGTGAAATCCAGTTGTGACATCTTTGGATAAACTCCCGTTGTGACATATTTGAATAAACTCCCATTGTGACATATTTGAATAAACTCCCGTTGTGACATATTTGGATAAACTCCCGTTGTGACATATTTGGATAAACTCCAGTTGGACATATTTGGATAAACTCCAGTTGTGACATATTTGGATAAACTCCAGTTGTGACATATTTGGATAAACTCCAGTTGTGACATATTTGGATAAACTCCAGTTGTGACATATTTGGATAAACTCCAGTTGTGACATATTTGGATAAACTCCAGTTGTGACATATTTGGATAAACTCCAGTTGTGACATATTTGGATAAACTCCAGTTGTGGCATCTTTGGGTGAAATCCAGTTGTGGCATCTCTGGATAAACTCCAGTTGTGACATATTTGGATAAACTCCAATTGTGGCATCTTTGGGTGGAATCCAGTTGTGACATCTTTGGGTAAAATTAGCATTCATGATGTTTAATCTATCTGTGAAGCTGTATATCTTGCTCAAGGTTTTGTCCCCCTCAAATAAATATCCCCTTCACTTCTATTGCTACAATTTCCACTTTAATTCAGATATCCAAATACCAAGACATGACTGATCACTTTCTTTTCATACATGTCACTGTCCAGTCCTCAGGTGTCCTCACAGTTCAAAATGCCATTTTCTTCAATGAAATTGGGAGCAGTGTAGCCTGCTTGAGGAAGGAGCCCCATTTGGTGAAGTGGCTGATTCAGTGAGTGTTGCTGGCTGTTGTCTGTGGCAATGCTTTCACCATCTTGTCCATAGGATTGCAGCTGAGATATACCACCTTGACTGGTGTGTAATGTCTGCAGCTCCACCCTTCTTCTGTTATTTAATTAAATTTTTGTTTTTTTATTGCAACTCTTATTTGAAACTTGTTGATTAACCCTTTAATGGTCAAACTGGCCAGAATTCTCTACCCTTTTCTGTTGAAACTGGCTGTAACTGGTCACTCAAACTGATGTTAAGGTATTGTTCTCAAAATAAATACTTTCAAAATCTCATAGATTCGATATTATGTGAGATAATTATGTGAGATAAAGCCTTTACCATGAAAATATAATAGTATATATAGAGTAATGTGAATGCTAAAGGGTTAAAGATTTCCTCTCTGTTTAATGATGTTAAATTCAGTGTCATCTTTCACCCAGCATACATCATAAATTCCCATTACAGCTCTAATGCCAGTGTAGTCATATCATCTCTTTTAGACTGACCAACCAATATCCTTCATACCCAGTTACTTTCTCGAGTCAATTTACATTTAACCTTGAATATTTACACTTGGTTTATTTTTTTATATTTTTCATCAATTAATATGATTAAATATTGGAATATATATATATATGTATATATATATTTATGTTAATTGGAAATATCAATAATGACTTGTGGGGGGAGGGGGGCACTGTCAGCAATTTATTTTTACAGTATTGATTGTTTCAATGTTTGCTGTGGCCATCTTGTTCAAATATTACAAACAAGATATTATTTCCCCTATCATTATGTTGTTGTGAGTGTAGACACACACACACACATGTGCGTGCGCACACACACACACATGCGTGTACACATATATTTGTGACTATGGAACTATTTCTGACTGTTTAATCTAAACTCTCCTGTTTAATTATATATATATAAATAATACCATTACTGCTCTAATCAGTCAACTAACACTCAGCAAACACCCTAAACTGAATGCCAACCTGCACCCATGACTCCTACCAAACCAATCTGTACTCACCTTCTAAATTCAACAAATCCAATGCAGCCCACCGATCCTCCCAAACTCAGCTTAGGCAACTGGAGCGTAACAGCCACCAAAAGGGGAAGACACACGTTATTAAACTGCAGCTGTCATATATAATGTTTGAAAAATATTACAAAATCTACCAATTCTATTTTCTGAAATCTTTTTACATTTAATTAACTTCTACACTACATCAATATTTTCAGTGGTTGCCTCTTTAGATAATGTGTTATTTCTTTTAAAGAGTACATAGTTATTATAACATATATAGTTTAGTGGTTAGGATGTTGGCTCGCAATCGTAAGGTCATGAGTTTGATTTCCAGTGGCTGGTAGTTTCCTTCAGCAAGACACTTTATTTCATGTTACTCCACTCCACTCAGCTGGTAAAATTGAGTTGTATCTGTAATTCAAAGGGACTGACAGCCTTGTCACTATACACTGTCTCTGTGGAATACTCATTATATTGATTTCATTAGCAGATAAAGAGAAAGAATCAGCACTGGACTGGTACTTATTTTTTTATCAACCTTGAAATTATTAAAGGCAAAGTTGACCATTGCAGGATTTGAATTCAAAGCACAAAAATCATATAGTCACAACAAAAATCCTAGTCTTCTACCCAACATTTTAATAGCTGTGTCAGTTTACCACTTGTTTTTAACTTCAATGCTTGAACCAATGAAAGAGCCACTAAGCTGTTGCTCAACTTACTACAAATAGCAGCCAAATTTATTTCATAAACTCTACCATCCCCAAAAAGGAAAGACACATTGGATAATTTACTCCTTGGTATATATGTAATGGGTTGGTCATGAGTGGAATGATTTTGGTAATAGTTCTGTTCAATTAAGGTTAACCAGGGGGCTAAATAGTAACTACATTAGATTAACACAAAATCTATGATGACAATTCTCTATTTTATCTTCTGATCTTATTTATTTTAGTCTTGACAAGTAAATAGAACAGATCCAATGTCCAATAAAAATATCTAAAAATGCGGTCTCTTAATTCAAATGTTTATAGTTTCTCTATTTCTGCACAGATCATTGTATTAGAATAAAGACCTTAATGTATAACCCTTTAGCATTTAAACCTGCCATATCCGGCTAGAATTCTCTCACTTTTTTCTGTTCAAACTGACTGTTACCAGCCACTCATACTGATATTAAGGTATTGTTCTCAAAATAAATAATATCAAAATCTCAAAGATTCGATATTATCTGAGGTAAAACCTTTACCATGAAAATATAATAGTAAATATAGAGTAATGTAAATGCTAAAGGGTTAATGTAATGTAATAGCGTTTTTTTGTTGTTTTTTTTTTTACTTTTCAAGAAAGTTTTGCTAATATGGTTTCATGTGGTTTGTTAATTCAAATGTTTAGAGTATCTTTAGTAGTGAACTGATCATTGTGAAGATGTGCTATATTAAAGACTTTAATTTTTAATGTAATGTAGTTGTTGTGTTGTTTTTGAATTTTTCAAGAATATCTTGCTAATATGGTTTCAGACTGTACAGGACATAAAATATTAACTGCTTTTCATCATCATTTTTATGTTCGTTTTTCCAAGCTCGCATGGGTTGGACGGGTCCTTTTCAGCACAGTATCTCTCCACTCACTGTGTTCCTTCATCTCCTCTGAGTCTCAGCGATTTGAGGTCAGATCTCACCACCTCTGCCCAGGTCTTTCTGGGTCTACCTCTACTGTGGCTTCCTTCCACTGGCGTTTCTTCACCCTTTTAGTAATTCTGTTCTCAGGTACCTGAAATAGAAAGAACTTCAATATATTGTCAAAGGTTTGACTAAACACCTCTTCTCTCATCTTACTGTGATGTCTAATAATTCAGTCATTGCTTGTTGAAGCCATTAACCAAGGACTCGTTAAATTTTTATATTCTTTTATTGGTTTCAGTCATTGGAGTAATCATATTGAAATACTTGCTTTAGGACGGGTTTCTTTTCTGATGACCTTCTGCTGTCCAGCTCTCCTGAGAGATTCTTACCACTTATTGGTTTCAGTCATTGGAGTAATCATATTGGCTTATCACTACCTAGGTTTGGTTGATTACAATGACTACAGTACTTAATGTCCTCTACCACATCAAACCTCATTAACAAGACATTCTCGAAATGTACAAAACAACACTATGACTGCAACACGTGAAAAATTAAAATTTTTACTCTATAGCACTGTAATTTTCATAATGATCTGACCAATAGAGGCTATAAACATTTGAATTAACAAATTGATTTCAAAATATTTTTTACTAAATCAATTTAAGGTTAAGCTTTGAACTTAGAACATAAGAGTCGTAACTAAATAGCCACGAAGTAGGTTTTCTGTGTATAGCTTTGTACAATATATCATTAAATAGTTTGATATATATGACGAAAAGAATTCATGGTTTACAATAATATTACATACACACGCACACACACGTAAATCGTGACAGAGACTTATAAATGTTGGTAATCATATCTGGGATATCAATGACATAACTGAGACAATGGAGGATGACACACTACACCTAAGTAAGAGTGGTGTTTCAGCTGCACCCCATGGACAAAATAGAAAAGGCATTGCTGCAGACAATGACCAGTGACACACACTCTCTACAACAACCACCACATTTCATGGGGCTCTTTCTCAGATGGGCTACTGTAATTCCGATTTTATGGAGGAGCTCAGCTGTCTGGGGTCGACGATGCCCGAGATATCAATGGTGATCAGTGCAAAGAGAAAGCGGCCAGACAAACAGCAGTACTTGCTTATCTTCCTGTCATTTGCATTGCAGGCCATGGTACCAGGGTTTGTAGCTAAAGTGACTATGGTGGAAGCGGAGAACCTGATGCAGTATGTTGTGTCCCTGATGAGAGATTTACCTCTCCTGAATGGGAAGAGGGTAATTCTGTTGTGGTGCTTGCTGTCTCCATGGTCGGAGCTTACTGGCTCAAGTTGTGATGGGAAGCCAGCTGTTTCTAGGATTTTTCTCATTGTCTCTCTGACAGCATGATAGTGGATGCAGGCCTAACTCGTCAACTACATCACAACAGTGTTGAATCACTCCAATGTGAGTACACTTGTCATCAAGAAGTGTACCGGTTGTTGAGGAGGGCACAGAATTGAGCCACATGCCACTGTTTGGCTGCAAAGCAGAATAGAGGCAGGCGACGTGGGATTGGTCTGAGCAGGACTCGATCCGCCTGAAGGAAGACCTGCAATTGATGTCGTCCCCATTACGTTCGACAATTGATATTCTTTCTTCAATAAAAGCTGGAAATATTTCCATTAAATAACTTTCCAAGAAAACTATTGAACCGCTACTAGAAATCTCTCAAGCCACAATCTACTGATCTGTGTTTAAATAATAATAAACACATCCATATTGTTCATGAGGGTTTTTTTTTCTTTCTCATGTCTGATAAATATAGCATTTGCCTTGACCTGTTTTTTATTCTCTATTTTTTCACTCTTCAAACAAATCTTTTCTTGTCCTTCACTGCATATCAGTTTTTCTCTCAGTCCAGATAAACATTGTGGGAACTATTTGCTTTTATATACTCACACACACACACATATAGCTTCTTACAAAACTTACTATGGCTATACTGCTACTTAAGTCAGTGTTATTGTTAAATATTCTTTTATTCGGTTCCTTCTGTTTGTTTTTTTTATATATATTTATTTGTGTTCAGCAAGACATGTCACTCTTGAGTATTATAGAGAAAGAGAGAGCGAGCATGAAACCTAAAGTTGCGCATTAACCTTTCATGTGTATGAATCATAATTTTCTTGACTATTATTTATAGTGATTGATTGTTAGTACTTTTATTTTTTGTGTTGGGACTCTCACACTTCCAAATTTCAAACCATCCCAGTGCTTCAATAATTTGTAAGATTTATTTCATTAGAAATATGGTTGAATCTTCTTACTTATGGCAGGCAGGAAGTTAGTGGGTGGCAGAATTGATTGCTTCAGAAGATAACATGTCTTCTTTTCTTTTTTTTACTTTCCTTTACATTTTGAATTCAAATTTAACTTTTATTTAACTTTACTTTTTATCCTTCTGGTCAAGAGGAAACATCAAATTCATATTGAAGGCAATTAAATGAATTGTATTCTGGTGTTAAGTGGTGGATTGGTAGAGTTGTTGGAATATCACATTGAATGCTTTGTGGTTTTCACTTTAGCTCTCTATATTCAAATCTCACTGAAATCAACATTGTCTTTTGAAATAAAAAAAATACCAATCCAGTGTTGGGATTGATTTTAATATCTCCTAAAGTGGTAATAAGTAATTTAATAGCTTCTGAAACGGTCACTAATTTGCTGCTTCATGACAATGAATCACAGTCTATAATTTTTTTCTTGAAATAGTGTCCCAGATTTGTTTGTTCTATTAATACAATGAGCCTTTATATCAACTTCTAACTTAGGCACAAGGTCAGAAAATTTGAAGGAAGTGTAAATGTCTCAACAGCACCTCTAAATATGTACTTTAGTGCTGGTGATTTAGCCAATAAACACTTCCAGTACACACTGTAAAGTGGTTGATGATAGGAAGGGCATCCAGCCATTGAAAACCTGCCAAACAAAGGGTCAGAAGGACTCTTTAGCAGTGTCAAACATAACAATCTCCCAAGTTCTGATGCTATGCTAAAATGCACCCAGTACATTCTGTAAATTGGTTGTTGACAAGAAAGGCATTCAGTCATAGCAATGTTTTCAAACAAAGGGTCAAGAGTACTCTTCAGTTGTGTCAAAGACATGACAACCTACCTAATACCAGTGCCATGATAAAATGCACTTCGTAAACTCTGTAGAGTGCAGGACGTTCTAGTCTGTGACAACCCGTTCAACCCTTGCTAGCAAGGAAAATGGCCATTAAAGAATGATGAGGATTCTCTTTCTCAAAAAAATATGTGGCTTTGTGTCTGTTAGAGATCAGGGTCGGACGCCATGCTTTGACGCATAGTTACGGCCCTTACCATTCTGAGTTCAAATCCCGCCGGGGTTAACTTTACCTTTCATCCTTACGGGGTTGATAAAATAAAGTACCAGTTATGCACTGGTAAATTGCTGGCCTTGTGCCAATAGTAGAAACAATTATTTATGGTAGCTTGCCAGAGCAGATTGTAGAACACATACTGAATAAATGCCCAGATCTCTGTCCACCTGAGAATATGGACTTCACACGCCCTAATCCCACTACTTTGAGCTGGTTGCAGTACCTGAAGGATGTCACATGATCATTGTCTCATACAAAAGAAGATGGTAGAAAGTTCTGGCTATTTACTTTCTGAGTTCAAATCCTGCCAAAGTCAATTTTTCTTTTCATCCTTCTGAGGTTTATAAAATTAAAATAAAGTACCAGTCAAGTACTGTGGTGAATGTAATTGAATTTCTCCTCCCCATAACATGTGTTTTTGTGTCTAAATCAGAAACCATTATTTATGGCAGGAAGTAATCTAATACATAACCCACAGGTCAATAGTCCATCACCCTAAACATAATGAATGTGTATGGTTAACAAACATGTGTTCCTATTGTGGAGTGATTTGGGGGTAATTTAATATCTCCTAAACTGGTAATAAGTAATTTAATAGCTTCTGAAACAGTCACTAATTTGCTGCTTCATGACAATGAATCACAGTCTATAATTTTTTTCTTGAAATAGTGTCCCAGATTTGTTTGTTCTATTAATACAATGAGCCTTTATATCAACTTCTAACTTAGGCAGAAGGTCAGAAAATTTGAAGGAAGTGTAAATTTGATGAAATCAACTGCAGTATTTAACTGGTACTTTATTTAATCAACTTTGGAATGATGAATGGCAAAGTTGATCTCAACAGGATTTGAACTCAGAATGTTAAGAGCTAGAACAAATACCACAAAGACATTTTATCCAACACGTTACCAATTCTACCAGTCCACCAGCCTCATTGAACCTATATCTTACACAGTCAATTGGTTGCCCCCCCCCCCCCCCCCCCCATCATTAAAAAAAACATATGCTAAAAATCTTCATAAAGTGTCTGTTATGGGGGAGGTATAATATCAGACTCTGGGCATTAAGAAAACATAGGAAAAGAATGACAGTGGTATTGGCTAGAGCTTTCTCCCTTATGTTAGGTGATGCAGTTTCATGTGGTATAAGATGTTGAGAGTTTTACAGCTATTATTCAAATTTTTAAAAAAGATTTCTTGACCATGAATGTTGAAAACCACATTGTTTGAAACCATGCAAGACATGGACCCACTGTATATTGGTAGAGGTAAAATGGCCAAAGGAATAAAATATCAAGATCATGTGTTATTATTGTTTATCTAAATGTCAGTCAGTCAGCATCATCACCATCATCGCTATCATCATCCATCATCACCGTTATCATTGCCACTATCACCACCACTACCACCACCGCTACCAACATCATCATCACCACCACCAACACCACCACCACCAACATCATCACCACCACCAACACCACCACCACCATCATCATCACCACCACCAACACCACCACCATCATCATTACCACCATCATCACCACCATCATCACCACCACCATCATCACCACCACCATCATCACCACCACCATCATCACCACCACCACTATCATCACCACCACCATCATCACCACCACCACTATCATTACCACTATCATCATCAATACCATCACTATCATTACCACCACCATCATTACCATCACCATTACTGCACTATGTTGAAGCACTCTTCCAGGTGCTCGGGTGCACTGGTGGCCTGCTTCTTGCTTATAAACATTTTCACACTCTACTGAGTGCATTTTATCATGGCACCTGCACTTGGAAGGTTGTCATGACTTTGATACAACTGATGAGTCCTCTCAACCCCTTTGTTTGGTAGGTTTTCGACTGCTGGATGCCTTTCTTATAACAACCATTTTACAGTGTGTTCAAAGGAATTCCATTTATGGCCATTTGGCCTTTTTTTCCCCAGCATAATATATCTAGGTTTGCAGTTTTCAATACATTATTCCTTTTTTAATTCAGCAGTGTGATTTGAGGGAGATTTGGCTCCTATTTCTTGCAGGTCAAGTGACCACATTGAGTCCTTTAAAATCAATTGTAAATAATCCTTCATTGACTCACTGTAGATAATTGAAATTCATGGTAGATAACACCGTGTAACAACAAATTTTTTTTTCTCTGTTCCTGGCTTGTAATCACTTTTTTTGTGTTGCTTAGGTCCCAAATAAATAAAAAAAAGTGCTATTAAACAGTTAAAAGTTTGGGTTTGTAAAAATTCTAAGCTATTCACTAGAATTATTTGTATGCTGGATTTTACGTTATATGTAAGTTTAATTTGCTTAAGTTAAATGATTTTTTATATATGTTTCAGGGTAAATTAAAATTATGAAATAAAGAGTAATACCTAAAGAAAATTATAAAAGTGCAATAAAGTATAAAATTGTTAAAAAGTGGATTAAAGAGATTTATTGATACTGGGGTACCAGAAAAAGTTCCTCGCTTCCCAAACCAAAAAGAAGTCAATGACTTGGTCAGGGATATGGGTCTGACCAAGTCCAATGCAGAGCTATTCGTCTCCAGGATGAAGCAGTGAAACTTGGTCAAGGAGGAAGTGCAGGTGACAAGTCAGAGAAATCGACACAAACCTTTCTCAGGCTTTTACACTCTTAGGGATGGCTTCTGCCATGACGTGCCTGGACTGTTTGACGTTATTGGGGTGCCCAAGGAGTAGCGGCTATTTATAGACAGCTCCACCACAAGTTTGAAGGCTGTCCTCCTCCACAATGGAAACAAGTTCCTGACACTGCCCCTAGCTCATTCAGTCTGCCTGAAGGAAGATTACTACAGTGTGGAAGTCCTCTTGGAAGCTCTGCAATACAACCAGTACAATTGGGAAATCATTGGAGACTACAAGATGGTGGCTTTCCTGCTTGGACTCCAAGGATGCTTTATCAAATTCCAATGCTTCCTCTGCCTTTGGGACAGCAGAGCCACCTCTGACCACTACAAAAGAAAGAACTGGGAGCAGCGAACAGAATTTGTAGTTGGGACCCGGAACATCATGTGGGAGCCACTGGTTGATCCCAGGATTGTGCTCATGCCGCCACTGCACATTAAGTTGGGGTTGATGAAGCAGTTTGTGAAGGCTCTCAACCAAGAATCAGCCGCTTTTAAGTACCTTCATGATTTCTTCCCCAAGTTATCTGAGGCCAAAATCAAAGGTGGAATTTTTGTTGGACCTCAGATAAAGGTGTTTGAGTCTACCGAATTCTCCAATAAGCTCAATAGGATTAAGAGAACAGCATGGAACTGTTTTAAGGCAGTTGTTAAGGGCTTCCTGGGCAACTACAGAGCTGAAAACTACCAGCAACTGGTGCAGGATCTGATAAAGGCTTTTGGCGCCATGGGATGCAGGATGTCGCTTAAACTCCATATCCTGGACGCTCACCTGGAAAAATTCAAGGACAATATGGGCACCTACTCAGAAGAACAAGGCGAACGATTCCACCAAGATGTGAAAGAGATAGCGCGGAGGTACCAGGGCCACTACAATGAAAAAATGATGCGGGACTATATCTGGGGGTAGTGCGGGAATGCGACCTGGACTACAACCGCAAATCCAGGAAATCCAGTCATTTCTGACTTGTATAAGTTGCTTTATAAGTGTTATTTGTTTTTACTTGTTTGCTTTTGATAAGCTTGTGTAATAAAATAAATATATACTCTGTTGATTTAATTATATGAACTGATAAATTTTAAAAAAATGTTTTTTCTTGAAAAATATGAAAATTTCGAAATATCAAACTCCTGACCACAAACCCAAACTTCTGATTAAATAAAAGTGTTTTTTTTATAATAATGGGATATAACAAACCAGTAAATGACACTTAGAACCGGGGAACAAAAATATGTTACACGATGTAATTTGTTTCTCTAGCCAGGACATTTTATTGTACCTTCCCTAGCTGTGATAATATTTTGAGGAAAAGTTGCCTACACTGTATTAGCATCTTAACTAGAGAAAGAAATTTCTCTCTCTTTCTCTCTTTCATTTTTTTCTTTCTCTCTTCTCTCTCTCACTTGCTCTTTCTCTTTCTTTTTCTCACACTTACTCTCTTTCTTTCTTTCTTCCTCTCCCTTTCTCCACCCCTTTCTCTATCCCCCTCTTCATTCCTCTCCTACTTAATGTTATAAACACCAGATCTAATGGAATGGACCTTCATCAGTTTCCACGATCAGTATTCTAGATGTTTAACCAATGGAACATCCTACCCATGGAATGGGCAGGATGTTCCATTGTCACTGGTTGAGTATTCCACAGACACATGTTGCCGTTATCGTAATTCTTAGGGAAATTCGGCATGACACAATGTCACAAGGCTGACCCTTTTGAATTACAGGTACAGTCCATCCAACAGGCATCCAAACATTTTCTGTCTACCCAATTTCACTCACAAGGCATGGGTTGACTCGAGGATCTAATGTTTGCGAAGTGAACTTAACCATTCAGCCATTGCTGTGTTCACATAGAATGGATGTTTTATTTCCCCGGTTTATGAGTTTGTATCTTTTTTTTTTTTTTTTTTAATAATTAGAATTTTTCATATGAAATATTATTTTCAAAAGTATTATCAATCATCGCAATTAAATAGTAACAGTTACAAAGTAAGGAGTTAGTACTATAAGGTGCAGAAAAGGTTAAGTAATCATATTGATGTCCTCCCCACAGCCCCGGCGGACAGAATGGAGAAGGTGTTTCCTCGGAGGATGGTAAGGGAGACATACTGGAAGAGCCATTCCAACTCGCAAGGCTCACACCTGCGGATGGCCAGCTCAGCAGCTATGGTGGCAGGGAGGTAACCCTAGGGCCAAGGACACCAGAAGTCTCCACTGCCAAGGGTACGACCGCAGACCTGTCTGAGAGCGACTGGTATTGTATCTTGTTTTCTCAATTACAATGTTCTTTGAACAAGAAGCTTATTCCAGCTTCTGTAAAAGTTCCTGCTTCCTGCTTAAACAAAAAAAAAAAAACACTGTCACTACCAGCATCACCTCCTTTTCTTCATACATCCACCTCCCAATTAATATATCTTTGTAACTTGTGTGTGTTAGTTTAGAAATCAAGTTAATCAGAATAGAATCCATATTCTACAAGTGAAACACAAATCTATCAGTTGATAAAAAAAAATATAAAACTGAAAATCTCCTGGAGAATAATAAACAGGAGGAAGAGGAGGAGGAGGAGGAGAGTTCAGTTTTGAATATATATATTTCTTTTTGTTTTGTTCAACAAGAAATACCTTTTTTTTTTCATCTCATGTTTGGTTATAATTTTGGTTATTTCTTTGTCCCTGTATTTACTATTGATTCTCCTCACCTATTTCGTTTTTCTCACTTTTTTCCTCCTCTCATTTCCTTTTCTTTGTATTAAACCTCTACACCTCAAAACTACAAATCAAATAGGACATTTTTATACAAGTAAAATGGGATGAAACTTTTATAGAAGTCAAATAGAGCTAGACTTTTATAGCAGTCAAGTAGAGCTAGACTTTTATAGAAGTCAAATAGAGCTAGACTTTTATAGAAGTCAAATAGAGCTAGACTTTTATAGAAGTCAAATAGAGCTAGACTTTTATAGAAGTCAAATAGAGCTAGACTTTTATAGAAGTCAAATAGAGCTAGACTTTTATAGAAGTCAAATAGAGCTAGACTTTTATAGAAGTCAAATAGAGCTAGACTTTTATAGAAGTCAAATAGAGCTAGACTTTTATAGAAGTCAAATAGAGCTAGACTTTTATAGAAGTCAAATAGAGCTAGACTTTTATAGAAGTCAAATAGAGCTAGACTTTTATAGAAGTCAAATAGAGCTAGACTTTTATAGAAGTCAAATAGAGCTAGACTTTTATAGAAGTCAAATAGAGCTAGACTTTTATAGAAGTCAAATAGAGCTAGACTTTTATAGAAGTCAAATAGAGCTAGACTTTTATAGAAGTCAAATAGAGCTAGACTTTTATAGAAGTCAAATAGAGCTAGACTTTTATAGAAGTCAAATAGAGCTAGACTTTTAGTTTGCATATGAGAACATGTTGGATCAGTACTAGAAAACGATCAACCATTGACTGCAAAGAGCTGAAAGATAGAAGATAAAATCTTTGAAATTATTTAAATATTCAAAATCGATTAGTAATTAGCTATTAATATATTAATTAAATTATCATAAGAAATTTCTAATGTTTTTACAATTGTTTATCTACATGTCAACCTTGATCCAACAAGTTTATAATTACAGGTCCACTGAATATAAACAAAATCTTTGAGTACATGGAAGCTAGGAAAATATTCAACAAAAGAAACTTCCCTTCTTACCTATTTTCTTTTTCGTCTAACATAATCTGCCTCCCATTTCAATTTTTTTTTTTTCCTTTTTTCCCCTTAAAAAATTATTTTTTCTTATTACTTGTCAAAAGCTCATTTTCATTATCCATTGTAACGAGTACTCAATACTTTCCATAGTCTGTCATGGCTTACAACTCTATATGGATGTTTAAATTGATTAAATAATTAAATATAGTTTGGCCTTGATCATCTCAACTTTTATCAGCTATTCTGTAGGTGTGACTATATGTTATGTCCTTCCTATTGTTAGACTGTGTTTGGAATAAACTTTTACTGCTATTTCTTATGAGTCAAATGATCAAATTTACTTCTCAAAGTGGGTAGACCAAGAAAAACCTGGGACGAGATGATAAAAACTGACCTTGCCCACCTACACCTCTCTAAGACAATGACACTGGATCGAGACCTTTGGCGCCATGCAGTTGTACAGAAGACCCGACTACTATTGCATACAAAACTACAGTCAGTAGGCACCTCTTAACTCAATGTACACCCCACTTCCACAACCTACCACACCCTCCCTCTCCCGTTCCGTCCACTATGTCGATGACACAACAGTCCACACCGTAAGGTGGCCGTGTAGGAGACACAGTGAAAAGGCTCCCAGTCCACACTGTAAATGTGGTTGGTGTTAGGAAGGGCATCCAGCTGTAAAAAACCTGCCAGAGACGCTTCCGTGCGAGCGAGACACGGTCTCCTGACCATTCCTGCATCAAATGGAACAAAACCGTCTAACCCATGCTAGCGTGGAAGATGGACGTTAAACGATGATGATGATGATGTTCAATAAGTATTGATACATATGGGAGCAATTAATATTCTAAAAAAAAACTCTATTCAATAGACCAGGAAATGTATTTTAGTTTAAAGATATTGTTCCTCCTGATTAAACCATTAAAATAATATTTAGGTCTTGTAAATAGCCCTTTCCTTTTGACTAAACCATTAAAATAATGTTAAGGTCTTGTAAATAGCCTTTTCTTCCTAATTAAACCATTAAAATATCTTTAAATGTCTATAAAGGAGGCATCTAATAAAATAATGGACAAGAACATGTTTTAACCCTTTTGTTAACATACCCATCTAACCCATGCTAGCGTGGAAGATGGATGTTAAACGATGATGATGATGATGATCCCTAATGAAATACATTGTCTAAAGTTTTCAGTTAATTTTGAAAATAATCAAGAATTTGGAAGGATTTAATTATATAACTAACTTTCTCTTTATTTAGCTGGTGTTTGGAACATAACCTAACAACAAATTATGGTGGAAGGTTTTTAGATAAATATAAAAATGATATCATTATTGAAAATAATGAAACAGGATCAAAAGTGTTAGAGAAGAAAGGATAGAGTGATGGAAAGGAAATGAGAGAAAGGAGAGTGTTAGAGAAGGAGGGAGAAAATGATAGAGAGGAAGTGAGAGAAAGAAAGTGTAAGAGAAGGAGCGAGAGGATGATAGAGAGGAAATGAGAATGAGACATAGAGAAAGAATCAAACCCAGTACAGATCTGGTACTTTAGTTATCACCCTCAAAAGAATGAAAGGCAAATTTGAATCGGTTGGATTTGAACTCTGAGAGCTGAAGTGAGTACTGCAAAGCATTCTATCTCATATTCTAATGACTGACAATTTGCCATCTCTTTTAATGTGTTTATAAAAATCTAAAACCCTTCCATCATAATATTATGTAAGAACTTTTGTTAGCCTACACTACAAAGACCAGCTTAATAACAAGAAAGTTAGTTTTGTCAATAAATCCCTGGAAATTATTATCAAAATTAAAGCAGTATCTCTGAGCTGTGTCCTTCTCAGCTGCATCCTGCGGGACAAAATGGTCCCAAATATGAGACTTTAACTGTATTATTTTGATATATTTTATTTTATTTTGCTTATATAGCTGACAAGCTTATACAGTCCCAGACCAAACATCTAGAGCAGTAAACTTCAATGATAAAAAATCTCAGCCTTGAATTGTGGGAGGTTGTTATTTGTTAGATCTGTGCAACTTCTGCTTTACTAAAGGGAAACCTGTCTCTTTTAATGGGAAACTGCAATCTGCAGGAGGAGTATGCAACCTTATCAGTGTTAGCTATTGAAAGGCCAAAATGACAGAGTTATTAAACTGTACTAGGGTTAAAACCCCTAATTTACAACAATAGCCAACAATAGTTTAATGCTGTGACTGTAGGATCTTTTTCTCATTTCAAGCTGGTTTTTACCAGTTTATATAAAGTTTTTTTACAGCATTCTCTTGTATTCTGTCTTTTAAGAAACCTGATAGGAACTAGATTTATTTTCTATTTAATCATCTCTGTTTGTTATTGTGTAGTATTTCTGTTTTCTTTCCTTCAGTGTTTGACCTTGTTTTATTTATGTTTCTGTTTTTGAACATTGTCTCTCACAGTTCTATTTTCTTTGTCTTTCCTATCAACACAGTTTGACCCTTCTATCATATACAAATTGTTATCTCTAGGCAAAATAAATTGTCCATATTACATTTACAATGTAATATGGACACACATTCTTTAATTCTTTTAGTGGTTTTAGTCATTATTAGATTGTGGCCATGCTGGGGCACTGCCACCATGATTAGATGATCGTATTGACCCCAGTACTTATATTTTTTCAAATCTGGTATTTATTTTATCAATCTCTGTTTGTTGAACCTCTAGGTTACAGGACATGAACACAGACATGGATATGCACACACACACACATACACACATACATGTGTATGTATATCCATATATAAACCAACTTCTACAGTTTTCCTGTACCAAATGCAAGACTATAGTAGAAGACACTTGCCCAAGGTGCCATGTATGGAACTGAATCTAAAAGTTTATTTTTTTCCAAAATATTTGTTCTAAATATTTTCTTTGCTCTTCAACATTGAGTAAAGAATATGTAAGCATGGTCCCATAACTCCTGAGGGAGTCATAAGGGTGATGTATTGACGTACAGCGTTTCTAGGGTGATTTTTAAAATCTGGCGGAAACCTTCTCCTTTCCAGGTCTGAATGTAGCATATTTCTTACAGAAAAGTATAAAGAATAAGAGAGAGGAAGTAAGAAAGAGATATGGAGGAAGAATTGACCCCAGCACAATGTCTTCTTTTACTATTGTGATCTTTCCTTAGTCCTTAATTAGGAACTAACTTCCTTCTATTTTTTGTGGGGGAAGGGAGTGAACAGCAGTAAAACAGGCAACATTCAACTTTATCAGTTTTAACCTTTTCATTGCCATACGTTTAAGAAAATACTTTTTATTTTGATTAATTAATGAAAAATTTGGGAAATATTTAATAAAATTATAATTTTATTAAGACAATATTTGTAACATAATATGTTCTAATATAGAATTATGTTGGAAAGTTTTAATTTAAGTAGGGACCCTTTAAAATGGGTTGTATTGTTTCATAACACAGAGTTGGTTTTGGATGGTTTAGTATCAAAAGAACTAATCTTTGTATAATAGAATTGTTAACTTTAAAAAATAGCATTTAGCTGTAAAATTTGATGCTTTGAAATTCCTGCAGTTTATAGACAAATCAAACTGATATTTATGAATATTTCCACCATTTATTTTTGAAGGGAAACATATTTCAACACTATTTGAATTATAAATACTCCAGTTTGGTCAGTAGTTTGATGTTTTTAAATCTTTTGATACCAAACTGACTGAAATCAGCACTGGATCTCTGATATGAAGCTGTATATTTTAAGATGTTTATATTTGTCTGAAAATATTCCATCTTAATTTTATGCAAGAATCTCCGTTATGTTCCAAACACTAGTGTAATCATGAGACAGTTAGTTACATTATTAAATCTATCTAAATTCTTGGATCATTAAAAAGAAATATGTGAAAAATACATGAGCAGTGTCTTTCACCAGAAATATGGTAACAAAAGGGTTAACAAATCCAAAATAGTAGCACGGGATCCATGTTTTTAGGTATCATCTGTTCAATTACACAGAGTACAATAACTGAGAGTTCTTTACTTGGTTGTGGAAAATGTTTTATTTCCCCATGTAAAAAGTATATGATAAATGCACCCAGTGCACTTTGTTAAGTGATTGGTGACAGGAAGGGCATCCAACTGTAGATATCTTTCCAAACAAAGGCTCATGAGGATTCTTCAATTGTGTCATGGACATGACAACTTCCCTAGTGTTGATGCCACAATAAAATGCACTTACTAGAGTGCGGGATGGTTTGATGGACACCCCCTATCCCCAACCCACCTGGATATTAGTGGCTATGCTTGAATATTAACTGGTCTGTGAGGAAATGTCCAACCTTTACTAGCAAGGAAAACAGATGATGACAAGGATGTCAATTGAAATCTCAGTTTCCTGTTCCTTGTTAATTCAGGAGTTATTTGTTGTATTGGTAACAGTTGTATAATGCATGTATGTCACCATCATCATTTAACGTCTATTTTTCCATGCTTGCATGGATTAGATGAAACAAATACTGCAAAGCATTTTATCTAATGTTCTAACGACTCTGCCAGTTTGCTGCCTACACCCACCTTGTATATGCACATATAAATTTCATATATTTCTATTTTGTTTTTCTCCATGGGTTGGCTGATTATGCAAATTCTGAATATTTTATTATAAATTTGTAAATTGTATCTGTATTGGTTGGGTTGTTCTTTAGGAGGAAGAGAGCTGCATATCTCTCTGAATAATTTGTCTTTTAGTCTCTTTTATTTAGCAACTAAAACCTGCTGGAGTAGAGTAGAAATATCAATAAATCTTAGTAACTGAAGAAATAGTGGCAAGGAAATATAATACTTACATTACTACTACTACTACTACTACCACCACCACCACCACCACCACCACTACTACTACTACTGCCACTACCACCACCACCACTACTACTACTATTATACTACTACCACCACCACTACTATTATACTACTATCACCACCACCACCATCACTACTACTACTATCATACTACTATCACCACCACCACTATTATTATACTACTATCACCACCACTGCTACTATTACTACTACCACCACTACTACTATGTGCAATATTCCAAAAGAAATATTGCACAGCCATTCTTCTGCTAAACAATTCTTATAGTGTTGATTGTTGGCTGAGTCTTACATGAAATATCAGCTCTTTAACAAACTGATTGGATTTCACAATATGGATTCTACTGGCCATTCAATATGTAATTCTACTTGTTGCTTCTATCACTCACTGTTCAGTAGATTTCACCTATCTCAATGTTCTCTTTCCTTCATTGCTTTACTTTGCTTTCTCTAAGCTCCCACCACTCCTCTGTCATTTGCTAGTTCTGTTGTTTCCATTTTCACATTATTTATTCTTGTTGCTGCTGTTGTTAAAGATCTTTTCCTTTGTCACTCCAACTTTACCATACAAGCCATGTATATAAATATATATATAGATATAGGTATATAAATGTCTGTGTGTGTATATATATATATATATATACTGTGTGTGTAAATATAGTTGTGTATGTATATACTGTGTGTGTGCATATATGTATATGTGCTTGTGTGTGTGTATGTATATACTGTGTATATATGTATGTATGTACATACTATGTGTGTGTGTACAAAGAATATCCAAAAGGTTTTGTAAACCCCCCCCCCCCCCATATACACAGAAATAACAGTAGGAAAACAAAGAAAAACATATATTATATGAAGAATTTCCAATTTTTAAAGCCAGTATTTTTCAATATAGTCTCCATTATTGGTTACACATTTCCCCACCTTTTTATGAAATACTGATGTAAAAAACAACAAACAAAGAAAAACAAAGCTATTTTCCTGATGTATTTGACTTCTACTTTAACTTTTGCAATGATTTAATAATATATAAAAAGATGCTGAGTGCTCAAAATTGATGGAAGTTATGGAAGGGGAAGACCTAGGAAGGCTTTGGATGAGGTGATAAAAACTGACCTCATACAATTGCACATCTTGAAGCCGATGACACAGGATCAAGATCTCTGGTGTTATGCAGTAATGCAGAAGACCCGCTTTTCCATGCATCCAATGGTTTCTAGTATGCACCACTTCCATACACCTCCCTCATTCTAACACTCCACCCTTCACCATCTTTGTGCCCAACCCTAGACCTACCTCTCCAATCCCCGCCCTACATACATGCACCGTAGCCAATTAAACTTCTTTTGATCTGAGATAAGAAGTGAAAACTACACAGTACTAAGACACATTTGTATGATGATGAAAATTGAATGATTTTTTTTTTTCTGAATGGATTCATTAGGTATTGTTGTTGTGAAACAAAATTTCACTTGACAAAACCCCTCAACAATTTTGTTGTATACTGTTCTTCAAATTGTGTTAACCAGTCATAATTTTTACATGTGTTGAGAGCTCCAACCTGGTGCGTTCAGCTACCAGCCCAGGCTTTGCTAGCAGAAGAGGCCAAACTGTCAAAGTATCAACTGTTCTCTGATAGATTTGTGGTTGAACCTGTGACAGTAGAGACTTCCAGGATTCTTGACTTCTGGACCACATCCCTACTCACTGCTATCAGGGTAGAGTTGGCTACCTGCAAGTTTGAGCCCCCTTAACCCTTTAGCATTTACATTACTCTATATTTACTATTGTATTTTCACAGTAAACACTTTATCTCACATAATTATCTCATATAATATCGAATCTGAGATTTTGATATTATTTATTTTGAGAACAATACCTTAACTTCAGCATGAGTGGCCAGTTACAGCCTGCTTGATCAAAAAGAAGTGAAAGAATTCTGGCCGGATATGGACGATTTAAATGCTAAAGGTGGAGTGACAGTGGAGACTTTTGGTGTCCTTGGCACCTGGACCACATCCCTATTCACTACTACTGGGGTAAAGTTAGTTACCTGCAAGTTTGAGCCCCATGAGGTGGAGTAACTGTTCCTGTTTGTCTCCCTCGTCATCCTCTGGGGCAATGTCTTCTCTATCCTGTCAGCTGCGACCAAGAGGCGGACAGACCCTTGAACAATGAGTGATATATACATATCATACACACAGAAAACATTATTATCCTGCTATTTTTCATATAAGAGATCAATAAAATAAGTATGGTTAATCTTTTTAGGATTATAAAAGTTAACTAGGTCTTTCACTAAGTTTTGTTGTGGTTGTCAAAGTTGATATATTCATTGGACACTGATTATTGACTGTGCCTAAGGCATTTATTTCACTCCTGAATAATTCATTGAACAATTGTTTCGCCATCATAAATATTTTACTTATCATAAACTTGCACGAGTTCATTTATCTAATGTATTATAAAATTTGACTCTGATTCTTTGTTCTTGCAATTATTTTTCTTGTGAAACTAAATATTGCGACAGGAGTGTAATTGTATGATCTTTATTCATTTATGTGTTATACTCTTCTCAGTTATTTTTACATCTTTTATATGTTGTGCTGTTATTAATGTCTTTTTTTATATTCATGGCACACATTTTTTTAGCACTTCTCATGTGGGTACACGCACGCACGCACGCACACGAAGGTGCATGGGTTAGTAGTTAGAGCTTGCAACTGGGAGGTTGTGAGTTCAATTCTCAGACCGGGCGATGCGTTGTGTCCTTGAGCAAGACACTTTATTTCACGTTGCTCCAGTTTACTCAGCTGTAGAAATGAGTTGCAATGTCACTGGTGCCAAGATGTATCAGCCATTGCTTTTCCGTTGGACAACATAAGTCATGTGGAGAGGGGAGACTGGGTTGCATGGGCAACTTCTGATCTTTAACAAACAACCTTGCCTGGACTTCTGTGTCAGAGAGGAACTTTCTAGGTGCAAATCCCATGGTCTTTACCCTATATATATATATATAAAATAATTGTTTCTACGTTAGGCACAAGGCCAGCAATTACCTGGTGTATTACTGGTACTTTATTTTATCGACCCCGTAAGGATGAAAGGCAAAGTTAACCTCGGCGGGATTTGAACTCAGAATGGCAAGGGCCGTAACTCTATGCGCCAAAGCATGGCATCCGACACTACCAATACTGCCAATCCACCACCATATATATATATAAAATAATAGTAGTTAAGACGGGATTAATTCACCATAATTGTTTATATATATATTTCTGTTACATGGTTATTCATGTGAATTTATGGTTATTTATGTAAGCATTTGGTGAAGTCACATGAATAACCATGTATACATATATATTTATATATCTACACACACAACTGATTAGGGATCAAATTAACCAAGGGGAGGTGCAGTTAAGATTTGTGCTCGGTAAAAGTACCATGGATACCCTCTTCCTTATGAGGCAACTGCAGGAGAAGTACCTAGCTAAAAGCAAACCCTTCTACTTGGCATTTGTTGACTTAGAGAAACCTTTTGACAGGGTTTCCTGTTCTATAATCTGGTGGACACTGGTAAAAGAGTGGCTTGTGAAGGCATTACAAGCCACATACAGAGGTGCAGTCAGCAAGGTTAAAATTAATAATGACTATAGTGTTATAATGAGGAGTTTAGCCTGTAAGTTGGGGTCCACCAGGGCTCTGTCCTTAGCCCCTTCCTGTTTATTATCTTCCTCCAGGCTATAACAGAAGAGTTTAAAACAGGATGCCATTGGGAATTCCTGTATGCTGATGATCTAACTCTCATAGCTGAATCTATGGCAGAAGTAGAGGAAAAATTCCTGACTTGGAAGCATATCTGGAATCAAAAGGTTTTAAAGGCAACTTGGCAAAGACTATAGTCCTAGTAAGTAGAAAGGAAAATAAGGCCCAGATCCCCTCAGGGAAACACTTCACCCTTCACCAGTTAAGTGTCCCAGTCTAGACCTACCTCGTCAATCCCCACCCTATTTACGTACACCTCCCTCAACCTAGCCCCTTGTAAAGTGGTCGTTTTGGTGTCACAACAAAAAGCGCCCGGTCCACACTGTAAATGTGGTTGGCATTAGGAAGGGCATCCAGCCGTAGAAACCAAGCCAGAAACAGCTCTGTATGAGCAAGACATGGTCATCTACATGCTAGTGTGGAGAAATGGACATTAAACTGTGATGATGATGATAACAATGACGATATGTGTGTGTGTACATAATATATGTGTGTGTGTACATAATATATGTGTATATAACATATGATTAAGAATGGTTTTCTAAAGAAGAATGGAAGAGATCCACAGTTAAATAAGCTACTCAATACAATAGTAGAGAAGATACATATTTTAATAGAAATAACTTCCACAGGAACCATTTCAGTTGTTTGAAATCATCAGTACTTCCTGGTAATTTCAAATGAATGAAACAGTTTTAGTTCTGTAAAAGACATTTCTATATGAAATAAATGTATGTATATATATATATGTGTGTGTAAAAGGTAAACAAAAATAACAACACAATCGGTACAGTATATGGAAGGGATATATTAGGTTAACGCTTGATATAGCAGGAAGAGGGTCTTAACGTTTCGGACGCTAGTGCTTCATCAGAAGAAAGAATGAGAACTAAGATAGATTGAGGAGACGGGCTGGTTGGAATTGGAAAAAATGTCTTTAGATAAAAATGACAGGTCCATTCATGTTGACATCTCTTGCAAAACTATTGGTGCTGGCGTTTTGTGTATGCTTTATTTTTTTAGAAATGTGGATGATGGAGCGCGTCTACCTGAAATCGAAAAAAACAGCGTTTTGTAAAAAGAGCTATACTTGTGCACGTGCGTAAGCATGTGTGTGTGTGTGTTATTATACGTCCGTACGAAGTTAAGAAATGTGTGTGTATATGTGAGTAAAAGAGTGTGTGTGCATGTAAGTACGAAGCTATAAGCAAAAGTATGTTAATATAAGGGTGTGTATACAGAGCAGTGAAGGGAAAAGTGGAGTGAGCATATATAGTCAGCCTGTATTAGTTGTAAGAGATGTTAATGATCAAGAGAAAGCGATAGGAGTTTAGGGGTGTGATAATGGACGGAGTATTAGAGAAATTGGAGAGGCGAGTTGAGTCCAAGAGGGGAATAGGATCAAAGGCGGTGAATCAGACTTTGTTCAGTCCTGGTGCGCGTGATCCATGATGTAAAAAGATACCCAGCATCATCATCACCGTTTTACACCCATTCTTCCACGCTAGCATATGTTAGACGGGTTGTCTTGTTGTGGGCAATGCTAGGTCACGTAACCATGTCTTGCTCATACAGGTCTGATTTTGGCTTGATTTCTACAGCTGGATGCCCTTCCTAATGCCAACCTCATTTACAGTGACTGCTGGGTGCTTTTTTACCGTGGTGCCTACCCGACCACTTTACAGTGTGGACTGCATGCTTTTTTGTCGTGACATCTCCATGGCCACTTTGCAGTGGGAGGGGATGAGGGCATATTGTCTATATGCTTCAGCTTCAGCTTGTTCCCATGGGAGGTCGGGTCATGGTCCTGTGTCATTGCCTTTGAGAGGTGCAATTGGGTAAGGTCGACTTTTATCACCTCATCCCAGGTCTTCTTGAGTCTCCCCACTCCGCGGTTTCCATCGAGTTCTAGTGCTCTGCACCTTTTTATGCAGCTGTCATCCTTCATATGCATCACATGTCTATACACTGCATTTGATTCCTCTTATGCTCAGTCTCTCTCTCAATTTGTTTATGCTTTGCCGTTTGCGTATATTACTATTACACATCCATTGGATCATGCAAGCTTCGTTTCTTTTCTAATCTACGCAAGTCTTCTACACACAGCTGCCCAGGTCTCACTACCATGCAACATTGCTGTTTGAAAACCAGAATGTACCATCTCCACCATCTCTAACATCAAATTCCATAAGAACTATGGAATTTACACCTGCAATGTTGCGACATCACCTTAAGAATAAGCGCAACTAAACCTCCCCTGGTCTTGGTGTTACATACCTGCTTCTCAAATGTGGCGGGTACTTACTTTTGCACCAGCTTTCTTTCTTCTTTCAATACTGTCTCAACAATGGTGCTACTCCGGAGCAGTGGAAAACTGCCAGTGTCATTCCCCTCTTCAAAAAGGGTGACCACACGTCACCTGTCAACTATTGTCCAGTCAGTCTTACTAGCTGTATTGCCAAACTGATGGAATCCTGTGTCAGAGAAACACTTTGGAACTTCTAGAGCTCTCACAGCCTCATCCGGCCCTCGCAGTTTGGATTTATCCCTAACTCCAGCTGCTGTGATCAGCTTATCGAGTTCCTTGAAGACATTACCCGGATCACTGACAGCGGCTCATGGGTGGATGTTGTTTACCATGACTTCACTAAGGCTTTTAATTCTGTGCCACACAAAAGACTTATGGCAAAACTCTCTACAATGGGTGTGAGGGATGATCTTTTTAACTGGTTGAAATCCTTCATTCTCAGCCGAAAAGAGGTAGTCACGGTTCTAGGACAGCATTCTTCACCATATGAGATGTCATCTGGTGTACCACAGTGATCTGTTCTTGGTCCCCTTTTGTTTGTGGCATATATTAATGACATAGATGCCAACTTAAAGAATGCCACGGTACTGAAATATGCAGTGACATCAAGCTGTACCTTGAAATCAAAAGGACTGATCCTGAAATCTACAACTCTTTCCTACAATCAGACCTGGACACAATGCAGCAATGGATTACAGACTGGCAACTGAAGCTGGCTGTGGACAAGTGGACCGCCATGCATTTTGGGAGGAAAAATCCAGCGTCCACATACTCCCTCCACAACACTGATATCAAGAAGTCCTCTTGTGAACGTGACCTGGGCATTACTGTCAGCAGCGATTTGCGTTGGACAAAGCATGTCTCTAAGATTGTCAAGAAGGCCGAGGGTGTCTTGGCATCTCTCAGCAAGACCTTTGTTAGCTGCTCTCCAGCCATCTATTTAAACTGTATACGGCTATGGTACGACCACACTTGGAATTCGCATCATCAGTCTGGAACCCCTATCTTGCTCAGAACATTGACCTCCTGGAAACTGTTCAGAGACGTGCAACCAAGCGCATACCCTCCATCAGACACCTACTATACTCTGAACGCCTTGCTTCCCTGGGCATGGATTCATTGAAGCTCCGACATTGGCCTTGGTAAACACCCACAAAGTTATTAACCATCTTGCCAACAACAACCCTGAGCACCTTTTTGATCTCCATGTGTCTAACACACGTGGACATGCCTACAAAATCAGAAAACAGCACAGATCCCATGATTTTGGGAAACATTTTTTCACGCTCAGAGTTGCTGAAGCATGGAACAAACTGCCTGCGTCAGTTGTTAGCTGCCGAGACACTGCATCCTTTAAAACCCTCATGTTTCCCAAAATTCGCTAAAACTACACCTGATGTACCCCTTTCATACACATGCACACATGTGTATATCATGACTCATGCACTGTTCATTTTCCTGACGTTTGTACATTACCCTATGTACTATACATACACTTTTTGATGAGTTGTAGTGCACCTGAGCACTGTACACAATATTTCATTATTATTATTATTATTATTATACATGCATCATACAGTTTGCCTTTCATTTTGGGGGAAAAGCCTTTTGCAGTTAGCAGTGGTAGTAGCTCCCTGAACTTCTTCCATCCCTTTCTTACCCTGTATATATATATATACACATACACATACACACACATTCATATCTATGTGTGTGTGTACCAAACTAGTATTGATAGTAAGTGACTATTTGAAACTGGTAACTTAAAAAGAAAATGATAAATTAATAATAGCAACATCACAAATAGAAAAAGAACACATTGTTTTCACACAGTCATATTGGAATCTAGAATATTAGCTATTCCTTTTGTAAAATTAGATTCTTTTTTTTTTTTTTTTTTTTTTTTTTTTTTTTACTTCTGTCTGGAACATTTTCAAGTTGCTGATGCTATGTTATTTAGTCCACAATGACAAATCCATCAAATTTTTTCAAAACCCCTTTAGAACTAGCTGTATGAAAATAACAAATGGTAAGGTAAAATTGCCAAATTGTTTTCAGTATCGCATTTCAGTGGAACCTCAATTCACAAACTTAATTTATTCCTGAAGGCTCTTTGTAACCCAAAGTGTTCATGAACTGAAATTATTTTTCCCTTACAAAATGTTGAGAGAGTGACTGTGAAATACAGATAGATATTACCATAGTAACTAACTACACAGCAAGTGATGCTTTCCCACCAGTACACCCAGCTTGTCACCAACCATTGTTGCCAGTTTGTGAGTTCATTATTTGAGACACTGTTCATGAACTAATTTGTTCATGCTGAGAGGTTTGTTAACCGAGTATCCACTGTATTTTTTAAAATGGCAATGGAGTGACAAAACTGTAAAGCAGCAGACTTCCAGGCTGTAATTATGAAGTTTTAACTTTCATCCATTCACACTCGATCGATTAAGTACCAGTTATGCTCTGAAATTATTCAATTAACTGTGTCCCACTTCTACAAATCTATAAGCCTTTTTGCCAATGTAAAATTTGAATACGTCATTAGAACACAATAAGGGTGATGGAATGGCAGAATCATTAAATTGTTGGACAAAATACTTTTGCAGTATTTTTTAATTACAGCCTTTTATGTTTTGAGTTCAAATCTTGCCAAAGTTAACTTTCACTTTTTCCTCTCTACAAACTACAATTTGTTGACCATGTGCATAATTTCTAAATCATTGCTAGAACACTGTATATTTACTTTTTTTTTCTCTTTCTTTTTTAGAAACGAAAGCATGTGTGATACTGATGCTGATAATAATAATGTTGTTGAAAATCCAGAGCCAGAAGCTGATGCTGTCAATGTTCTAGAAGATGAACTGACAATTGATGATGTTGAAGCTGATATTAGAGGTGCAGCTGCTCTAAATGCCGATATCTGGCCTCAGGATTTTGAGAATGCTGAGGCCCTCATCTACCAGCAAGTGGAGAATGTTCTGTTTCCAGCATTGAATCAAGAGAATAATGTGCAAGATGTTGGTGGTGTTGAAGTGAATCAAGAACAATCTGATTCATTTGCAGAGGTTAGAAACTCCTATGACAATAACAACATTGACATCCAACCATTCCTTCCTGTTTCTCCTGAGTCTGTAGCTGATATTGCACTTGAAGATGACATATTAGAGAATACAATTAGAGATAGTGAAGAGAGAAGTGACGGTTTCGAACCTGAATGTGATCAGGCTATAGGTATAAATGATGAAGACAACTGTGATATTGACAACTGTGACAATGTTGTACAAGTGTGTGAGCCAATAGAAATTGAAAGCAGTTCTGCAGATAACCCCTTACAGCCAGAATTAATCAGCTCACAGGAAATGGTCACTAAAATAGATGAAGCTTCCTCTGTGCCAAATGAAACAAATAGACAGCTACCAGTCACGGATTTCTGTGTTGGTGATGAGGATGATAAACATGATGTAGCTAGTACAAATGAACACACTTCTAGTTTACAACAGTCAGCTGCCTCTTCTGAAAACAGCAACACTCAGTCAGTTATACAAAATACTACCACCAGTGGTCCTCAGTCAGAGTCATGCTGCCTTTCTCCTGCACTGAATGAATGTGCTAAAAATTCTGATGAAAATGATGACAGTAGTAGCTTTGTTTCAGTAACTGTAACTGATGTAGAGTCTAAATCTGAATCCAGAGAATTGATTCCATCTGAAGAAACCATTGATAGACAACAACATGACACAGAAATAGTTGATAATAGCACAACTGTGGTGGCTTCCAATAATCTTGAAGTTTCTCAGGTGGTTTCATCTGCAATGGAGCAACAAAAATCTGAGTCGATTGCCTTTGCAAACCAAACATTGAATAACATTGACGTTGGTTATGATGCAGTCTCTTTGACTGAGAATAATACCTCAGAAATAATAGACAATGAAGTTGATAGTAATAGTGTAACTTCTGTTCACATATCAGATACCGATACTGCAGATGCATGTGCCGAAAGAACAAATACATTGAGTAATAGTTCCTCAGTTGGAGCTAATCATTTATATGGTTTAGAATCCAATCATCAACCCAAACCACTGAGCTGTCATGTTGATAATGTTAAATCTGAAAAAAAGAAAATTGTGCAAAAAGCTTCTGATTCAGTGACAATATCATCACCAGTCCCAGATGAAACTTACTCAAATGTATCTTCTAAAGATGATAATGGTAAAGAGGACCAGTTACTAAATGAATTAGAAGAGGAACTCCTAACAACAGATCAACCTTTACCTCAAAGTAGGGGCCTGCCATTCAATGGTTTGACGAAGATAGATATAAATAAAATTCCAGAATTCTTGGAGCTCAGACAGAGCTTCCAGTCACTGAAGAAGGAATTAGCAGCAAGTAAACAACAAATTAAAGTGTAAGTATAATTATTTCAACAATCAGAATAAATATAAAAAAAAGCTAGTTGAAGATGCAGTTTGTTCATCTCAGTTCAGCAGTCTCTCTCTCTCTCGCTCTCTCTCTCGCTCTCTCTCTCTCTCTCTCAGAAAATGGGTGTGTTCAGACCAGAAAATGAATGGTATCTACCAGATTTAAAATGTCCTAGATACAATGTATGTCCCTATGGTGCCCCTACAACTCCATCAAGAGTTTATACATACCTCTCATGATTAGAATTATGAATGCTAAATGTTCAGTTGGGTTTGGGTGAGCTGATTCACTTATATCTCTTTCTTCATGGTCTTTAATATCTGTTTCTTATAAGTTATACATCCACTTTACTATGCATTTGGCAGTAAGGATCTTATATCAAAGTCTCAAGTGTTTAAACTTGTCAAATTCATAGGATAGGGTACTGCACCAGCTGAAGACTGCACCATCTGTTCAAACCTAATTGACCTGTTGTATCAGTAGAGAAGGTTCAAATCTAGTTGACTTGTTGAGTCTATAGAGAAGGTTCAAATCTAGTTGACCTGTTGTGTCTATAGAGATGGTTCATATCTAGTTGACCTGTTGAGTCTATAGAGAAGGTTCAAATCTAGTTGAGTTGTTGAGTCTATAGAGAAGGTTCAAATCTAGTTGAGTTGTTGAGTCTATAGCGAGGCACTTAATTCTCAAAAACCCAGTAATCCTAGCATAAGATATATATAATTGTTTCTACTTTTGGCACAAGGCCAGCAATTATCCCAGTGTATTACTGGTACTTTATTTTATCGACCCCGTAAGGATGAAAGGTAAAGTTAACCTCGGCGGAATTTGAACTCAGACCATAAAGGGCCGTAACTCTTCACTGAAAAACATGGCGTCCGACCCTCTACCGATACTGCCAATAATTGTTTCTATTTTTGGCACAAGGCCAACAAATTATCCCTGTGCATTACTGGTACTTTATTTTATCGATCCCGTAAGGATGAAAGACAAAGTTAACCTCGGCGGGATTTGAACTCAGAATGGCAAAGGCCGTAACTCTATGCATCAAAGCATGGCGTCCGACTCTCTACCGATACTGCCAATCCATCGCTCTGTTGGTTTCAATATTGAGTGTTTCAGTTCTTTATTCAATGGAACAGCCTGCTTATTAAATTAACATGTAAGCAGCTGAGAATTACATTAATGCTATATCAATAAAATAAAATCCCAATCAAGTAGTGGGGGTTGATTTAATCAACTCTTCCTTTCCCTAAAATTGCTGGCCTTGTGCCAAAATTAGAAACCATCTGTTTTACTTGGCTCAATCTACTTCAAAATCCAATGCTTGACATAAGAAAGATTTTCTGATGAAAAAAAAGAAACACCACCAAATCTATACAAACATCAGAGAAATACTAAAATGAAACTAACAAACAAGATATTTTACATGTAACAACCACAGGTAACTGTGCTGTCAGTTCATCATGGTCAAGGACAACATTATATAGGTTTCAATTGAATTTATATTTACATTTCATGGGAAAGGTCTTTAATTACATTTATGAAGGTTGAGTCAGCATTCATTGAAAGCCAGTTTATGTATGTTAAAAATGGAATATGTTCGCATGTACTGATTAATACTTCACACAACAGTTCTGACACAACATAAAATAGAACATTAACTCTCTACTGTACAGACAACACAACACTCTACTGTACACATAATAGACAGTACAACACTCTACTGTACACATAACAGACAATACAACATTAACTCTACTGTACAGACAACACAACACTCTACTGTACACATAACAGACATTACAGCATTAACTCTACTGTACAGACAACACAACACTCTCTACTGTACAGACAACACAACACTCTACTGTACACATAACAGACAGTACAACATTAACTCTACTGTACAGACAACACAACACTCTACTGTACACATAACAGACATTACAACATTAACTCTACTGTACAGACAACACAACACTCTCTACTGTACATACAACACAACACTCTACTGTACACATAACAGACAGTACAACATTAACTCTACTGTACAGACAACACAACACTCTACTGTACACATAACAGACAGTGCAACATTAACCCTACTGTACAGACATCACAACACTCTCTACTGTACAGACAACACAACACTCTACTGTACACATAACAGACAGTACAACATTAACTCTACTGTACAGACAACAAAACACTCTACTGTACACATAACAGACAGTACAACATTAACTCTACTGTACAGACAACACAACACTCTACTGTACACATAACAGACAGTACAATATTAACTCTACTGTACATACAACACAACACTCTACTGTACACATAACAGACAGTACAACATTAACTCTACTGTACAGACAACACAACACTCTACTGTACACATAACAGACAATACAACATTAACTCTTCTGTACACATAACAGACAGTACAACATTAACTCTACTGTACACATAACAGACAGTACAACATTAACTCTACTGTACATACAACACTCTACTGTACACATAACAGACAGTACAACATTAACTCTACTGTACATACAACACAACACTCTACTGTACACATAACAGACAGTACAATATTAACTCTACTGTACATACAACACAACACTCTACTGTACACATAACAGACAGTACAACATTAACTCTACTGTACACATAACACAACACTCTACTGTACACATAACAGACAGTACAACATTAACTCTACTGTACAGACAACACAACACTCTACTGTACACATAACAGACAGTACAACATTAACTCTACTGTACAGACAACACAACACTCTACTGTACACATAACAGACAGTACAACATTAACTCTACTGTACAGACAACACAACACTCTACTGTACACATAACAGACAGTACAACATTAACTCTACTGTATATACAACACAACACTCTACTGTACACATAACAGACAGTACAATATTAACTCTACTGTACAGACAACACAACACTCTACTGTACACATAACAGACAGTACAACATTAACTCTACTGTACATACAACACAACACTCTACTGTACACATAACAGACAGTACAATATTAACTCTACTGTACAGACAACACTCTACTGTACACATAACAGACAGTACAACATTAACTCTACTGTACATACAACACAACACTCTACTGTACACATAACAGACAGTACAACATTAACTCTACTGTACATACAACACAACATTCTACTGTACACATAACAGACAGTACAACATTAACTCTACTGTACATACAACACAACACTCTACTGTACACATAACAGACAGTACAATATTAACTCTACTGTACACATAACACAACACTCTACTGTACACATAACAGACAGTACAACATTAACTCTACTGTACAGACAACACAACACTCTACTGTACACATAACAGACAGTACAACATTAACTCTACTGTACAGACAACACAACACTCTACTGTACACATAACAGACAATACAACATTAACTCTTCTGTACACATAACAGACAGTACAACATTAACTCTACTGTACATACAACACTCTACTGTACACATAACAGACAGTACAATATTAACTCTACTGTACATACAACACTCTACTGTACACATAACAGACAGTACAACATTAACTCTACTGTACAGACAACACAACACTCTACTGTACACATAACAGACAATACAACATTAACTCTTCTGTACACATAACAGACAGTACAACATTAACTCTACTGTACATACAACACTCTACTGTACACATAACAGACAGTACAACATTAACTCTACTGTACATACAACACAACACTCTACTGTACACATAACAGACAGTACAATATTAACTCTACTGTACAGACAACACAACACTCTACTGTACACATAACAGACAGTACAACATTAACTCTACTGTACAGACAACACAACACTCTACTGTACACATAACAGACAGTGCAACATTAACTCTACTGTACAGACAACACAACACTCTACTGTACACATAACAGACAGTACAACATTAACTCTACTGTACATACAACACAACACTCTACTGTACACATAACAGACAGTACAACATTAACTCTACTGTACAGACAACACAACACTCTACTGTACACATAACAGACAGTACAACATTAACTCTACTGTACAGACAACACAACACTCTACTGTACACATAACAGACAGTACAACATTAACTCTACTGTACAGACAACACAACACTCTACTGTACACATAACAGACAGTACAACATTAACTCTACTGTACATACAACACAACACTCTACTGTACACATAACAGACAGTACAACATTAACTCTACTGTACAGACAACACAACACTCTACTGTACACATAACAGACAGTACAACATTAACTCTACTGTACATACAACACAACACTCTCTACTGTACAGACAACACAACACTCTACTGTACACATAACAGACAGTACAACATTAACTCTACTGTACATACAACACAACACTCTACTGTACACATAACAGACAGTACAATATTAACTCTACTGTACAGACAACACTCTACTGTACACATAACAGACAGTACAACATTAACTCTACTGTACATACAACACAACACTCTACTGTACACATAACAGACAGTACAACATTAACTCTACTGTACATACAACACAACACTCTACTGTACACATAACAGACAGTACAACATTAACTCTACTGTACATACAACACAACATTCTACTGTACACATAACAGACAGTACAACATTAACTCTACTGTACATACAACACAACACTCTACTGTACACATAACAGACAGTACAATATTAACTCTACTGTACATACAACACAACACTCTACTGTACACATAACACAACACTCTACTGTACACATAACAGACAGTACAACATTAACTCTACTGTACAGACAACACAACACTCTACTGTACACATAACAGACAGTACAACATTAACTCTACTGTACAGACAACACAACACTCTACTGTACACATAACAGACAATACAACATTAACTCTTCTGTACACATAACAGACAGTACAACATTAACTCTACTGTACATACAACACTCTACTGTACACATAACAGACAGTACATTAACTCTACTGTACATACAACACAACACTCTACTGTACACATAACAGACAGTACAATATTAACTCTACTGTACATACAACACTCTACTGTACACATAACAGACAGTACAACATTAACTCTACTGTACAGACAACACAACACTCTACTGTACACATAACAGACAATACAACATTAACTCTTCTGTACACATAACAGACAGTACAACATTAACTCTACTGTACAGACAACACAACACTCTACTGTACACATAACAGACAGTGCAACATTAACTCTACTGTACAGACAACACAACACTCTACTGTACACATAACAGACAGTACAACATTAACTCTACTGTACATACAACACAACACTCTACTGTACACATAACAGACAGTACAACATTAACTCTACTGTACAGACAACACAACACTCTACTGTACACATAACAGACAGTACAACATTAACTCTACTGTACAGACAACACAACACTCTACTGTACACATAACAGACAGTACAACATTAACTCTACTGTACAGACAACACAACACTCTACTGTACACATAACAGACAGTACAACATTAACTCTACTGTACAGACAACACAACACTCTACTGTACACATAACAGACAGTACAACATTAACTCTACTGTACAGACAACACAACACTCTACTGTACACATAACAGACAGTACAACATTAACTCTACTGTACATACAACACAACACTCTCTACTGTACAGACATCACAACACTGCTGTACAGACATCACAACACTGCTGTACAGACAACACAACATCTACTGTACTCAAAAGCGTACATTGGTTGTTGTCCTTGGTCGGCTTCTTTGATAGGTGTCCTCGTGATAAGATGGCTAAAACATTGCTTGGAAACCTGCTGCATCAGCCACTCCAGCTCGTATGTTACATCTGTACATACATACATACATTCTTTCTCGGGTAGAATGAACTCCTTCATATTTTGCAAAGGAATGTAGCAGTCTGGTGACCATGGACAACACAACCCTCTCTGCTGTACACATAACAGACAGCACAACATTAACTCTACTGTACAGACAACAGACAATACACTAACTCTACTGTTCAGTTTTGTGTGATTTTGCAAAGGAAAGTAGCAGTCTGGTGACCAAGGACACTGAAGGTTTCAGTAGCAACTGACATGAAAAGGCAGTAGTTAGTCAAGTTGCAGTATTTGGATAGCTTTCACTTCTCTGTGTTACAGACAGCGTGCCCAGGTTTGTGGTTGAAGAGATAAGGTTGGGCATGGAGAGTGTCACAGTACATGGTGTCCCAGATTAGAGATTTACCTCCCTTGAAATGGAAAAGGGTTATCCCCTCTGGGGAATTACTTGCAGAACTGTCAAGATCAACAAGCTCCAGTTGTGATGGGAAACTGGCTACATCAAGGTTCCTTCTGATGACATCATTCAAAGTGACATGCTAAGTCTACCGACGTGTACAATGAGATATTTTGGCATTGGTGCTTGTTGTACATGTAAATAATCTCTCACGTTTACATTGCACATGTTTTGTTGGTTGAACAATGTAAATGTTAGAGAAGGGCAGAGCTTGGATGAACTGCAGGAGAAATTGGGTTTAAGAGAAATCCAAAGTGGTGTGCAAGAGAGAAGACTACATTGGTAAGGCCACTGATGATGATTACTGGGTGAAGAAGTGTCAGGAAATCCCAGTAAAAGGAAGTCGTAATAGAGGTAGACCAAGGAAAACCTGGACAGAGAGGGTGAGAGATGACCTCAAATCGCTGAGACTCACAGAGGAGATGATGAAAGAACGGGATGAGTGGAAAGATGCTGTTCTGAAAAATACCTGTCTAACCCATGCGAGAGTGGAAAAACAGATATAAAAATGATAACAATAACAACAATGATGTTGGTGATGGTAACAATGTTTTAGTATTTTTTAGCCTTGATTTGCTCTGGTTGAGAAGACCTTTGATCAAAGGCATTCCACCTGTGACCATTTTGTCTTCTTTGTTTAGGCATAATGAGTATAGGACTACATTATCCAATGTATCCTTCCCATTTAAAAAATGTTAGGGTGGTGTGATGTGAAAGGTTTGACTATTATTGCTAGCAGGCTGGACAACCAAATATAGGAACTCTTACTAACTGGCTTGTTATAGTGTTGTTGTTGTTGTTGCTATGGTGGTTGTCCATGTTAGGGTAGATGTTATTTATAAACGTGGTGGTGGAACAGATTAGCTGAGGTGGTTGTGACTGGATGGTCATTAAATGAAAGGTGGTGGTGGTGGTGGTCAGCCTGGTGGGGTAGCATTGATTAGAGGAGGAGATAGAGCTAGATGGTGGCGTGTCTTTTCCTACTTCCCCTCTTTCCCTTTTCCTCCTTTCCCCTCTTTCCTTTTCCCTCCTTCCCTCTCTTTCCTTTTCCCTCCTTCCCTCTCTTTCCTTTTCCCTCCTTCCCTCTCTTTCCTTTTCCCTCCTTCCCTCTCTTTCCCTTTTCCTCCTTCCCTCTTTTTCCCTTTTCCTCCTTCCCTCTCTTTCCCTTTTCCTCCTTCCCTCTCTTTCCCTTTTCCTCCTTCCATCTCCTTCCCTTTCCTTTTTCTCTCTTTTCCTCACCCTCCACCTCTCTCCCCTCCTCTCTCTGTTCTACACAGTGATTGTGGCAGTGGTTGTGATGGTGATGGTGGTGGTGGTCTAGAAGTAGAAACTGGTTTCACATTCCTTCCCTGCATACATAATTAACATTGATTGCATCAACCGGCTGAGTCTTGCAGGTCAACAACTGCACTGTTGCTGCTGCAGCTGTTCCCTTACTGCTGTAGCTTCTGTTGTTGTTGATGGTGGTGATGCAAGTATTGCTGCTGCTGCTGCTGCTGCTGCTGCTGCTGCTGCTGCTGCTACATATAAACTAATGCAGCAATTTGTATGACATACTAGCAGCACCAACATTACACATCCTATTATCACACATACATACATGTATACATGATGATGCATATATATATTTATATATATACACACGCACACACACGCACACACACAGACATATAGATACATATATATACACACGCACATGCATGTACATATACATACATGCATGCATACATACATACTTTCATATATACACATATATGTATGTATATGCACATATATACACATATATGTATGTATATGCATCATCATCATCATCGTTTAACGTCCATATTCCACGCTTGCATGGGTTTGGACGGGAGTTTTCCCACTTGAGGCAAGAGTGGTTGTCTTGCTCACATAGGACTGTCTGGCGAGCCGTAGAAAACCCGCCAGACAGTCCTATGCGAGCAAGACAACCACTCTTGCCTCAAGTGGGAAAACTCCCGTCCAAACCCATGCAAGCGTGGAATATGGACGTTAAACGATGATGATGATGATGCATATACATACATACACACATACATACATATGTATATAAATATATATTGGGCTTGCAATCGAAAGGTTGTGAATTCAATTCTCAGACTGGGTGATGTGTTGTTTCCTTGAGCAAGACACTTTACTAGTTTACTGAGCTGTAGAAATGAGATGATAGGACTGGGTCCCTATCATTCCACTGCAAAGTGGTCGTGGAGGTGCCACGTCAAAAAAGCACCCAACCCACACTGTAAATTGACGTGTAGGTGCCACGGAAAAAAAAGCACCCAGCACTGACTGTAAATGAGGTTGGTGTTAGGAAGGGCATCCAGCTGTAGAAATCAAGCCAGAATCAGTTCCCGTCCCACCCTTGCAAGCAGGGAAAAGCAGACGTAAAATGATGATGATGAGGAGGATACACACACACATAGATACATAGATACACACACACATGCATGTACATATACATACATGCATGCATACATAAATACATACTTTCATATATACACATACATACATACATACACACATACATATGTATATAAATATATATTCACATACTTACATATATATATATATGTATATACTGTAAATGTGGTTGGTGTTTGGAAGGACATCCAGCTGTAAAAACCCTGGCCAAATTTACAGTCCTGTTGCAGCAAGGTACACGCATATATATACACACACATGCATATATATATAAATATATATGTGTGTGTGCATATCATCATCATTGATTACCGTCTATCTTCCATGCTAGCATAGGTTAGACGGGTTTGTCCCATTTAGAGGCAAGTTGGGTCGGGTGACCATGTTTTGCTTAAATGGGTGGGTTTCTGGCTGGTTTTCTATGGCTGGATGCCCTTCTTAACGCTAACCACATTGACAGTGTGTGCTGGGTGCTTTTTGCCGTGTATTTTACACGTCCACTTTACAGTGTGGGCTGGTTTTCTACGGCTGGATGCCCTTCTTAATGCCAACCATATTTACAGTGTGTGCTGGGTGCTTTTTGTCGTGATACCTACATGATCACTTTACAGTGTGGGCTGGATGTTTTGTGGTACCAGTATAATATACATATATATACATACATGCATATATCATGATAATGATATACACATATATATATATATATATATATTTGTGTGCATGTACATATACGATATATGTAATATACATACACATATCATACTATACATACACACTTCATATTTATATACATACATAAATATATCATCAATCTCGTCGATTAGTGTCCATCATTCATGGGTAGGACGGATTGACCCTTGTTTAACTCATCTGAGGCAGATTTTGGCTTGGTTTCTACAGCTGGGTACCTTTCCTCCCACCAACCCCATTTATAGTGTGTTGGGTGCTTTTTGTTGTGACACCTACACGACCGCTTTACAGTGTGGACTCGGCACTTTTGTCTTGGGACTAGGGAGGGGGAGGAAGCTTGGGGGAAAATATGGACAGGGTAATAGGGGAGGTATGGTTACCACTAAGAAAGTGAAGGAGAGGGGATAGAAGATTGAGGAAGGTATTGCCTACTAGGTGTAAGCCTCATCCTGAGAATAATAGAGAGCGGGTCTTCTGTAAAACTGCATAACGTCAGAGGTCGCGGTCCTGTGTCATTGCCTTTGAGAGGTGTATACACATATATTCACATACATACAACTTGCTGACAAAACAGCAAGAACTCAGCTGTTAGGCACTAAAACTTTACTATACAAGCTGAACAATGGTCTCTGAAAACTAAGCTGATAACACCCAATATGCATTCATATATATATATATACACACTTCCTCTTATCCCACATATACATATATATATATATATGTGTGTGTGTGTGTGTGTGTATATATATATATATATGGGGGTGTGTGTGTGTATACATGTTCACACACGCACAATCCAGCATTTCCTTTTCTGTGTTGCTTTTCTTACATATACACAAACATGTACATAAATACACAAAAATTAGCAGCACCAACAAAGCTGTCCATTTCTCTCTCTCTCTCCTTATACATACAGACACACACACACACGCACACACTCTCACTCTCACTCTCTCTCACTCTCTCTCACTCTCTCTCTCACTCTCTCTCTCTCTCTCTCTCTCTCTCTCTCTCTCTCTCTCTCTCTCTCTCTCTCTCTCTCTCTCTCTCTCTCTCTCTCTCTCTCATGCACACACATTCCGTCTCTCATATACACATTCAGACACACTCTTACACATACACACTCACACACACACACACATAAAAACACACATGCACTCTCTTTCACATGCACTCTGTCTCTTGTATTTTCTTCACTCACAAAACACTTCAATACATTTGACAAAAGAGCTTTGTCATCATAGATGTTAGAAATAGCAGCCAGGTTTTGCTCAAATTAAATCCTACTCTTAAAAATTAAAGGTTATATTAGATAATATCATAGATAATCCAAAAGAAGACAGGATAGTCAAGGGTGGAGTGTCTTGGATCATAGTTCTCCTTGATCATAGTTCTCCTTGACCACAGACATGTACACACTATATATGTACTATATGTATGTGTATGTATATAATTAGAGAGTCGGGACTCGACAGCTGAGCTCTTGCCGTTTCAACAGCAAAGTAAGTATCGAGTACTCTGCTGAATAGTGGTCTTACTAGTTTAAGATTGGTAAACTCCTGATCTCTCTCTCAAAATGAAAGGCAGACTGTATGATGCATGCATACCAACAGCAATGTTGCATGGTAGTAAGACCTGGGCATTGTGTGTAGAAGACTTGCAGAGATTGGAAAGAAATGAAGCTTGAATGCTCTAATGGATGTGTAATAGTAATATATGTGAACAGCAAAGCATAAATGAACTGAGAGAGAGACTAGGCATAACTGGAATCAAATGCTGTGTGCAGAAGAGGAGATTACAATGGTATGGACATATGATGTGTATGAAGGATGGCAGCTGTATAAAAAGATGCAGAGTGCTCAGTCAATGGTAGCCTTGGAGTGGGGAGTCCAAGATGACCTGGGATGAGGTGATAAAAGCTGACCTTGCCTAATTGCACCTCTCAAAGGCGATGACACAGGACACAGATCCCTGGTGTTACACAGTAATACAGAAGACCCGACTTCCCACGGGCACAGGCTGAAGTTGAAACATATATACAGTATGCCATGTCCACCCACCCTTCCACTTTAAATTGGTTGTGTAGCTGTCATGATAAAAAGCACCCAATACTCCCTGTAAATGAGGTTGGCATTAGGAAGGGCATCCAGCTGTAGAAATCAAGCCAAAATCAGACCTGTATGAGCAAGACATGGTTACCTGATCTAGCACTGCCCACAACAGGACAACTTGTCTAACCCACGCTAGCGTGGAAAAATCGACATAAAACGGGCACTTACAAATGCTTTAGCAGTAGGGGGTTACATGATGATCAACTTTAGAATGCAATGTGGTGGTAAAAGGATTTGTCTACAGCAACAGTCAAAGCTATATTGTTAGCATCTCAGTTAAATAGGAGCATCAAGTCTGATGAGCAGATTGTGGCTGGAGTCGAGTCTATAACACTAATATATATGGATCCTGTGCCACCCATCTGTGAAATGTTCATAATTGAGCCTAATCATCGTCATCACTGTTTAACATCATCTTTCCATGCTTGCATGGGTTAGACAGGTTGTCCATGTTATGATACAAGTGGCTGCACCATATCTTGCTCAAACAGAACTGTATTTTGGCTGTTTTTTTTATAACTGGGTACCCTTTCTAACACCAACCACGTTTAACATGTAAAACCCATTAAAAACCTAAATGTTAAACCTCATTTTTAGTGCTAATATTAGTACGTTCCTCAGTAAATCACAAATCTACTGAATCACCACCTAATATATATATGTAATGCAGTGGTGTTAAAAAACTCATCTAGCTTATTTATTTGTGTGTGTGTGAATATATATATATATGTGCGTGTGTGTACAGATGAGCTGTCAGTAAAGTGAGAGTAGGAAATGAGTTTAGTGAGGAATTCAAGGTACAGGTAAGAGTTCATCAAGGTTCAGTTCTTAGCCCACTGCTGGCCATAACAGAAGAGTGTAAAACAGGCTGCCCATTGGAACTTCTTTATGCAGATGATTTGGTCTTTATAGCTGAAACCAAAAAAGAACCAGAAAATAAATTCTGATTATGGAAACTGAATTTGGAATCAAAAGGTCTGAAAGTAAACTTAGTCAAAACTAAAGTGCTAGTGAGTAGGAAAGAGATTGGACCCAGATTCCCTCAGAGAAGTGGCCCTGCTCAATATGTAGAAAGGGAGTAGGCATAAACTCCATATGATGTACACACTGTAAATCTTGAATACACAAAAGATGTGGGATAACGTGTAGACTTACAGGAAGGGAGACATGCATGTAGAAGATGCACAGGAGAAATTTAGGGGAAGAGTGCCTATGATATAAACCTTTTCCAGTCACAGGAAGTATCCATAGACATTGTTGATAGCTTCTGCTATCTAGGTGACCTAATTAACAGCTGGGGAGGGTGCGCCGAGAGTATAATAGCTAGAATAAGGATAGGATAGAAAAGATTTAGAGGACTACCCCCCACTGCTGACAACAAAAGGTTTCTCCCTACATACAAAAGGAAGGCTGTATGACACCTGTGTGTAGTGCTCGATGTTGCATGGTAGTGAAAGAAGGGCTTTAACTGCAGAGAACATGCATAGACTGGAGAAAAATGAAGCAACCATGATACATTGGATGTACAATGTAGATGTTAGAGAAAGGCGGAGCTTAGACGAGCTGAGGAAGAAGCTAGGTTTAAGGGGAATTCGAGGTGATGTGCAAGCATATAAAAGTGGACTTAAAAACGATGAAGATGATGATACATATTTATATATATATATATTTATACATCATCATCATCATTTAACCCTTTAGCATTTAAGGTGGCCATATCCGGCCAGAATTCTCTCACCTCTTTCTGTTCAAACTGGCTGTAACCAGCTGCTTATACTGATGTTAAGGTATTGTTCCCAATATTAACATGAAAATCTCATAGATTTGAAATTATGTGAGATAATTATGTAAGATAAAACCTTTACCACAAAAATACAATAGTATATATATATAGTAATGTAAAAGCTAGGATTTATATATATATATATATATATATATATTTATATATATATATATATATATTAGAAAGTGAGGTTTTTTTTACAAAATGAAAAATAACCGAGGTGTCCTACACGAGTGAAAGTATAAAGAAAAAGAGATGAAATCGAAAATGCAACTGGAGTCTTATTTTTAAAAAAAATATATATATTTATTTGGTTCCTTTACTGGTTTCGCAGTTTTTTTAAAAAATAAGACTCCAGTTGCATTTTCGATTTCATCTCTTTTTCTTTATATATATATATATATATATATATATACAAATAAATTATCGAGAATCGGAACTTCGGCCCACGAAATAATGAAACACAATCTTCGAAATGTGAGGCAAAGTGCTCAATAGTTTGGATAAACCAGAGCTATAACTAACGTTTAATACCAATATATATATATATATCAAGACCATTATTCAGCAAAGTACTTAGGATAGTAGAGTGGGTCCAACAACTGAGCTCTTGTCATTTCAACAAATTCCATATCATCATCATCATCATCATCGTTTAACGTCCATCTTCCACGCTAGCATGGGTTTGGACGGGAATTTTCCCACTTGAGGCAAGATTGGTTGTCTTGCTCGTATAGGACTGTCTGGCGGGTTTTCTACGGCTGGATGCCCTTCCTAACACCAACCACGTTTACAGTGTGGACTGGGTATATATATATATATATATATATATATATATATATATATATATACATAAAAACAAGATGGCGTAGGACAGAACAAAGGAGAGGCACAAAACAAAGAAAAGAAACCCCAGTCACTGAAGAGGTCGCAGAATGTGTGACGAAAGAACTTTGACAATATATGAACAACCATCCGGTTGTGGAACCAACCAACCCAAAATTTATAAAATTTATAATAAATTGAAGTGAAAGCAACTGGTGCGTGTGTTTCTTATTGGCAACATGACCCTCCCAAAGTATAACAATATCGGTTTCAACACACGTTTTCAGATGAAGAATCTTGCTAAACAAATTCAGAAACAAAATATATATATATATATATATATGTGTGTGTGTGTGAGTGTACTGCCCACATACAGACATGCTCTTTGAACAACGTGAGTGTGCACACACACCTCCTCTCACACACAGAGCACATTATAGAATCATAAACACAAAATAGACACATACACGCATACATTAATTTTAGCAACCAAAACATACTATGGAGAATACTTTTATCTCAGTCACATAATGCAAAGGGTAACTTAATCAATACCTTGTTTCTAACCAGGATGTATATGTTGACATTACCAATATGTTGGTGTCTCACTCTCGCACAGACATAGACACAGACATACACACACAGACATACACATACACACAATCTCAGACATATGCACACACACACACACACACACACACACACACACACACACTCTCAGACATATATACACACACACATACATACACACAGATACAGACATACACACACAGATACAGACATACACACACACAGACATACATACACAAGCACTGACATGCTTACACACTCACACCCACACACACACACACATACACTGACAGTCACATACACACAGCCACACCCACACAGAGACAGACATACACACCCACACAAACACATACTCACACAGACATATACACTCTTACACAGACATACACACACACATACAGTTAATCTGGTTATCTTGTTGTTATGACTCATACTTGAGCAGGTTTAGCTGGGCCTCCAATGAGGTTGCGTCTCATATGTGGTTTCCTGAGTGTTTTAATGATAAGGATCCCAGTCTTATCATGTCACTTTTCTATTGTTGTGAGATGGAATTTGAACTCGGGACATACAGAGCTGGAACAGCTACTGCAAAGTATCCTGTCTAACAATCTAATTACTCCACCAGTCCATTACCCTACCACAGGCATTTTATCGACTCTAAAAGAATGACCAGCCATGATAAATTTAGTGGAATTTGAATGCAGACATGTGAGAGCTGGAACAAATTCAATCCAATCTAATCCAAGGCCTCGCTCCTGTTGGAGGAACCCTCCCTAGTTGACCTCCACTGCTTTCTCTCTTGCCACCCCATGGAGCTCGCTTGTCACCCAATGGAGCCATCTTGTCACACAATGCTCCATGGGGAGGGGTAACTAAAGAAAAAGAAGACATTTAACTCCATGCACATCACTTCACCAGCTGGCAGAAAATAGGTAGCAGATCTATGAAGGCTACCTGAGATATATTGTTACCCTAACACAGTCAACTCGATCTCCCCACGCCAGAAAATACCAGTAATGGATCTGTAAGGTTATGCTTCATATACCATCTCACTAGTTTTTCATTGTCAATTATGTAAATAAATAATAGCTAATAATAATAATTAGTGATGATGGAGTGGGGGATAAAAGCAGATCAAACTGAGTTTTGTCTTATTTGATCTACACTTGGTAAATGACAATATTTTCTTTTAATGCCAAGTATGTATATATATATATATATATATATATATACTAGCTGGCACCGTGCCGTCAAAAACTAACTGTAATATGTATACATAATATAAAAAAAAGAGATGCTTGTTTGTTGGTTGGTTGGTTGGTTCCTTTGCGCTCACTCACACAAGTGATACAAACACATAACTGTGACGAATCTTAGAACGCTGGACTTCTATAGTTTCTCACTCCCTCCTTCCATCAGTCATGTGTGTGTGTATATAATAATTATTTTTTCTAAGTGTGTTTGTTTATATATATGTATGTGTAGATATATGTGTGTTTGTAATTTTATTGTCTATGTATTTTTTTAAATAAACACACACAAACACATATGCACTCACACAAATATATATACATATAATTTACACTAACACAGAATTATAACAGCCAATGTGTGTAGCTAATTCGCTTTACATATAGACACACATAGATGTAGCGAATATTTGACACTGCCACCCCATCACCCCTTCCTTCCTAAGTCGACGTCATCACCCCTTCCTTCCTAAGTCGACATTATGACCCCTTCCTTTTTCGGTCGACATTAGCACCCCTTCCTTTTTCGGTGGATATTATCACCCCTTCCTTTTTTAGTCGACGTTATCACCCCTTCCTTTTTCAGTCGACGTTATCACCATTCTTTCGTCAGTTTGTCATTACCCCTTACTTCCTCAGTCAACTCTTGTGATGGACAAATATACGTATATTAGTATATATATATAGAGAGAGAGACAGAGAGAAAGATAACTTATTTAGACAAGAAAAATAAATAAGCCACAAAACGATTTCGTTAAGACAAAACATATATCAATAAAACACAGATTACAGTTTTTAATTAATCAATAGATAATTGGTAATATTGATATGGGTGGGGTTTGAAAGCAGATCAAAATATCTAATCTAGGGCTGTTATCATTAATGTCGGTTTGATGAAAGGTAGGTCAGAAGAGATTATAGAGATGAGATGCTGGAGTAAAGGTAAATAGATGTATGATGCATACAAGAGGTACAATGGAGGTGGGAGTGACTCCTCCATATTTTTCTTGGGAAGGGTGGGTCACAGCAGCAGATGTGTGGTGGGTGGCAGAAGGTATATTGTTAGCAGAGAAATTAATAAAGTAATTAAAATAGCAATAGTATATCTTCTTCTTTTCTTCGCCCACTTATTCCTGAGAAGGTCGTGGGGGTAGAGTCCTCAAGCATTTCCTCCAACTGGTCCTGTCAGAAACAACCATCTCCAACTGATCTGGCTGGATCCTTAAGTGTGACCAACCAAGCTTATGGATGTTATCCAATCATCTTGCTTGGGGTCTACCCCTGAGTCTCCTGCTGGTTGGTTTCACCCGTAAAATCTGTCCAACGATTCTTTCCTGAGACATTCTAACCACATGCCCATGGTATCAGAGCTGTGATATCTCAATTCGGAGAAGTAGCGACTCTACATGGAATGACTCTCCGATCTCCGAGTTACACACTTTATCGAGTAATGTTACTCCAAAGACCCTTTGGAGGAACCCCATTTAGGCTACTTGTATTCGTGATCGTATTCTTTCGGTCATTACCCAAAATTCAGGACTATAGTATATGCCAGAATAATTAAAATTAGACTAACTAAGGGCTACAACACCACAGCAACAGTGAATATCTGTAAACACACCACAATTATGACTGGCAGATGAAAAGAATGACTGTTTTTATGAAATCCTCCTGCAAACTACAATGATGAGGAATAACAGCAACCTCATTATCATGGCTGGTGAGTTAAATGGATATGATATGGAATGCCATAATGATTTCTCCTATAAGGTGGCACCAGCACTAGAGATGTTATGTTGTGACAGAAATATCCTTATAACCCATGTTATACAGTTAAATGCCCTTCCTATCGTCAACCACCTTACAATGTGGCATTAGTACTAGAGAGGTTGTCAGATTGTGAGAGAATGGTCCTCACAACCCCTTTTGACATGGTTTCTATGGTTGGGAGTCCTACCTAACATCAACCATCCACATTTATTGATAAAATAGTGTATTTATTTCTACTGCAGATTTAAAAGTAAATACCAATGAAAGAAGCTATTCTCTTCATCTCTCTTACACTGAAGTGTGTCTTTAAGTGTTAATTCTTCCAAGTTCATCTGTTTACCCCAAACCTGACTTTAACTTCATTTCTATTTTCTCCTTTCAGATTAGAGTCTCAATCTAATTCGCAGCAAGAACGGTTTGAAGTGATAAAAATGGAAAGGAATTCCTATCGAAAAGAACTTGACACATGTGCTGACAGTGATTTGTACTTAACCCAGTTGAAAGCGGTATGTTATAAAATGATACTAGGAAATATATTTTTATTGTTATTTTGTATATTCTATGAAAAGTCCTACTTGAACTAGTGATGATGATGATGGTGGTGGTGGTTATGAGGTTTGTGATGTTGGGGGTGATGATGGTAATCTTCGCTTTTCCCACCTTGTCCTCCTCTTTCAATTAATCTGGTTTTCTAAGCTTGCAATATTTGATAAGTTGTTATGCAATAAACATGTGTACATGGAAGTCTTCATCATTTACTCTTATGGGTGTATATATATACACACACACACACACGACAGGCTTCTGCAGTTTCCATCCACCAAATTTCACTGATATCTATAATAAAAGACTGGCTCAAGGTGTCACACAGACATGCCTGTACCTCTGCATTATCTAGGTAGTATAGAACATAAAGATCATAAGATGTAGAACATTCATTATCATCAGCATTTAATGTCTGCTTTCCCTGCTTTCTAAGCCAGTACTTATCATCATTTAATGTCCATTTTCCCTGTTAGCAAGGGTTGGACAGGTCATTACAGATGAAGTCAGTACTTAATTGCAGCTAACAAGTGCATTGTTCAAGAATGGCAATTACATTGGTGCTGCTACTGCACACTGATTAATATGAGCAGATGGAAATTGCCAAACTTAGTCATGCATCTTAAAGTTGAGATGCTTTTGAAAAACAAACTCAGGTCTGGCTACAGTTCTGACTTGGAGGTGTTCAGCCATTATTGCTGAGAAACAGCTTGACACCATCACTCTAATGAGCAAGTGTGCAAAACATTGTTAATGATCTCACTGTTTCTCTCATACTGGATGAGATAATTTGATGTTATATAGAATGGGATGGTTATATATATATCCCAGCCCTCACTGTAAAGTGGTTGTGTAAGCCTCATGACAAAAAGCACCCAGTCCACACTGTAAAGTGGTCGTGTTGGTGACACGACGAAAAGCAGTCAGTACTCTCTGTAAATGAGGTTGCCGTTAGGAAGGGCATCCAGTTGTGGAAACCAAGCCCAAATCATTTCTGTATGTTCAAGACATGGTCATCTGACCTAGAATTGCTTTCAACATGACAACTTGTCTAACTCATGTTAGCATGGAAAAATGGATGTCAAATAGTGATGATGATGATATATATATATATATATTTAATTGTTTTTCCTTAAAACAGTAATTTAAAAAAATTTGTTGTTGTTATTGTTGTTATTATTATTATTATTTGCTGTCAACACCTGTTGCGTGGAGGACTAGGCATGCCGTGGCTAATGATGCGCAAACATGCGCTGAGGCTGCGACATCTCTGGTGCTTCTTTGACGGTGAACAAGTGTGGTGTCAGCCGAGATGCGCGCAGGGCGACGAAACTGTGCTGCACGCATTTGTTCAGTGCCCGAGGATTGCTGACTTGTGGAGCTATGTCGAACAGCTGCTGTCGCGTGTAGGACGGATCCGGTTATCAAATGAGTCTATTGTGCAGATAGCCCCGCCATCCTCCTTTAAAGAGGAGGAAAGGCAGGCAGTTTTCATCTGCCTGGTGGCCATGACGAAAGAGATTGTGTGGTGGACAAGGTTGAAAGGGCTGAAGATGGACACTTTCCTCTTCGGCCAATCCCTGATTAACTTTTTCAAGTTTCACTTGAAGAGGAAAATCAGGGTGGAGAGGTAAGTGCTGTCTTCTAGTAAGTTTGTTGAAAGGTGGGTGAAAGTGGCGAGTCTGGTCTGTGTATGAGACTGAGGAGTAGGAAAACTGAGAGAGGGCGCTTGCCCTGGTGGTCAGGGTGGCCGTGGTCTTTTGTGTGGTTTTCGCCACGAGTGACCCTCGGTTTTGTTGTTTGAATTTTTTTTTTTTTTTTTTTTAAATATTTCTATCTTTTTACACGGCCAAAACCCACTTTGTATCATCCTGTGCCGTCTGTAATGTTTTTCTTCATATTAGCCCTTGTGGCCAATAAAGAAACCATTATTATTATTATTATTAACTGCTTTGACACATAGAGTTACGGCTCTTGCCATTCTGAGTTCAAATCCCGCCGAGGTTAACTTTGCCTTTCATCCTTACGGGGTCGATAAAATAAAGTACCAGTAATGCACTGGGTAATTTCTGGCCTTGCGCCAATAGTTGGGGAATTTTTCATTGTTTCAATTTTCATTTTTATTGTTTATATATATATATGTTTCTATGTCTTTTTTTCCTTCTTTTCTTATATAAATAATAAAAATCTTTACACGCACAAAACCCACATCGAACCGTCCTGTGCCATCTCTAATGTTTTTCTTGATGTCAGCCCTTGTGGCCAATAAAGAAATCATTATTATTAAATCATTATTATTATTATTATTGTACAGTTGGAAGAAAACCTTGTCCAGAAAGATAATGAAATCCGAGCCGCAAAAGAAAAGCTATCTTCCCAAGAAATATTGGCTAAGAAAACTGTTAGCGATTTTCAGAATGAATATAAAAGTAAAGTCCACCAGGTAGGTTTCTATAACGCAAATTTCAGAATATATATCTATAAAGTGGTTTGTGATAAGAACATTCATCTGTAGAAAGCTTACCAAACAAAGGGTTAGAAGAACCCTCCAGTTGTGTCAAAGACATGACAACCTCCTTAGTGTTTGCGAACTACACAATAAATGCACCCACTATATGCTGTAAAGTGGTTGGTGATAGGGAGGGCATCCATCTATAAATAATTGCCAAAGAATATGACAACCACTCAAGTTGTTTGGTGTTCTACATGATAAAAGCACCCAGTACATGCTGTAAAGTGGTTGGTGTTAGGAAGAGCACCCATCTGTAGAAAGCTTGCAAAACAAAAGGATGTGAGGACCTTCTAGTGCTGGTGCCACAATAAAATGCAGTTGGTAGAGCGTGGAATCATATGTGAGATGTAAACCCCCCCCGCCTGTCTGGGAAGTCTGTGGCCCTGCTTCAGTACAGAATTGGTCTGTGAAGACCCATCCAACCCTTGCTAGCATGGAAAGTGGGCATTAAAAGATGATGATGATACATACACACACACACTATTGGTGAGCTTGATATATAGAACAAGTGGACCAGTATTAAAAACAGCTCAATGTGTGATTGGAAGCATTAACACAGCAGCTGGGTATATATATATTGTTGGATGTGATTTGAGTGAGTCTTGCTGCTATTTCTAGCATATCAAACGACCATATAGGGACACCTTGGTTTTATAAATACCATTCAAGTTCCTGAAATTGATATACCCAACTATATCCCTCTCCCAAAATGTGTAGCCTTCTGCTTATCTTAGAAATCAGTATTGTGTTAGACTGTCGATAAATTGTCTCAAAATTTACATCTAAGTAAACTTTTTTTTTCTATGTTGTTGTTTAGTTAACTAAGATTGCTGAAGAAAACAAGCGAGAGAAGGAAGAGATGGTAATGAAATATGCCCAAGCAGAACGTAAAGGTTTAGAGATGCAGAAAGCATTTGAACGGCTAGAGGTTCGATTGAGAGAAAGTTCAAAAGAAAAGGAAACATTGCAAACTAGATTCAATAACATGAAGGTTGAACGACAAAAGTACATTTCTCGTCTGGAAAGCAAGGTATTACTTTATTTCTTCTTTTTATTTTTTTTGCAAATCAATTATTTTTAGTGTATATATGTATGTGTGAGTTGTTAAAAAAAGTCACTGGTTAATTTTAAATGTTAATATTTTGATATAAAGCACAAAGTGTTCATGCAGGGGGGTGCTATAAGATAGCATATGAAATAGGGTGAAGACCCTCAAAGACAGAAAAAGAAGTTGCCTCTATGTAACTTCGAACCCCATATTATCCAGATAGCTGGTATCTGGGAGATATGGGATTCGATTCCGCATACCAGCTGATGGTAACTTCTTTTTAAGCTTCTTAACTTTTCTAATTTGTTTTAGAAAATCTGAAATAGTTGAAATGTCAGCTTCCAATGCTTGTGCTATTCCTCAAATATAAACAGACATAACTGATTCCTTCCATTAAACATGAAGCTGATCATCTGTAGCAAAAGAACACTTGCTCTGCTCTCTTCATTTTAAGTCTTACTTCTCTATTATGAAACATTTCTAATCTATATATTTAAAAATGGTGTCTTCAGATTATCCTAGATTAATGCTGCAAGCAGTCTAAGGAAATTTATCACCAATTTTAAAGAAACATAATATATAAACCTTATTTCATAAATATGAGAAAAATGATGTTTCAACTTTATTTCATATTGAAAATATTTTCAAAGCTTTTTACATGCAAAGTTTATAACTAGAAATATGTAACACTGTTTCAATTGAGCCTTGTTACCACATACAACTACAATATTGACTTTTAATTTCGAAACAAGGCCAGCAATTTTTTAGGGGAAAGGTGAAGTTGATTAAATCAATCCAGTACTTGACTGGTACTTTATTTTATCAATCCTGAACGGATGAAAAGTAAGGTTGACTTTGGTGGGATTTGAACTCAATGTAAACATGCAGAACAAATACCTCACTGGCATTTTATCTAACTCTCTACCAGTTCTGCCAATCCACTGCCCTACCTTCTTATTTCATATTGAAAACATTTTCCAGGCTTTTAAATTGCAAAGTTTAAAAGTATGAATAAGAAACATTAATCTTTCAACTGAAACATGTTGCCACATGCAACTAAAATATTAACATCATGTATATATAGTCAATCTCTAGAACTTTTACAAAGTCTGAGAAGATAAAAGTTAATATAAAGAATGAAGTTAATGAATTCTAAACATAAAAATGGAGTTATTTTGAAATGTGATCAACAACACACAAATGTTTTAAGCCTGTCTTTCCTTGCTAAAGCAGAGGTCAGATTTGCAGCTCCCACAAGCTTCTCCATTTTACCTTATCATCTGTATTCCCCCATCAAACTGCTGGCTATCATTACCTCCTCTATTATCTTTAGCCATGAATTTCTTGGTCTTCCCCTTTCCTCTACTTCCTTCTGAAATTCACTTTCATCGCCCCTCCCACCCTGTCACTTTCATCCTTCCACAACCCATGACCCAGCCATCCCATTCCATTTCTCTTCACAGTATTCATCATTGGTTCTATTCCTCTCACCTAGTCACTTACATCCTTCCTCAACACATGACCCAGCCATCCCACTCCATTTCTTCTCACAACATTCGTCACTAGCTCTATTCTCATTATTGTCTGCAATTCATTGTTTTCTTCCTCTTTCTGAGCAATGCTCTGCTCATCCACTTTAAAATGTTATCCAGGCTGCATGTTGGGTGACTAAAAAGAAATATCTATTTCTGATTGCATCAGGGCCTCTGTTGACGGCTGAATCCAACAGAATATTATGATTGCTTGTGGTGGTTTGCAATTGGTATAATCCCCTCCAACTTTCTCACTGAGAGCAAGTGTGCTACCCTATTGGTTTACATCAACGAAAAAGAAGAGATACACATTCTGTGTTAAATGAAAACTATTAATCAGTCAAAATTGAACACAACATGGCTGGTCCACAGATTAGAAGCTCATTGACCTGAGCTATGGACAATTACTTCATGTGCCATAATCTCATTATCTACCACCCACTGACTACCAGTTTTTAAAGCATTTATACAGCTTTTAATAGTTGAAGGCAAAGCCAACTGTTGCAATTAATAACAGCCAATAGCTATTGATTCTGAGAACATTTATAACCAGGCAGTAGGAAGTCATGTTGACTCTTTAGCAAACAACACTTCTCAAATATCTTATTATTACTATCTCTTCTGGATTAGGATCAATCATGGCTTTTTCGGTTTCTTTTTTTACAAGCTAAATATTATTTGTTTACATGGAATATACATATAAAAGTATTATAGTTTCCCTCCATGTAAATCATCATCTTAACATCCACCCTTCCATATTGGCATGGGTTAGACTGAACTTTTTGAAGTAGTATTCTATGGCCAGGTGCCTTTCTTGATGCTAACCTTTTTAGCTACTTTTTATGACATGCAAGAATATGGTGTATCTATTTTAAAATCAAGTCACACACTCTCTCTCACACACACATACACACACACACTCTCTCACTCACACACGTTCTCTTTTTCACACAGACACACACATTCTCTCACTCAGATATACATACTCTCCTTCACTCACACACACACTTTCTCTCATTCTCTCACTCACACATAACTATATACATTTAGACCATTCTGAAAAGTTTAGTACCAGTAGAGTAGAAATAATAAGTTTATGATTCTTTTCACAACCAAGGCTTCTGTGGTTAGAGAGGCCGACCTGCTGGCCCTTCCGGTTGAGCACCCTTCCGGTTGAGCACCCTTCCGGTTGAGCACCCTTCCGGTTGAGCACCCTTCCGGTTGAGCACCCTTCCGGTTGAGCACCCTTCCGGTCAAGCACTCTTCCTGTCGAGCACTCCCCAGCTTCCGGCCACCGCACACCACACCATACCCCCCACCCCCCTGGCCTCAAGGATCAATTTCCCCCTCGTCCTTCTGCATATGAAAGTCTGCTGCCCAGGTTGGTGGTTTGCGACTTCTTTGCGATCTCCGCAGTGTTGGGGTGGTACTTTGGTTTTCCTCTTCCTTGGAGTCTGTTGACACAGTAATTCTACGGATGTCCAGGACGTGGTACTCCGTCCAAGGACACATTGTTCTGGGAATTTACGGCCGTCACCGTTCCCCTTCCCCGTTGAGATGTGCAACGTGCATCTGGGGGCTTAACCCAGACTTCTTCGCCCACCTGCACAAATGCATTCTCTCTCCCCACTGGCCGTTGTGGTGGCGTGCACGGGTGCCGCCACTCATATCTGAATACTGCTCTGTGTGGCACCGATTCCTCAACCTGTACCCACCTGAGGGGACATGTTGTACCAGAACACTGCCTCCATTGGCGAGATGTGGCCCCGCTCCGCCATTGCTTTGATCGTCCGGTGGTGTCGCTCCACGATTCCATTTCCGCTCGGCCTGTACGCTCCTCTGAAGAAACAGTCCACCTTCCATCCATCAAGCATCTCCCTCAGTGCCTCCGAGCGGAATGCTGCGCTGTTGTCCATCAGCAGTTCGTCCACAGGGCCCCATTCCAAGAACACCTCTCTCAATGTCCGCATGATTTCCTCAGCCATTCCAGTCTTCATCTCCCTCCATATCGCCATCCGTCCTGGTCCACAGTCGACCATCGAGAGGTACATTCCCTGTCGGTAGTGCGTTACATCCACCGCCAATCGCTTCCAGTCGCGATCCACCGGGAGGCTTTCCGTTTCGTGCACACCTGGGGCGGGATCAATGGACTGACATCGGACGCAGCCTCTAACCACACTTTGAACACTGTGTCTGTTAACGTCCGAGTTGATTCTCCTGGCTAGGAACAGAGTCCTATCCACTCCCATGTGGTGCATGTCATGCAACCCTTTCAGATCCGACTCGGTCAGCCGACACACGGCAGCTATCTCCTCTTCTACCTCCTCCGGCACTTCCATCCAGGCTTTCTTCACCCTGGTTAAGACGTCCGCCCTATTTTTCTCTGAGGGCACGAAAACTACGCTCAGCCTCAGGTCGAACTCGGTGGCCAGCTCTCCTAAAGTTCCCCAGGCGCTTTATCAGCATCACCGCCACCCCTCTCGTTCGCACTCTCTTCTCACTGGAGAGCACTGATTTCACCCATCCGAGTACAGTAGCCAAGTCGGTGCGTATCTCGATGGTTCACAGTCCCCACCTCAGGGCGAGGTTCACCCCTCTCAACACCGCGTCGAGCTCGGCCACATTGATGTGGTTGCAGTCGTCCTTCTTCCTAAGCCAGGCTGCATCCTCGACCTCAACACCTCCTATCTCCAACGTGACACCCAGCGCTATGCTGCTGGCATCGCACCATACGGTCCCGCTCTGCGATTTGGGAATATACCAGCGTCCCCACACTGGGTCGTCGGCCTTCACCCTCTCCACGATCTCTTGTATCATGGCCACTGTCCTCTCTCCCACTCTGTCACTCCAAGTCACCCCTCCCGCTCGTCTCTTGACATAGCTGCATGCCGTCCGGAGCCACCCAGCAATTGGGTAGTGACCCACCAACTTTCCACACACCGAAAAAAGCGCCCGCCTACTCATACTTGGGCCCAGTTCTGGAACTTCATTTCCCCTCTGGAATACTAAGACGCCCGTCCTGTCTTGCCGTAGCCCAAGTCCCAGCGTGGATCCTCCCTCGAACACTTCTGACGGCTTCGCAGCCAGTCCATACCCCTGTAAATGGCTCATGACCTCCGCCGTCGACACTACAGACTCGTCCACTAGGATGTCGTCAATGTAGGAATTAGTGGCCCTCTTCATCTTGTCGGCCTTTCCCAGAATGGTCTTGAGGACTGCGGCCATGATCTTCGGTGCGGAGCTAAGCCCGAAACCGAGCCTGGTCAGGCAATATGTCCGGCCCTTGTACCTGACCAGCTGATACTGCCAGAGCTTCTCATCTATATGCAATTGCAAGTATGCCGACTTTAGATCTATGATTGCTGAACCCCCCGTCATGCGTCTCCACTCACGCAGGGTTTCCCCACAGACATCTGTGACCTCGCCACCCATGTGGCATGACACGTGCTCCGTTCGGCTCCCGAAAGTCCAGTACCAGCCTCACCTTGTTCTTCGTGGGTTGCGCCACCGCCATTAACGGCAATAGTCCGCACTTCATCTCCTCTTTCAGGGAAGCAGTATGCCCTCCTCAATCCATCTCTCTACCTCTCGCTCGAACTTGCTCCTAATGTCTCCCTTCAATGTGTGTTGATAACAGCCCACTTTGGTCTTCAGTGTTGGTGGTTCTCCCTTCCAGTACCACTCAACAACCCATCGCTGCCCATCGAACACGGCCGTGTAGTCTTTGTCCTGCACAGTGTAAGCGGGGTATTTCTCCTCGTGGGCCTTCTGGTTCTCCTGTCGCGTACTCACCGCACATACCGATGCGGCGCTGCCAAACGACACACCGACGTTGTTCACTGTGACGCCTCCTAGACGGCCAATTGCGTCCTTGCCCATAACCACGCTGATCCCATCCACCACGTTGTCGACTACGATGGCAGAAAGCCTTATTTTCCTTCCCCATACCGCCATCTCCACCTCGCTGCGACCTCGGCATTCAATTTTCCTACCGTCGACTGCCCTTACGCTGCCCTTACGCTGCTCTTCCCTCTCCACCTCTGCGCCAACCCCGCGGTCACCAGTGTCGGAGTACAGCCCCTGTCCACGAGGGCTCGCTGTGGCTTTCCCCTCATGAAGACTTCTACCACGGGCAGCGCCTCTACTCGTAAGGGGCAACTACCGGCGCAGTAGTTCCCCTTGGATCGTTTCCCTGGTCGCAGTTAGTAGCGATATGGCCTGGCTGAAATTGAAAATGATAAATTTTCTAAAATGTGCTGAATGTCAGTACTTTACACCATAGCTTTGTTATTCTGCATTTTGTTAACTTGTTCCCTGCAAATATAATTTTGTGGAACATACATTGTGTCAATGCTGTTAATGTTGTCAACATTATTTATTTATACTATGTAGTCTTTAACCTAATTCATTCAATCTGAAAATATTGAAGAGATAAGATACTTTCCCATTCTTCTCTGCTAAAATGTATCACTAGAGCTGACTCCAATTATTCCAGCCATCCATCTAATCTACGAAGGTATTTTAGCCTACATATTGTCGTTAATATTATGATGTTCCCTGCTGTATTAGCGTTAAATTTTCCCTGCTGTATTAGCGATAAATTTTCTAGGGTTTCTCTTAGTAGTTTTTTTCATGACGTTATTATTGTTAATTTTACTGATGTAGTATTAACTTGGATATTTACCATGCGACCCTCAGTTCCTACCTCACAATTTCCCTCCCCCCCACCCCCACACACCACCATAGTCTATTCGACCAATCAAACCTAGCATGCCATTTCCACTGCTGCTGCTACTACCTGCCTAACTAACTCTCTCCTCCTCTGGCGCATCCCAACACACCCTGCCATTACCCCACCACCACTGTTCTTCTAGCCCTCAATTTTCCCACCGTTATGGATGGATGAGCTGGGAATACACGAGCAACTCTGAATCAATAGATGAAATATGAATCTGCGAGCTACCAAGCACCCACGTGAAGCGCCAACCCAGAGACCCTCCCCTACGAGTGTCGACAAATGCCCAAAACTCCGAGTTGGTACCATCAATGTAGGCTCAATGAAAGGAAGAGCAGGAGAAATCGTAGAAATGCTAGAGCGAAAGGAAGTTGATGTATGCTGTGTGCAAGAGACTAGATGGAGAGGAGGGTCTGCTAGAGTCCTTGTAGGAAAAAGCCAGTGCTACAAATTTTTCTGGGTGGGAAATGACAATGGGATGGGTGGTGTAGGTATACTATTAGCTGACAAGTGGGTAGATAAAGTAATCTCAGTGTACAGGGTAAATGCAAGAATCATTAAACTTAGACTAGTCCTGAATAAGACAATTACCACAATAATATCAGCTTACGCACCCCAATCGGGGCTGCCAGACGAACTTAAGGATAGGTTTTACGAGTCCCTAATACACACTACTGCTCTAACAGACGACAAGGACTTCCTAATCATTGCAGGAGATTTTAACGGACACGTAGGTAAACACTGCGACGGCTTCAATAGAGTACATGGAGGCCATGGAGTTGGCACAAGGAATGAGGAAGGATTCAGACTTCTAGAATTCTGCGACGCCAATGACATGTCGATATGTAACACAAACTTTAAAAAACCCGACAACCACCTGATCACCTATAGATCAGGGGAGCACTCTAGTCAGTTAGATTTTATCCTCATCAGAGGACGTGACAGATGGACGGTCGTAAACACAAAAGCCTTCCCTAGTGAGGAATGTACATCCCAACATAGCTTAGTTGTCAGCGACCTCACGGTCAGAACTAGACGAGCCCTGAAACAGAGGCCAACCTGGAGAAGAAAGATCTGGAAGCTGAAAGTCCCCTCAACCAGTAACAGATTTAAAGATATTTTACTCAACGCCTACGACAGTAAAGAAGAACAGATAGAGACATTTAACGTAGAAGAGAACTGGGAGTTCCTAAAAAATAAGTTACTAGAGGCGACGGATGAGGTTTGTGGCTGGAGTAAGACCTCAAGCAGGAGGAGAGTGACTTGGTGGTGGAACAATAAGGTAGATGAAGCAGTCAAGGCCAAGAGACAGGCATGGAAAGAATGGAAGAATGGGGGGAGCAGGGTACATTACATAGAGACCAAGAGGGAAGCTAGGCGACAAGTATACTTAGCTAGGAGGGAAGCAGAGGATAGAAAATTCAAGCATGTTTTACAACGTGAGGACCAGAAACAGGAGGTATTCAAGATTGCGAGGCAGTGTGTCAGAGATAGTTGTGATGTCATTGGAGAGAAGTGTATCCGGAATGATAAAGGTGAGCTTGCCCTCACAAGTGCTGAGAAGAAAGATGCATGGAAGAGTCATTATGATAGATTACTAAATGAGGAGAATGCATGGGAAGAAGAGACCCTACCCCACGTAGACCCTATAGAGGGACCAGCAGTACAAGTCAGCGGCAGCGTAGTAAGTAAGGCAATCAGAGATATGAAGATAGGGAAGGCAACCGGTCCATCGGGTATAGCTGCCGAGATGCTGAAGGCATCTGGGTCTGTAGGTCACACTATAACCACACGTATCGTTAACCAGGTAATACTAGAGGGGGCCATACCAAAAGATTGGTGCAGTAGCATCATTGTCAACTGCTACAAAGGTAAAGGCGATGCACTAGATAGAGGAAACTATAGAGGTATAAAGTTGATGGACCAGGTCATGAAAGTAACAGAAAGAGTTATAGCACAGCTGATTAGGGACCGGGTGAATATAGACGAGATGCAATTTGGGTTTGTACCAGGGAAAGGCACCACTGATGCCCTCTTCCTTGTGAGGCAATTACAGGAAAAGTACCTAGCTAAAAGTAAGCCACTCTACTTGGCATTTGTCGACCTTGAGAAAGCCTTTGACAGAGTTCCACGTGCAGTAATCTGGTGGGCTCTTAGAAAACTAGGAGTAGATGAATGGCTTGTGAAAGCGGTACAAGCCATGTATAGGGGAGCAGTCAGCAAAGTTAGGATTGGCAATGAGTATAGCGAGGAATTTAGCGTACAGGTTGGGGTCCACCAGGGCTCTGTTCTTAGCCCTCTCCTGTTCATCATAGTCCTGCAGGCAATAACGGAGGAGTTTAAGACCGGATGCCCATGGGAACTCCTGTATGCTGATGACCTCGCACTCATAGCTGAATCTATGGTAGAACTAGAGAATAAATTCCAAACCTGGAAGCAGGGACTAGAGAGAAAGGGCCTCAAAGTCAACATGACAAAGACTAAGGTCCTTGTAAGTAGACGAGAAAACAGAACCCAGATCCCCTCAGGGAAATGGCCTTGCTCAGTATGTAGGAAAGGTGTAGGTAGAAACTCCATTCTCTGCCCCAAATGCAAACAATGGGTACACAAGAGATGTAGCGGGATCTCAGGAAGCTTAATTAAGAATGTAGGATTCACATGCAGCAGCTGTGCTGAAACAGCAAGCAAACAGCCACAGGAAACAAGTACCACCAATCTCTGGGAGGGCCCTGTAGAAACAGTAGACAGCTTCTGCTACCTAGGTGACCGAATTAGCAACGGAGGTGGGTGCTCAGAAAGTACAATAACTAGGGTAAGAACGGGATGGAAGAAGTTTAGGGAACTACTACCACTGCTAGCTGCAAAAGGCTTCTCCCTCAGAATGAAAGGCAGACTGTATGATGCGTGTATCCGAACAGCGATGTTGCATGGTAGTGAGACCTGGGCGCTGAAGGTGGAAGACTTACGTAGATTAGAGAGAAACGAAGCCTGCATGCTCCGATGGATGTGTAACAGTAATATACGTGAACGACAAAGCATAAAGGAATTGAGAGAGAGACTGAGCATAAGAGGAATCAAATGCTGCGTGCAGGAGAGGCGGTTACGCTGGTATGGACATGTGATGTGTATGAAGGATGACAGCTGCATAAAAAGGTGCAGAGCACTAGAAGTTGATGGAAACCGCGGAGTGGGGAGACCCAAGATGACTTGGGATGAGGTGATAAAAGCCGACCTTACCCAACTACACCTCTCAAAGTCAATGACACACGACCGTGACTTCTGGCGTCACGCAGTAATACAGGGTACCCGACCTCCCATGGGTACATGCTGAAGCATATAAACAATATGCCCCCCCCCCCCCTCCACCGCAAGGTGGCCGTGGAGGTGCCACGGCAAAAAAGCACCCAGCCCACACTGTAAAGTGGACGTGTAGGCGCCACGAAAAAGCACCCAGCACTCACTGTAAATGAGGTTGGTGTTAGGAAGGGCATCCAGCTGTAGAAATCAAGCCAGATCAGTTCCTGTATGAGCAAGGCATGGTCAGCCGACCAGACACTGCCCACAACAGGACAACCCGTCTAACCCATGCTAGCGTGGAAGAACGGACGTAAAACGGTGATGATGATGATGATGAGTCATTCACACTCACACCTTTTCATCAGTTTCTGTCTAGATACCCCCCCCCCCTTCCAAAAACTGTGTTCCATTGTTCCCAGTGTCTATTATATATATATATAGACCTGTAACTCCTGAGGTAGTTGTAGGGTTGCCATATTGATATAGGGAATTTCTAGGGCATTTTTAAACCTAGCAGAGCACATCTTCTCTCCAGGTCTGAGTATGTATATATATGCCAAAAATGTTGTATTTAGCCAGATATCGATCATGACAAAAAACACACAGTCCACGCTGTAATGTGGCCGTGTAGGTAACACGGTAAAAACCTCCCAGTCCACACTGTAAACGTGGTTGGTGTTAGGAAGGGCATCCAGCCGTAGAAAACCCGCCAGACAGTCCTATACGAGCAAGTCAACCAATCTTGCCTCAAGTGGGAAAATTCCTGTCCAAACCCATGCAAGCGTGGAAGATGGACGTTAAATGATGATGATGATGATCTGATGTCAACATCTCTGTGTAGTGACATTGTTTATAAAACATTGTGATATCTGTTGATTTCTAATTTAGGCACAATGCCAAGATATTTGGGGGAAGGGCAAAGTTGATCAGATGAGCCCCAGTTCTTGATTGGTACTTCATTTTATTGACCCCTGAAAGCATAAAAGGCAAATTTAATATGGTGCCCATATTAACATGGTTTCTCATGAAACCATGTTAATAGGTGCCCTTCCTAATGCCAACCATTTTTCAGTGTGCTGAGTGTGTTTTTCATGATACTAGCATAGGTGTCTTTTTCATTGTCAACACTAACACTTTATAGAGTGGACTGGATATATTTTGCTACACAAGATCAAATACCATCATTAAGTTGCACTAATTATTAATTTCTAGCAAAATGTATTGGTTATGACTTTCAATTAATTCTGAAAATAAACAAGAATTTGAAGAAACTTGGTAATATATAACAAACTTTTCATTATTAAGCATATAGTTACATCCCTTTACAATCTGGGTTCAAATCCTGCCAAGGTTAGCTTTACTTTTCATCCTTAAAGGGTCAATAAAAAAGAGCACCTGTAATGCACTGGGGTAATTTTAATCGACTTTCTCCTCCCACAATATTGTTGGCCTTGTACCTGAATTAGAAACCATTATTAAGCTGGTGTTTGGAACATAACTTAATAAAGGTTCTTACATAAAATTATGAGGAAAGAATTTTAGATAAATATAAGCACTTTAAAATAAACAGCTCAGTTTAATAGAACCAGGAATGGTTTTATGTCAAAATGTTTAATCATAGCCATTCCAAAACCTCTGATCTGAATTTGTAAATCAGTTATCCCAATTATCCACTCATAAATCAGTCTTGGTTCCTTGTGTATTTCAGTCTGCAGATTTCATTGTTGTACAGCGAGAAGTTGAAAAACAGAAAGATGCCTTGTCAGCTTGTGAGGGACGTTTAAAGTGGACTCAGAATAAATTTGCTCTTGAAGTAGATGCTCACAAGGTAATGTACTTCTCTTCAGTTACCATATATACTTGAATATAAGCCGACCTCTATTTTATGTCAGAGAAATGGGCAAAAATACAAACCTTGTTTAGAAGTTGAGGCAGCTAATCAACACATTATGGTGTGGTTTTGAATAGGGAATAGTTGAAAGAGATCAACTAAGAGAACACTGTTTAAAGATTCAGAGTAGAAGGGGGAGGAAGAGACAGCAAATGAGAGATAGGAGAGGATGAGAGTGAGAGAAGGGAGAAAGAGAGAGTGAAATAAAACAAAACAAGATGGAAAGAAAAAGTATAATTAAATTACAGAGAAAAGTAGTCTGTGCATGTATGCGTGTGTATGTATATGTGCACACTTATGCGTGCATGTGTAGGGAATATTTATGTATTAAAAAGTTCAAATAATAAACATTTGTTGGGAATGTTCTGAAGACAATGCATATATAAAACTCATGATGATGTAGTAAATGTAGAAAAACAGTGTTTCATTGTGAAATAATCACTCTAGATATTTTAGCACCTTATTTACATAGAATTTGAAGTTGGTAAAAATCGTCAAAATATTGACCCCTGAATATCAGCTGACACCAATTTTACCAACTTTTTTTGTCACATATTCCTCGGCGTATATTCGAATATATACGGTAATTCTTTCCTTCTTTTTTTTTTTCTTGACTGTTTTACTTTTTGTTCTTTCTTAATTTCATTTCACACCAGACTAATAGATATACAAATTGAGTATCAAATCTTGAGTTGGTGAGTTTTTCTCACAGCTTGCTGTATATACTAAAATTAATTCAAAAATATTTTACTAAATCCCTCCAAATTATTGACTATTTTCAAAATCATAGGCAGTGTCTTCCATTAGATATATGGTAATGAACGGGTTAAATTCAGTAATACAGCACTTTAACAACACATCCACCTCTACATAGTTGAATATATTGTTTTTTTTTTATTTGGATAAATTTTAAAAGAACTGATTTCCTGTCCTACTCCACTTATGTGTTAATGTCTTTGTAAAGGGATTGAACATCACAACATCCCATTTGTCTCATGTACAATGTCTATGCAAAAACCATTAATATTTAATTCCTTGTTTGCTTTTTAAAACGGTTAAGGAAAAATATAACTGCCTTCATCTTCCTTTCTTATGCCCAATTACTACTTATGGGGGTGCCGAGTTCTCAGATATGCCTTCCAGAGGGTTCTATCAGAAGCAACCATCACCTAATGATCTGGATGGGATCCCCATGTGAGACCAGCTAAGGTTATGAAGTGTATAGATGTTATATAATCATTTTGCTTTTAGTCTACCTCTGGGTCTCTGGAGAGACTACCTGATCTCTGAGCTATGCGCTCTATCAGGTTATATTACTTCAGAGAGCCTATTTCAGCTCTTGTATTTACGATAGTATTCTTTTGGTCATTACCCAAGATTCATAGTTTTCAAGCTGAATCAGCTTTGTGTCCCTAAATGTATTTGAGAAAGACTTGGATGTTAATATTTTGCAAGCTTTATATTTCTGAAGAGTTATGAAAGCTACAACTGATCAACCCTTTCCTGACCATATTTCTAATGAAATTCACTACTTATAATAATAATAATAATGAAATTATTGTGTACAGTGCTCAGGTGCACTACAACTCATCAAAGGTGCATGTATGGATATGGAGGGGGGACATCAGGTGTAGTGTTAGCGAATCTCAGGGAGCATGGAGGTTTTAAAGGATGCAGTGCCTCGACAGCTAATAACTGATGCAGGTAGTTTGTTCCATGCTTCAGCAACTCTGAGTATGAAAAAATGTTTCCGAAAGTCATGGGAGCTGTGCTGTTTTTTGACTTTGTAGGCATGCCCGCGTGTGTTAGACACATTGAAATCAAAAAGGTGCTCAGGGTTGTTGTTGGCAAGATGGTTAATAATTTTGTGAGTGTTTACCAAGTCAGTTGCCAGATGTTGGAGCTTCAATGTATCCATGCCCAGGGAAGCAAGGCATTCAAAGTATGGTAGATGCCTGATAGAGGGTATTTGCTTGGTTGCACGTCTCTGAACAGTTTCCAGGCAGTCAATGTTCTGAGCAAGATAGGGGTTCCAGACTGGTGATGCAAATTCTAAGTGTGGCCACACCATAGCTATATAGTTTTATATAATTCTGAAAATCATTAAGAATTTGGAGTTATTTAGTGATATAACAAATTTTCTCATTATTAAGTTGATGTTTGGTACATAACTTAAAGGTTCTTACATAAAATTATGATAAAAGTTTTTTTTAGATAAATAACACTGCTATCATAGAACTAGGGGCAGCTTTAGGAGGTTTAGTATCGAAAGGATTAAGAGTCAATGGTTTGTGTCCTGTTTCCATTAGTATAGTATGTCTCAACAAAATACTTTTTTAATCCTTTCATTTCTGTATTTTTAATAAAATACTGTTTCAATTAATTTTGAAAATCACCAAAATTTTGGAAGGATTTAATAAAATAACTAAACTTTTCATTAGTAAGCTGATATTTAGAACATTACTGAACAGAAATGGTAAAAGGCTTTAACCCTTTAGCATTTAAACTGGCTATATCCGGCCAGAATTCTCTCACCTCTTTCTGTTCAAACCGGTTGTAACTGACCACTCGTACTGAAGTTAAGGTATTGTTCTCAAAATAAATTATATCAAAATCTCATAGATTCGATATTATATGAGATAATTATGTGAGATAAAGCCTTTACCACAAAAATACAATAGTAAATATAGAATAATGTAAATGCTAAAGGGTTAATATAAGGGTAAATAGTGTTAAGTGAGCAGTTTTGTATAAATTCCTGACAGTTTCAGGCAGTATGGTATCAACAGGATTAACATCTAGCTATAAATAAATATTGTGTCAGTTTGCTGAGTTATATGAACTGTTAAAAATAACAAATATATTTATCTATTTTGTTTGTTTATCTCCCCAGGAGAGCAAAGCTTCTTTGCAAATTCTAAACACTAAATTAAAAGAATCGAAAGAAGAATGTGAGCAAATCCGTCGAGATTGCCAGGCCATTATCCGGACATACCAGGTCTGTATATTCAATTAAAATTTAATTATCATTATTATCATCATTATCATAATTATTTTGCGCATTAACACTGCATTACCAAACACAGCTCTATGCACCTTGGGTATGTGTAGTGTGGTTTTTGGTGGTGTTTCTATGGTATTGAGAGTACTCTTCATATGTGCGTGGTGCCTAGTAGTGCTATTTTTGTATGATATCCTTTGAGTTCTCAAAGAAGTCAGTAGATACCATGTCTTTAGAGTTGGGAGCCTGGCAAATGAGTGAAATGTCTTTCTTTGGTCTCTTGTGCTAAATTGCATTACAAAGATGTCAGAGGATTTCCTGATAATACTCCTTTGTAGCTGTTTGTTTTTCTGGTGCATCGTCATTCTGCACAATGCCTCAGTAGTCAGCTCTCCTTGATTTTGCTCTGCTCCTAATATGCTTTTTTGGGCTATAGTAATGTTGGATACCTCCACTGTGGTGACTGCAGTTTGGTTTCTTGATCATACCTGTACACCCGCGTCTCATCTCCAGTTACCAAAGTATTTGGGGACTCAGGATCCTTATTGACATAATCAGAAAAAAACGAAAATGCAACAAGTAGTACAGCACCTCACATGCTAACGACCAAATAGTGACTGACAAATCCAGTGAGTTTGCCAAAAACCACTCATGCATATGAATGTATGTGGCTCCACTCTGTTTACTTTTCTCTCCCTAACGTCATTACTTCCCACAGGAAACAATAAAGTTGGATACTTTTTTCAACAGACTTGTTGCTTGAGATATACTAATGCACGATACACATAACATCTAATGGACATTATATACCTGCATGTCATAAGAAGTGACTAAAAGGTTTGGTGTTAGGAAGGGAATCTGGCTGTAGAATATTGCCTCAAAAAGTCCCATTCAACCCACACCAGCTTGGAAAAGTGTATGTAAAAATTATGAAGATATAATTTTCTCATTATAGGAATCTGAAGAAATCAAATCAAATTCTTTAGATAATCAGCTAAAAGCTAAACAGAATGAACTAAAATGCCACGAGCAAGAAAGAAATGACCATCAACAGGTAAGAACAACTGTCTTTGGTTTCATTATTTTTTTTTCTTTTAGTCTGTTGTCCATAGACACAATACAAAACCTCTGACAGGATAGAAACTTCCGGGCTTGGTGTTCAGTACCTATTATCTTGGCTACCCACACCTTCTCAAACTACACAGTATGACATGAGCTAATGAGGGGATTTTTATATGGTCACACTATCTGCTATAAATAGTAGCCAAATTTCCTTCAAGTTTCTGGTGCCTTCAGTCTCCAGACTGCCATTTTTCCTCTGCCAAAACAGGAAGAGGGCACCGCATTCAAAGAAGGAGCCCCTCTAGGTGAAATGGCTAATGCAGTGAGTATTGCTGGTTGTTTTCTGGAGCAATGCATTTGCCATCATGTCTGTGGGGCACAGTTGAGATGCACCATCCAACCAAATGTGTAGAGTTTGCCCTCCCCATTTAGCTCCCCTCTTTTTTCATTTTCTCTCCTTTTCTTTTTGTTGTTATGATCTTGTAAATAAGGGCAGTAGATTGGCAGTATTGGACAACACGCTTTGCAATATATGGTTACATCCCTATACGTTCTGAGTTCAAATTATGCCGAGATTAGCTTTGTCTTTCATCCTTATGAGGTCAATAAAATAAAGTACCAGTAATGCACTGGGGTTGATTTAATTGACTTTCCTCTCCCATCAAATTGTTGGCCTTGTGCCTAAATCAGAAACCATTATTGAAGTTGATTCTTTAACCAAACTTTTTTGATATAGATTCATCAAACAGTACTTAAAGAATTAGAAATCTTGAAAACTCAACACAAAGATTTAATGGAAGAAATGAAAACCAAGAAAGATAAAGTAAGGAAGTATCTTAGCTCTTTATTTTTGTCTTTAATTCCAGCAGATATTTGTTGTTGTTAACAGTAGTAGCAGTGGTGGTGGTAGTCGCAGTGGCGGTGATAGCAGCAGCAGCAGCAGCAGCAGTAGTAGTGGTGGTGGTGGTGACTCTGGTTCTATTATACAAAACTATTTATTTTTAAGCATTTATTCATCTAATTTATATATTTTATTTATATATTTTAAATTTATCTAATTTATATATTTTATATTTATCTAATTTATATTTATCATTATTTTATGTAAGAACCCTAAAATTCAAAACATCAGTTTAATAATGACAAAGATAGACTACTAAATCTCTCCAAATTCTTGTCTATTTTCAAAATAATATGAAAACTATAGGCAGTGTCATTGATTAGTCTAAGGTCCTAGTAAGTACAAGGGGAACAGGGTTCAGATCTCCTCAGGGAAATGACCTTGTTCAATGTGTAGGAAAGGCGTAGGTAGAAATTCCATCCTCTCTCTCAAATGCAAATTATGGGTACACAGGAAATGTAGTGGGATCTCAAGTAAGTTAGCAAAGAATGTAGGTTTTCCATGTGACCATTGCACAGGAACAGTGAACATCAAATGGCCACAGGAAACAAGTGCTATCAAGTTCTTGGAAGATTCCATAGAAGCAGTGGACAGGTTCTGTTACCTGAGTGACCAAATTAGCTGTGGAGGTGGATGTTCCAAAAGTACAGCAGCCACAATGAGAATGGGATGGAAAAAGGGCAGATTGTATGATATGTGTATACAAATAGCAATACTGCATGGTAGTGAGACCTGGGCACTGTGTGCAGAGGACCTGCAAAGACTACGAAGAAATGAAGCTTGTATGCTTCTTTGGATGTGTAATTGTAATATATATATGAACGGCAAAGCATAAATAAACTGAGAGAAAAACTGGGCATAAGAGGGATCATATGCAGTGAGCAAGAAAGGAGTGTGCATGAAGGATGACAGCTGTATAAAAAGGTGCAGGACACTCAAATTTGATGGAAGCTATGGAGGAGTAAGACCCAGGTAGACTTGGGATGAGGTGATAAAAGTTGACCTTGCACAATTGTACCTCTCAAAGGCGATGACACAGGATCGAGATCACAATGCTTTCATTATCTTGTCTGCTGGGTGCTGCTGAAATATATTACCTTGACTGGGGGTGTTGAGTCTGTCCCTCCCTTTCCTCTAACTTTCATTATTCAATTATTTTTTTTTTTTTTATTGCAAACTTTATATAAATTTAATTGAAATAAAATTTAAGATTTTGCATATATTTATTTCCCTGTTGGCTGTGTAATTATTGCTTGGTTCTGTCAATATATATATTTCCTTGTTGGTTGTCTATGTCCTGTTTCTCCTCTCATATCATTAATTTCTTCCAGTTTTTATTGGTCCTCTATATATATATTTCCCTGCTAGTTGTCAATGTTAATACATTGACAACTCTTCACTACACTGTCTTATGTCATTGCCTATTGCCTTCTTCCAGTATTCTTTATACCCCACTTTCTCTCTTCAAATTATATATATATATATATTTCCCTGTTAGCTGCGCATCTCTTATCCCTCCTTCTTTCATGTTATTGTCTTTCAGTATTCATTAATTCTTTTTATGGATTGGCAGTATCGGTAGAGGGTCGAATGCCATGCTTTGACATATAGAGTTACGGCCCTTGCCATTCTGAGTTCAAATCCCGCTGAGGTTAACTTTGCCTTTCATCCTTACGGGGTCGATAAAATAAAGTACCAGTAATGTACTAGGATTTGCTGGCCTTGTGCTAAAAGTTAAAACAATTAATTCTTTTTATATATATTTCCCTGTTGGCTGTCTATGTTCTATTTTTATCCATTCTTAGTATGACCCAGATGAATCATAGTTGACATTGAAAACCTATCAATTTCAGATATAGCAGTCAGATTGGTATTTCATAGAAAACAATAGAAAAAAAAAAAGAAACACTGTTAAGCTAGTTGTTCAACCATAACCAGGAAATCTTTTTGTCTCTTTAAAAAATATTGTTGACAACTAACATTTATCTATGTATTTAATAGTTTCTGTCCTTTCAGCAAAATCACCTATTCTGAGCATACACAATACATTTTCAAATACCTTTATTGGAACATTAGCAAACTAAGTGAAATAAAACATACGGAACTAGAGGTACAAATTGTGTTAGGGACTCGGTCAACCCAGAGCTTACTGTGGAGTTTAATATTTAAGGACTCAGTCAACCCAGATTACTGTGGAGATTAATATTTAGGAAGTCAGCCAACCCAGATTACTGTATAGTTTAATATTTAGGGAGTCAGTCAACCCAGATTACTGTGGAGATTGATATTTATGGAGTCAGTCAACCCAGATTACTGTATAGTTTAATATTTAGGGAGTCAGTCAACCCAGATTACCGTGGAGTTAAATATTTAAGGACTCAGTCAACCCAGATTACTGTGGAGTTTAATATTTAGGGAGTCAGTCAACCCAGATTACTGTGGAGTTTAATATTTAGGGAGTCAGTCAACCCAGTTTACTGTGGAGTTTAATATTTAGGAAGTCAGCCAACCCAGATTACTGTATAGTTTAATATTTAGGGAGTCAGTCAACCCAGATTACCGTGGAGTTAAATATTTAAGGACTCAGTCAACCCAGATTACTGTGGAGTTTAATATTTAGGGAGTCAGTCAACCCAGATTACTGTGGAGTTTAATATTTAGGGAGTCAGTCAACCCAGATTACTGTATAGTTTAATATTTAGGGAGTCAGTCAACCCAGATTACCGTGGAGTTAAATATTTAGGGAGTTAGTCAACATAGTGGTTACTGTGGAGTTTAATATTTAGGGAGTTAGTCAACACAGTGGTTACTGTGGAGCTTAATATTTAGGGAGTCAGCTACCCTAGATTACTGTGGAGTTTAATATTTAGGGAGTCATTCAACCCAGATTACTTTGAAGTTTAATATTTAGGGAGTTAGTCACCACAGCTTACTCAGTTGGATCCCAGCCAAGCTCATGGATGTTATTCAGCCATCTTGCTGGGGGTTTACCCCTAGATCTCCTGCTGGTTGGTTTTGCCCATTAAATCTGCCCAGCTATTCTTTCCTGAGACATTCTAACCACATGCCTGTAATATCAGAGCTGTGTTTTCTCAATTACCATATCGAGTGATGTTACTCCAAAGACCCTTTGGAGGAACCCTATTTCGGCTGCTTGTATTTATGATCGTATTCTTACGATCATTACCCAAGATTCATGACCATAGGCAAGGTTTGGCACAAATACTGAATTAAAGATAGTGAGTTTGATTTTTACACTTACAACTCTTCTTCTGATTACCGAATGCTGAAGCTGGCTCATTACTGCACCAGTTCCTGCTATTCTTGCACTTAATAAGTTACAATCTTAGTAATGAAATTAATAATTTCAGTAAACACCTCAACACTCTTTATCAATTAATTGGAATAGAGTTTTTCATTAGAAATATAGTTGCATGGTCAGAAAAGAGTTAACATATAAAACCAGCCAACCTACCAACCAGCCAACCTACCAAACAACCAACCAGCCTGCTAACCAACTAACCATTCAGCCAAACAACCACCCAACCAACCAAGTGACTGTTATAGGAAAATAGATGTAATACTGTTTAATGTAGAAAATTGTAAAACTACAATAGTCTATAATCAGACTGTAGCAAAAGAATGTTGACAGAATTTGATTTTGTGAGGACTTTTGTCATCAAAGTGAATATTTCTTAAATTCTTTCTTATTTAATCTATTTACCAGATTGTATGGTTGGAAGATGAATGCAGAGATAAGGAAAACACCCTATCAAAGTTCAAAGATGTTCTTCAAAACCAGAAGACAAGAATAAAAGACTTGAAGACAAAACTTAAGGAACTAGAAGATATTAAAAGCAGTTATGACCAGTAAGTAAAAATAAACAAAACAAAATTGCTCATTCTCTCTTTCTCTATCTGTCAGTCCATTCATTATACATAATTTCTCATGTATAATGAAACCATATTGTATAAGCTTAATTATTGGTTAATTATCTTAATTAGTGATCTTTTCTGCCAAATGAAACTGTATGGTATAAGCAAATGTGTGTAGGTAAAATTATATTTTTTTCTTTCAAACTGTATTTTTGCTTGCAATACTTACTTTTAATTTGTATAAATAAGCTGTACATAACATACTTTTTAGCCTGTAGCTGTATTCAGCTACTTTTAAGGTGTATTATGGCTGAAATAATTTTATTCTACACACACACACACGCACACACGCACACGCACACACACACACACACACACACACACACACTCTCTCTCTTTTCTCTCTCTTTTCTCTCTCTCTCTCTGTATAAACCTTATGAATTATCAAAGCACTGGGAGTCTTTGAAAGTGTGAGTGTCCCAAACACAGAAAATGACTTTAATAACAGTCAATCATCATTTCATTTTACGTCCGTTTTGTCCCTGCGTGCAAGGGTGGGACGGGAACTGATTCTGGCTTGATTTCTGCACCTGGATGCCCTTCCTAACACCAACCTCATTTACAGTGAGTGCTGGGTGCTTTTTTTCTGTGGCGCCTACACGTCCACTTTACAGTGTGGGCTGGGTGCTTTTTTGACGTGACACCACCACGACCACTTTACAGTGGAATGATATGGACCCCAGTCCCTATCATCTCATTTCTACAGCTGAGTAAACTGGAGCAATGTGAAATAAAGTGTCTTGCTCAAGGAAACAACACATCACCCGGTCTGAGAATTGAACCCACAACCTTTCGATTACAAGGCCAATGCTCTAACCACTAAGCCATGTGCCTCCATTATATATAGAGAAAATTACCTAGTGACAGAAAAATGTGCACGAAATTGTCTACAAGGCCAATGCTCTAACCACTAAGCCATGTGCCTCCATTATATATAGAGAAAATTACCTAGTGACAGAAAAATGTGCACAAAATTGTCTACAAGGCGGATGCGATTATCCACTTTTTTTTTATATTTAAGGGTAACTCACTCCATTATCTCACCTATTATCTATAGTGATTGTCTAGCCTGTTATTTACTGTGTTTGGGACTCTTATATTTTCAAATATGGAGGCACATGGCTTAGTGGTTAGAGCATTGGCCTTGCAATCGAAAGGTTGTGAGTTCAATTCTCAGACCGGGTGATGTGTTGTTTCCTTGAGCAAGACACTTTATTTCACATTGCTCCAGTTTACTCAGCTGTAGAAATGAGATGATAGGGACTGGGGTCCATATCATTCCACTGCAAAGTGGTCGTGGAGGTGCCATGGCAAAAAAGCACCCAGCACTCACTGTAAATGAGGTTGGTGTTAGGAAGGGCATCCAGCTGTAGAAATCAAGCCAGCATCAGTTCCCGTCCCACTCTTGCAAGCAGGGAAAAAGCGGACATAAAATGAAATGAATGATGATGTGTGTATATTTAATGTCTGATTGTCTATACCATGTTTTCATGTTGAAGACCAGGTATTTAAACACAGCAATCTTTAGCAGATTTTCCCATTAGGTATATATAGCATTATCATCATCATAATCATCCTTATCATTTAATGTGTATTTTCGACACTTGCATGGGTTATGTTGTCAAGTTATGAGACTAGCCAGATCAAGTGACCAGGTCTTGTTTATACGGATCTGTTTTGGGCTTAGTTTCTACAGCTATATGCCAACCACATTATAATTATAATAACATTATTCTATGTGTCATTCTTTATTTACAATAATAATTTGGTTTGAGAGGGATGCATCTGTTATTATTAGCAAGCTGAATGACCATGTAGTAGATCCCATTTTGACTTGTATATTTTGACTTGTATACAATCTGCCAGCATCTCTTTTCCAGACACTTAGCATAGATTTTACTGGGGCGGCTTAACAAGATCACTCTATAATTGGAACAATCTTTCTTGTCTCCCTTTTTGAAAATTGGGATTATCACTCCCGATTGTCATTGCTTAGGTGCTTTCCCAGAGATCCAGGCCACCCAGCACACATGAGTCAGCCAAAGAATACCTTCTAGCATCTGTGTCAGATGCAGCACAACCGACCAAATATTCACATAGCAGCAAGTCTTTGAGAAATTGTGGGAGTACTACTAAGAGGTGTATTCTTACTTTGTAGATCTCAAAAAGGCATATGACTGCATTCCACGGGACCTACTGTGGAAGGTTCTATAGGAGTATGGGATTGGTGGTCCGTTTCTTGTTGCCTTGATGTCTCTATACAAATGCCCAAGAATTTGTGTTCAGATAAATGGTGCTAAAGCGAAATTATTCAATGTGTGCGTACTGTCACCTTTCTTGTTCATTATTTTCATGAACAGGATTGACATGCACAGCCGGGTTAGGAATGGTATCACAACTGGCTGGTGTAGAATCAGTCAGCTTAAATTTGAAGATGACATGGTATTAACTCAACAGAAGGGATCTCCAACTTGCACTTGATGGGTTTGATGCCAAGTGCTGCATCGTTGGAATGAAAATCAATGCTGTGAAAGCTGAGAGACTTGTCCTCTCAAGGAAGCCTGCACAGTGCACTCTACATGTGAATGGCATTCTACTGAAGCAGATAGAGAAGTTCAAGTATCTCACAGCCATGTTCATGAGTGATGACAGGACCTGCTGGAAGGATTATTTTAGGACTCTACCCTCATGACCCTCTTAGGAATAAGTGGGAAAAGAAGAAGAAAGATTACCAAACCAAATAAAAAATGTTGTTGTCTCTTATAATAAGTGAACTGGTTTAGAATCAGTACACCGTATCCTTGCTTGCTGTAAGAGGTGACTAAAATAGCTGGCAAAAAGAAGGGCATTCAGCTGTAAAACATTGTCTTACAAAGGGACCCATGATGATTAAATAGGATTTATCATGGCTCCCACCCACATACACACTTAATGTCTGTGTGAGATGGGGGTAGACAATGAAGAGCACAAACTCCGGCACATATGGATTAATTTCCATTTTATTTATTTGAGGGTTCTTAACAAAACTGTGTCACATGTATCATCATCATCTTTATTTTACGTCCATTTTTCTATGCTGGTATGGGTTTGACAAGCTGGTTTGTGATAATGTTTTACAACCAGATGCCCTTCCTGACACCAACCCTGTTATTCACCTCTTACGATACACAGGGATGCAGTGTATCTATTCTAAAAACCAGAATACACACAGCTTAAATATATCTTCATTTACTGGAAGAGCCTCCAGCTGTAAACCCTTGCCATGAAGAGAACATCATAATGATTAAATGGCACCTATCATGGGGTCCACAAGGCTAACCCCTTGCTTTAGAAAAGAAAATGGTGTTAACATGCTTACTGCTACTGTAAGTATATTATTTAAATTTGTCTTTATAATCTCCATATTTTGACAGGAGTCAAGAGGAATTGTCTGTGGTGCAGAATAATCTTTTAGAACAGAACCAACAATGCACCGACATAGAGACAGATATTGATTCATGTAAAGTACGGGAATCAGAGCTACTTGAACTGACAGCTAACCTGAGTTCAAAGAATGCTCTTCTGCAGTCTGAGAACATCACTGTGAATAATAAAGTAAGACACTTCCTCCTCCCATCCTCATCCTCCTCCTCTGCTTCCTTCTCCTCTTTCTTCTTTTGGTATTAGCTATTTAGTTACTTGTTATTGACTCTGGCATTAACCCTTTTGATACTAATCCACCTTAAACAGCCCTGGTTTTATGATACAAAACCCACCTTAAACAACACTGGTTTTATGACACAAAACTGCCCATTTAAAAAATGTTGATGCTTCATATTAAAACTATCTGTTATAATTTTATTTCAGAAATTATTTCAAGTAATGTTCTAAATATCACCTTACTATTGAAAAAGTTAGTTATTTTATTAAATTCCTCCTTATTTTTGATTAAATTCAAAATAAATTGAAGCACACAGGCAGTGTATTTCATTTGAAATATGGTAACAAAAATGTTGAATTTAACTTGATAAGGATCTAGACTGCAAACTCTTTATTTTTACTTATTTGTTTCATTGATTTTGTGGAAATTGCATGAAAATGTCAAGTGAAAATCAACAAAATCTGAATTTAAATCTCAAGCTGTCAACTAGCGTCACTGTTGCTCATTACTGAATGATCATTCCACTTTTAATTATCTTTGTTTTGACTTGACTATTAACCCTTCTAATAGCACCCCACACAAAACTGCTCTTGATTCTCTGATAAAACTGTCCATTTTAACCCTTCTAATACCAACCCACACAAAACTCCCTTTCTTTCTATTTAAATTAAAGCCTTCCAACAATTTAATATGAAAATATTTTGTTAATTTGTTTCCCCTCCATTTCATAGGATTTATTTCAAAATACTCAAATAAATTTCTTGGATAAAATTACATAAAAATAATAAAGAATTTAATATTTAATCAAACATACAGAAAGAGAAAGCAGTATTGGAAAGGACTATAAATGCCATAAATGATAGGAAAAGGAGGAAAAGAGCAAGTCTATTAGGCAAAGTAAAAAAAAAAGGAGCAAGGGGAGAGGGCGACAGACTCAACACCTAGGTCAGAGCGATGTTTCAAGGATAAAATGGCAAAGGCATTTCTGCGGACAATGGCCAGCGATACCCGCTGCAACAGCCACTCCACCTCACAGAAGATCCTCAGATGGGCTGCTGTCATCCCAGTCTTACAGAGGACATCAGCTTAAATTATGTTACAAACAGCATATTAATAATTCTAGTAAATCCATCCAAAATCTTCATCTGTTAACTGTGTTTGCTGCAGGTATTGATCCAAAATATAATGTTATATTTGACAAACTTCAAGGCTTCACTGACTGAAATTCAATTCCTATGGAAGCAACACCTTTACTTATTTCATTCAGAATTGCTCTTTTGAAAACTGAATTCATGAAGATGAAATTAATAAATTGCTAGCTGAGAGAATAATTATACCTTCAACATTGTCTTGACATTCTCAACTTGTAGTCAACAAAAGTGGTGCAAAAAGGGCTTAGTGGTTGGCTATGCATTTTCTATTACGATGCGCACAGCTAGAAACAATTCCTGTTATTTGTTAGAAATGTTCTAAGTGAAATTCATGGAAATCATAATTTCAGCACTTGAATCAGCATATTATTAAGTGCCTTTGTCTTCCCGGGAGCAACATTTTCAGTTTTTTAAGCAAATAATGTACAGTGGAACCTTGGTTCATGAACTTAATTTGTCCCAGAAGGCTGTTAGTCACCTGAAATGTTCATAAACTGAAACTATATTTCCCATACAAAATGTTGCGAGAGAAATACAGTGAGAGACTGTGTGTGAAAGACATAGATTATCACCATAGTAACTAACTACACTGCAAGTGACGCTTTCCTGCTGATACTCCAAGCTTGTCACCAACTGTTGTTGCTGGCATGTATGTTCATTACTCAAGACACCATTTGGCAACTGAGGAATTTTGTTTGGAAAAATTGTTCATATTTCAATTTGTTCATGATGAGAGGCATTCGTTAACTGAGGTTCCACTATTTACAAAATTACACGATAGTCATCTGGAGTTAAGATAGTAAATAGGCTGTTAGAACATTGGAAAGAATACTTTAAAAACATAATCTAGAAATGATAATTGAGTTTCATTGCATTTGCATTTGTTTAGGGATGAATGAGAGCTCTACCTCATTAGCATATTGGAGAAAAGTTTGTTACATTTTTAGTGAATTGGCCATAGGGTTATCCACTCCAGTAAATACCACTACATGCCAACCACTAATTTAACTTGTTTAGAAGATGTAAAAGAAATGACGATGTAATAATTGAAACGAGTATCAATAACGACTTGTATTTATTGAAGTGTGCTTGTTACAATTTTGGTAGTAAAACGTACCTCGTGCCATGATATGGTGTAATGCTGAGATACAAGATAGGATTAGAAAATGCTTAAGATATCTGTGCTTGGTGTGGTCAGTTCTAGAGCCTGCTGGTAAAAAAGAGAGGGAAATTGCCCTTTCTTTTATAATCTCTGGAACGGAAGTTCAAGGAATATTCTAGAAATTCTACGGGAAGTAACTCTAGCTACTTCCCTTTGTCTAGAGAGCGCTACAAGATTCCCCTCTCAGACGAGAAGTCGAATAACCAACCGAAGGTCATTGTAGCGAGAACCCAAAAGAAATGAACAGCAAAGCAAAGGTACAAGAAAGTGCATGAATAAAACATGAGCTCGCAACTGAAGCAAATAGCAAAAAAGCACAAAACAAGTAAATGCATTTTACAAAGAAAAAGTGTAAATGTAACAAAACTGATAATTCAAAGTTAACATAAAGGAGCAGAGAAAAATTAATGCTCAATGGTAAGTTCAAAGTTTCTTCAAAATCAAATAGTTCATACATCACCAGTGTACAGACTTTTCTGACACTAATTCTATCTGAAACTGAAAAAAAAGTTTGTTAATGCCACTAGGGGTTAAATGTATATAGTTTTTGACAGTTTACGTGGCCATTTTACTGTTCTGCCACCTCGTGTGACATAAGGTTGTGTGGTATGTGGTGTTTGCGGTGGAGGTGAAGGTGTTGGTGTGGGAGTGAATGTATGTGGTGTATCAGGCATTGTAATGAGACTTTCAGAGAAAGCCCTCTTTGCTCTGTCAATGGATATTGTCACTTTTCGACCATTGACAGCCACTGTGAAATGTTTTGGTGTGTGCGAAAGCACACGAAAAGGTCCATTATAGGGTGACTTAAGCGGTCCCTTGACGGAATCATTCCATATAAAAATGTGTGTCCACGTAGAGATATCCGATGGAACAGCAGAAGATATAGACTGGTCACGAGGGTTCTTTGGTGAAAGATCCGAGAAGTAAGAACGAATCCTGGTGACATATGATGTTGGATCAAGATGCAATGAATCAACCGGGAAGAGTCAAGGTAAAGAAGTTCAGTTGAGGAGAAACCCAAATCTGTCTTAATGGCAGAACGACAACCAAGAAGCACGATTGGCAAAAATTCGGTCCAACGTTGCGGATCAGGAGTAGCGCGGAGTGCAGCTTTCAACTGTCTGTGAAACCTCTCCACCATTCCGTTGGAGGCTGGGTGACAGTTGGTCGTATGAATATGATGAGCACCCAAAAGTCGAGATATTTCACGAAATAAGGAAGCCTCGAACTGTCGTCTGCGATCCGTGGTTATTTTAGAAGGAACACCAAAGTGAGCAACCCAATTGGAAATGAAAGCTCGGGCAACGGACTCGGCTGTTATGACCACTAGGGGTATGGCTTCAGGCCACCGAGAGAAACAATCGATACAGGTCAATATATATGTGAACCCATGACTAACGGGCCACAGACCAACAATATCCATGTGAATGTGACAGAAATGGGCGTCGGTGGGCTGAATTTACCAAGAGGAGCGCGAACATGCCGATAAATCTTAGAGCGCTGGCACTTCAAATGAGAAAGTGCCCAACCGGTGATTAAACGACGCATATTAGGCCAGAAAAATCAAGCTGTAATAAGTTTCACCGTGGCAGCTATGCCGGGATGCGACAAGGAATGAAGTGCATCAAAAACTGTACGTTGATGGCAATCTGGAACAAGTGGTCTGGGTGAGCCAGTAGAAATATCGCAGAGAATTTTCCCTTCAGAAGATGGAAGAGGTAAATATTCCAATTTGCAGCAGGAGAACTGGTCAGATGAAATGTCCAACGAATCCAAAGTAGGTTGGTCAGTTGCCATGGCAACCAAATCGATATGTGCAGGAGACGCAAGAGAACAAACAGAAAGTCAAGACAGTGCGTCTGTGGGTATGTTGGCAGCTCCGGCTATATGACGAATGTCACTGGTGTACTGGAAGATGAGATCCAAATGCCTATATGCCCTTGGAGAGTACCTGTCGGACTTGGATTGGAGAGCGAATGTTAGCGGTTTATAGTTCCAAAAAATGGTGGAAGTGCTTCATGGCAAGATAGACCACCAAAAGTTCTCTGTCAAAGGTGCTGTATCTCTGTTCCGCTGGTTTAAGTTGGCGTGAGAAAAATACAAGTGGTTAAACCTGATGGTTGATCGTATGTTGCAAAACTGCTCCAACAGCATGATCGGACACATCAACAGTTAAAGAAAGCCTCGCGTTTGCAACGGGATGCGCGAGGAAAGAAACTTCAGCTATTTCGGACTTGACGGAGTCAAATGATTGCAAATTATCGGCAGAAAGTGCAATGGGTGCATCTTTCTTTTTCGCATCCTTTAAAAGCTGCGTCAAGGGGAATAACTTTTCAGCACAGTTAGGAATAAAATGACGATAAAAGTTAATTAATCCCAAGAAATGACGTAACTGTCTCAGTGAGGTGGGGGGTGCGATACGCTGAATCGCTTCCACCTTAGATGGCAGAGGTCGAATGCCTTCTGAATCTATAAGATGTCCAAAGAATTCCAGTGAAGCTGTACCAAACACACATTTAGCTGGGTTGATTCTGAGTTGGTACGATTGAAGACGTTGAAATAACTGGGATAGATGTTGATGATGATGTTCAGCTGTGTCACTGGTTATCAAGAGGTCATCCACGTAAGCAAACACGAAATCCAATCCACGTGTGACTTCATCGATAAAACGCTGGAACGTTCTAGAGGCATTCCGCAAACCAAAAGGCATGGACAGAAATTCAAACGAACCAAAGGGGGTGGTCACAGCTGTTTTTGGTATGTCTTCTGGATTTATGGGTATTTGATGGTAAGCCCGTACCAGATCTATTTTAGAAAATATCTTACATCCATGCAGAACGGATGAAAAATCCCGTAAATTTGGTAAAGGATAATGATCAGGTGTAGTGATGGCATTAAGTCTTCGATAATCTCCCACCGGCCTAAAACCCGCTTCACCCTTTCGAGCCAAGTGAAGCGGAGATTCCCATGGGCTGGTGGAAGGTCGAATAAGACCGAGCTGAAGCATGTGCTTGAACTCATCTCTTTCTTTAGTCTGGAGCCAACCTTCATGGACGAGAGAAAACAGGCGGGCCAGTTGTTGTAATAAAGTGTTGAGTCGAGTGGACTACCTGATTAGGTTTATATGAGATGTCCGTTAACTCGGGGAAATGAGGCAAGAAGTGAATGAAACTGGTTTCCAGAGGCAGCTATAAAAAATGAGGGGCTGACAACAGCAGCAGTAGACCTACAAGCAGGCATAAATAAAGATGTGGTGCCATCCATAAGTTTCTGTCTTCTGACATCTACCAAAAGTGAATAATGGTGTAAAAGATCGGCACCGAGAATAGGATGAGGTAGGTCCGCAATGACGAAAATCCATTTAAAATCTCGACGCAAAGCTAAGTCCAACGATAAAGATATTTGACCATAGGTTTTGATCGGAGACTGGTTCACTGCATATAAAGAAATGCCGGAAAAATTTGACTTGGTAGAGCTGAACCATAAAGGCCAAATACTGCAACTAGACCCTGTGTCCACCATAAATGACCTGTTTGAGACTCGGTCTCTGACGAAGAAAGCACGATAAGGTGAATTATTGAGGGAGAGGTCTGCCGTGCCCAGACTCTCCAATTTTAGTTTTCCGAGGCTTCGAAAGAGCAGGGCTGAATACAATGTTTCGCCTTTTTGCGAAAACGCACGTGATACCAACACAAAGACGAGTTGTTGGCGGGGAAGTTGGCGCGACGATTAAAAGAAGGAGACCATCTTTGTGAATGCCACCTAGATGGCGTTCGCTCCCGACACAGTTTAGCTACTTGACGAGTTAACTCGTCAATGGCTCTCAACATTGAGTCCTCACGAGGTGAAGCAGGCTGGGTTTTAAAAGCAGAAGAAGTGACGACTGAATCAGCCGAAGTAGGCTCTCGAGAAAATTCCATAATGCGGTCCGCCGAGACCGCAATCTGTTCCAAAGAACTGGTGTCGACCATATTCGCCAATATGGTCTGCACATTTGTTGGCAAATAGGAGAAGAATAGCAGTTTAACGAAAGAATTTTCCTCTGCTGTTGAGTCGCGCAGTTCCCGGATACGCCGTACAAATTGAGACGGAGTTCTGTCACCCAGGTTTTCCTCTTCCAACAAGGAACAAAATCTACTCTCAGATGAGCGGCTGTTCCGTCTGAGCACTTCTGCCTTTAGGGTTTCGTAAGATGTGCCTTGTGGAGGATCTGTAATTATATCTTTAACTGAGGTTGCCAGCGAAGCAGGAATTCCACTGATAAGCACATGTAATCTCTGTTGTGCTGCTTGAACGCGAGTCCAGTTGTGCAAACCACAATTTGGCATCACCAGAAAATGCCGCCAATGAAGAATTGCTTATGATTAACACCGTAGACCCTGAGCGAGAATTTCTTCGTAGTTTCTTTTTTTTTTTCCAACTGCTGCACACGTGGTAGTACCATGAATAACTTAAGTAAAAAAATATAGCACCGAGCAAGTAAGATGGCGACTTCAAAAAACGAAAGCTTGGTTGAACCAAAGACACGAGGGACAATTTTTTTTTTTTTTTCTGTATTTTATACCCACATTCATGCTCACTGTTACGTCAAATATTTTCACATCACGTCAGGGCACCAATTTAGTGAATTGGCCATAGGGTTATCCACTCCAGTAAATACCACTACATGCCAACCACTAATTTAACTTGTTTAGAAGATGTAAAAGAAATGACGATGTAATAATTGAAGCATGACGAATATTTCAGGAACGAGTATCAATAACGACTTGTATTTATTGAAGTGTGCTTGTTACAATTTTGGTAGTAAAACGTACCTCGTGCCATGATATGGTGTAATGCTGAGATACAAGATAGGATTAGAACAAAACCATCTAAAATTATTAACTCTTTACATTCTGAGTTCACATCCTGCTAATGTTAACTTTATCCTTTTATCCTTCTAGGGTTGATAAAATACCAATCAAGTAGTGGGGAGGGTGTTGATATAATTGACTCTCCCCTCAAGTTGCTGGCCTTGCCTAAATCAGAAATGATTATTAAGATGGTATTTGTAATGTAAAGTAACAAAAAGTTCTTATATCAAATTATGTTTGAAGATATTATTTTAAATAGGAACCCTTTAAAATAGATGGTTTTGTTTCATAGAAGTAGATGGTTTGGAGCAGGCTGGTATAAAAAAATGTTAAATCAACGTCCAGCTATAAAATGATTTATGAAAATGTCTACACCCTGCAAGAGAGAAGACTGCTCTGGTATGCACATGTGATGTGCAAGGATGATAATCACTGGGTGAAGAAGTGCCAGGAAATCCCAGTGGAAGGAAGCAGCAGTAGAGAAGACCAAGAAAGACCTAGGCAGAAGTGGTGAAAGCTGATCTCATATCGCTGAAACTCACAGAGGAGATGGTGAAGGAATGTGACAAGTGGAAAGACAGTGTGTTGAAAAGGACCCATCCAACCCATGCAAGTGTGGAAAAGCAGATGTAAAAATGACAACAACAGTATTTTTATACAAGCATAGAAAATACATTACCTTTAGGAATTTATTCTGCAATCTATATATTAGTCATTGCAGTATCAGTAGAGGGTCGGACGCCATGGTTTCCAGCATAGTTACGTCCCTTAATGATCTGAGTTCAAATCCCGCCGAGGTTGACTTTGCCTTTCATCCTTACCGGGTTCGATAAAATATAGTACCAGTAATGCACTGGGTAATTGCTGGCCTTGTGCCAAAAGTAGGAACAATTATTTAATATATTTGTGGCAAGTATAGCTTTATCACAGTAATGTTTCAATAAACAGTGTTTGACCTGTTTTTAGTTTGTATTTCATTATTCAGCTAGTTTGTGTTAACTAGAACAATTGTAACAACATCTGCGTCAATAATATACAAATACAATTTTACAAAAGCTATCCCACTCATGACAGCCTGAAAATGAAATAGATATAAAACGCTTTTTAAATGCACACACAATTGTTGTGGTATGGAAACTATTTTACACTGAAATTTTATAAAGAATATTCTTTTTAAGTAAAATTTATTTCTTAAATGAAAATCTGTATTTTTACTTTTTATTGTATTTATGGCAGAATTGTGAAAACATGGGATACAATGTTTTGCGGTATTCATTTCAGCTTTCAGCTCTCTGCTCTCAATTCCCGCCAAGGTCAATAAAAAAAAAAGTACCAGTCAAGTACTGGAGTCAATTCTTCCTCTATATCTCTCTCTCACTCTCTATCCTTCTCTGGAAGAAATCTGCTATGTTCAGATCTGGAAAGGATTGGACTCCAGCAGGTTTAAAAAATGCCCCCAAAATGCTGTATATCAATATGGTGCCCCTACAACTCCATCGGGAGTTACAAGACCATGCACTCATGCATGTATTCAGACTATCTTGGAAAGAAGAAAGTCCTTAATATAATTAATTCTGAATTAATTGATAAGCTAACTAAGAACATAGATTTTACATGTGGCCGGTGCTCTGGTGCAATAAGTAGCAGCAAGTGCCCACAAAATACTAGCTCCTTCAACTGCGCAGAGGGTTCTATAGAAATAGTGGACAGCTTCCGTTATCTGGGTGACAAAATCAGCAGTGGGGGAGGGTGCTCTGAAAGTACAGTAGCTAGAGTCAGAACTGGATGGAAAAAGTTCAGAGAGCTTATACCACTATTAGCCGCTAGAGGGTTCTCCCTAAAAATGAAAGGCAGGTTATACGATGCCTGCATACGAACAGCAATGCTGCATGGCAGTGAGACCTGGGCATTGTGTGCAGAGGATATACGCAGACTAGAGAGGAACGAAGCTTGCATGCTCCGCTGGATGTGCAATAGTAATATACGTGAACGGCAAAGCATAAACGAACTAAGGAAAAAATTAGAAATAAGAGGGATCAGATGTTGTTTACTCGAGAGAAGGCTACGTTGGTACGGTCACGTGATGCGCATGAAAGACGACAGCTGTATAACAAAGTGCAGGGCAATAAAGATAGACGGTAGCCACGGAGTAGGCAGACCCAGAAAAACATGGGACGAGCTGATAAATTCCGACCTCACACGCTTACACCTCTCCAAGACAATGTCACTGGACCGAGACCTTTGGCGGTACTCAGTAATAGAGAAGACCCGCCTTACCTAAATACAAAGTAAAAACCTACTACAGTCAGTAGGCACCTCTATCAAAACACACCCCCGTCCCTCCACACCGACCCTTTCAATGTAAAGTTATGTTGGTCCCACAACATCCAGGCCGAAACAAATGAGATCGTGTAGGTGGCACGACAAAAAACACACAGTCCACGCTGTAAATGTGGCCGTGTAGGCAACACGGTAAAAACCTCCCAGCCCCACACTGTAAATGTGGTTGGTGTTAGGAAGGGCATCCAGCTGTAGAAAACCCGCCAGACAGTCCACGCTGTAATGTGGCCGTGTAGGCAACACGGTAAAAACCTCCCAGCCCCACACTGTAAATGTGGTTGGTGTTAGGAAGGGCATCCGACTGTAGAAATCCCGCCAGACAGTCCTATGCGAGCAAGACAACCACTCTTGCCTCAAGTGGGAAAACCCCCGTCCAAACCCATGCAAGCGTGGAACACAGACGCTAAACCTGATGATGATGATGATGATGATGTAGAGTGCTGGACAGCTTATTCCAGTTTTTTTGTTGTTAAGCAGTTGAAAGCCACCTTTCTCATTGGATAGAAACCTCATCCACTGAAGGCTTCACTTGTTGATGGATTTGCACTCAATACTGCATGTTAATGAAACACTCATCAATTATAGGGTGCTCCTGCTTACAACAGTGAACTTTATTTATTCTAGGTGTACTAGAACATCATCTAGCTTAACACCACCACATCAATTTTTGATGCCTTTAGCAGAGTCCACTCTGTTGCATGCAGCATTCAGACCAAGGGTCTCTGGTCTGAGAATAACTCATAAACATGGTTTCTTTCTCCTTTTCTTTCACCAATCTGGATGACCTGGGAAAAGTCATCAGTTCAGCCCTTTTTCTTATGAACCAGTAACTCCTGATAGTCATAAGGGTACCATAATGACATACAGCATGTCTTTTAAACTTAGCAAAGCAGATCCTCTCTCTGAGTTTGAACACAGCCGATTTTTTCCAGAGATGAAGAGAAAATGATAGAAAAGAAATGAGAAAAAGATAGAGGAAACATCGACTCCAGTACTGGACTGATACTTTTTTATCAACCTTGAAAGGATGAAAGGTAAAGTTGAGTAGGATTTTGAACTTAGAGTGTAGAGAGCTGGGATGAATAGCCCAAATCCTTCTATCTGACATTCTAACAACTCTGCCAATTCACTGCTTTCTTCTTCCTTTTACTCAGCCATCAAATAGAATGTCTTGGTATATTTAGAAATTTTGTATAGAATGAAGTCTTGTATGCTACCACAATAATAACTCTTATTAATAAACTCTAAAATATCTTTTTAAAAGACGATCATTTGTAAACTGTCAAATATTTACTACCTCCACCACACATTCCAAAAACCTTGACTAAAAGAAAAGCTTCATCGAATATCTCTCTATTTACAGGTGCTTTCATTAGATGAAGAGTTAAATGTTGTCAAAGTTAAACTCGAAGAATCAGAAACAAAGTGCCAAGAACTGGTGAATACTTTTTATTTGTTGTAATGTTTTTATAATTTCATGTAAGGCCTATTTATTTACTTGTTATAATCATCATTATCATCTGTGTATCTGTGTGTATATCATGACTCATGCACTGTTCATGATCCTGACATTTGTACATGTATTCTACATGCACCTTTGATGAGTTGTAGTGCACTTGAGCACTGTACACAATCATTTTCATTATTATCTTTATTTAACATCCATTTTTCCATGCTTGCATGGGTGACCACATCTTCCTCATACAGAACTGTTTCTGTCTTAGTTTCTACAACTGGATGCCCTTCCTAATGCGAGCCACATTTACAGCATAGACTGGATGCTTTGTATCATGGCACCAACATGGCCACCTTACTGGGTAGACTGGATGCTTGTTATCGTGGTACCAGCATGGCCACATTACAGGGTAGACTGGGTGCTTTTTGTCATTTTACCTATACAGGTGAATGGGGTGCTTTTTGTCATGTCACCAATCTTAATTTCATGTAAAGCCTATATATTTACTGTTATAATGTTTATATAATTTTATGTAAGGTCTATTTATCATCTAGTTGAAAGTGTTTATAGTTTCTTTTTCACAGTGAAGGCTTTTCATTCAAACTCTGTAGTTATATCTAAATTAAATTTACCTTAAATCTTTTGGTTCATACTTTTTTCTAGCATAAATATTTATTATTTATGTCTTAAGAGGCAATTTAAAGGGCTGGTGTCAGGAATGATATCTGGTTGTAAAACATTGTCTTAAAGTGTCCTATTTAACCCATATCAGCAAGAAAAAGTGGACATGATGACAGCGACGGCGGCAGCGACAACTGTGTGTGTGTGTCATCAATTTTTTTTTTATTTTCCATGCTGGCATGGGTTGGACAGGTTGAAACTGTCCAAGACTAAATTGGTTGGAGGGCCACATCTTTCCCATGCATTCCATATTTGGCATGGATGGCCTTCCTAACATTAACCATATTACAGAGTGTACTGAATGTATTTTATTGTGGTATCGGCACTCAGGAGATTGTTGTGTTCTCAGCAGATTGGCAGTATTATAAGAGGCAGTATTCCCACAAATTGTAGAGTGTGAGAACGTTAGATGCAGGCCCCCAGCTCCACTTCAGTACTGACTTGGTGTGTAATGACTCCTCTAATCCTTGCTAGCAGGAAAGACAAATGTTTAAATGATGAGGATGATCTCTCAATTTCATTCTGCTTTTATAGAAGAGCAGGTTTTCTCCAGCTCCATGTGCTACCAATCAGAGGCCCTACAAAGGGATAGGAGCACTGTCCTTCCCTTTCTAATTAAACTATTTTAAAAAGGCAAAGAAAAAAAAACTATTGTGACATAACTTTAAAACCTGGTTTGTTCTTTCTTAGCATAAAACTTTGGTTGAAGAAACACAAAAATGGCAGGAAGAGAAGACTGCCCTTTCAACAGAACTATTAGAGAAGAGTAAATCAGGTTAGTATTGTGTTGTTATTTTTTAAATAATACTCTGTTTTAAGTGCTTGAAGCATTGTGTAAAGTGTAGAAAATAGTGTTTTATTAGAAGTCCACTACAATGGAAATGGGACATTAATTGTTAAAAATATGAAGATGACAAAGATGTTTCTCAGCATAAGAGTCACCCAAGATATCCTTCTCAGAATTAATTTCCTCAATTGTTCTTTTGATGAAGAAATTTTATCCTGAAATATAAAGATCCCTGGTACGTTTTTGATTGACCTCAAAAGGATGAAAGGCTAAGTTGACCTTGGCGAGAGATGAACTTTTAGAGTACAGAGAGCTGGAACAAATACTGCAAAGCATTCCCTCTGACATTCTAATAACTCTGTCAATGCACCACCTCTGATTTTAGTTATTTTCTGCTAAATCATTACAGGATGTTAAGAGTTAATATATGCATGTATGAATCCGTAACTACTGAGAGTCATAGGGGAGCCATATTGACATACAACATTTCTAAGGCATTTTTAAAACCTGGTGGAGCCCATCTTCTCTCTGTTTGTATCCAGCAGATTTCTTCCAGAGAAGGATAGTGAGTGAGAGAATGGAAGTGAGAAACAGATATAGAGAAAGAATCAACCCCTGTGTTAGACTCATACTTTTTTAACAACCTTGAATGGATGAAAGGCAAATTTTACCTCAGCAGGATTTGAACTCAGAGAGCTGAAATGAATACCTCTACATTCTAATGACTAAGAATTAATGCAAATAGTTAAAAAAGGAAAGCATCGGGTTTAATGTAGTTTTTCTTTGGTGGATTGTATTTTCAAGAGAATTATCTGAAAAGAGTTATCTGAATATAATGTTTAATTGTTAAAGTAACACCCATCAGTCAAATATTAGCACTTATTAGGTTAATGTCAGATTCAATCCATAATTTTATCAAAATTGAAGAACTCTTCAGTCATATCAAAGATGTGACAACCTCCTTAGTGCTGGTGCTATGATAAAACACACTCAGTAGAGCCTGGAAATGTTTTGTGAAATACAAGCCCCCAGCCCACCCGAGTACTCAGTAGGGTGGGTGAAGATATGTAAGCAAGATGTAGCCCTGAGGCCCATCTGAAAGATCAGTAGCTTTGCTTGAGTATTGACTTGGTCTGTAATAACCAGGACAACTTGCTATCAGGGAAAGCAGATGTTAAATGACAACGACAATGACTAAAACTAACTAACTTCTGATATCTTTGTTAAACATTTTCTTTCCTAATAATTATTATATTATTATTATTATATTATTATTATTATTATTATTATTATTATTTTCTGTTAACAGTGGAGGAACTTGGAGTACAGGTGGAAGAAGCAAAAGATGATATACGAACTCTGAAAAGGAAACACACTAACAACATTAAAGTAAGCTGCTAACTGAATTAAAATTGGTTTCAATTTTATCACAACCTCCTGTTTTATCTGGGAGTTTTGTTACTGTGATCAAGGTATCATGCATATCTACAACAATTAAATAACACCACTTCTGTAGTTTCCTCACTTGTATGGGAACACAGAAAAAGTAATATAGGGCAGCTGCAATCTTGATTCTCTGGTTTCTTGGGCTGTTACATTCTGTATTGAAGAACCACTAAAGTCTTCCTTTTTCTGAATGACTTAGCTACAAGGCAGTTAGGGCAGAAAATAAATGATATATACATTTCTTAAAGTCCTTCCAGTTGTCAGTTTTCTGGATGAGGTTGCTGTTTCTCCTATTTTCGTTGACATATTTGTTCAGGCTGTCTGTAAAGGTTGTTCTTTATCTTCCTTGTCTCCCCTTTCCAACGATCTTGCTACAAAGAATCAGCTTCTCCAAACCATTTCTTCCGTTTATGTAGCCAAAATATTCCAATTGCCTCTTTCTAATAGTACAGACAAGAGATCTTTTCATGCCTGCCAGTCTTAGGACTTTATCGCTGGTTTTCTTTTCCATCCAAGATATTTTGAATATTCTCTGGGTGAACCATTTCAGCAGTGTCCAGTTCCCGTGCATTTTATTGCTTATTGTCTCATATTCACAACCACTTTTTTTTTGTTTCTGCATTTTTATAGGATTTGACAAGACAGTTAACTTTCACACGACGGAAACTTGAAAACTATGAAAATACTGGAGAAAAGGATAGCACAAGTCTTGGTTCTCGTACCAGCTCTAATGGCTCTCTAAACACACTTGATAACAATGTCCAGTCAACTGTGATACATAGAAATGGAAACCCAGACCAGGTCAGTAAACTGAAGTTGGGAGTTACTTCTACATATTTGCTATATTTTGATAACCAGTTATTTAATCTCAACGTTTTAAGTATTCCATTTTACTGTCTGTCCTTTCACAGAATTACCATATATACTTTAATATAAGCTAGTATGACCCCCTATTTTATGTCCAAGAAATGCGCAAAAATCCAAACCACATAAGTTGAGGCAGCTAACCAGCACATACGTTTGGATGGTGTGATTTTGAAATTCTCATGAGTGGAGAATATTTATGATGTTTTAATATTTTGATATTTAAAATATTTTAGGTGTTGTTTAGAGTATAGTTTTTGTTTCACAACTCCATTATATAATGATTTCTTTACCAATTTCTGTCTGTTTTGAAGGCCGTATTCAGTTAAAAAACAATAGGAAATATGAATTTCATGATTGAACTGAAACCTATGTAATAGTCACCATCAAATTCACCTCCAAAGTGAAGCTAGAGTAATATTCACCTCCAAAGTGAAACAGGTGTAATATTCACCTCCAAAGTTGGTGAAAACCAGCAAAATATTAACCTTAGATATAAGCCAACCCCCATTTTTCCATCAATTTTTTTTGTCATATATTACAGTGTAAAATCCGTTTGGTTGATAATCGTTTGTTGTGTTGATCAGAAGTGAATTAAATTGATCATCGAAAGTAAATGAATCATTTATCAGTTTTACAGCATCTCTTTTTCTTTTTCTTTTTCTTTTTTTTCCTTTTTCTTTTTTTTTCTTTCTTTTTCTCTTCTTTTTCTTTTTCTTTTTCTTCTTAAAAATTTAGTTTTTACACCTACCTCCCTTCTTCTGATTACCAAATGCTGAAGCTGGCACATTACTACACCAGTACCTGCAATTCTTGCACTTAATTCAGCCTCATGACTTCCATCACTCATGAACATTGCCCTGAAATACTTGAACATCTCCACCTGCTTCAGTGGAATGCCATTCACATATAGAGTGCACTGCGCAGGCTTCCTTGAGAGGACAAGTGTCTGTTTTCGCAGCACTGATTTTCATTCAGGCCATGCAGCACTTGGCATCAAACCTGTCAAGTGCAAGTTGGAGATCCCCTTCTGTTGAGTTAATACCATGTTGTCTTCAAATTCAAGCTGACTGAGTTTATTCCCGCCAGTCATGGTACCACTTCCAACCTGACTGTGCATGCCAATCCTATTCATGAATAGGATTGGCATGCAGGAGAGGTGACAGTATGCACCCTTGATGTAGTCCCACTTCCACATTGAATGGTTTCAATTTAGCACCGTTTATCTGAACACAAATACTCAGGCATTTGTATTGAGCATTGGATAAACTGCCATTGCAGTATTTGTTCCGGTGCTTTACATTCTGAGTTCAAATCCCACTGGGGTCAACTTTACCTTTCAACTTTCCAGGGACGATAAAATAAAGAACCAATCAAGTACTGGGGTAGATTTAATTAACTTTGCCCTTTCTCCAAATTTGCTGGCCTTGTAACTAAATTTGAAATCAATATTTCAAGATTCAGCTAGCTGGCTTTAATGCTGCTGCTCAATAACAGGCTCCCATCACATGTTGGTTGTTCTCCCATAAGACTGGGGCCATGACAAAAAGCACATAACCCATCCTTTATGGTGGTAGTGTTGGTAATATGACAAAAAAAGCACTTGGTGCCCTCTGTAAGGTGGTAGTGCTGGCGCCACAAAACACACCCAGTCTACCATATAAGGTGGTTGGCATTAGGAAAGGCAATCAGCCATAGAAAGCCAAGCTAAAATTAGATCATATGAACAAGACATGTTCATCTGACCTATCTACTTCATAATGTGACAGCTCATCTAACCCAAGCAAGCGTGGCTGACATTAAATGGTGTTGGTGATGATGATTGCATATTCAGATTATGAAACTGACAAAATATCTCTTCTCTTTAATTCTTTTCTCATTTCTACTGTAGTAAGTCTGTGGTTTTATTGTTTTTATAGGAGTACCCTGTGATCACCGAGCAAGTTGAAGTTGACAAACAGGTTCTTATTGAAAGGATTGTCAAACTTCAGAAAGCTCATGCTAGAAAGAATGACAAGATAGAATTCATGGAGGATCACATCAATCATTTAGTGGATGAAATTCAGAAGAAGAAACGGTTAGATTTAGTTATTGTTATTGCTGTCATTGTTGTTTTGTCATTGTTGTCAAAAGGAATGTGAAAATATTGCAACTGTCAATGTACTGATGAAGGTGAATTTAAATGATATTTCATTTAAATTCCTTATACAGTGGAACCTCGGTTCACAAACTTGATTCGCTCCTGAAAGCTGTTCGTCACCCAAAATGTTCGTAAATCAAAACTATTTTTCTTATATGAAATGTTGAGAAAAAAATACAGTGAGAGAGAGACTGTCTCTGAAAGTCAGATAGTAACTAACTACGCAACAAGTGACGTTTTCCTGCCAATACTCCCAGCTTGTGGCCAACCATTGCGGCCCACTTTGTAAAGTAGTACTACTGGTACCATGACAAAAAGCACAGTCTACCCTATAAGGTGTTAGTGCTGGTACCATGACAAAAAGCACACAGTCTACCCTGTAAGGTGGCAGTGTTGTTGCCACAATAAAAAAGCACCCTGTCCATCCTGTAAAGTGGTAGTGCTGATGCCACAACAAAAAAGTACCCAGCCCACCATCTAAGGTGGTAGTGCTGGGACCGTGATAAATTGCTCCTATTACATGCTGTAAAGTGGTTGTCTAAAACAGAACATATGATTAAGACATGGTAACTTGGCTGATTTAGCATCAGTATGTGACAATCCATCTAACTCATGCAAATATGGAAAATAGGTGTCAAACAGTGATGATTATGATACTATAAATATTTGAATTTACAAGCCCACTTTTAGAACGTTAAGAGTTAAACTGAGTATTGTATTAGGTTTAACACATACAGATGAATAATTACCTTCAAAGTAAAGAAAACGGTTTTTAACATAGGCACAAGACCAGTAATTTTAGGGGGGGGGGGGGAAGTTGATTAAATCAACCCCAATACTTTACTGGTACTTCCTTTTATCAACCTTGAAAGGATGAAAGGTAAAGTTGACCTTGGTGGGATTTAAACTCTGAATGTAAAACGCTGTAATTTAATGCCACAAAGCATTTTCTCTGACACTCTAATGACTCTGCCAATGTTCCAACACTAAAGTAAAGAATATAACGAAACAATAACAAAAGTTTGCAGTTAATTTTATTGTTGTTTATTTTAGAATTATTCAGAATTATGCCTTGCGTGAAGAAACCGGTGTTCTGTCAACAGACTACATGGATATAAATAAGGTCAGTTACCCTCTTTGTGATTTCTACTGAAATATTACTACTAAACTTCATCCAGTATCATCCATTTTCTCTTCTCTTTCATTTTTCTTTACTTTAATTAACATTATTATTATTATTATTATTCAGTGCATTACTGATACTTTATTTTATCAACCCCGTAAGGATGAAAGGCAAAGCTCACCATGGCAGGATTTGAATTCAGAACATAAGGTTATGGCCCTTTACGTTCTAAATTCAAATCCCGCCAAGGTTAATTTTGCCTTTCATCCTTATGGAGTCGATAAAATAAAGTACCAGTAATGCACTGGGGTCGATTTAATCGACTTTCCCTTTACAAATTTGATATCTCAGTCATATATGTTATTTAACCATGAAATTTGCCGAAATGAACATCAAGTTGCTACCTGCAGCCTTAGATATTCAGGACATATCAGAGGGTCTTTGCTATTCCCATTAGGCATGCCTTTTGAAGTGTTCCAAAACAGGGGGCTGGGCTAATGTCCTTTAGCAAGCTTTGGAAATTTTTTGAGATAGTACCTAGTGCTCCTGTGATAATGGGGACAACTTTGATCTCATGGCAGTCCCAAATCCTTTTTAATTCCCATTTTAGATTCTGGTACCGGTTAATTTTCTCCTCCTTTTCTTGCACTCTTGTGTTAAAGGGGCAAGTTACATCTACTATCCAACAAAATATTTTTCCTTGTCAAAATCCATCAGGTCAGGCCTATTGTGTTCTAATTTCTTATCTGTCTGTATCCTGAAATCCCACAACACCTTCCCCCAATTATTTTCTATCCCTGACTCTGGTTTATGCTCATACTACTTCTCATAGTGGAGTAAATTATTCAGTTTGCATAAATGCCAGTGAATCACTTTTTCTATTATATCGTGCCTCCATCCTTTATAATGAGTCTGGGCTAGGTGTTTACAATCAGATACAATGTGAGCCACAGTTTCCTTTCTCTCTCCACAGATCCTGCAGAGCAGGCTCGCCTACTCCTTGTCAATATAATATTTCATCTACTTCGTTCTCAGGGCTTGTTCCTGTGCATCCAGTAGCATTCCCTCGATAACTTTCTTAAGGTTCTCTTTCTTTAAACAGTCCCATGTCTGTGGATCTCTGAATTATGTTTACTTCAAGATGCTATGAAGAGCTTTTTCATTCAGATTGTTCTTCCTCTTTGTCATTACAAAACAAGGGTCAAGAATATGAGAGTATGGACAAACAATAAAGGAGACAGACTATCTCCTTGGAAGATACCTCTCTTGATTTTTCACTCCTCCCAAGGATTCTCCCTGTTCTTCTTGCTATTACTTAATAGCAATCTGATATGTGCCATCTTGAAGATTTCTAGGCACTTATCAAGAATAAGAAGCCATATTCTTGATAAGTGCCTAGAAATCTTCAAGATGGCACATATCAGATTGCTATTAAGTAATAGCAAGAAGACTGCTTGATATCAGGTGAAATACTGCAGTGATCAACAAAAGGTACCACGATTCTAATAATGAAGAACCGAACCAAGGAAAATGTCATTACCAACTATAGGCCTATCATATGTCTATCCTTGATGTGGAAATTGGTAACAAGAATTATGTCTAAGGAAATCTACCACCATCTTGACATAAACAACTTATTGCTGGTGGAACAGAAAGGATGCTGAAAAAAGTCCTGTGGTACAAAAGACTAGTTATTTATTGACAAGATGATAATAAGGAACTGCAAGAGAAGGCATACTGGTCTTGCCATGGAATAGATAGATTACAAGAAGGCTTTCAATATGGTTTCTTATTGAAAGCCTTCTTGTAATCTATCCATTCCATGGCAAGACCAGTATGCCTTCTCTTGCAGTTCCTTATTATCATCTTGTCAATAAATAACTGGTCTTTTGTACCACAGGACTTTTTTCAGCATCCTTTCTGTTCCACCAGCAATAAGTTGTTTATGTCAAGATGGTGGTAGATTTCCTTAGACATAATTCTTGTTACCAATTTCCACATCAAGGATAAACATATGATAGGCCTATAGTTGGTAATGACATTTTCCTTGGTTTGGTTCTTCATTATTAGAACCGTGGTACCTTTTGTTGATCACTGTAGTATTTCACCTGATATCAAGCAGTCATTGAACATGGTTGCCAGTATGCTTAGTCCAATATCCTTGCACACCATCTGGGCCTGGTGATGTACAGTTGGGTTTCAAACAAGATACTAAAATCAGGTTGTTGCTGTGCTTGTTCATTAACCTCCTTTTTAACAGTTACAATCCACTCTGCCCGACTATTATGCTCAACAACCTGCTCCCAAATCCCTCTTCAAAATGTGTTGTGTTCAGCCTCATGGATAGCATTGTTGCCTCTTTCTTTCCTTTCTAGTTGTTCAAATAATTGTTTCTACTTTTGGCACAAGGCCAGCAATTACCCAGTGCATTACTGGTACTTTATTTTATCGACCCCGTAAGGATGAAAGCCAAAGTTAACTTCGGCGGGATTTGAACTCAGAATGGCAAGGGCCGTAACTCTATGCCTCAAAGCATGGCGTCCGACCCTCTACCGATACTGCCAATCCACCAATATCTTCTGGTTGTTGTCGAACATGCAATTTTATCTATACTGGTTAACTCTGCTCTCATATCTTTTGATTTTTGCACTTTTGGTTATTATTATTATTATTATTGTTATAGAGTTACGTCCCTTGCCATTCTGAGTTCAAATCCCACCGAGCTTAACTTTGCCTTTCATCCTTACGGGGGTCGATAGAATAAAGTACCAGTAATGCACTGGGTAATTTCTGGCCTTGTGCCAAACATAGAAACAATTATTATTGTTATTTGACCGTTTATCATGACCATCTTTGATGTTGCTTTGGGCTGGTTATTTTAGGGAATACCAGGTTACAACTAGTTATGTATGTTAACTCCAACTTTTTCATATCATTCTTTGTCATTTCACTGCTGCTGGTAGTCCAGAACCTTCAGGTTCTTCACAGTAAACATGACTTCTAGAGTGGTTCAATCCCGTGTGCAAAGTTTATTTTTGACAGGTAGTTCTCAAGGTTTTTTTTGTTACCATGCCAAGAACACCAATCATCACTGGGAAGATGGTGATTATCTTCACTTCATCACTCCAGCATTCAAGATCTCATATTTTAAGTCGGTATATGCTCCTATATTCTCTTTTTTTCGTTCAATTCTGGTGTCAAAAGGATAAGCTACATCTATGAGGGTACAATTTCTTTCCTTCTCTATTACAACTATACCTGGTTTGTTGTGTTCAACCTTCATCTTGGTTTTTATTGTGAGATCCGATCAGAGCTTTAACTTATCGTTCTCTAGCACTCTCATCTCATTTGTAACACCATGTTCATAGCTTTTTTCTGCACATAGAAATCTATACTTTTTACACCAGTGCAACACAGTAGCCACCTTATCATGTCTGCCTTTTTTATAATAAATCTAGTCTTACTGCTTACACTCTGAAATGATATGGACAACTGTCTCTGCTTTCTTCCCACAAATTTTGCAGTCAGCTTGAACATCTTTCTCGTTTATGTTTTTCACTACTCACCTTGTCCTGATGGCTTGATCTTGTGCTGATAATATAAGTTCTTCCGTTTCTTTCCTAATGTAGCTTTTCTGTAACCATAATCAAGTATTTTTGTTATCACATGTTTCTTGTTTCTTTAAGAAATGCTGAATATAGGAGCTTTACATCAAATGCTTTTTTATGGTCTTCAACAATCACAATCTTTGTGTTTTCTGAATCTCCATTTTTCTCAAATAGCCTTACGTGACAATCTTCAATATAAGCTTTTCTTTCTTATATTTTGACAGCATTCTGTATACTCAGCAATCCCCTACCTCCCTTCGTTCTTTTCAAATAGTCTGTCTGTATCACTTTGTGCATGCATACTTCAATAGATATTGAGCAATTTTTCTTCAACTTTACTTTTGTCCATTCTACTATACCTGCCTATACCTGGCACAGTATTACCACCATTGAAACTGGACTTAAAGATCATTCTCAATCTTCGAAAGTACTCTTTTCTGACAATTTCTTTTATTTTTTTATTTTTACTTTATGACTTTGTAGCACACTTAGATATTTATATGCTTCATCTGTTTCCAGTGACTTGATTCTTTCACCGTTTGCTAGTTCAATTTCACCACACCTTACCATCTTTCTATGCGTCACCTCTATCGTTGCACATTTTGAAACATCAAATTCTATCCTAGCGTCTTCAGAAATTACTCTATTTGCACTAAGGTGCCTAGCTCTCCTACATTACGACTGTATAGTTTAAAATTATCCATAAACAATAAATGATTAAGTTTGTTCCTATCTTTCCCTAGACTGTAGCCTGTACTATTTCAACAACAAACACAATTGTTGATAAACTGTCTCCTTGGAAGATACTCTGTTTTATCTTCACATCACCTAATCTTTCTCCATCTGATGCCAACTCTACTTCCCATTTAGCCATTGATTTCTCCATAAGGATTTTGATGTTGTCTGATACATTAAAATATCCAATCAGTGAAGAATCAAAGAATGCGGCACCATGTCATATGCCTTCTTGTAGTCAACCAAGCAATACCACTTTATAGAGTAGTCTGGGTGCATTTTATCATGACACCAGTAGGACCAAACCACCTTACAGGGTGGACTATAGGTCTTTTTGTTGTGGCACCTGCACTACCACCTAACAGGGTAGACTGGTTACTTTTTGTCATGGCACTTGTAAGACCATCTTACAGGTTGGACTGGGTACTTTTTGTCATAGCACCAGTAGGACCACCTTACAGATTGGACTAGGTGTCTTTTGTCATGGCACCGATTTAGATTTTAAACATTGTTAGGAGTGTTTTGTCTACTGATTGATTGAAATTATTCAATTACTATATTATATATGTAAGACCTTACTGTTCTCTATATTATATATCTAAAGCCCTACTGTCCAATTCTCTATATTATATATGTAAGACCCTACTGTCCAATTCTCTATATTATATATATGTAAGACCCTACTGTTCTCTATATGTGTAAGGTCCTACTGTATTTGTAGCTTTTTATTTTTTTTATTTTATATTTTTATTTTTTATGTGCAAAAAAAATTATTTCAAGTGAAAATTTTCAAAAAATCTCAACCTATGTTGATATGCTGTAGTTGCATTAAATAGGCTGGAGTTGCATTAAATTCTTATACTATAAACGCTATTTACAAAATGGTTTTGAAGATTTTAAAGTTATGTATAAAATTAAGTTACTGTGTTGGACTTAAGTTTTAGATATTTGTAATGTTTTTTCTTGAGTAAAAAAAAAAAAAATCTATGCCAGTGTAGAAATTATTTACCATCATTGTCTTCATTATTGATTTTCCATGTTGTTATGGATTGGCTGTTTGCACCATTGCCTACCAGAATTCATGTGATTATACATTGTTTCATGTGTAAGGATTAAATCACTGATATCTGAGAGATGCATTTCATTTAAGGTCTTCTTCAGCCTACTTCTACCTTATGTGATCTCATTGGACCAGTTCTACCTATTGTACAGTATATTTTCACCCAACTTCCATTCAATTTGAATATCTATACCACTAATTACATTTCACCTTTTTGTTACCATATTTCACACAAAAATATACTGCTTTTCTCTTTTAATTCTCAAAATAATCAATAATTATAAGTGGCTTTGCTGAAATAAGTAACTTTCAACTCAATAATAACAGACAAAATATTTAACTACTGAACTCAAGTTCCTGTTGTTGGAGTGCCAATCTAAACATTTTACTGTGTGTCCATCATGGCATCTCAGTGAGTCTTGCTGGTGCCTATCTCTCACTAAGTTTAGCCTGCTAACAAAAGCAGTCACCAGGGTGTGGCTGAAGAAATATTATATCAACTATGTTGAATATTATATCAACTATGTTACAGCCAAGCACTTCAAAAGACTATTGTTTTATAAATCATCTTCTTCGCTAATATTGTTCTCATCCATTGATTCAATCACTTTTTAGGAACCATTTCTGGTTGTTTGGTCTTTATAATCTACAATTAGATGTTTATCTATGACTGTATAGTTGTAAGAAATCTTCATTAACCCTTTTGATACCAAACTGTGTAAACCACCCCACCAGCTTCTATGATACAAAACTATTGGTTTTAAAGTATAAATACTTATTTACAAACCTCAACTAAAATTTTATGTTAGGAGCGTTGTTAGGTTATATTACTAAATCCAGATTCTCAATTATTTTTTAAATGATTTGAAAATTCTGGGTAGTGTCTTTCATTAGAAATATGTTAATGAAAAATTTATTATTATTATTATTCTGACGGTAGATTGGCAGAATCAATACAACAATGGATAAAATGCTTTGCAATATTTAATTATGTCCCTTTATATTTTAACTTCAACGCTTGTCAATCTTGGTTTTGTTTTTTGTCCTTCCCTTCTGTGCTTGAGAACATAAGTAACAGTCAAGTACTGGGGTCAGTAGTGGACCTACATTCTTGGGAAACCTGAATTTTGATCTTTTACAGGGTTAGGGTCACTGAAGCTTAAAGCTTCATTAATTTCACAGTACATCTGCCACAGGCTAGAGTTGCTGTAATCAACTATACCTTTTCTCTTGAAAGATTTCTGTCCATGGATCTAAACAAGAAATCAGGATTGTTGTTATTAGAGCAGTAAGGGTGGTGGATTGGCAGTATCGGTAGAGTCGGACACCATGCTTTGCAGCATAGAGTTACGGCCCTTTACGGCCTGAGTTCAAATCCCGACGAGGTTAACTTTGTCTTTCATCCTTACCCGGTTGATAAAATAAAGCACCAGTAATGCACTGGGGTCGATTTAATCAACTTTCCCCTCGCCTTCTAATTACCTATACTAGAAATCGTTATTATTAGAGCAGTATATTAGGGTGGTGGATTACCCATATCGGTAGGGCATTCGACAATATGCTTTACAATATAGTTACAGCCCTTTACATTCTGAGTTCAAATTCTGCTGCAGTTAGCATTGCCTTTCATCTCTACGGGGTCGATAAAATAAAGCACTAGTAATGCACTGGGGTTGATTTAATCAACTTTTCTCTCTCCCCCAAATTGTTGGCATTGTGCCTAAATCAGAAACCATTATTAGGCCAGTACATTTACAGAATAAGCAGAGGAATTGACAAAATCAACACTGGCATAAGTATATGGCTAATAAGTTTTCTTTGTAGCTATGTAGTTTCAGGCTAGGTTCGACTGAATAGCATTTACAACATGTGTCTTCTACCATAGCCTCAGGTTGACCAAAACCTTGTGAATGAAATTTGGTAGATGGAGATTATGTGAAAGCCCATATAAGAGAGTGTTTTTGTTTTGGGGGTAATATAATCCACTACTTAATTTAACACCACCACCTCTCTTCCCTGGCTGCTTTTTGTAGAGTTTGTTCAATTACAAGAATTTGGGCTAGGTCTTTGTTCTGAAAAAAAAAAAAAAAAAAATTCTTCCCATCTTGAAAATCCTGAAATGTGTTTTGGACATTTCTCATTCTTCTCTTATTTTCTCCTCGGCATTAAAAAAAAAAGCTGATAACTGTGGAGAAGCTTTCTACAGCACTTAATTTTGTATTTTATTATTTAAAGTTTTTAATATGGCTAGTGTTGACATGACTATTAATTCTTTTAATGTCAAATCAAATAAGCACCATGGTTGATTCAATCAACCATGTCTCCTCTCTCTGCAAAGTACACCATTATTGTATGAATAAAAGAAAAATTATACATACACACACACACACTTGTATACTCTTTCTTTCTCTCTCTTGCATTGACAAACACACTCATGTATAGTCTCTCTTTCTCTCGTTTGTACATACATACACACATATATATAGTTTCTCTTTCTCTTGCTTGTACACGAGTACACACACACATATATATATATATATATAGTCTCTTTCTCTCATTTATACACACACACACATGAATAATCCACAAGCACCTATTGAAATTTCTTTTTCAATTTACTTTTATCATCTTTTTTATTTTTTTTTTTAATTCATCATACTCTCATTTAGTAGACACTGAAATATATTTTTAAAACATTTTTTATCTATTTTCGAAAATATTTTAAAAATTTAATTTCTCTCTACTGTTACATGTTGCTTTTATTAGTAATCTCTTTTTTTTTTCAGCTACCTTAGTTTTTCACAATCTTGACCAAATATGTTAGTGTAATGGTAGTTTCTAGACAGAGGAATGGAATGTTTTAATGCATTATTAGAAAGACGCTTCTTCAACTGATTCTCTCCTTAACCATAGTAATCAGCAATGCTTGCTTTATTAATTTTGTTTTTCTCTAACACTTCTTTTTATACATCTGTATCCACACACACATTGATTTCTAAAATTTTAGACCATTTGTCAGTCAATTGAATCACCTCCATTACTTAATAGTTTGTTTTATCAACTACTGAAGGATGAATCAGTTAGGCTTGAACTTTGAGTGTACAGTGACATAACTGTCACTCTATCGATTCTGCCAATCCACTACATACTATATTACATATTACATTATTGAACCTAATTATATTATCAGAGCAGTGGATCTGCAGTATCAGTAGAGTGTTGGACAACATGCTTTATGATATATAGTTACAGCACTTTACGTTCTGAGTTCAAATCCCACTAAGGTTAGCTTTACCTTTCATCCTTATGGGAGCCGATAAAGTACCAGTGGGTTTGATTTAATCGACTTCCTCTTCCCTTGTTCGAAATGTAGAAACATTATGCCGCCGAGGTTAACTTTGCCTTTCATCCTTACGGGGTCGATAAAATAAAGTACCAGTAATGCACTGGCTAATTGCTGGTCTTGTGCCAAAAAGTAGAAACAATTATTATATTAGTATCCTACCCAAATCTCATTATAAATTTATTTATTGTTATCTCTGCTTAGCTTTTACTATATATTGAAATAGAAAGCCTTCTCAAAATTGGACATTCCAGCAACTAAACTGAAACAAACGCCCTCAGTTAGCTAAGTTGTTGGGGGTTATTGGTTTTAAATTTCTGTGTTTCTGTCCACCTAGCTGCAAATAGGTCCCATAAGGAGACATGAATAGTTGGTTACCATTTCATACTCTGAGAACTTAATAACTGATGATTGCATTGTTAGTTTATCTCACATCTTCCCAACAATTTAGATAAGTCAGTCTACTTCATTTGTATGGATATATTTATTTATTATGGCCTCTAGGCCTTAATCCAGCAACTTTAACTACAACTGATGCCATATCTTACAATCTAAAATCAAAACCGAGTCAGGGCTAAACTAAACTCATTTGAAATATTTCATATATTGGAATCATAGAAAGTCAGTAAGTAAATTTGTAGTTTAAAATAATAAACTCAAATGTTTCTAATCTAGTCAAACCTGTTGGTTTAGTTTTCTCAGTGTAGGATTTGTGTTGTTTGGAACAAAAGGAGAATTTTTTTTCCAATTCTACCAATACCCTTCTATCTGTGTCCATTCTCTTGCATTTACTGTCTGAATTGCTCTGTAAAAAATAAGTTAATAGTAACCACTGCTTCATATCTGCTTTCAACATTAAAAGCACTTAACTTTTATTTTAATCATCCTCATCATAATATCCTGTCTTTACCTCCATCTTTCATTGATTGCTTCCAGAAACCCCTTATTCTTCTCACCTGTTCCCCACCTTACAGAAACCCCTTATTCTCACCTGTTTCCCTACCTTCATTTTTTTTTTTTTTTTTTTTTTTTTGTCTTATATATTTTTTTCGTTTCCACACCTGACCTGACAGGCTGTTGTTTCCTCTCAAAGTGACAAGGTAGGTAGCTACTGCGACACCACCACACCAAACTTCTGTGTTTCTTTATTCCTTTCCTAGTGCTTTCATATCGTTTCCTTTTATCTCTCCTCAAACATAGTTTCCAAATTAACAACTATAATTACCTCCCCTTTTGTGCCTTGTTTATTTGCTTCTTTTTTTATGTGTTTTTACATTTCTTCTATCGGTATTTTAAATTGTAATTTTAGAAAGTATTTATTTGTACATTTTTTAATAAGAAAAATCGTGGATAGTTTAATTCAGTAGCATTTTCATGTTGACATGAAAACCATTTGTTAAGCCTTTAACATGGGTGGAGAGAAAGCTATCCCTGAAAGGTCGAGCGGAGGTGGTTAACGCGTACATCGCGTCCGTCATCTACTACCGCCTGACCGTCGTGCCTTGTCCTAAGCCTCGCCTGACTGCACTGGAGTGTTTGCTCTTTCACTTTTTGTGGAAGGGACGCGCTCCGATGGTCAGGCGGTCCATCTGCTGTCAACACCCGCTACGTGGAGGGCTGGGCATGCCGTGGCTGATGATGCGCAGACACGCGCTCAGGCTACGACATCTCCACCTCTTCCTCGACGGTGATCAGGTGTGGTCGCCGTTTGCTAGACGCGTCTTTCCCCAGCTCGATTCCTTGACGGAGCTGCAGTCCTGGGTCAAGCGAAGACCGAGAGGGAGCGCTTGGAGACTGGAATGTCTTCAGGCGCTCACAGCCCTCGACCAATCGGGCAATGTGATCGGTGGAAACTCCACCTTGGCGTTCTATAGAGGATTAGTGGAGGGGAAAAGTGACAACGTACTTGGGGAAACTCTAGGCGTCGACGAAACAAACGCCCTCAGTTAGCTAAGTTGTTGGGGGTTAAAATCAACTAGCCAATCTCTTTGGAGGAACTTTCGGGCCGGGACAACTTCCAGAAATCTCTGGCCTGGCAGTGCTACCGAGGAGCTTTGCCAGTTCAGGATAAACTCTACAGGCATGGAGGTGCCGTCAGCCGGGCATGTCCGAGATGCACGCAGGGCGACGAAACCGTCCTGCATGCACTCGTCCAGTGTCCGAGCATTGCTGACTTGTGGGTTTATGTCGAACACCTGCTGTCGCATGTAGAACGGATCCGACTATCAGCTGAGTCCATTGTGAGGATTGCCCCACCCTCTTCCTTTAGCCGGGAAGGTCAGGCAGTTTTTATCTGTCTGGTGGTCATGGCGAAAGAGATAGTATGGTGGACGCATCTGAAAGGGCTGAAGACGAGCATTTACCTCTTTGGTGATGCCCTGATTAACTTTTTCCAATTTCATTTGAAAAGGAAAATCAGGGTAGAGAAGGAAGTGCTCTCTTTCCAGCATTTTGTTGAAAGATGGGTGAGAGAGGCAAGAATGGCCCGAGTGAATGGACCTACTCTGAGTATATGCCTGTAAATTGAAGGTGGAAAACAGGGAGAGGACACTTGCCCTGGTGGTCAGGGTCACCGTGGCTTTTTTTAATGGGCTTTCTCCACGATGGCCCTCAGAAGTCTCCCCCCTATTGGGGAAATTTTCATTGTTCTTTTATTACATCCTCTGTTTTTTGGGGTTTTTTTACACGCAGAAATGCTTATTTGTACAGTCTTGTATTGTCCTGTACTGTCCTTAATGTCTACTTTGTGTAAACCCTTGTAGTTAATAAAGAAAGCATTATTATTATTATTATTATATATACAAAATATATAGAACAGAAACCATTTTTAAAAATGAGAATTTAAGATTAATCACTGCGTTTATATTGGTTATATGGAACTGTAAAGGTTGTATTTCTAGTTAGACAACTGCAAGAAAAATATTGGAAAAAAGGATTTTGATATGCAATATTTTGTACAGTTATGAGGTCTTCGGAGTTATTCAAGTTATGCATGAAAATGTTGAAAGCAAAAGTAAGGTTATGCGTGATCTTGGTGTGGAATGCAAAAACTCAGTTCTCAATTCCTTTTATTTAAACTTAATCTACAAAGACATCACTAAGGAGTTCATTACTGAATGCAAATTTCTCTAAGCCTAATTCTACTTGTAGTCACTGTTGTATTCCATCACAATTGTTCAAAAGCTAGAAGAATATATAGTCTTGAGTAAAAAGGCCTAAAAAGTTAGTATGGTTAAGATTAAGGTACTACATTGAGTACGCAGTTATTATTGCTGTACTTGAAAGGAGTAGGCAGAAACTCTAAACTGTGTAGTGAATTCAAACAAAGAAAGAGGACACAAAACGTACTACTGGGTATCTTGTGAGCAGATAATAAATAAATCTGGAAGAGCCTGAACACTGAAGCAACTAATAGCCAAAACACAAAAGCCACAGATTTTTTTAATGGTTCATTGGAAATAATAGATATCTGCCACATGTAGCATGACAGTCATTATCTATTATGTAAGTGAAGAGCTAGAGCTAGTATAGTGGCTAGAGATGAAGTGAATGTAAAGATTATTAGAGAGTCGGTTGCTTTTTTGAAAACAACTACACACACACACACACACACACACACACACACACACACACACACACACATATACTCTCTCTCTCTCTCTCTCAAAGACAAACTATCTAAAACATCTGCAACAGGCGAACATGAAGAAATGCAGAAGCTTTTTTATTCAAGCCAGAAAAAACTGACAAAAATTATGGAAAGCATAATTTATACACTAGTTGCATATAAGGAACATAGTAGTAGAGAGAAGCTATACTGGATACGACACATCTAATCCATGCAATCATGGAAAAATGGACATAAAGGATGAGGAGGGGGATTACTGTGTGTGTAGTTCAGATGTTACTAATTATAGACTATTAAGATCATTATTCAACTTAGTACAATATACTTTAAAGGAAGTAGTGTCAACACTATATAATGCATGTAAACCATATGATCAATCGTATACCATTTCAATTGTTAAATAGAAAATGAATTCAGCATACCAAATTGAATCTATCCCATCCAACATAGCAATTTGAGTCTCTCCCATCCAACATAGATTGAGTCTCTCCCGTCCAACATAGATTGAGTCTCTCCCATCCAACATAACAGGTTGAGTCTCTCCCATCCAACATAACAGGTTGAGTCTCTCCCATCCAACATAACAGGTTGAGTCTCTCCCATCCAACATAGCAGGTTGAGTCTCTCCCATCCAACATAGCAATTTGAGTCTCTCCCATCCAACATAGATTGAGTCTCTCCCGTCCAACATAGATTGAGTCTCTCCCATCCAACATAGGTTGAGTCTCTCCCATCCAACATAACAGGTTGAGTCTCTCCCATCCAACATAACAGGTTGAGTCTCTCCCATCCAACATAACAGGTTGAGTCTCTCCCATCCAACATAGCAGGTTGAGTCTCTCCCATCCAACATAACAGGTTGAGTCTCTCCCATCCAACATAACAGGTTGAGTCTCTCCCATCCAACATAACAGGTTGAGTCTCTCCCATCCAACATAGCAGGTTGAGTCTCTCCCATCCAACATAACAGGTTGAGTCTCTCCCATCCAACATAACAGGTTGAGTCTCTCCCATCCAACATAACAGGTTGAGTCTCTCCCATCCAACATAGCAGGTTGAGTCTCTCCCATCCAACATAACAGGTTGAGTCTCTCCCATCCAACATAACAGGTTGAGTCTCTCCCATCCAACATAACAGGTTGAGTCTCTCCCATCCAACATAACAGGTTGAGTCTCTCCCATCCAACATAGCAGGTTGAGTCTCTCCCATCCAACATAACAGGTTGAGTCTCTCCCATCCAACATAACAGGTTGAGTCTCTCCCATCCAACATAACAGGTTGAGTCTCTCCCATCCAACATAGCAGGTTGAGTCTCTCCCATCCAACATAGATTGAGTCTCTCCCATCCAACATAGCAGGTTGAGTCTCTCCCATCCAACATAACAGGTTGAGTCTCTCCCATCCAACATAGATTGAGTCTCTCCCATCCAACATAGATTGAGTCTCTCCCATCCAACATAGATTGAGTCTCTCCCATCCAACATAGATTGAGTCTCTCCCATCCAACATAACAGGTTGAGTCTCACCCATCCAACATAGATTGAGTCTTTCCCATCCAACATAGCAAGTTGAGTCTCCCCCATCCAACATAGCAGGTTGAGTCTCTCCCATCCAACATAACAGGTTGAGTCTCACCCATCCAACATAGATTGAGTCTCTCCCATCCAACATAGCAGGTTGAGTCTCTCCCATCCAACATAGCAAGTTGAGTCTCTCCCATCCAACATAGCAGGTTGAGTCTCTCCCATCCAACATAACAGGTTGAGTCTCTCCCATCCAACATAGATTGAGTCTCTCCCATCCAACATAACAGGTTGAGTCTCTCCCATCCAACATAGATTGAGTCTCTCCCATCCAACATAACAGGTTGAGTCTCTCCCATCCAACATAGATTGAGTCTTTCCCATCCAACATAGCAAGTTGAGTCTCCCCCATCCAACATAGCAAGTTGAGTCTCCCCCATCCAACATAACAGGTTGTCTCTCCCATCCAACATAGATTGAGTCTTTCCCATCCAAAATAGCAAGTTGAGTCTTTCCCATCCAACATAACAGGTTGAGTCTCTCCCATCCAACATAGATTGAGTCTCTCCCATCCAACATAGCAGGTTGAGTCTCTCCCATCCAACATAGATTGAGTCTCTCCCGTCCAACATAGATTGAGTCTCTCCCGTCCAACATAGATTGAGTCTCTCCCATCCAACATAGATTGAGTCTCTCCCATCCAACATAGATTGAGTCTCTTCCATCCAACATAGATTGAGTCTCTCCCATCCAACATAGATTGAGTCTCTTCCATCCAACATAGATTGAGTCTCTCCCATCCAACATAGATTGAGTCTCTCCCATCCAACATAGATTGAGTCTCTCCCATCCAACATAGATTGAGTCTCTCCCATCCAACATAGATTGAGTCTCTCCCATCCAACATAGCAGGTTGAGTCTTTCCCATCCAACATAGCAGGTTGAGTCTTTCCCATCCAACATATCAGGTTGAGTCTCTTCCATCCAACATAGATTGAGTCTCTCCCGTCCAACATAGATTGAGTCTCTCCCATCCAACATAGATTGAGTCTCTCCCGTCCAACATAGATTGAGTCTCTCCCGTCCAACATAGATTGAGTCTCTCTCGTCCAACATAGATTGAGTCTCTCCCGTCCAACATAGATTGAGTCTCTCCCATCCAACATAGATTGAGTCTCTCCCATCCAACATAGATTGAGTCTCTCCCATCCAACAACAGGTTGAGTCTCTCCCATCCAACATAACAGGTTGAGTCTCTCCCATCCAACATAGATTGAGTCTCTCCCATCCAACATAGATTGAGTCTCTCCCATCCAACATAACAGGTTGAGTCTCTCCCATCCAACATAGCAGGTTGAGTCTCTCCCATCCAACATAACAGGTTGAGTCTCTCCCATCCAACATAACAGGTTGAGTCTCTCCCATCCAACATAGATTGAGTCTCTCCCATCCAACATAGCAGGTTTAGTCTCTTCCATCCAACATAAATTGAGTCTCTCCCATCCAACATAGATTGAGTCTCTCCCATCCAACATAGATTGAGTCTCTCCCATCCAACATAGATTGAGTCTCTCCCATCCAACATAGATTGAATCTCTCCCATCCAACATAGATTGAATCTCTCCCATCCAACATAGCAGGTTGAGTCTCTTCCATCCAACATAGATTGAGTCTCTTCCATCCAACATAGATTGAGTCTCTCCCATCCAACATAGATTGAGTCTCTCCCATCCAACATAGATTGAGTCTCTCCCATCCAACATAGATTGAGTCTTTCCCATCCAACATAGCAGGTTGAGTCTCTCCCATCCAACATAGCAGGTTGAGTCTCTCCCATCCAACATAGCAGGTTGAGTCTCACCCATCCAATATATATTACATTCAAAGAGTAAATAAGAGATGGGATAAACAGGCTCAAGAAGTTGATGTGGAGAGGTAGGATCATTAGCTAGACTGCTTTAGTGGTCAGGTCTGTTAAAATATCAGTGATGTTTGGTGGTGGTCCTTTACTTTATTTAGTACACCTATGTAAGTATGTATGTATGTATGTGTTTTTGTCTGTTTTTTATGGGTACATATATGCACACACATACACACTTTTATATATTAAGATAGTGAAAAGAGCATAGTTAGATGTTGCCTCTTTTCATTAAAAAAAAAATGATCAATATGCACTCATGGGGTGTTTTATAAACGTTTATGTATGCATAACTCTAAACATGTATCTACCTACTTATCCATCTATCTACTTACCCATCCACCTATCTTTACTTCTCTCTCTCTCTGTGCAATCTAATTTACATATGGCAAACATATATCAGACTAGCCATTTCTAATGCAATGTTGTGTTGAGCATTTTTAAATTTTTGTACTACAAAGTAAAACAAAAATAATTGTTTTTACTTTTGGCACAAGACCAGCAATTAACCCAGTGCATTACTGGTACTTTATTTTATCGACCCCATAAGGATGAAGGGCAAAGTTAACCTCGGCGTGATTTGAACTCAGGCTGTAAAGGGGCGTAACTCTATGCTGCAAAGCATGGCGTCCGACCTCTACTGATACTAAAATAATTGTTTCTACTTTTGGTACAAGGCCAGCAATTACCCCAGTGCATTACTGGTACTTTATTTTATCAACCCTGTAAAGATGAAAGGCAAAGTTAACCTCGGCAGGATTTGAACTCAGATCATAAAGGGCCATAACTCTATGCTGCAAAACATAGCATCTGACATTCTACTGATACTGCCAATCCACCGCCCTGAAATAATGCACACACACACACACACACACGTGCCCACACACACTTGTACACACACATATGCACACACACATACACATACTTTTAGTGTCAGTTTGCATGTGTGTGCGCTTAGGACAGTGCAATAATTTTGTCCGTATTCTCATGTTGAGAGGGGGGGAAAAAGAAAACAGACTTATAGTTTATTAATTTAGGGTCTAGTGGTAAGAAATTCTCAGGAGAGCTGGACAGGTCAAAACACTCACTTGAGTGAGTGTTTTGACCTTTAACTTTTTACACTCTAAGGGAGTCTGGCCACATTCAGGTCATGACTCCTGGGTGCCCGTCTGCTGACATTTAGCCATTCAGATATCAGAGACGTGTTGTATATTTAAACTATATGGAGACTTTGTTGACAGGATCTAGCTGGAACTCCTCTCTGTTGCCTCTGCTTTCAAACTTATATTTAAAAGCTTTCTTGAGTTTGGAAAAATAATGTTGTTAGTCATATTTATACAGTGAAGCTGAAGTTTTGAAATCAGTTCATTTATTTGTAACTGGCTTGTATAGATAATGTCCATGTCTTTCATTGAATAAGTTGGTTCATTCATAACTGATTTTGTGGCATCATGTCATTGATTGAACCGAAAATGTATTTTATTTTATTTCATTTATTTATGTGGTTGATACTCAGGCAAAGGTCTGCAGGAAGAACATGGGGTAAGGTAGAAATATTGGGAAAAGAAGTTAGTGCAAACCCTACGAGGTGGAGTGGCTGTTCCTGCCCATCTCCCTCGCTATCCTCTGGGGCAATGTCTTCTCCATCCTGTCTGCCAGGACCATGAGGTGGACTGACCTTTAACCTGCATTGATAGATTTGAAGATAGTTACACCAATGTTGATTTACAGCATATGATCTGTTTTTCTGACTCCTTTGGAGCACCCAAAATATTCTCACAGCACTATTTTGAACAGCAGGCCCAAAACACCAAGGAGGCTCTCTAGGGATGGTGTCACTGAGGCCTGCTCTAGATTCCAGTCGCACCTGGAGAAAGTGGTGGTTGCCATAGGTGGCCAAATTAAGTGATTTTTGTATCTTATACATATGCCGAACTGTGTATAAAGTTTCATTGAGCTATATTAATTTGTTATATAAAAATGCTATTTTTATTAACCATTAATTTTTTCCGGATTTAACTGCGCCATACTGTATGTATATATATATATATATATATATATTGTATATTATATATTATATAGTATTGTAGTATCAAAATGTTTCTTTCTTGTTAAAGTAAGTATTCAGTAAATGTAAATATACTTTTATGACTTATGAATCGTTGGAAGAGTTTGAAATTTGAAAACATGAGTGCCCTAGTGCACAAAATTATTGTAACAATAGTCGATCACTATAAATAATAGTTGAAAAAATTGGTTTAAATACTCTTAAGATGGAAAAGAGATGAATAGAAGTACTTTCCTTGCAGGTGCCTCTCTTCATCATCATTTAATGTCCATTTTTCCATGCTTGCATTAGGTTAGATGGGTTGTCACCTTATGAGACAACTCGGGTCAAGAGACCATGTCTTGCTCTTACAGATCTGTATTTTGGCTTGATTTCTATGTCTAGATGTTCTTCCTAACACTCACCATGTTAGCGAGTGGACTGGGTGTTTTTTTTATTGTGGCACTAAAGTAACCATCAAACAGGGTGGATGAACTGGGTGATTTTTGTTGTCATATTTTTTATCTCAGGAATATTTTAATTAATTTTCTCGGCTATTATTTATAGTGATCGACTGTTGTTACAGTAATTTTCGGCATTAAGACATTCACACTTTCATACTTCTGTAAATTTTGAACAGGTTTATCCTGATAGTTAATTTGGAAACTATGTAACAATAAATGTTGTTATAACTCTAGTATGGTTTGCTATTGCTTCTTTATCCCTTTCTTTATCTCTTTAATTCTACAAAGCACACACCTTGGTTATTGTTGTTTTTTTAAGCAGGGGGTCATGTACTTTAGTTGTTTTTTTTTGTTTTTTTTTTGTTTTTTTTGGTTTGTTTTTTTCTATTTTGCTGTTTAATTTAGTGCCTTCACATTTAGCTGCTGAAATTTAGGAAATGGTTTAAGAGAGTCATTTGTTTTCTGTAGTTATAAACCATTATTTGTCCACCAGCATAGATAAAATGGTAAAGTTTGTCACATTCATTGAAATCTTTTATTCACTAATTTTGCTGCTTATTTTCAAAATAATAAATGCCAATTTGATTTGATTTTGTGTCTATTTTTGGGTGTTGCTAATCAACAATAATTTTGAAACATTTTCTATTCTTTAAGCAGTTTTTAAATTTATTTCGGTATTACCGATATTTTGCCTTTGCTCTTAACATCCTACGATGATTCAGCAGAAAATATCTAAAATCAGGGTTTGTTAATTCAGAAGTGGGTAATGATATAATGTGAAACTTTTTTTATATTTAGCTAAAGAAAAGGAAACAATTGTTTATGTAAGAGTATGAGTTAGAAGATTGAGATTAAACATTATTTTTTCTGATGATGGCTTCAATAAAGTTTTAACAGAAAGTCAGTTTTTGTAAGGAGTTCTATTTTAAGTAGTAGTGTATTGTCAATGTGCTTCGGCTTGTTCCTGTGGGTGGTCGGGTCTTCTGTATTACTACATGATGCCAGAGGTCACGGTCGTGTGTCATTGGCCTTGAGAGGTGCAATTGGGTAAGGTCGGCCTTTATCATCTCATCCCAAGTCTTCTTGGGTCTCCCCACTCCACGGCTTCCATCGACTTCTAGTGCTCTGCACCTTTTTATGCAGCTGTCATCCTTCATACGCATCACATGTCCATACCAACGTAACCTCCTCTCCTGCACACAGCATTTGATTCCTCTTATGCTCAGTCTCTCTCTCTCAATTCGTTTATACTTTGCTGTTCGTGTATATTACTATTACACATCCATCGGAGCATGCAGGCTTCGCTTCTTTCTAATCTGCGCAAGTTTTCTACAGACAGCACCCAGGTCTCACTACCATGTAACATTGCTGTTTGTATATATGCATCATACAGTCTACCTTTCATTTTGAGGGAAAAGCCTTTTGCAACTAGCAGTGGCAGTAGCTCCCTGAACTTCTTCCATCCCGTTCTTACCCTAGTACTTTCCGAACCCCCCACCCCCCACAGATTATAGCACGGGGGACTCTGTCGAAGGCTTTTTCCAGATCGACGAATGCCAGGTAGAGCGGCTTACTTTTAGCTAGGTACTTTTCCTGTAACTTCCTCACAAGGAAGAGGGCATCAGTGGTGCCTTTTCTTGGTACAAACCCAAATTGCAACTCATCTAGTTTCACCCGGTCCCTAATCAACTGTGCTATAACTCTTTCCGTTACTTTCATGACCTGGTCCATCAGCTTTATAACAGCGATTCAATCAAATATCCATAATGTCGTTACGCCACCTTTCCATGTTGGCATGAGTTGGATAGGAGGTTTTGGAGGCAGTGTTTTTATGGTCACATGCCCTTCTTGATGCCAACCCTTTTTTAGTTGCCTCTTATAACATGCAAGGATATGACATTCCTCTTCTAAAATATGGGATAAACACAAATAATTACAATATTAAGCATGTTTTTGCTTTTTATTTCCTTGTGTCATTCATCATCATCACTGTTTTAACATCCATTTTTCTATGCTTGCATGGTTGGACGGGTTCTTTTCAGCACAACATCTCTCCATTCGCTGCATTCTTTCGTCCTCTCCTCTGTGAGTCTCAGCGATTTGAGATCAGCTCTCACTACCTCTGCCCAGGTCTTCCTTGGTCTACCTCCTATATGTTAAATTACTTAAGATAATATTGCTTTGTCCATAATATTCAGGTGTGTATGTTGATTTTGCATTAACATTTATAGAGCTATTTGAAATGGTAAAGTACCTGACTGATTTCCCTAATATATTTACTTCCAATCCTTTACATTCAGTTCAAATCTCACCAGAGTTAACTTTGCTTTTCTTCTACTTGGGTTTGATACTACAAGTCCCAGTTATATGCTGTTGACTTAGTCTATTTTCATAGCAAAAATGTTATGTGCCTGCTCAAAAGATATTGTTATTTGATTCATAAGTTTCATGCATGCTGTGTCTTTTGCATTGAAAGTTTTTTTAGAATGTCAAATTTTCTTTTTGTTGATAATCTTTGTTGAAAAGTAAAGCTGTTTTATTTTAGAGTGCATGTACTTTCCAGAGTTTTCTGTTTAATTCATAGCCAATGGTTTCTTAGGTTTTAGATTTAAATGTTCATCTGAACAGAATTTGACGTCTGAGTCTTTTATCTCTTGAGGACCTCGTTTTCAAAAGTATATTTATTTGTTTAATGTGTATGTAATATGTAATGATAAGAATATTGCTCAAGTAACTTCACTATTAATGTCTGTTTTCTTATTGTGCATTGCATGTTTTGCTATGTGTGTTTTGGTCTCGTGTAATTCTTCTTCTTTGTTCTTTTTCCTTTTTATTTCTTTTTCTTCTTTTCTTTTTCTTCTTCTTTTCTTTTTCTTCTTCACACACTTATTCCTGAGAGGGTGGGGTCAGAGTCCTCAAACACTCCTTCCAGTAGGTCCTGTCAGAAGGAATCGTCTCCAAGCAAAACAAGCCAAGCTCATGGATGTTATTCAACCATCTTGCTCAGAATCTGCCACTCAGTCTCCTCTCTATTGGTTTTGCCTGTAAAATCTGTCCAGCAATTGTTTCCTGAGTCATTCTAGCCACATGCCCATAGTATCAGAGCTGTGACCACTCAATTCGGAGATGTAGTGGCTCTACCTGGAGTGACTCTCTGATCTTCAAACTACGCACTCTATCGAGTAACATTATTCCAGAGACCCTTTGGAGGAACTCCATTTTGGGCGCTTGTATTTGCAATCGTATACTTTTGGTCATTACCCAAGATTCGTGATCATAGGTAATGGTTGGCATGAGTACTGAATTGAAGATAGTTAGTTAGGCTTTTACGCCTACCTCCCTTCTTCTGATTACTGAATGCTGAAGCTGGCACATTACTGCACCAGCTCTTGCAATTCTTATATTTAATCCAGCCGCCTGCCTTCCATCACTTGTGAACACGGCCCCGAGATACTTAAACTTTTCCACCTGCTTCAGTGGAACTCCATTTACATGTAGAGTGCACTGTGCAGGCTTCCTTAAGAGGATATGTGTCTCAGTTTTCGCAGCTTTGATTTTCATTCCAGCCATGCCGCACTCGGCGTCAAACCTATCAAATGCATGTCAAAAATCACTTTCTAAAGAGTTATAATTATATGAGTAATAGAGAATTATCAACATAAAATGCCCCAATGCGATTAAAAATTTGTGTTTGTATGTTAATCTGGTACATAATATTCTTTTGACTATTTCCAAGCCTTAATCATGTTTTTGTTATAGGCAGTTGATATTTTTGACTGACAACTTCTAAAGGTACACAATCTCATTGGTATTATAATACACAGATTAATGTCATCTGTTTGGATAGAAATGTAATATGAATAAGTGTTGTTTATCCTGTTTATGACCCCAAATCATCTCTGAATTTTTATTCAACATCAATTTCCAGTGCTTCAATAGCTCATAAATTATATTTTGTTTTGTTTGTTACTTTTAATATTACCATTATACAATCTGACTTTTGTTAAAATATCCCAGTATAACTCATATTGAGTGTCCTTTATCTTTCACGTGTTAAATGTAGGCTAATATTTGTTTCTACTTTAGACTCAAGGCCAGCAATTTAAAGGGGGAGGAGAAAGTCGATTAAATCGATCCCAGTGTTTTACTGGTGTTTATTTATCGACCCTGTAAAGGATGAAAGGCAAAGCTAACCTCGGTGGATAAAAACTTAGAATGTAAGGGGCCGTAAGTCCATGCCGCAAAGCATATCGTCCGATACTGCCAATCCGCCACCCTTATAGGCTAATGATGACGCCATGTTCCTTCTAATCAAATTACTAAATTAATGGTTATGCATATGATAACTGACCTTCAATCTATTGGCTGTTAAACCTATATAATAAGCATTACAGATAGTTAGGATACCAACTTTACATATATATATATATACTACATCGTTATTTAAACACTTCACTTCTAAAAGGCAATTGTTCCTATTTCTGCAATAGCAATTTTTATTACTTCTATAATTAGTTGCGTTAGAAGAGATTATGTTTATCTATAGTATGTATATGTGTGTGTACATATGTATATATGTAATGTGTGTGTGTGTGTATATATATATATAGTTGAGAAAGCTTGTGTGTATATGTGTGCATCTCTTTCATATCTTTTATGTGTAGTTATTGCCTGGTTTTCTGTGGCCATCACAATGGGAGTTCATGTATTTTATTTTAATACCTCCTACAGTTATTCCCTCTCTTATACTATTTATCATCTTTTACTTCTATTCACCAACCTCTCATTTGTTTTTTATTCATTATTTTTGGCAGTATCGGTAGAGGGTCGGACGCCATGCTTTCCAGCATAGTTACGTCCCTTTACGATCTGAGTTCAAATCCCGCCGAGGTTGACTTTGCCTTTCATCCTTACGGGGTCGATAAAATAAAGTACCAGTAATGCACTGGGTAATTGCTGGCCTTGTGCCTAAAGTAGAAACAATTATTTACCTTTCTATTACTCACTCTCTTTATCTCTTATTCTTTCACTTTCCCTTATCTATTGATCTCTATGATTTGTTTACATTTTGATGCAACTTGAATTAGACACACAGTTTTTGTACTTGCAAATCATTTGTGTCTTCCTTGCAAATACATTCTTATTTAAAACCACATTTCTTCAATTTCTCTTTGACAAGGATGACATTTTGAAATACATACACAGCTCATTTTTTCCAGCATACATCATCATCATCATTTTTACATCCAATTTTCAATTTTCAATATATATAAATTTGTTTTTGAATTTGTTTTGCGAGATTTCTTATCTGAAAATGTGTGTTGAAACAGATATTGTTATACTTTGGGAGGAAACTTATAATAAATTTAAGTGAAAACCTACTGCTGCATGTGTTTTCATTGGCAGCATGACCCACCCAAAGTATAACAATATATATATATAAATAATTCAAGGGTAAGAAATTGTCTAGTTGTTAGATCAATTCCTACCATCCACACACACACACACACATATTTATATATATATATATATATATATATATATATATATATATACATACAAACAAAGATGCATTGCCAAAGAAAATTTGGATAGCAAATAAAAAAAATTACTTACATATGGTAAGATTCCGAAATTTCAATATTTCTATGCAGTTGTTTCCTGAGTACCAGCATGGGTTGGATGGGATGTTTTAAGACATCCCATCCAACCCATGCATTTAGCCTTGAGAGATATGCTAGATGTACATGTTCTATATAAAGTACATGAAGACAAATTTTCAGTGGTATTCCAATAACTCTATAGCTTAAGACATTTGTCCTTATTTTTCTTTCATTTTTCCCTAATTATAAAATCTTGTGAACCACCAGAGTTTTCAGCTGATTTATTCTCAATTCTTTTAATAGTTTTGTGCTCTTTTACTAAGTCATATGTCTTTAATTAGTAGGTGTCATATGATCAAGTAAATAACCTAAGTCATTAAGATGTTAATACATTGTCTAAGGAGAACCAAATATAACATCATTAAGAGGACTATAACTCTGTGAAAATGTCTTGCAGATGGTGGCTTTTCTTAATGGCTGTTAATCATTGTTTCTTGTTTATCTATCTCTTCCAATGAAATTCATTGTATATCCTATTGTTTCTCAATCCTTCATATAATCTGGCTAATATTTTATTTGATATACATACTAATATCGATATATATGTATATATATATATATAAGTATCATCATCATCATCATCGTTTAACGTCTATCTTCCACGCTAGCATGGGTTAGACGGGAGTTGTCCCACTTGAGGCAAGATTGGTCTGGTGACTGTGTCTCGCTCGTATAGGACTATCTGGCAGGTTTTCTACAGCTGGATGCCCTTCCTAACACCAACCACATTTACAGTATATATATATATATATATATATATATATATATATAAGTATATATATATATGTATATATGTATATACATACATATATATATACATATATATATATATACTGTAAATGTGATTGGTGTATGTATATATATAAGTATATATATGTATGTATAGTTTTAGTTTGTATTACTATTAGTATTACTAATACAGTAATACAATATAATTTATGAGTTTCTGAAAAAACAATGAAATAATTTTTAATAAATTTATAAAGAAATGTACTAAAATCCTTTTTTTTTCAAAATGTCCTTGTGAAACCAGGGTGCATCTTATACGAAGGGATGTCCATTAGGCCAGCAAAGAGCGAGAGACAGTCACCAGACCAATCTTGCCTCAAGTGGGACAATTCCCGTCTAACCCATGCTAGTGTGGAAGATAGACGTTAAATGATGATGATGATAATATATATAAACTAACTTACCGCTTGTACCCTTCAAAAGCGATCATTCTGTGGTGAGATTGATCTATTTCTTCCTAGATCAGCCTCAAGCTAAGCATAGTTTTGTTATGTTTGATGGGCTGGTGTCTAAGCATACCGTTGTTCAGGATTACGTTAATAAAATAGCAATTCCTTTTGTGACTAGGCAAGGTGACTTTTTGCAAGAAGTTAATATTTTTATTTGATAAGATAAATCGTTGCTAGTGTATTTGATTTCAGAAGTGTAATTTCTCTGAAAGTATACTAAACAACCATCTGTAACTTTCTATTAGGTTTCTATCACTTATCGCACCCAAAAGACGAGGTTTTCTCACTGTTATGATACTTTGTATTTTTCTTTCTGTAGCCATCTCAGAATCGATTTCATAACCAATTCTCACAATTGAAGGTTTGTCTGTTCCCTTCTTCTCTCTAGATCTCGAAATATTCACAGATTTCAGTTTCTAACGCTCTTTGTAATATACTACTTATTTCTTCCCTTTATCTCATTTCTGGACTTAATATTTTTGATTTGCATCAGCTCAATGTGGATTAAAAGAAACTAATTAGGCTTCATTGATCTAATTCTTCTTGCTACTAAATCTCATGTTTCTTCCAGATGTACAGAAAGTAAAATCTAATCTACAGTTTAGAAAATATGATCTTATGCATGCTACTGCCTTCACAATTTTTCTATTAACTCTTTATTGTGTTCTTTGTGCATGCTTACTTTCTAAGTTGGTTTCCCTCTTTGCTATATATTTTCCAGTACCAACTCTCAATTCTTACTTAAGAAAATATTATTTTCATGTCACAAAATTATTTATTTATAAGATGGGTTTTACTTTGGTCAAGGATTTCTTAAACTGGTTGCTTTCTTATTTTCAATATTTAAAAATTGCTTTTGCTCTTTCTTTCATTAACTCTCATCTTTTCTCATCTTATGTTCTTGAATTAGTACCAGTATTCTCCTCTTTCTTTTACAGGCCATTCTCTCAAGGAAAGGTGGTATCATGGCTTCTTTATATAATTCACAACCAGCAGATCAGTCTATGACACTAGATTTATCATTAGAAATCAACAAAAAACTACAATGTGTCTTAGAAGATACTCTTCTGAAGAATATTACTTTGAAGGTAAGAACCGATTTATAATTTTAAGGATAAAATATTAGGTTTATCTCATTTGGATTTGAACTTAGAAATCCCAGAGAGCTGGAATAAATACCACAAAGTACCGAGTCCTCACTATAAAGTTGTAAAGTGGTTGGTGTTAGTAAGGGCATTCAGCTTCAGAAATCAAGGTAAAAGACATATCTTTATGAGCAAGATTTTGTTTCCTGACCTGACTTATCTCATAACGCTTCAACTCATCTAACCGATGCAAGTGAGGAACATTAAATGATGATGATGATGATATTCTAAAGACTCTGCTATTCACCAATCAAGTATTGTTAGAACTCACTACTTACTATTTCCTTTCACAGTTTGTTGGTTGAATTTATATTTCTAGTTGTGAATTGGGATTTTTTGAGAAATAAAATCTTAACATAATCACTTATCACCAAAAACAAAAAACCCAGAAATCTTATTTTCTCCTTAATAATTACTTTCATTTCTCTTCACAGGACAGTCTTGATACTTTGGGTAAGGAAATATCTCGTCTTTCACGTGAGAATCGACAACTCCAGCTTGAACAACAGAGCAACTAACTTCTTGGAAAATAATATGTTTATCATATCATTTAAATAATAATATGTATATTTCACAGAGTGAAACGTTTCACAAACACACACATACACACTTGCATGCATATACAGACAGACACATACATACACAGCAGTAAAACATTTATCAAAGAAATCATGAACACTAGAAGAACATGGGATTATGGTTTGATTATTTTATGTTGTTCTTTTAACATAACAACAAAATAATTCCCCACACATCCTATCTTCTGGTAATGCAAATACTTTACTATAATCTTGAATTATTTTCGCAATGTATATTTGTGTGCGTGAAGGGGTATCCAGGTATGTGTATGTAGGGGTGTCCAGTTATGTGAGTGTTGGTGTGTGTGTGTATGATTGTGTGAATGAGCACATTTTTTTCAAATATGAATTCGCTAAAGAAGTCTATTATACATGTGTTGCTGTATATATAATTCGATAGATTGTAAACACTGCAGGACTATGAAGCTATGAGTGTTTCTATAAGACTTTCTGTAAATGTATGTATAAAAGTACTATCATGAGTAAGTGGAAAAAAAGAAAAGAAAAAGAAAAAATAGTTGAGTTTATATATTGTGACTGCAAAATATACTTTGAAAGTTCCTTTTGCAAACCATTTAGAAATTTGCTAGAACAGACATATATTGTTCATCAAGATTGCATAAACTCATCTTATTTTTGTAACAATTAATTTCATTTACATCATGGATTCCCTCTCTTTCTCTCTCTCCTCATTATTTATATATGTATGTATGTATGTATATATATATGTGTGTCTGTGTGTGTGTGTGTTTATATATATATGCATGTATATATATATATATGTGTGTGTGTGTGTGTGTGTGTGTATATATATATATATATATATATATATATATATAATTACAGTTTTAAATAAATACTTTTAGCGCAGTCAAAGAACTTTTCTTTTCTTTTTTTTTTGCATTTGTTGGTTGTGAACAACAATCGAGACTCCTAAATAAATACTTTCAGACTTTGGTACTGATTTAAAATAAAACGATCCCATGTAGACATATTTATTCAATTATTTTCTGATCAATGCCTAAACATATCTTGTCCATACAACAATCCTTCAAATTAAAATTGCATAGTGCTTCGTGACCTAAAAATGTTCAATCTTCATTTTTTTCTTTTTTTTTTACATACGTTTCTTTTACTAGAATTTTCAAATAAACTAAACATTTTAAATTTCAAAAAAAAAAAATGCAAAATAATTATTTGTTTTATTTCAATGTTTTTTTTTTATATATTGTATTCTGTGATTATTTATATCAGTGATTTTTTTTTTTTTTTTTTTTTTTTTTTTTCTTTTTCTGTTTTATGAATAAATTTAGTCCTTTTGGTGGAGCATCGGACACGATGCTTCGTGGTATGGAGTTATATCCTTTTACTCCTGATTCCAAATCCCGCTGAGGTTAGCTTTTCTTTTCCTCCTTATAAGGTTCGATAAAATAAAGTACCAGTAACACACTTGGGGTCGATTTAATCAACTTTCCCATGCCCTAAAATTGTTAGCCTTATGCCTGCCTAAATCAGAAACCATTATCATATTTTTAAGGTAACATATTAGTTACCTTAAAAGTTGTTAAAATACGTTAAGGTATCTCTCTCTCTCTCTGTGTTCTGAGGTCCACTTTGCCATTCACCCTTTCGGGATTGATAAAAAATGTACCAATCCAATATTGGGGTCAAATCTTCCCCTGTATCTGTTCCCATTTCCTCTTTACCACTATCTCTCTCTTTCTCTGGAAGAAATTGGCATATTCAGAGCTGGAGAAGGATGGGCTCTGCCAAGATTAAAAAATGCCCAAGAAACACTGTGTATTACTATGGCACCTCTACAACTTTACTAGGAGTTACAGGTCCAAAAATATGTTTTTCATTAAATACAATGTACTGTGGCCTCACACACTTACACCTCTCTAAGACAATGTCACTGGACCGAGAGCTTTGGCACTACGCAGTAATACAGAAGACCTGCCTTGCCTATGTACAAAGCGAAACCTACAGTCAGTAGGCACCTCTTAACCAAATATATGCCCCATCCCACTACCCCTACTCCACCCCACTCCCACCAACACCACCCTTTCTCTGTAAAGTTATGTCCTAAATAAATGAGGTCGTGTAGGTGTCACAACAAAAAAACACAGTCCACACTGTAATGTGGCCGTGTAGGTAACACGGGAAAAACCTCCCAATTCCACACTGTAAACGTGGTTGGTGTTAGGAAGGGCATCCAGCCGTAGAAAACCTGCCAGACAGCCCTATTTGAGCGAGACATGGGCACCTGACCAATCTTGCCTCAAGTAGGACAATTCCCGTCTAAACCCATGCTAGCGTGGAAGATAGACGTTAAACGTTGATGATGATGTGGAACCTCAGTTCACAAATATCTCTCATGAACAAATCAGTTCATGAACAATTTTTTAGAACATAAGATGTCTCGAGTATCAAAAATGCAAGTCAGCAAAGTAACAAACAAGCTGTGTAGTTAGTTACTATGGTGATATCTATCTATCTGTCTATCACATAGTCTCTCTCTCTCTCTCAATGTATTTCTCACTCAACATTTCGTATGAGAAAAATAGTTTTGGTTTACGAACATTTCGGATTACAAACGGCTTTTAGGAATGAATCAAGTTCATGAACTGAGGTTCCATTTTACTTGAATTAATTAATGAAGAATTTGATGGGTTTTATTGAAATTATTAATTCATTATTAAGATGGTATTTGTAACATATCTTAATGATTCAGCAGAAAATACCTAAAAATAGGTTTGCCAATTTAAATGTTTGCAATATTTTCATCAGTGGACAGATCTTTGTGAAAATGTGCAGTAAATGACTTCCTGGAGCTAGTGCTGGACTCAAACTGGTCCCAAGTAGTCACCTCCCCAACAAGAGGTGACAACACTTTGGATCTACTCTTCACCACTACTCCTGAAACAGTTATTAGTGTTACTACTGAGGAACCTTTAGGTGACTCTGATCATGCTATGATCATTACCAATCTATCCCTCATGGGCAGTAACAAAAACCACTTACTTTGACTGGAATAAAGCAGACTGGAACTGTTACTGCACCGAGTTGCAACATCCAAACTGGCTTGAGTTCTACGACTCTGGAGATGTTAACACTGTACTCCAGAACATCCTGAACTCAATATATGCAGCATTGGTGCCACGTAAGCAGAAAAAACATCCCAAAAGTGCAATTTGGGAGACTGCAGCAGTCCGTCTTGCCAGAAAAGAATGTCGCAATGCTGAACGTGAGTACAAACTGCATAAATCAGATATCAATAGGAAAAAGCAAAATAAATTATCCAACTATCTCAAACAGGTGACAAAAAAGGCAGTGCTTCAATTTGAGCAGCGCATAGCAACCAGCCCTGACAGTAAGGTGTTCTGGAAGTATGTTCATTCAAAGCAGAGGCCTCACTCTCCAGTTGGTCCTCTTCGCAATCCCCACGCAAGCCAGGTTACTGACGACCCCAAGGAATGCGCAGAACTCATTGCTGAATGCTATGGAGGCATTTTCACTATTGAAGACCAGAGTGTACCGTCACCTCTGACATCGGATTCTATTACAACTATGGAATTTACACCTGCAATGCTGCGATATCACTTTCAAAATAAACGCAACCATGCCTATCCTAGTCTTGGTGTTACGTATCTGCTTCTCAAACGTGGTGGGTACTTCCTTCTGCACCAGCTATCATGCTTCTTCCAATTCTGTCTGAACAACGGTGCTACTCCAGAACAGTGGAAAACTATCAGTGTCATTCCTCTGTTCAAAAAGGGTGACCACACACCACCTGTGCACTATCGTCCAGTCAGTCTTACTAGCTGCATTGCCAAACTGATGGAATCCTGTGTCAGCGAAACGGTTGGAACTTCTGGAACTGTCATAGTCTTATCCGGCCCTTCGCAATTTGGATTTATCCCCAACTCCAGCTGCTGTGATCAACTTATCGAGTTTCTTGAAGACATCACCCGGATCACTGATGGTGGCTCATGGGTGGATGTTGTTTACCTTGACTTTACTAAAGCTTTCAATTCTGTGCCACACAAAAGACTTATGGCAAAACTCTCTGCAATGGGTGTGAAAGATGATCTTTTTAACTGGTTGAAGTCCTTCATTCTCAGTCGAAGAGAGGTAGTCACGGTTCTAGGACAGCATTCCTCACCATATGAGATGTCATCTAGTGTACCACAGGGATCTGTTCTTGGGCCCCCTTTTGTTTGTGATATATATTAATGACATAGATGCCAACTTAAAGAATGCCACAGTACTGAAATATACAGATGACATCAAGCTGTACCTTGAGATAAAAAGGACAGATCCTGAACACTATAGATCTTGCCTGTAATCTGACCTGAACACAATGCAACAATGGATCACAGACTGGCAACTCAAGCTAGCTGTGGACAAGTGTACCACCATGCATTTTGGGAGTAAAAACCCAGCGACCACATACTCCCTTCACAACACTAATATCAGGAAGTCATCTTTTGAGCGTGACCTGGGCATTATGGTCAGCAGCGATTTGCATTGGACGAAGCACGTCTTTAAAAATGAAACGGCTATCACCTTTAATAGAAATCTTATTCAAAAGATTTCAATTAAATTATATAAATTTTGCAGTGTAAAAAAGAAAAGAAAAAACAAATAATTGTTTCTACTTTAGGCACAAGGCCAGCAATTCCCCAGTACATTACTGGTACTTTATTTTATCGACCCCGTAAGGAAAAACAAATAATGAAAGTAAGAGGACAGAGAGAGCAGTATATTCTACACTACTGTCTGAACGGTATATCTCAGATGTGCCACACAGATAAAAAGGTGAAGACATTGCTGCAGAAAATAGCTGGTGATACCCACTGCATCAGCCATTCCACTTCTCAAGGGAGGGGGATTTTTTTTTTTTCAGGTAGGATGCACTCCTCACAATTTTGTGGAGAAAAACACAGCAGTCCTGGAATCAAGAGGTCTCGAAGGCGAGCAGCAATAAAAGTTCTGATATTTGGCTATCATCCACTCCTTTGCATTAAGGGTGACAGTGATCAAATTTGTGATTGAAGCAACAAGGAAACAAGGTTGGAAGTGGAGAACATGTGACATTCCAGGTTAGAGATTTACCCACCCTTGAATGGGAAGTGGGTTATTCTGTTTGGGTGCTTGCCAACAGTATGGTTGGGGGCCAGTAGGCTCTAGTTGTGATGGGAAACAGCCACAACAAACATACTACTGATGATATTGTTCAAGGGAGCCGACCTGTAACTTCTATTTTATAAATCGTTTTTATATTGACTTTTCCATGATGTTGCTACCTGGTAATTTTGTTTTGTTGTAGTTGCTAGGAAACTTATAAATAAAAAAGAAAAGGAAGTAAGATCCTCTACGGTCACGAGTGGTCCTCCGAGGCACATGTCTGGTTGTTTGTGGAAGATCAGCTGTCGCCCATGCATATTAGTCTCCCCACTTCACGTCACCGATGTTGTCCCAGAGAAAGGCAATGGCCGATACAGCTTGGCTCCATTGACGTCGTAACTCATTTCGACTGGAGTAAACTGGTGCAACGTGAAATAAAGTATCTTGTTCAAGAACACAACACACAACTCTCCCTGGAATTGAAGTAACAACCACACGGTTGTAAGCCCGACGCTCTAACCACTAAGCCATGCGTCTTCACAACCTTTCAATATAATACAAAAAAATATAAATAATCAAAACGAGAGAGAAAAAAAAAACATTAATTCAACACTAAGTGTGTCAATTGATCACACACCACAACTGATTGATTTCAATTCGAGCCTGTATAGAGCGAAGTGATGTAGCTGTGTGGGAATAGGTAAGAAGATTAAATAATCTGCTTATTAAAGTTTAAAGGGAGGCCACTCATAGTATTTTCAAAATTAAACTGTGTAATGTTATCTTTATTTAAAACAAGCCGAGATACCCAGCTTCGCCGGGGTAAACAGATAAGAGAAGACCGGTAAAAGAGAAAACGGCTGTATTGGATGCGTTGTTAGGGTTACAGTATGTGTGACAAAACAAAAACAGTAAAACATCTTCGTGCATAGTATATGAAGATTTCAGGTGTTCCCACTAGTGAACAACCTACATATAACTGTCCATGGGTAAAAACTGATTCTCTCATATTCAATCCTACAAGTTTAAAACTCTGACCACCAATTTTATTTATGGTCATAGCAAAACTGGCTCTAACAGGGAACTGAAGTCTTGAGAATTTGAACGGCAGCTCGGTAGAGAAAGGGATGAGAGGAATCTTGGGGATAGATTCACGTTCTCCTTGATGATTGCCTCCAAGCATTGTTACTACTAGGGGATGGATCATCATCCGCCTGACTGTTAAGCATGTGCCATGCATAGACGTTGCTGGTCCAGGTTTCTCAAAAGGATTATGGCAGTTCCAATCTTTTATATTATATATATATAAAAACAAATAAATAATCGAGAATCGAAATCTCAACCCACGAAATCACGAAACACAATCTTCGAAATATATATATATAAGGGTTAAAATACTGGAGCGTGTTGGAGTTAAACACCCTCTTCGTATTATAGAAATGACAGTAAAAGGTATAGCTCAATGTAGTTAAACAGAGCCCTAAATCTTGCAATACTTTAGTGTATGTACACTCCATATTCTTCGGAGTTTCCGGCTTGTATTGGCCGATAATACTTCTTGTTGTTTTAATTGCCCTGATGAGTCCTTAATAGGACGAAACATTGTCGGCTAATAAAGACTTTTGATGTATTGAAGGCTTCTTTGTTTTACTTTCTTTATATATATATATATATTTATATATATATATTTATATATATATATATATATATATATATACAATTAAGTTAAAGTGTACATCTACATATGTATACGGAAGTATTAGTATGCATATAAATACACACATGTATACATATGTACATGTACTGAGTTTTTCACTAGACACTTTACAGTGAGTGTCAGCTAGTCTGTACGTAACCACACAGACGGACCGGGTTTTAGAGTCATACGAGTTTTCAAGGAAACACATTTCCTCTATTCTCCAGAGGGCCAGACAGGAATATTGGACTAGTTTCGATGTTGTTACATCTCATCAGCAATATTTACCCATCTTCCGGCTTCTCTGGAGAATTGTAAAAGCACATATCGTTATATGCTTTTTCTATGAAAATTAGTAGTGGGTAGACTAATCTGCATAGAACGTGAGTCATTGTACGCACCGGTTCAACGGAAACGATAAAAACAAATAACGAAACGAAATTAAATTTCGTTTCGCTTCTAACTCACTTTTGTATGACTGACGCTTAAACAATTAAGTTAAAGTGTACATCTACATATGTATACGGAAGTATTAGTATGCATATAAATACACACATATATACATATGTACATGTACTGAGTTTTTCACTAGACACTTTACAGTGAGTGTCAGCTAGTCTGTGGTTACGTACAGACTAGCTGACACTCACTGTAAAGTGTCTAGTGAAAAACTCAGTACATGTACATATGTATACATGTGTGTATTTATATGCATACTAATACTTCCGTATACATATGTAGATGTACACTTTAACTTAATTGTTTAAGCGTCAGTCATACAAAAGTGAGTTAGAAGCGAAACGAAATTTAATTTCGTTTCGTTATTTGTTTTTATTGTTTCCGCTGAACCGGTGCGTACAATGACTCACGTTCTATGCAGATTAGTCTACCCACTACTAATTTTCATAGAAAAAGCATATAACGATATGTGCTTTTACAATTCTCCAGAGAAGCCGGAAGATGGGTAAATATTGCTGATGAGATGTAACAACATCGAAACTAGTCCAATATTCCTGTCTGGCCCTCTGGAGAATAGAGGAAATGTGTTTCCTTGAAAACTCGTATGACTCTAAAACCCGGTCCGTCTGTGTGGTTACGTACAGACTAGCTGACACTCACTGTAAAGTGTCTAGTGAAAAACTCAGTACATGTACATATGTATACATGTGTGTATTTATATGCATACTAATACTTCCGTATACATATGTAGATGTACACTTTAACTTAATTGTTTAAGCGTCAGTCATACAAAAGTGAGTTAGAAGCGAAACGAAATTTAATTTCGTTTCGTTATTTGTTTTTATTGTTTCCGCTGAACCGGTGCGTACAATGACTCACGTTCTATGCAGATTAGTCTACCCACTACTAATTTTCATAGAAAAAGCATATAACGATATGTGCTTTTACAATTCTCCAGAGAAGCCGGAAGATGGGTAAATATTGCTGATGAGATGTAACAACATCGAAACTAGTCCAATATTCCTGTCTGGCCCTCTGGAGAATAGAGGAAATGTGTTTCCTTGAAAACTCGTATGACTCTAAAACCCGGTCCGTCTGTGTGGTTACGTACAGACTAGCTGACACTCACTGTAAAGTGTCTAGTGAAAAACTCAGTACATGTACATATGTATACATGTGTGTATTTATATGCATACTAATACTTCCGTATACATATGTAGATGTACACTTTAACTTAATTGTTTAAGCGTCAGTCATACAAAAGTGAGTTAGAAGCGAAACGAAATTTAATTTCGTTTCGTTATTTGTTTTTATTGTTTCCGCTGAACCGGTGCGTACAATGACTCACGTTCTATGCAGATTAGTCTACCCACTACTAATTTTCATAGAAAAAGCATATAACGATATGTGCTTTTACAATTCTCCAGAGAAGCCGGAAGATGGGTAAATATTGCTAATGAGATGTAACAACATCGAAACTAGTCCAATATTCCTGTCTGGCCCTCTGGAGAATAGAGGAAATGTGTTTCCTTGAAAACTCGTATGACTCTAAAACCCGGTCCGTCTGTGTGGTTACGTACATACTAGCTGACACTCACTGTAAAGTGTCTAGTGAAAAACTCAGTACATGTACATATGTATACATGTGTGTATTTATATGCATACTAATACTTCCGTATACATATGTAGATGTACACTTTAACTTAATTGTTTAAGCGTCAGTCATACAAAAGTGAGTTAGAAGCGAAACGAAATTTAATTTCGTTTCGTTATTTGTTTTTATATATATATTTTTATATATATATATATATATATATATATATATATATATATATATATATATATATATATATATGTAGATAAATCTACCAAGAGTTTACGGTAGTGTCCAATCCGTATGAAGAACTCAATGTAATCCGGATATCATGGAAAGAAGAGATGCAATGAAAAATCACTTTCGGTGAAAGATAAACGGAATACAGAGTCAAGATAAAATATTAAAAAAATAATGAATAAAACAATGAAACAGTTCCTTATATTAAACAAAAAAAGTTCATTATTTAACGATCGTTTCTAGGATATATATGTGTTAGAATTGGCATGCATATTCAACAGATCTATGTACAAAATTATACAAAATTATACAAAATTATACAAACTATCAAAATTAAATATACATACCAACACATATATATGCCGTCTTCAGAAATAATGAAATATATTTATTGATATATTTCATTATTTCTGAAGACGGCATATATATGTGTTGGTATGTATATTTAATTTTGATAGTTTGTATAATTTTGTATAATTTTGTACATAGATCTGTTGAATATGCATGCCAATTCTAACACATATATATCCTAGAAACGATCGTTAAATAATGAACTTTTTTTGTTTAATATAAGGAACTGTTTCATTGTTTTATTCATTATTTTTTTAATATTTTATATATATATATTTATATATATATATATATTTATATATATATATATATATATATATATATATATATATATATATATATATATATATATATATTTATATATATATATATATATATATATATTTATATATATATATATATATATATTTATATATATATATATATATATTTATATATATATATATATATATATATATATATATATATATATATATATATATATATATATTTATATATATATATATATATTTATATATATATATGCGCGTGTGTGTAAACCAACGTTCAATTCAATAGAGACGTTGACCGCGAAACACAAACATTGTTGATAGAGAGAATCCTTTTTGGTTGTCTCACAACCTGCTAGAAATAGCAATCAGGTTGGTTAACATACCCGAGATGTTTTTCTTCATTGATTTTATAAAATGAGTATCAATATTCCATTGGTGTACTTACTTTTCGATTGTCAGTTTCGTGTTTGTATGATGCGCGAAGATACCAACCAAACAACAAACATCTCTCTTTTATATTATAACTAGCATTAAAGCCCGGCGTTCCTCGGGGTCATTAAGTTACCAAAGTTAGGTTGCACCACCCATTTTATGGCAGCACTTTTTTGTCTGCCAGGCACTGGGTGAATGAATTGCAGACCTGTGCCAGCAGTGACAATTGTAGTTTCGCCTATGGATATTATCTCTGTGCAAAAAAGTGTTGAAATTTATTGTTTCACAGTACTTGCGCAACACGCGCGTAGACGATGCCAGCCGAACAACAGAGCTGCGATGGAGTTGTTCTGCATGGTTGTCTGTGTGTTTTCTAAATTTAAGACAGTAGGGAGGGTTGTGATATGAGGGAGAGTTAGCTGTTGTTTCTAGCAGGTTTAGTGACCTCATAGAGGATATGTGTTTTCTAAATTTAAGACAGTAGGGAGGGGTGTGATATGGGGGAGAGTTAGCTGCTGTTTCTAGCAGGTTTAGTAACCTCATAGAGGATATGTGTTTTCTAAATTTAAGACAGTAGGGAGTGGTGTGAACGGACAGTATCACCATCAAGTTTGGAAAGAGAAAGTAGCAGAAAATATGAAGTTGTATAGATTTTGAATGGTAGTTGAAAGAGTTCAGCAGTTTAAATGAGAGAGAAAAATCGTAAAATATTGAGTTTTATCTATTTTTTGCGTAATTGTGGGTGAAATTGAAAAAATTATCTGCGTCAAGACACAATCGAAGCTATTTCGAATACTGAATTGTAAATTTCAATTTAAGGAATTCTATATCGTAGATTTCTATAACGAAGGAGCATGACCACACACTGAGCTTTATAGATTATGATAATGAATAATGAAATTATTGTGTAAAGTGTTCAGGTGCACTACAACTCGTCAAAGGTGTATGTATAGTACATAGAATAATATACAAATGTCAGGGAAGTGAATAGTGTATGAGTCATGATATACATGTGTGTATGTGTATGGAGGGGGAACATTAGGTGTGGTGTTGGCGTATCTCAGGAAGCATGGAGGTTTTAAAGGATGCAATGTCTCGACAGCTAACAACTGATGCAGGTAGTTTGTTCCATGCTTCAGCAGCTCTGAGCGTGAAAAAAATGTTTCCGAAAGTCATGGGAACTGTACTGTTTTCTGACTTTGTGGGCATGTCCACGTGTGTTAGACACATGGAAATCAAAAAGGTTCTCAGGGTTGTTGTTGGCAAGATGGTTAACAATTGTGTGGGTGTTTACCAAGTCAGTTGCCAGGCGTCGGAGCTTCAATGTATCCATGCCCAGGGAAGCAAGGCATTCAGAGTATGGTAGATGCCTGATGGAGGGTATTCGCTTGGTTGCACATCTCTGAACAGTTTCCAGGGGGTCAATGTTCTGAGCAAGATAGGGGTTCTAAATTGGTGATGCAAATTCTAAGTGTGGCCGCACCACAACCATGTACAGCCTTAAATAGATAGCTGGAGAGCGGCTGACCAAGGTCTTGCTGAGTGATGCTAAGACACCCTCAGCCCTCTTGACAATTTTAGAGACGTGCTTCGTCCAATGCAAATCGTTGCTGACCGTAATGCCCAGGTCACGTTCACAAGAAGATTTCTTGATATTAGTGTTGTGGAGGGAGTATGTGGACGCTGGGTTTTTACTCCCAAAATGCATGGTGGTGCACTTGTCCACAGCTAGCTTGAGTTGCCAGTCTGAAATCCATTGTTGCATTGTGTCCAGGTCAGACTGTAAGCAAGATCTATAGTGTTCAGGATCTGTCCTTTTTATTTCAAGGTACAGCTTGATGTCATCTGCGTACTTTAGTGGCATTCTTTAAGTTGGCATCTATGTCATTAATATATGCCACAAACAAAAGGGGGCCAAGAACAGATCCCTGCGGAACATCAGATGACACTCATATGGTGAGGAATGCTGCCCTAGAACCGTGACTACCTCTCTTCGACTGAGAATGAAGGACTTCAACCAGTTAAAGGTAAACAACATCCACCCATGAGCCGCCATCAGTGATCCGGGTGATGTCTTCAAGAAACTCGATAAATTGATCACAGCAGCTGGAGTTGGGGATAAATCCAAATTGCGAAGGGCCGGATAAGAATATGACAGTTCCAGAAGTTCCAACCGTTTCTCTGACACAGGATTCCATCAGTTTGGCAATGCAACTAGTAAGACTGATTGGACGATAGTTCACAGGTGATGTGCGGTCACCCTTTTTGAACAGAGGAATGACACTGGCAGTTTTCCACTGTTCTGGAGTAGCACCGTTGTTCTGACAGAATTGGAAGAAGCGTGATAGCTGGTGCAGAAGGAGGTACCCACCACGTTTAAGAAGCAGATACGTAACACCATCAAGACCAGGAGAGGCAAAGTTGCGTTTATTTTTTAGGTGACGTCGCAGCATTGCAGGTGTAAATTCCATGGTTGTAATAGAGTCCGGTGTCATAGGTGGTGGAGACGGTACACTCTGGTCTTCAATAGTGAAATGCCTGCATAGCATTCAGCATTGAGCTCTGCGCATTCCTTGGGGTCGTCAGTAACAAGGCTTGTGTGGGGATTGTGAAGAGGACCAACTGGAGAGTGAGGCCTCTGCTTTGAGTGAACATACTTCCAGAACACCTTACTGTCAGGGCTGGTTGCTATGCGCTGCTCAAATTGAAGCACTGCCTTTTTTGTCACCTGTTTGAGGTGGTTGGACGATTTATTTCGCCTCTTCCTATTGATGTCTGAATTGTGCAGTTTGTACTCACGTTCAGCATTGCGACGTTCTTTTCTGGCAAGACGTACTGCTGCAGTCTCCCAAATTGCACTTTTGGGATGTTTTTTCCGCTTACGTGGCACCGATGCTGCACATGCTGTCCATATTGAGCTCAGGATGTTCTGGAGTACAGTGTTGACATCTCCAGAGTCGTAGAACTCAAGCCAGTTTGGACGTTGCAGCTTGGTGCAGTAACAGTTCCAGCCTGCTTTATTCCAGTCAAAGTGAGCAGTTTGGAGATTGTTGTGGTTCTTGTTACTGCCCATGAGGGATAGATTGGCAATGATCATAGCATGATCAGAGTCAGCTAAAGGTTCCTCAACAGTAACACTAATGACCGTTTCAGGAGTAGTGGTGAAGAGTAGGTCCAAAGTGTTGGGGGAGGTGACTACTTGGGACCAATTCGAGTCCAGCACTAGCTCAAGGAAGTCATTTGCACTTGGCGGCCAGCGAAAGGTTTCCCAGTCAATCTCAGGGTGATTGAAGTCTCCTGCAATAAAAACATAAGCGGCTGTTTTCCTGGCAGCAGCTGTGAGGATATCACAAAGTTGAGTGTCCTGATGGTAATTTGGGGGACGGTAAACGACACCAAGTAGCAGTGTTGACATGGTCATACGTATTCGCAGAAAAAAACTTCCTGCTGTGATTGGTTCAAATCAACACAAGAAATTGCTGACAAATTTGACCGAACGTAGACCACCACGATTAATGCGGTCTTTACGAAACAGGTTGTAGCCAGTTATGCTGAAAACCCCATCACAGAGTAAGGGATGTGCCCAACCTTCTGTAACTGTAATGAAGTCAGGGTTGATACTTTTGACGTAGGAGTCAAAAAGATGAATCTTATTGCATAGACTACGTGCATTCAAGGACAACAATTTGTACCTTGATTCCAGTATATGATTATATGCAGCGGATGGCAGGTTGTTCTGATTTAGTTTCCCATATATATATAGATATTTTATATCGAAAATTTTCAAACACGTTCTGTTCTCATGTATTTCGAATTTTGCATATTATTCTGACTGACAGCCTTGGATTATCTGTCGTTGTATAAATCCCAATCTCTTGAGAGCTACCTTGACTAGTAACAATCTAAGTATATAATTGTTTCTACTATTGGCACAAGGCCAGAAAATTACCCAGTACATTACTGGTACTTTATTTTATCGACCCCGTAAGGATGAAAGGCAAAGTTAACCTCGGCGGGATTTGAACTCAGAATGGCAAGGGCCGTAACTCTATGCGTCAAAGCATGGCGTCCGAACCTCTACCGATACTGCCAATCCACCAAGTATATAATGCTGCTAGATGACAGAATAAAGACATACTCTAAAAAAAAAATGGATCGTCAAGGCAATTATTAATATATGTTTTTTAACTTAACATTGTTGGCAGCTCACCTTACCGATATATCAGGTGTAGTCTTACGGATTTAACGGGGTGCTTGGTTATGTTAGTGCCTTAGCCATACTGTCACTCGCGGCAATGCTGTGTTGGCTTTCCCTTAAAATTGTTAGATGGGAAATTCTAGTGCCCCTTGTAATTGGGTGTACGAGTCTACCCCATCCCATTTTTTCTTCTTTTATTTCCCCTCCTTTCTTTCTAATACATACAATTTGCTTATTGAATAAAATTTGAAAAAAAAGTCAATTTTTACTCTGACAGGACAGGTGACATAAAAATACTTTAGCTGTCATATATATATATATATATATGTGACAGCTAAAGTATTTTTATGTCAATTATATATATATAATTAGTGGGATGGGGAACAACAAAAAGTGGATAAAGATATGTTACACACCACATGGTTTAGAATTTCCTTATATAAAATTTAAGAGGATTAATCGAATTTATATATTGGGAGTGTTTAACTCAAACCAGTTAGGCTGTACTTCATGTCATTCAGTTTCTTTCAAAAAAGGTGTTAGCAAATAAAAGGAAAATGATGACTCATCGGTGATTTAAAAACAAAATAATTGCCAGTGACACTACATTTCTGCAATTATACTTTTAAAAAGCTAAAACAGGATCGTTTGTATTGGGTATTTGAGCACTTGTTAATGTTATTCGTTACTTAAGCAGTTGGTGATGTGTATTTGCAGAAATAAAAAAATAACTTATAGATACAATAAAACACCGCCGTTTAGAGTTTGAAGAGTTAAATCTATACGAGAGAGATGATAGAATGTATAATTTAACCTTCAATGTATCGGGTTAAATGAGTCTGTTAAGAACCAAAATTTGTTTTTGTTGGTGTATAGCGAGTTTTCTTCTATTTTTTCTCTTAACATTTTCTTAGCCCTAAACGATTGTCTTAAGAAACATTTGAAATGTGTACCTCCCAACGCAAATGTCCATAATAATAATAATAATAATAATAATAATAATGATTTCTTTTTAATGATATTGATAATGGTTTAAGATTTAGGCACAAGGCCAGCAATTTTGGGGGAGGGGAAAGTCGATTAAATCGATCCCATTGCATTACTGGTGCTTTATTTATCGACCCCGTAAGGATGAAAAACAAAGTTAACTATAAATAATAGTTGAGAAAATCAGGTAACGTACCCACCCACTTTTTCCGTCTCTGGTGATACTTAGATTTTCTCAACAATTTATAGTGATCTACGGTTTTCATTATGGACATTTGTGTTAGGAGTCACATGTTTTGAATTTCAGTATATCAATGCGTAGATGGTAACACCTATAAGGAAAGTTGTAAAATGTCATGAGATACTTTGTACAGGTGATGGCGTTAAATTAACTCTGTAGTGTATGTGTACAGATGTAAATCTATCGTATATTTTGGCTGCATAATGCACAATAATATATACAATATATATAGCTTTAGTTAAGCTATACATAAAATAATAACGCACAGTGAATTGTTGAATTGTTGTTTATTGCACGACAAACATTTAAATGTAAGGAGTCAACGTTTTGGTAACCAACTCGCCGGAAGTGCCTTCACTGCTGACCAATTGAATAACAAGTGTCCCTCCTTCTCTCTAACACACATATATTATAGATTATCGAAGCGCTTCGGTGATTTGAAACTTGAAGATGTGGAAATCCCAAACACAGAAAATAACTTTGACAACGGTTGATCGCTATAAATAATAACTTGGAAAACCGCTACAGAAAATCGAACTCCGTTTCTCCTGTAGCGGCTGCTGTCTACTTCCCCCCCCCCCCCGTCTATTGGAGTATTTTACATTATTTTCTAAAATATTATTTATAGTGATCGACTGTTAGTTATTTTTCTGCGTTTGTGATTCACCCATCTTCATATATATATGTATATAGTGGAATCTCGGCTCACGAACTTAATTCGTTACTGATAACCCTTCGTCATCCGAAATGTTCGTAAACCGAAACTATTTTCTCATACGAAATGTTGAGAGAAATAGAGTAAGAGAGAGGCTGTGTGAAAGACAGATAGATATCACCATAGTAACTAATTACACAGAAAGTTTCGTTTTAGTGTGAATACTTTTAAACCAACTAAATGTACTTTTAAAATGAAATTTATTTTTTACATATACGCAAAGCATTAAATATATCTTGTTTGCAAGGATGAACATTTCATTATATGTTGGTCGCTTCGCCCGCCACACCGAGCTTAAATCTGATCATCAAGCGAGCCCTGGCTCGAGTGATGGGCAGAGACCAGACGGCCTTACCTTTTGCCCCTGGGTAAAAAGCAGGTGTCTCACCTGGGACGTCACAGTCAGTGACTCTTTTGCT
>OZ024741.1:280551576-280579076 GCA_964016885.1 Eledone cirrhosa
TGCCATGAGGAAAAACACCCAGTCCACCCTCTAAGGTGGTAGCGCTGGCATCATGATAAAATGCTCCCAGTATATGTTGTAAGGTGGTTGGTGTTAGGAAGGACATCAAGCCATAGAAACCATGCTTTCATCAGGCTGTAAAGTGGTTGGTGTTAGGAAGGGTATCTAGCTGTAGAAAACTTGCTCCCAGTACATGCTGTAAAGTGGTTGGTCTTAGGAAGGGCATCCAGCCGAAGAAACTATACTAAAACAAAACGCATGAGCAGGACCAAGCTCAACATGTGACAGGCGTCTAACCTAGATGTTTAATGGTGATACATATATATACACACACATATATAAAGTCTTCAAATTTTGTTGACCAACTTTGGCACCCTGATGACCCTCTCCCTATCACACCTCTTGTCATCCCTCACTTGCTCTCTGCTCATGGAACCTCTTGTGCCAGCAGAAAACAGTTGTCTGGCTCATGAAGCAGTTTTGACCATATCATAGCTTTATGCAGCATTTTTGCCGAGCTTGACACAGTATGAATATGCGTGAGTGCGAGATCCATAGTTATGTACCTCACCTACCTCTATTAACACTATTATAATTACTGTTAGTACTACTATTATTAGTACTTCTTTACTTTACCCCATCATGTTATTTCATCTCTTTACTTTTTCCTAGTATATATATTTTTTCCCCTAGTATATATATTTTTTCACTCTATATGTTTGTTTATTTTTTCTAGTATTTTTCTACTGTATAATATATATCTATACTCATATCTACTGTAGTTATCTCCGTATAACTTCGCCACATATTTTTTACATCACGTTTTTATATATCATTTTATTTTTTATTTTTTATATCACGCTTTATAGATTATATTCTATATCACACTTTATACATTTCACTTTTCCATGTTATTCTATGCTATACAGTAATTCCATTTAATCACTCCCTGAATTTATGTATGTTTTTATTTTGTGTATTTGTTTATTTATTTATTTGTTCTGTTGTATTTGTTAGCCTCATTCATGCTTTTTTATTTTCATCCTCACTTATACTTACTTTTATCTTTATTATATATTGCCTCAATGATCCCAAAATACAGGATATTCTTTGTACTACTCATCCCCCCCTGTCCCCTCTCCCTCTGCTTCACTATCATCTCTCATCATTTTTTAAATTTTACCCCTACCCCCTCAAATCATTACATACATGCCAATCTGTCCACTATTAAAATGGTCAACACCTCACTCCATTCCCACCAGCATGTCTCTAAGATTGTCAAGAAGGCCGAGGGTGTCTTGGCATCACTCAGCAAGACCTTTGTTAGCCGCTCTCCAGCCATCTATTTAAAGCTGTATACAGCTATGGTACGACCACACTTGGAATTCGCATCATCAGTCTGGAACCCTATCTTGCTCAGAACATTGACCTCCTGGAAACTGTTCAGAGACGTGCAACCAAGCGCATACCCTCCATCAGACACCTACCATACTCTGAACGCCTTGTTTCCCTGGGCATGGATTCATTGAAGCTCCGACGTCTGGCAATGGACTTGGTAAACACCCACAAAGTTATTAACCATCTCGCCAACAACAACCCTGAGCAGCTTTTTGATCTCCATGTGTCTAACACACGTGGACATGCCTACAAAATCAGAAAACAGCACAGCTCCCATGACTTTCAGAAACATTTTTTCACACTCAGAGTTGCTGAAGCATGGAACAAACTGCCTGCATCAGACACTGCATCCTTTAAAACCCTCATGCTTCCCGAAATTCGCCAAAACTACACCTGATGTACCCCTTCCATACACATGCACACGTGTATGTCATGACTCATGCACTGTTCATTTTCCTGACGTTTGTACATTACCCTATGTACTATACATACACTTTTTGATGAGTTGTAGTGCACCTGAGCACTATACACAATATTTTCATTATTATTATTTTCATTATTATTATTTAACCACTAGATATACCTCACCAACATTCATTCATTTCCTCAATACCTTTCTTCATTCTACATCTTCCCTTCACTCTCCCACCTCTTCACATATCTTTTTCTAAAAAGAATCAATTAAAACAAAGAACACCTGACCACCAAAATGAGAACGGATATTTTTTTTAAAGCTGAATGTGAAACATTCTGTTATTAAGCAAACAGTCTGATGAGCTCTGATTCTAGAGTCAGGCCTCATTGATAGAGATCAAACCTTGCAGATCTGAATTCTGAATAATGAGAAATTTGAATAGCTAGTATTAATTAAATTGATAGTTGTTATGTAAGTTATGTGTATGAATGTGTGTATACCAACAAATTGAATATCCCTTCTGCTTATGTGTGTGTATGTATGTATTATCCTCACCGTTTAATGTCCATTTTTCCACGCTAGCATGGGTTAGACGGCTTGTCCCGTTTGAGGCAAGTTGGGTTATGTGATCATGTCTTGCTCACACAGCACTGTTTCTGGGTTGGTTTCTATCGCTGGATGCGCTTCCTAATGCCAACCACATTTACAGTGTGTGCTGAGTGCTTTCTGTCGTGACACCTACACAAACACTATACAATGTGGGCTGGGTGCTTTTTTGTCGTGACACCTATACAAGATTAGAGTAACTTCACCAGAGATATACATCAAATCAATAATATTGTTGTTAAATGTTGTTAATTTGATATATATCTTTGGTTAACTTTCTCTAATCTTATATTATGCTCTGTAATACCTTTTGTCTTCAATTATCCTGACCTTACACAATGTCTTACCACGTTGGAGTATTTTGCCTTAGATGATTGCTGATAATTATAATACATTGAACTTATCCATATCTTGATATAGATGACTTAAGTGGATAATGCCATTTATAATCCAATCATATATATATATATATATATATATATATATCATCACTGTTAAATGTCCATTTTTCCATGCTAACTTGGGTTAGACGAGTTGTCCCGTTGTGAGACAAGCTAAATCAGATGACCATGTCTTGTTCATACAGAACTGATTCTGGCATGGTTTCTAAGGTTCGATGCCCTTCCTAACTGCAACAACATTTACAGTGAGGGCTGTGGGCTTTTTGTCATGATTCCTTTTAATATATATTTATATATATAAATTATTTCAATCTGGGACATGTTTTGTCCAACTTCATTTGTCAAAATGCTAAGTTATGTGTTATAAAGAGACACAACATAAATAACACTAATCTTTAGACTTCTGTAAATATATAACCATGGTGGCAAATTGGCAGAGTTGTTAGAACGTCGGTATTCATTCTGGTTCTCTTCGCTCTGAGTTCAAATCCTGTCAAGGTCAGTGTTGCCTTTCATCCTTTCGAGGCCGGTAAAAAATGTACCAGTACTGGGGTTGATTCTTCCTCTATATCTCTTTATCACTCGCTCGCTCTCACTCTCTATCCTTCTATGGAAGAAATCTGTTGTACTGAGACCTGGAGAGGAGATGGGCTCTGCCAGGTTTTAGAAAATGCCCTAGAAACGCCATTTCCCAATACAGTAACCTTACGACTCCCCCAGGAGTTACATGATTATACATACATACAAACATAATACCCAGACATGTACGCCCCCCTTACCCTTGTGAATATGTGTGTGTGTATTTGTGTTTCCATCATAGTATTTGTTATTTAAGGCTATCACCACCACCACCACCAGCATCATCATCATTATGTTTTAAATAATTCTTTATGGGTATATTGATTTCTTTCTCCTAGGCATAAAGCCAATATTTTTGTACTAGAAGGATGTATTATTTATTAAGAATTGAAGGATGAAAAGTACTTGTGACCCTAATGGAATTTGAATAGTGAAACTCTAAACTTTATATATTAAATCCCCAAATATGACACTTTGCTCTCACCACCAGATTCAGTACCTACATTCGTTGTGATCACTTTGCTTTCTTCTCATTTTCTCCTTACAATGTGACTGATGTTTTCATGCTTTTCTAAATAATAATGTAATTATTTACCTTTAAGGCATGTAGCTTATTGCTAATGGTCATCTTTTTCTGTTCAGTTTTTTCTGTTCAGTGGGTTTATACGCCCCATTATTTTACTACTTTATTTAGTCAAAGTCTTCTAATTCAATTTTCATGCTCCACTTGTTGTGTTCTAAACATATGTTCCTTATTATTTTTATTTTAATGATTGCCAAAAAATAAAAATTACCTCAAGAGACAGAGAAACAGCCAAGGCAAGTGCTTCCTTAAAATACCACACCTGGACGAGAATACCACCAACGCTATCTGCAAGGCTATACGGAGGGAGGGCCTCGACATCCACCTGGCCCACTCGGGTCCCTCCCTGCGAAGATGCCTCATAGGAAACCCGGGAAATCAACTGACACATGCTGCCTCAGAGACTGCCCGATGCGCCATACAAACTGTTACCTACGCACATACGTCGTGTATAATGTAACAAGTGCAACCAATACTATATAGGTAGCACAATCCAGCTGCTGCACATCCGGATCAAGGAGCACACTAACACCAGGGCCTCGTCTTTCCGGAAACACATAGCCAAATACGGAAACAAAGACGGAAGGCCCATTGTCACAATTCTAGCGACAGAAAGAAACGTCAGCACATTACGAAACAAGGAAGCACTTTGGATCAAACGTCTAGGGCTACAAATAAACAACCGATCCGAGAGTAGCGAAATAAGGTGGTTGGTTTAAGAAAACAAACGATGCAGCACCACACACACACACACACACACACAAGCGAGACAGCAATACACGCACACACACACAGTAGCATTCCACCATACGAACATACTACACTGCCAATACAGACGAACGAGGCAACAACGCATGCACACACACACACACTCAAGCGAGGCAACAACATGCGCACACACACACAGTAACATTCACCAAACAGGCAGAGAATACTATGGACTGACAGCTAACGCCACCCCACTCCCACAATTGAAAGAACTATTTCGGCCGCCGACCTCTGCTTGACCGATCCCATTTCACGCGCAAGGTCTATTCTCGTACTCTGTATATGCTACCTTATCGACAAATCCACTCCAAGCAAGAGCTTCATTGTAATATGTGGAATGGTCGTTGAAAATATGCACGTTAGTAGATAGACGGGAAAGACTCAAAGAAACGTTTTACGACTTCAGTTATACCATTTACATGGTTTTGTCTTTGCGTGCAATTGTTCTCCCTGCTCCACATATGACGTATTATCTTCATTTTTCCGTTCCTTGCCAGAGAACGTCTCTATGAACCACCTAATAGAATATTAATCTACGACTTCTTTTATACCATAAACGTGGTTTTGTCTTTGCGTGTAATTGTTTTTCACCGCTCCAAATAATGACGTATTATATTCGTTTTTCCCCGTTCTTTGCCAGGGAACGTTTCCACGAACCAAAGTATCGTCTTCCTCTCTTCCTCCGGTTGCAACGTTTTTTGAAATATTTACTTCTGAGTTCACAGATTGACTTTGTTAGTTTCAGAAGATCCCGTTAAGGGTGAAAGCAGCGATTCTTTGCTTAAACTTTAATCTGTTATTTTAATAAATATTTGCTCTATGGTTCTTATATATTTGATATATATTTATCCTTATCGAGCTCTCTTTGGATTTTAGTCTTCAAATTTATTATTATTACTATATATATTTATATATATTTATATATATATATGAGAAGTGTGTGGTATATATATATATATATGAGAAGTATGTGGTATATATATATATATATATATATATGAGAAGTGTGTGGTATATATATATATATATATATATATATATATATATATATATATGAGAAGTGTGTGGTATATATATATATATATATATATATATATATATATATATATGAGAAGTGTGTGGTATATATATATATATATATATGAGAAGTGTGTGATATATATATATATATATATATATATATAAGAGAAGTGTGTGGTATATATATATATATCTATCTAAGGCGGGTAAAATTCCCGAGATCCATGGACGAGCTCTCTCCAGCGGTCTCTGTCCCTCATTATCGCTGCCATATCCTGCATCTCCAACAGACCAGTGTCTGTCCTTAGGGCATCAACATATGTTAACCTTGGTCTTCCTCTTCTAGTGTGTCCATGTAGGGGCTCCCAAAGGAGCACTGAGTGCAATGTCAACTCTGGATGTCGGTGAGCATGTCCAGCCAACCTCAGTCTCCTCTGTGTCACTTTTGAGCTGACTTTTGGGATGCTCCCATACAGCTCTGAGTTTTTCATCCTCAGTGTATACTGATTAATGTTCAGAGCCATCCTCAGCATTCTCGTGTAGCACCCATCCACCATCTGAGTGAGTCTCTCTCTCTCTCTATATATATATATATATATATATATATATATATATATATGAGAAGTGTGTGGTATATATATATATATATATATATGAGAAGTGTGTGGTATATATATATATATATACATATAGGAGAAGTGTGTGGTATATATATATATATATATTTACAATGTATCATTCATTAACTAGAAAATATTTTAGCTGTTATGATTATATTTTATTTTTTCAGTTGACTAAAATGTATCAGATTGACAGTATGGGCGGGGTTCTATGTGCTGCTTCAGCTGAAAATATAAAAAGTGCTTTATGTGTCATATCTGCTATGTTTAGGGTAACATTGGCTCTGATGAATAGATAGCGGATGAAGGGAATCAATGATTGCCATGTTTTGGTGTTATCTTACAGTAGTGTTTCTCTTAGCCCTTTCATTACCATATTTCTAATGAAATATACTCCCTCTAATTTTCAAAGAATTTGGAAGGATTTACTAATATAGTGGAACCTTGGTTCATGAATGCCTTTCATCACGAACAAATCGGTTTACGTACAATTTTTCTGAACATAAAACATCTCATGTAATGAAAACGCAAACTGGTGTCAAACTTGGAGTATCACCGGGAAAGCATCACTTGCTGTGTAGTTAGTTACTACAGTGATATCTGTCTTTCTGACACAAGCTCGCTCTCTCTCTCTCTCTCTCACTCTCTCTCAACATTTAGTATGAGAATAATAGTTTTGGTTTACAAACATTTCGGGTCACAAGCAGCCTTCTGAAACAAATTAAGTTTGTGAGCCAAGGCTCCATTGTATAACTAACTCTTATTATTAAATTGGTGTTTAGAACATAGCTTAACAAAGATTCTTACATAAAATTATGATGAAAGGATTTTAAAATAGTCTTGTATCATCAAACCACAGACATTTTCAGATGGATTAGTATCAAAAGGGTTAAAAAATGTACTACTTATGTTTTTAAAATTTTTCTTCTCTCATAATTTTTACCATGATACTTGAGGCAGTGCCACATTATGGGCATGGCTGCAGTCTAAAACCAGTAAAAACAATAATAAAAGTGCATACATTGTACATTGGTTCATTAGATAGTTTATACTTTTTATTTATGTCTGACTCATGAAAAAAATACAGAACCTCAGTTCACGAACTTAATTCGTTCCTGAAGCCTGTTCGTCGCTCAAAATGTTCGTAAACTGAAACTATTTTTCCCCATACGAAATGTTGAGAAAGAATTACAGTGAGAGAGAGAGAGAGACTGCACATGAAAGACAGATAGATATCACCATAGTAACTAAATTACACAGCTTTCCCGCCGATACACCAAGCTTGTTGCCAACTATTGTTGCCGCCTTCGAAACACAGTTCATAAACTGAGGTTCCACTGTATACATATTTGTTAGTATATTTCTAATGAACGACAGCTTATGATTTTTAATTAATTTAAAAAATAATCAATTTCTAGGCATTTTGTAATATAGCTAACTCTTTCATTATTAAGCTGGTGTTTGGAACATAACTTAAGAAAGGTTCTTACATTTAATTATCATGGAAGGTTTTTAGATAGATATAAACACTTTAAAATAGTTTTGTATCATAGAACCAGGGGTGGTTTCATGTGGGTTGGTAAGAAAAAGGTTAAAATTAACCCTAGACATAATATATTACTTGGAATTTAGCACAAGTGAATCATAAAACCTAGTCTTAATAACTTAATACTACTACAACTAATAATCAATGTAGTGGGAAATTTCATAAATAATTTGGGTGTATGGTATAGTTTCTAGTCTTTTTATAAAAAATATAACTTGAAATTCTATATAAATTTCTTTCTTTTGATTGCTATTTAGGTAAACATTTAATACTTGAATTTCAAACATGGTCATTTTCTTTTGAAAGAAAAGAAAAGTGTAAATGAGAGGCAGCTTTTACATGGTCTTCTCAAGCTGCTAGAAGTAGCAGCCATATATCTAAAACATCACACCCTACCATCTTTAACCTTTTCTTTTCCATAATTCTAATTAAATACTTGGTATTTTAATGAATTAATGAATAATTTGGAGTGGTCTAGTAAATTTATTTCATTAAAAAGCTATTTGTAACATAACAAAAATGTTCTTAGATAAAATATGTTGCAAAATTTTAATTTAAGTAGGAACTTTTTAAAATAGGTTGTTTTATTTCATAAAAACAGAAGCAGTTTTGGGCAAGTTGGTATCAGAAGGGTTTTAAAAGGAGCACTCATGACTATTTTAGATTTCCCTGGGCTGTTGTGATGAATGTTCAGAGGTTAGATCTTTCTGTCTTTTGTCCTGTAACTCCTGAGGGAGTAGTAGGTGTGTCGTAGTGACATAGTGTTTCTAGGACATTTTTTAAACCTGGCAGAACTCATCTCCTCTCCAGGACTAAATACAGCAGATTTCTTCCAGTAAAGGATAGAGAATAAAAGAATAGAAGTGAGAAAGAGATATAGAGGAAGAATCGACCCCAGTACTTTGACTGAAGGCAAAGTTGACTTTGGCGGGATTTAAATTTAGAGAGAGAAGAGAGTCGAAACAAATACTGCAAAGCATTCTGTCTGACGTTCTAATATCTGCCAATTCGCCTCCTTCAAAGGTTGGATACCTCTAGAAAAAAAATGTGAGTTGTTTGGAGTGGGGTGGATTCCAAGGGACTGCAGTTTAGAAGAGGAAAGATTAAGCATATAGTTAAATAGTTTTAGTGTGACTATTAGGAGTGGGTTGGGGGATTAGGGTAGTAAAAGGGATTGCAAAAGAAGAAGAAATAGGAGGGTTGAGATAGCCTGCTAGTTGAGAAGAATAGATGCCATTGAAGTTGGAACAGTGAGTCAGAAGGTGTAGTTGGTTTGGAAATGAATGTTTATTAATTAGCTGGGTGACAATTTTTTGAAATGAAGGGGTAGGGGTATGATCTAAGATATTCATGTTTGTGTGTGTGCGTGTAGCAGCTGTGACCCAGATATGTGAGCAATAATACTCCAGTATAAATCACATTTGAACCCACCAAAATTTTTAATTATCAATTTTTCAATTTTGAGACAGTACCAGTGCACCTGTAGTATAGACATTAATGATGGTTTTGTTAAAAACATCATCCCCCACCTGCCCAATTTAATTACCATCTTTCTAATTCTAGGACAATAGCAATGCTCCAGTGTCATGATCCCTGATGATGTTGTGAATATCACAAGCACTAGCTGGGACAAAGCAGAATGAGCTTATGTGATAGTATATCTATTCTAGCTGCTATGCTCCTGGAGCATCCATTTCCACTGCTAATTAGGTTACCAAGATAGCAACATCTATCAACCACTTCCATGGATCTTACCTGAGATTGGAAAATGTTTAGTTCACTCTTATATTTACTACCAACTATCCCTGTGCATTTGTTAAATACAAAGTCTACCTTTCTTGTCTGCTACCCCACTACACCTCTTGTGTACCCAAGATTTACTTTGTATATATTGTATAGAGTTTCTACCTACTCCTTTTCTACATATTGTGCAAGGCCACTTCTCTGATGGGATCAGCTCTTTTGGTTCTAATTTCTGTTTCCAAAGCTAGAATTTCTCCTCTAGCTCTTCCATTGAGTTGGCTATAAGAACCAAGTCACCAGCATATTCCAGTTCTCATGGCCAGCTAGTCTTAAGCTCCTGAGTTATGGTCTGAAGAACTATAATCAACAGAAGTGGGTTAAGGACTGAACCCTGATGAGTCTGCACATTGAATTCCTCATTAAACTCATTACCTACTCTCACTTTGCTGACTGTTCCTCTGTACATGATTTACACTGCTCTCCCAAGCCATTCTTCTACACCATTTCCTTAAGGACCACAGCAGCTTGGAATCAGAAACTGGTGCATCAGCCTGGGTAACTCCAATTTCCTACCCACACAAAGTCGTTTTCCTCATTGATTAACGTATAAGTGCACACCCTGATCGATTGGGTTTGTATTTTAATAATACAGACTTAATTGAATTATTGAGTGAGTGAGAAAATGACCAAAGCTGTATTCATTCTATTCAATAAGCTTTGTTTTATAATTATATATATATATATATATTTCAATCGTATCTTATTTTGTTTGACCCGTTTAGCTTGTTCGCTTTTTTGGCTGAGGTGGTTAATGGCTTCTTAACCATCGTCTCAGTTTGTATGACCATTTTAATTTATGTTTATAGCTCTGGTATCTTCATATCCATGGAGCGCTTGTCTGCACAATACGGAAGTTGCGTTTCGCTAATTTCTACCCGCCGAAATGCGATTCTCGCTAAATTTATATTTTTATATATATATATATATATATATATATATATATAAAATAGGTGGATTCCCGATATATATCGGAAGGGTAACCACATTTTTTAAAAAGTTCTCAATACGTTAGCAGAGTATAAGCATCTTTAATTCATTAGAGAAATGACTTCTACAGGACTAGAACTGTTTCATTGGTAAGAAATTATCAGTATAATTACATACACAACTGCAAAGCATTAAGACATAAAACAAATACTTCCTTCATCAACAACAAAGAAAAAAAATGAAATGGCAGACAGGCTATGTAGGCAATGAAAGATACTGTAAAAGAAGTTATTGTAGGCTCATAGAATGAGAGAAAAATACAAGAGAAAAAAGCATAAAACTAAAAAAAAAAATGAGAAAAGGAAATATATAAAGTAAAAGTAATGAATGATGTTGATCGGTAGTGAGTAATTAGGATAATGAGAAATGCAGAGATTATTATAACGATGACATCCACACCATAGTGTTTAGAAGAGAGACATTGGAATGTAAGAAGATACAAATTGGAGAGTTCTTGGTTAAAAGACATGTATTTATATAACTAATGATGGATTATTGAAATTATATTTTATAGATAATTAATTACCTAAAAACGAATGAGCTAACAAGGGAGATCTGTTAGAAATAGAAACCAACATTTCCTATGCCCTACAAAGGCACCAAGAAGAAGGAAAAACACTTTGAATGATGTAACATACAAGGCAAGCTTTGTAATGCTGAGGCCATGATTAAATGCACCCAGTATATCCAGTAAAGTGGTTGGTGTTAAGAAAGACATCATCCAGCCATAGAAACCATGCCAAAAAATTGGAATGTGCAAGTGTGACAGGAGGTCCTGTGACTGTCAAGAAGGACAGTAACTCTGAATAAAAAAATGATTCAGATTTAGATTATAAAAACCTGTCCAATCAATGTCAGCATGGAAAGTGGATGTAAAACAATGATGTGGTTGAGGGTGATAATTGGGGTGGTAATGATGGTGATCATGGTAGTGGTGTTGGTAGTTATGATGGTGAGGGTGACAATTGAGGTGGCGGTGGTGATGGTGGTGAGGGTGACAATTGTGATGATCATGGTAATGATAGTGATGATGATGATGATGATTTCCACAACTTGCTTAGTGTCTGTAATTTCACTTACACTACATATTGTGTTGCAATGTCTTACCTAGAATGAATACAGCATGGCTGAATGGTTAAAAAGTTCACTTCTCCATCATTAGGTGCTAGGTTCAATCAGAGGACTTCTTGATAATACTCCTTTGTAACTGTTTGTCTTTCTGGTGCATGTTCATGATGCACTACACTTCAGTAGTGGAAGGAAGCATCCTTTAAAACTTCCATGCTTCCTGAGATTTGCCAATACTACACCTAATACTCCCCCTCCATACATACGCACACATGTATATCATGACTCGTACACTATTCACTTCCCTGACATTTGTACATTATTCCCGCCGAGGTTAACTTTGCCTTTCATCCATAAGGGGTCGATAAAATAAAGTACCAGTAATGTACTGGGTAATTGCTGGCCTTGTGTCAAAAGTAGAAACAATTATTCTATGTACTATACATGCACCTTTGATGAGTTGTAGTGCATCTGAACACTGTACACAATAATTTCATTATTATATTATTATAGCACTCATCATCATTTTGTATAAAGAATTAACTGTACTGGCTTTCTTGATTATGCATTCTTCAGTCTACATTTTGTATGTGTAGAAATGGAAGCTTTTTAGAGTATGTATACTCTGAACATTTGGTCCCTTTGTCTCTTTGATCTCCCCCATTTCTTTTATTTTTACCCCCCCCCCCCTCCTCACCATTTATTTCCTTTTCACAGCTCCATCTCTTTCTATCTATCTATATTTCTTTCTCCCATTCTCAGTCTCCTTTTCTTGCTTTCTTTCAAAAATCATTCCACAATTCCAATAGTAATCCATCCACTGTATATGTATTGGAAAATGTATGGATAAATATATCATCATCATCATTTTTACACCTGCTTTTCCATGCTCACATGGGTTGGACAGCTTCTTCTCACCACAGCATCTCTCCACTTGTCGTGATCCTTTGTCATCTCCTCTGTTTTTTTTAGGTCAGCTCTCACAACCTCTGCCCAGGTCTTTCTCAGTCTACCTCTATTGTAGCTTCCCTCCACTGAAATTTCCTGGCACTTCTTCACCCAGCAATCATCATTCATGCACATCATATGTTCATACCAACGTAGTCTTCTTTCCTGCACACCACCTCAGATTCCTTTTAAACCCAACCTCTTCTTTAACTCATCCAAGCTCTGCCTTTCTCTCACACTTACATTGCACATCCAACAAAGCATAGTTGCTTCATTTCTTTCCAGCCTGCACATGTCCTCTGCAGTCACTACTTAAAAATCACTACTAAAAAACAAGAAGAAATCTAAACAGATACTCCCCAAACTACCACAAGAAAAGCTGGTTTATCTAAACTTTAGGTTTGTTTATAAAAAAAATTCATGATGAAAGAAATGAAAAGTTGCTATTAAAGCCTTCATAAGATATAAACAAAGAAACTGGTTTATTAGTTATGTAAACTAATACCTATGCAGCCTTTCAAAAGATGAGAATGTAAACACTTCTAACTCTACTTTAAAATGTGAGAATTGAGAAGGAAATTATGTTCTATATTATATGGACGTGATGCAAATCCCACTGGAAGGAAACCGCTGTAGAGATAGAGCAAGTAAGACCTGGGCAGAGGTTTTGAGAGCTGACCTCAAATCACTGAGATTCACAGAGGAGATGACGAAGGAACCCAGTGAGTGAAGAGATGCCATGCTGAGAAGGATCTGACCAGCTCATGCAAGTGTGGAAAAACAGACGTAAAAACGATAATGATGATTTTCTTTTTATTCATTTAGATATTTTAGGTTTTGTATTTCGGCACAGGACCAACAATTTTAGGGGAGGAGAAAGTCGATTAAATCCATTATATTATTATCATATGTAATGCAGCTACTTATCGTATCACAGATGTGAGTTCGATTCCCACATGTGACTCTGTCCACCTTTTTTTTACATCCCTACAAGTTTGTGTTATATGTCCAGTTTGTTTGACTATTTAGTAGTTAAATCTGCATTGTAGCAGCTTACAATAAGTTAACATACTTTCAAAATTACTCCCATCCCATGTGTGTATACGCTCATACATACATAAACTACATAATATGACAGGGCTTAGCTTAGTGGGAGTTATGAATGCAGGCCAGCAGCTGGTTTACGGTATTTTTTTAGTGTTATGTTTTTGGTCTTATTTACATACATACATAACTATAGGTAGATCAGCCAGCTATAGTTATCTAAAGGACCCCAGTATTCTTAGAAGCATACCCACACGTTTCCTATTTGATAATCCTGGCATCTTAACTATATAAACTATTATCAGGTAAAGACCATTTATTAAAACACAGTGGAACCTCGGTTCACAAACTTAATTCTTTCCTGAAGGCCATTCGCCATCCGAAATATTCATAAACTGAAACTATTTTTCCCATACGAAATATTGAGAGAAAAATTCAATGAGAGAGAGACTGTGCCAGAAAGACAGATAGATATCACCTTAGTAATTAACTACACAGCAAGTGACACTTTCCCGCTGATACTCCAAGCTTGTTGCCAACCGTTGTTGCCAGCTTGTGTATTTGATATTCAAGACACCGTTCATGAACCGAGACATTTTATGTTTAGAAAAATTGCTCGTGAACTGATTTGTTCATGATGAGAGGCATTCATGAACCGAGGTTCCACTGTAAATCTTATATTTTTTACTGCTGGTGATTTTCTCACAGCTGTTTACATGCCATCTCTATGGCACACTGAATTCAACTGTAATACAGAAATAGTAATTTTTATCTAGAGAACTAGTACAAGCAATTCTATTGATGCTGTCTGAACTTTTGACCTTTTAATGCTTCAAATACTTAACACATTTTAATCATCATATTTTTTTTTTATTTTCTGTAACTTTTTACAAGTGTAATAACTTTTTATATTCAACTACACACATACACACCCACACACACACTCATGTCCAGACTCATGCATGTGCACGCACACTCATGCCTGTAAAGTCATTATGCTATTTGTATTTAACTTCACTTCAATATGTGATGTGAAAGTAAAAATTCAAACTGTACAACATCATGAGAACTACACCACAAAAAATGTCTCTGTCTTTGGAATCAACGGTCAAGGTGGACATCTTTCCTTGAGCAGAGCAAACCATTTAGTTGGAAGATATTGGTCGTGGTCAAGCTTGGAGAGGGGTGGACTCTATCAAGCTGTAATTTGCCCACATATTGCTGCATAAAAGGTGCCCGCTATACCATGGCTCTTGAGAGTCAGACACAAGTGAAGTGGTGTCTCAAATAGTAAGCTTTCTTTTCAAGGCCAAAAAATCCTTCTGCTTGATTCTTTACAACACTCAAGTGCAACACATACTAGAGTATTGGTCACATATTTTCAACAATACCTTTGCTAAATACACACGCACACACGTATTTGACAGCCCACATAAAAAAAGCCCAACCATCTGATCAACCAAGATTGACTCCTCACCCCATGATTTAGACACAAGGCCAACAATTTTGGGTGTAGGGGAGTTGATTAAATCAACTCCAGTGTGTTACTGGTGCCTTATTTTATCGATCCCAAAAGGATGAAAGGCAAGCTGACCTCAGCAGGATTTGAACTCGGAACGTAAAGGTCCATAACTGTATGCTACAAAGCATGTTGTCCGACGTTTTATCAATACCACCACCCTCGATTTAAAAATAATGACCTTGTGCTAAGTTAAAATAAAATCAGTATTTAACATTTATGTTGACACATTTATTATTCAATCATTTACAGAGCTGTGTACGATGGCGATGATTTGGATAAGTTTATGGAACGACTTGATAGTCGCATCAAGAATCACGACAAAGAAATTGAACGAATGTGTAACCACCACTACCAAGGTTTCATTGATTCTGTACGGGAACTATTACAAGTTAGCAATGATGCTGCTAAGCTGAAGGTAAGACAAGATATTTCTCATAAGAACACTTGTTTGCTTTTGTTGAACTCAAGATAACAGCATTATTTCACAAACTGCAAGATAACAGTAATTCAGCTATATTCATTGAAGATAAAGACAATTTGGATCAGCTATTATTCTCATTACCCCATCTTCCTCCTCTCTCTCTCTCTCATATATATATCATTTCTTATCATTTTATATATATATATAAATTAAATAATATGACTGAAAACATAGAAATTTGTTTTATATCAGACATTTTTCTCATATCCATTGCATGGTTGTTATGGTTCTACAAATTCATACATTTGTATGGATTATTGTAACAACAACTGTTTTACATGTAAATGTTCTTTACACTCAAACTATTTAACTATGACAACACAGCCAACCTGTGAGAGCAGGGGAAAATGACATAATGGTGATGATTGTGGTGGACCAGGTGCTTTTTGTTGTGGCACCAGTACTACCACCTTGCACAGTGGACTGGGTGCTTCTTGATGTGGCACCAGTACTATCACCTTGCACAATGGACTGGGTGATTTTTGTTGTGGTGCCAGAACTACTACCTTACAGGGTGGACAGGGTGTTTTTTGTTGTGGCCACTTTACAGTATGTTATATGTTATACATTGTTATATGATACACAATATCATTATTTCCATAATGTTTAACTCTTTTGCTACCAGAAACTGGTTCTAAGATACACAGTTATTTGTTTTTAAATGTTTAAATTTAAGCCTACTATCATAATTTTTACAAGATAAAATTTTATATTCCAAATACTGGCTTAATTAGTTATATTACTAAATACATTCAAATTCTTGATTATTTTCAAAAGTAATTAAGAATCATAGACAGTGGCTTTCATTAGCAATGTAGTAATGAAGGGTTAAAAAAAAAAGATGTTAGCTTAAATAATAAATATATTTTGATAAAATACATGATAAATGCATCCAGTACACTCTGTAAAGTGGTTGATGATAAAAAGAGCAGTCAGCCCAAGAAAACTTGTCAAACAGTGGGTAGGGAAGACTTTTCAGCTGTGTTAAAGATATGACAACCTGCCAAGTGTTCGTGGTTTACACAAATGCACCCACTAGACTCTGTAAAGTTGTTGGTAATAGAAAAAGCAGCAAATTGTAGAAAACCTTGCAAAAAAAAAAGTCTGCTGCTAGGACTCTTCAGTTGTTCCTAAGACATGACAATCTCCCTTGTGATGGTGTTCCAATAAAATGCACTTAGTAATACATGGGTTCCTATGTAAGTGCAAACACCTAGCCAACAATGAGGTCAGGAACTCTACTTTGGGTAGTAAACTGCTCTGTTAAAGACACATCCAACCATTGCTAACAAACGGGAAATGATGATGGTGATTTTGGGTAAGCTAAGCTGGCTACATGGTAAACCTCACCTATGTACACAGTCAGCCCCACTTGTAACCTCATTGTCAAATTTTATTGATTCCAATAGTTATTTGCCATTAAAATCCTTAACTACATACTTTCCAACCAAAATTTCCCTCACTAATTAGTTCTGCTGTTAGTCCAAATGTTGTACTAAATAAGATCAACTAGTAGTCAGTTATATAGTAATGTGTTCTGTTTGTTCACTTTTGATTTGTTTTTAGTAGTTTGCCTTCTTTTTTTGTGGTACTAGCAATAAGGAAGTAAATGACTTGTAATGACATGTTGCTTCAGTTTTTAACATTTCCTCCGTATTTCTCATCTAAGTACTAGTGTTCTTGTAAAAGAACCTACCCCCTCTTTTCTCACTTTCCCTCTCCCTTCCTCCCATCTCCCCATCAGATATTTCCAGAGAATGTACTGGAGTTTGTCTTACTGACTGTCCCACCTCAGCTACTTTTCTCATGAATTTAATTTGGATGGGAAAAAATATTCCCACCTCTCCCTTCTTCATAAGCTTCTCTCTTTCTCCCAACCACCTCTTTCCTGATGAAGGACTAACGTTTGATACATTGAAACATTCCTTTTCCAACAAGTGTGAAAGTAATAAGACTGTGTAGTTGTATCCTCGTGTTTGTCTATTTCTTTTATCTTGAACTAGTGTGTGTGTGTATGTATGTATGTATGTATATATATATGTATATATATAATTATTATTATTATTATTATACTTTGGGGGGGGTTTATGCTGTCAATAAAAACACACACACCTGTTGGATTTCACTTCAATTTATTATAAACTCCCAGTTAGTTAGTTTAATAACTAGATGGTTGTTTAGTTGTTGATTGTCAAAGCTCTGTCGTAACACATTCTGTGACCTCCTCAGTGACTAATTTTGTTTCTTTCCTTTGTTCTGTCCTACACCATCTTGAGAGGCACTCCAGGTAGAGCCCCTACTTCTCCGAATTAAGAGATCATAGCTCCAATACTATGGGCAGACACCAGTTCACACTGTAAAGTGGTTATTCTGGTGACATGCAAAAAGTGCCCAGTCCACACTGTCAAATGATCATGTTGATAACATGACAAAAAGTGCCCAGTCCACACTGTCAAATGATCATGTTGATAACATGACAAAAAGTGCCCAGTCCACACTGTCAAATGATCATGTTGATAACATGACAAAAAGTGCCCAGTCCACACTGTCAAATGATCATGTTGATAACATGACAAAAAGTGCCCAGTCCACACTGTCAAATGATCATGTTGATAACATGACAAAAAGTGCCCAGTCCACACTGTCAAATGATCATGTTGATAACATGACAAAAAGTGCCCAGTCCACACTGTCAAGTGGTCATGTAGGTGTCACAACAAAAAGCACTCAGACCACACTGTATTGTGGTTGTGTAGGTGTCATGACAAAAAGCACCCAGCACTCACTGCATATGTGGTTGGCATTAGGAAAGGCATCCGGCCATAGAAACCAAGCCAGAAACAGTTCTGTATGAGCAAGACATGGTCATCTGATTTGACTGACTCAAATCGAACAACTTGTCTAACCCATGCTAACATGGAAAATGGATATTAAACAGTGATGATGATGATATATACACACTCACACACACACAAACAATTTGTTTGTGTTTGTGTGCACGCATGTACTTAAAATTTTTTAACTCTTTTGATACCAAGCTGCTTGAAACCTCCCTTGTTTCTATGATACAAATCCGTACTTGGTAGAGTGATCGTTATACATGCTTCCACTGTCACAAACCCCTAGTTGCCTAAATGTGTATTTAGTTTTTTTCATATCAATCAGCCTGAAACCTCCTTTAGTTCTATAATACAAATCTGTTTATTTTAAGATGTTTATATTTATCTAAAATATAACATATAATTATTTATTAAATTATGTTACAAATGCCATCTTAATAATAATTTCAAATTTAGGCACAAAGCCAACAATTTTTAGGGAGGGAGAAATCAATTACATAGATCCCTAGTACATGACTGGTACTATTGACCCTGGAAGGATGAAAGGCAGGATTTAAACTCAGAATGTAGAAAGTGATAATTAAATACTGCAAATCATTTTGTCCGACGATCTATCGATACTGCTAATCCTGCTGATACTACTCAACGTTTGCACAAAATCATTTTGTCCGACACTCTACCAGCACTACTCAATGTTTGCACAAAATCATTTTGTCCGACACTCTATCTGCACTACCCAATGTTTACACAGAATCATTTTGTCCAATGCTCTACCAATCCTGCCAATCCTACTATTACTGAATGTTTGCAGAGGCATAGAGAGCAAGTTAAATTTGTTAATCTTTGGCAATGTAGCTTACAAGGTCAGAGAGAAAGTGAGTATACAAATGTGTGTGTGTGTGTGTGTGTGTGTGTGTGTGTGTGTGTGTGTGTGTGATGAAGCAGAGATTCCTTGGTGGTAGTAGTTGTAGTAATGACATGCATGGGGAGGGGAAGTATGGAGTGATGATGATTGGTGATGAAGCATACACCTTAACATACTACTAACACTGTATGAGTCAGAGTAACATTGCAAACAGGCAGCATATCAAAGATGTTGATTAGTTGGTAGAATGCTGAAGAAAAATTCTATTAGGTTGTGCTGCCAATAATACAATCAGCCTTATGGACCTTAATCATTAGAATCAGTGTTTTAGCTTGAAATTATTAAAGTAAAGAATTTGCAGACAGGCAGACTACAAGAGAATTTGAAATCAAAACCTTTTGATTGCTGACAGTTGTTTTTTTTTTGTTGTTGTTGTTGTTGTTGTTGTTGTTGTTGTTGTTGATTTTTTTTTGTTTTTTCTTCTCTTCAGTTTTTTGTTTTGATGCAAATTTAAATATCATCAGCTTTATTAACTCTTCTGATATGAAACCACCTGAAATTGCCCTTTGTAAGGACTCTCATTAACTTATGTTCTAAATACCAGGTTAATAATGAGGTAGTTAGTTGTATTACTGTAATGACCGAAAGAATACGATCGCGAACACAAACAGCCGAAATAGGGTTCCTCTAAAGGGATGGTAATATTAACATAGATACTCTTTATAAAGAGAGATGGTCACATCTGAAATGGCTTTGATGATCCATCTGCCTAATCAGGGCTGAGCTTGGGGCTAAAAACAACAACAAAAAACACATATAATTAATCTAACTCTAATTATGTTAGCAACAGGTTGACCCTTTCAAATTTTCTTGAGATGCTTCCACCTTCATTTGACATTTAAGAGGTTGCTTTAGCCCATTTCATACCAACATGCCTTAAATTACTCCCGTTTTATGATATAAACCAGTTCATTTCATACCAACCAGCCTTACACTGCTCCTGTTCTATGATAAATCAGCACTTTTGATACCAACATGCTTTAAACTACTACCATTTTATGATATAACTTAGCCCGTTTTTAAATGTTTATACTTATATTAAAACCTTCCATTATAAGATAGTGTTTTATGAGAAGGCTACAGCAATTGAATTGGGACATTAAATGATAAAAATAATAACAAAGTTGTTGGAATGTTATCTTGAAGTTGTTTAATAATTAAGCAACTTCAAGGTAACATTCCATCTTTATCATTATTTTTAACATTTAATGTCCCATTTGTATTGTTGTAGCTTTCTCATAAAACACACTATTTTGTACACGTTACACAATACTTCAAGCAAACTGCAACACTCTCATCATAATTTTATCTAAGAAATTATTGTCAACTAAGGTTCCAAACATCAACTTAATAAAAAGTTATCTTACTAATTTTCTTAAATTAAAAAAAAAATATTTTCAAAATAATTGAAACACATTGGTAGTTTATTTCATTGGAAATATTGTAACAAAAAAGTTAATGCTTCCTTCCCCTAGACTGGTACAATAAATCACCCTTGATGAGATTTAAACCATGGAACTGCAGGGGCTTGAACTCATTGCTGACAGGTCTAAGTTTTAATACTTTTACCACTGCACCAATGCAGATATCCTGTTTAATAATTGTTTCTAATATAGACTCAAAGCCAGCAAGTTTAAGTGAGGGAAACGTCAATTAAATCAACCCTTATACTTTACTGGTACTTTATTTTATTGACCCTGGAAGAGTGAAAGGCAAAGATGACTTTGGTGGGATTTAATCTCAGAATGTACATGATGTAACTCAATGTTACAAAGCATTCTGTCCAACACTCCAATGATTCTGCCAATCCACCACCTTTTGTCCAGTTTAATAATAGCTGTCATGGCGGCAGCTCTTCTTAGCAACTATTTAAACTGCAGACACCACAGCAGGAATACTTTAAAGAATGTTTGAGTAAGTGTGTGAGGAGAGAGACAGAGTGATCAATAGTGTTCTGACTGGCAGACAAGTTCTGTTGACCTTGTTTACACTGACACAGGCTCCTGGTGTTGCTACGACTACCTTGCAGCTTTTGCTATCATTTATACATACCTACATGCATGTATATATAGATGCCAGCATTGAATGATACTATACCACCTGGAGTGTTGTTGTATTTATTGATCAGTGAGGTGGGTGGAGAACTGACTCAAGCTTCAAATTCTCTATCATTATGTTACCATTGTAATCAGCACAACTTAGTGAAGGGCATTTATGTTAAGTCCTGTAGTGTCACTCATAATGAAATTTGTAATATTTTGATTATCTGATTACTTTGTATATGTGATTACTATATATATATATCATCATCATCATCATCATCATCATCACCATTTTACGTCCGTTCTTTCATGCTAGCATGAGTTAGATGGGTTGTCCTGTTGTGGGCAGTGTTCGGTCGGCTGACCTTGTCTTGCTCATACAGGAACTGATTCTGGCTTGATTTCTACAGCTGGATGCCCTTCCTAACACCAACCTCATTTACAGTGAGTGCTGGGTGCTTTTTTGCCATGGCACCTCGACAACCACTTTGCAGTGGAATGATAGGGACCCAGTCCTATCATCTCATTTCTACAGCTGAGTAAACTGGAGCAATGTGAAATAAAGTCTCTTGCTCAAGGAAACAACCCATCACCTGGTCCGAGAATTGAACTCACAACCTTTCAATTGTAAGCCCAATGCTCTAACCACTGAGCCATGCGCCTTCACATATATATATCCAGGAAAAACTTGAACCGTTAAGGTATTTTTTCTTGGTTATATCAATATTTATAAAACAAACTTTGTATTTTATCTGATGAGAGCGTACCAAAGTTTTGGTACCCTTGAAATATATATAATAGAATAAATATGGTTTTATAAATATAGTTTCCATTTATTTAATATCATTGAATATATATATATATATATATATATATATAAAAATGAGGTTGGTGCTAGGAAGGGCATCCAGCTGTAGAAACCAAGTCAAAATCAGTTCTGTATGAGCAAGGCATGATCACCTAACCTGGCATTGCTGACAACCAGGTAATTCGTCTAACCCATGCCAGCGTCGAAACATGAATGTTAAACGGTGATGTCATTTTGTTTCTTGTTATATACAGGTGGTATGTGGAGATGGCTGTGTATTTGTTATTTATATTTGTGTGTATGTAACTGGCAACGGTTCTCACTTCACACCCACCCACCCCACCTCTACCACATTCGGTATACATGTCCGATGCTGTATGCTAACCACTCCCTCGTGAATATATCACAGACAGACAAGGGGCGGACGGAGGCTCCATAAACCGCAATGTAGGCAGCTCGTCTAGGAGAGCTACCACTCCGAATAAATTGGTGCGGGGTAGAGGAGTCCCCTAAGTCCAGTAAGACAACTTCCCTAGTGCTGGTGGCACGAATAAAAGCACCCAGTCCATGCTGTAAAGTGGAGGGGTGGTTAGGGCCCCTGAGTTCAGTGAGACAACCTCTCTAGTGCTGGTGGCACGAATAAAAGCACCCAGTCCATGCTGTAAAGTGGTGCTGGTGTTAGGAAGGGCATTCAACCAGTACTACTGCCAAAATCTATGAGCGCGACGAATGAAATTTGCAACAACTGCGTTAACAGCAATAACATTAACCATGTTAGGGCTGCGCACGGTAGTGGGGTGGCTGGTGTGGCCATGTGTGAGAACCCCACGACCATTATCAAGCAATCGCACAACAGGAAAAAGAATGAGTTGTCGCATCTCAGAGTTGCCACACTTAATGTTGGCACTCTAACAGGTAGATCTGGTGAGATAGCGGAGATGCTGGAGAGAAAGCATGTGGATGTGTGCTGTGTGCAAGAGGTGTGATGGAGAGGTGCCTCTGGAAGACTAATTGCAGGCAAATATTGTAGTTTTAAGCTTTTCTGGGTGGGTAATGATGATGGGTTAGGTGGGGTGGGCATATTACTGGCTGAGAGAAGGATCAATAAGACGATAGAGGTGTTAGAGTTAGTAATAGAATAATAAAGCTTAGGTTAGTTGTAGGCAAGAGACTACTGACAATCATCTCTGCCTATGCTCCCCAGGCAGGCCTAGGTAAAGAAGAGAAAGACTGCTTTTACGAGCAACTTTTACAAACAGCCTTAATGATAGACGACAGAGACATTGTTATGCTAGCAGGGGACTTCAATGGACATGTTGGACAGCTCCAGGATGGATACACTGGGGTACATGGTGGGCACGGTTATGGCTCAAGAAATGAAGAAGGAGTGACGCTTCTTGAATTTTGTGATGCAATTGCACTAACCATTTGCAACACTAACTTCCAGAAGCCTAACAACCACCTAATAGCCTACAAATCAGGCGAGCACATAAGCCAGATTGACTTCCTGCTAGTTAGACAGCGAGACAGACAGATGGTGTCAAATACTAAGGCTTACCCAAGGGAAGAATGTACCCCGCAGCATAGGTTAGTCGTTAGTGACATCTCAGTAAGCAAGAGAAAGAATGAGACATACAGGAAGGTGTGGAAAAGAAATGTCTGGAAGCTAAAAGACCTTTCATTAAAATATAAATTTAGCAAAGCCCTTCAAGATGTGTACGACGAAAAAGAAGACGGTTTAGAGTTGTATGACATAGATGATAACTGGAATTTCTTGCATGACAACTTACTGCAGGCTACTGAACAAACTTGTGGCTGGAGCAGAGCTTCCACCAGACAGAGAGTGACCTGGTGGTGGAACAGCACGGTAGATAGGGCCATTAGAGACAAAAGACTGGCATGGAAAGCTTGGAAAAATGGTGGGAGTAGAGACGGATACACAGCCGTTAAGAGAGAAGCTAGACGTCAGGTGTACTTAGCACGCAGGGAGGCTGAGAGTAGGAGGTTTGCCAATGTTCTGCGACGGGAAGATCAGAGACGTGCGGTGTTCCGCATTGCAAGGCAGTGTACAACAGTAAAAGTACAAAGTACAACAGATGCCCTCCTCATAGTGAAGCAACTACAAGAGAGGTTCTTAGAGAAGAATAAGCCACTATACTTAGCTTTTGTTGACCTAGAGAAGGCCTTTGATAGGGTACCCCGATCTGTCATCTGGTGGTCCCTAAGGAAACTAGGGGTAGAGGAATGGCTTGTGAGGACAGTGCAAGCTATGTACAGGGGTGCTGTCAGTAAAGTCAAGGTAGGAATGGAGTTTAGTGAGGAATTCCAGATACAAGTAGGTGTACATCAAGGTTCTGTCCTCAGTCCACTCTTGTTCATTATAGTCCTCCAAGCCATAATGGAGGAGTTTAAGACTGGATGCCCATGGGAACTTCTTTATGCTGATGATCTGGTTCTTATAGCAGAATCAGTAAAGGAGCTAGAGAATAAATTCTGGCTATGGAAACAGCAGTTGGAATCAAGAGGCCTGAGAGTGAACATAGCTAAAACAAAGGCGTTGATAAGTAGAAGAGAGGACAATAGTCTGATTCCATCAGGGAAATGGCCATGTTCGATATGTAGGAAAGGAACTAGCATAAATTCCATAAAATGTACGCAATGCAGAACTTGGGTACACAAGATATGTAGTGGGATAGTAGGCAAACTAACAGGTAGGGAAAACTATGTATGCAGTAGATGTACATGGAAAGTTGGCAGTAGTAATCGATGTGATAGACTCATTTTTCCAATGCAGGTGGGTTCTATAGACGTTGTTGATAGCTTCTGGTACCTAGGTGATCAGATTAGCATGTGAGGGGGTGTTCCGAGGCCATAGTACTTAGAATAAGGACAGGTTGGAAGAAGTTTAGGGAGCTGCTCCCTCTGTTGACAAAGAAGGGTTCCTCCCTGCATACGAAATGACGGTTATATGATGCCTGTGTGAGATGCGCGATGATGCATGGTAGTGAGACATGGGCAGCAACTGCAGAAGATATGCAACGGCTGGAGAGAAATGAAGCAAGTATGCTCCGTTAGATGTGCAATGTCAATGTGCATGAACGACCAAGCATGGACGAGTTGAGAAAGAAACTGGGTATAAGAGGGATAAGTTGTGGTGTGCAGGAGAGAAGGCTGAGATGGTATGGACATGTGATGCGCATGGAGGATGACCGATGGGTGAAGAAGTGCCAGGAAGTCCCAGTGGATGGAAGATGCAGTAGAGGTAGACCACGAAAAACATGGGTGGAGGTGGTGAGAACAGACCTCAGATCGCTGAAACTCACAGAGGAGATGACGAAGGACCTTGACGGGTGGAGAGATGCTGTGCTGAATAGGACCTGTCCAACCCTTGCAAGCAGGGGAAAGCGGACGTAAAATTATGATTATATATATATATATATATATATACACACACATATACGTATATATATATTGTAATGTTCTCGCAACTGGTGCAGCCAGTTGTTGAGGTGCCACTCTAGAGGCTTTTACAGTCAGTTATTGCCATTGGTCTCTATTCTCCATCATGCATAGAAGGGTCTCGATGTTGTGACCAGTCTAGTCTTTGATGTTGTTGGACCAGGATTTTCTTTGTCTGCCTCTTCTTCACCATCCCTTGACTGTGCCCTGAAGGATGGTTTTGGACAAGTTGTGGCGGGATATATGACCATACCAGGCAAGCTTCCATCTTTTCACTATTGCAGGGAGTGATACCTGTCTGCCAGCATATTTGTTAACTTGCTGCATGTCAAAGCTGTTTGCTTTGTCCTCCATGAATGGGGTGTGTAACATCCTTCTGAAGCACTTGTATTCAAATGATTGGAATCTTCATTCCATGTTAACTGTAAGAGTCCAACTCCCACATCCTTACAAAAGATCAAAATCACCAAGGACTTGTACAGTTTGAGCTTCATTAGAAAACTGATGGAGTTGCTTTTCCATATGACATTCAGCTTTCCCATGGCAGAAGTGGCCTGGGCAAATCTTGTCAGAATCTCCTTTTGAGATTGGCCATATTTGGGCAGAGTGGATCCTAGGTTCTTGAAGGTGTCCACTTCTTCAAGTCTTCCTCAGTTCAACATAATGCTGGTTGCTGTATTCTGATTATTACTGTTAACCAAAATCTTGCTCTTTTCTGAGCTGATCTTCATTCCATATGCTCTTGATACTTTTTCCAATCTGGTAGTCAGCTCCTGGAGTTCTGATTCATTGCTTCCTAACAGGTCAATCTCATCACAAATCACAGTTTAGAAATGGGCCATCTTGCAATGGAAACTGAGGTTTTGGGGAGTCTCTTGCATGATGTTTTCCAGGAAGATGTTTAAAAGCACAGGAGAAAGGAGAGACCCTTGTCAAACTCCCACTGTTGTTCTGAAGAATTCTCCAATGTTGTTATTCAAGAGAACTGCACTGTTTGAGTTGTCATATAGTGCTTTAATTCAAGAGGTTGATATCAATGTTGTAATCCTTCATCACCTTCCACAGACCCTCATGCCAAAAACGGTCAAAGGTTTTTTCAAAGTCAATGAAGTTAAGATAGCGGTCAGATTGGTGCTGCAGATGTTACTCAATGATTAGTTTGATATATATCTGTTCTCTTGTACTTCTTGTGGGCCTGAATCCTACATGTTCTTCTGCCAGGATTTCTCCTGTTTTTGCTGGGGTGGCTAATGAGGCTGATTGTTCTGTAATTCTGGCAGAGTCTTAAGTTTCCTTTTTGGGGAATGAGTATTATTAGGAATTGGGTCCACTTCTTTGTTTCCCATATCTTCTGACAGGTAACTGTCAGTCATTAATAAGTTTCGGCCTTCTATATTTTAGGAGCTCTGATGGAATGTTATTGACTCCAGAAGATTTACTATCCTTAAGCATGTGCATCGCCTCTTTGATTCCTACTGGAAAATTGGAATATCCTCAATTTCATTATTCTTATTGGTGGAATTGTCCAGGATGTTGATGTCATGTCTGAGTTTGTGGTTATATCTTTTGATGACATTGGCCTCATCTGTGAGGAGCAAGCCAGTTTTGTCCTCCATGGCAGTGGTAGTGTATTGCTT
>OZ024741.1:280584076-280801576 GCA_964016885.1 Eledone cirrhosa
TATATATATATATATATATGTGTGTGTGTATATATATATGTGAGACTTTTTTCCTACTATATCAAGCATTAAACTAATATCTATCTTCATTGTACTGTATCATCTGGTTACTTTTTACACACACACACGCTCGCGCGCGCGAATGAAAGAATATGTTTGATATGCTTTATTCATATCAAGCATATCCTTTCATTAACATATCATTATTTCGTTTTTCTATGCTAGCATGGGTTGCACAAGACATGTTTTAGGCACTATTCTACAACCAGTCGATCTCCATGACACCAATCTTTTCTTTTTTTTTTTCTTATTTTGAAGAGAATTTCAATCAGTCTGGTCTTTGTAAATGTTTTTGTGTGGGTTTGTGGTGCACATCCTTGCATCCAATTATTAGGTTCTAAATTTTAAAACTAATTATATTTAGAATGTTTTGTAATATAATGTTAAGCAGTTCATTTTCATTATTGACATTTCTTTGAGGTATGATAGAGAACAACTGGTTCTCTTCAACAAACATTTAATGTTCTATCCAATTATTTCTTGGAGATTTGAAAGGATTTATTTCAAGTTAGGTTACCTTTGGGATTTTTCTTTTATATTATTTCCATTTTTGCAGTAAACCTTCTGTAGCCTTTATACTAATTCCAATTGATATTTTAAAATCTTGAGCTAGCCTGAATGTTTTACTTGTGACTCACTAACATTCACTCTTAACAAATAATAATTGTGAGTTCATTCAGGAAATATATGTGGAAATGCTAAAGCCATTAAAATAAATGTAGAAATATCAAAACTTTTATAATACACACATATTATTTGAACTTTGAATATTCTATGTTCTACCAGTTAACTTTTAAAAATCTTGTTCTTTTGTTACATTTCCTTTGATTTGTTCGTGAAAATTGTTGACTTCTGGTATCACCCCCCCAAAAAAGTGTCGTTTCCAAGGATTCATAAACATAGACATGTAAATATGTGATCCAGTTATTGAATTTTAGAACTTTACAATTATGTTTGTCAATTACTTTCTTAACTATAAGGAACTTGTAAATGCGATTATCTTTGTGATATTTCAAGAAATGTGTTATAAAAGACTGCATTTTATTGATTTCAAAGCGTCATTAGATTTTTTATATATACAGGGTGCGGACGATATTTGTTCGCAAGATTACTGTCTATGAAAAAATAATTTAGTAGTTTTATTTTTTAAGATATATTTATCAAACTTGGGTCATTTTTTTTCTTCAAGACTTGTTCTTTCGATCTTACTCGATAAATCCGCCATTGGCTTTGATGGCGGCCTCAAGGCAGCCTCGCAACCGGCTACAGGCCTTCGTCACTGTCCCCCGACTTAGGCCCGTAAAGGCACTTGTGATCCTGGCCTTCAGATCGTCTTTCGTATTGCAGCTAGATCTGTTGGTGTCTCGTTCCACTGCGCCCCACACAAAGAAGTCGAGGGGGCTGCAGTCAGGCGAGCTGGGAGACCAGATGTCAGGTGAAGTGTAGTCGACGAAGTTCTCTGACAGCCAGGCTTGGGTCTTTCGGCTGGTATGGCAGGGCGCTGAGTCCTGCTGCCACACGTACGGCCTATCTGCAGCTACCTGGTCGATCCAGGGCTTTACTACCTCGCTCAGAACGCGGATGTAGCCATCGGTGTTCAGCTTGAGGCCCTCAGGGAAGAAGTGAAGTGGCATGACGTCACCTTGACTGCTAATGACACCTAAGACCAATATTGTCGCTGGAAAGTTTGTCTGCATGACTCTGGGCACGTCTTTGGATGAGACAGCGAGCCACTTGTTGTTCTGGGAGTTGATCTTCTGGTCTGAGCAGAAGTTTTTCTCGTCGGAGAAAAACCACAATATGTCTGGCTCCAGTGGGTGTTTCAACTTGTTGATCAGCTTCTTTGTGTGCTTCAGTCGCTTATCTTGCATCGCCTGGGACAGAAATTGTCCTTTACACATCTTCTTTGAAACGTAGCGAATGTCTTCATGTACCACCAGCCTAATGAGCTTTCATCCACGCCTTTCTCCCTTGCAATTGCACGCATCGACTTGCTAGGTTCATTGTTGATGATATCCTGAACTTCAGCGACGAACTCGGGCGTTCTGAAGGCGTCAGATCGTCGATCATGTGTTTTCCTCTCTGATGTTTCTTCGTAGTCAAATCCTGAATCTTCCAATTCCTTTCTGACCTTTTCCACCATTCTCCTGCTGATGCTGAGAAAGTCTGAAATTTCCTTATTTGTCCTCCCGGCGCGGATTCGAAGAACTCCGTGTCTCTTCCACAAATTTGGAGGTTCAAAATTATTCATAACCAATTATTCTGAAAATAAATAATGGAAATATAGTCACTGTTTTTATGAAGACAAGAGTGACAACAGAAGTAAAAAGAATTTGCACAAAATTAGCAGTTGAAAATTGCGAACAAATATCGTCCACACCCTGTATATATATATGCAAAAGGCAAACAGAAATAACAAAGCAAACGACACAGTACAATGATATAGTAGGAAAATAGTCTTAATGTTTCAGAAGCTAGTTCTTCATCAGAAAATAGAATGAGAAATTGGTGGTGTGTGTAAATATATTGCTGTGTGTATCTTGATTTTTAGAATAGGTGTACCATATCCTTACATGTTTTAATAGGCAACTAAAAGAGTTGGCACCAGGAAGGTCATCTGGGTGTAATACATTGTCTTAAAATAACCCATACCAACATGGAAAAGTAGATGTAAAAATAATAAAAATAATTATATATATATATATATATTTTTTTTTCTTTTCTTTTTCAATGCTATTCGATAATTCTGTCTGATCGTTCAAAATAATCTTCTTGTATTTTAAAATCCCATAATTCTTCCCTTATTACAGTTATATGCTCGTTCGATTATGGCCAAAATTTTGTGGATTTTATTCTATAAACTTCTCTCGATTTTTATAAAATAACCTCCTCACTCGTTTAAATATGGTCGAAATTCTAGGATTTTATAAAATAACCTTCCTGCTCCCTACTATTCCCCCCCCCCCCCATACATTGTATACACGCCTGCTGGCTCTCTCTCAATCCCATCCCCTCTCTCTTCAAACATAAAATAAACTGTTGCGGGGTACGAAACTCAGAATTTGTCGACCCATATTCTTGGCTACATCGCTCGCTCGGTCTTCTGTGAAATGTAATGTACGAATCCTATTTTCTCGTCTCTCCATGCTCCCTTGTCCATTCATCTATCTGTATCATATCGTCAAGAATACAACCTTTTCAATGCTATTCGATAATTCTGTCTGATCGTTCAAAATAATCTTCTTGTATTTTAAAATCCCATAATTCTTCCCTTATTACAGTTATATGCTCGTTCGATTATGGCCAAAATTTCTAGGATTTTATTTTATAACCTTCTCGCTAACTACCCCAGATCCCCGCGCCCACTCACCACCATTATTATTTGGACTAATCATAAGTCAGCGGCCTATGTTATCACTTAAGTTTAGACCTGGTTGCCTTTTGATATGATGGATGGATTACGGAATTCTGGAGAGTCTGAAAAAATCTGGACACTCAGTGACAATGCCAAAGATAAAGACAAATTCACCTCATGCTGCCGGACGAGAATGCAAGGACTCCTCCTCCTCTTTATTTAGGCCGCGGACGGCTAACATAGCCCCATCTCCCTCACCCTTCTCTGTGCCCTGTCCTTCCCACCCACCAAACGCAATCCAAAACTTCAGAGTTGGTACCATGAATGTAGGTATCTTAAAAGGTCGCTCTAACGAGGTTGTAGAGATGCTTGATCGTAAGGAGGTTTGATGTTTGCTGTATTCAAGAGACCAGGTGGAGAGTGGGTTTGCTAGATTCATTTTGGGTAAAAAACGATGCTATAAGCTTTTCTGGGTGGGAAATGACAATGGGCTGGGTGGAGTAGGAATCATTCTAGCAGAAAAATGGGTAGATAAGATAATAGACGTAAATAGTGTGAACGACAGAATAATTAAAATAAGACTTGTCCTCAATAGAACTACTGTGACAATAATATCTGTGTATGCACCCCAACCCGGACTGCCTGGCATTATAAAAGACAGATTCTATGAGTCGTTAATGCTCACTACCTCCCAAATAACCGACAGTGACTATATAATTATTGCTGGCGACCTAAATGGTCACGTTGAACAACACTGTGACGGCTATGACGGAATCCATGGAGGCTATGGGTTTGGTACTAGAAATGAGGAAGGCTCCAGAATCCTGGAATTCTGTGACGCAAATAATCTAACTATCTGTAACACAAACTTCAAAAAACGAGACAATCACTTGATCATCTATAGATGAGGGGAACACGCCAGTCAGATAGATTATATCCTTACCAGAAGACGAGACAGAAGACAGAATGTCTGTTGTAAACACTAAATCCGACAACAGAGGAGGACTATCTTTAGGAGAAAAATATGGAAGTTAAAGGACCCCACAGCCAGTAATAAATTTAAAAGCATATTACTTGATGCTTTTGACAGTAAGGAAGAGCAATTAGAGTCGTACAATATAGAGGAACAGTGGGAATTCCTGAAAGCTAACCTGCTGAAGGCGACAGATGAAATCTGTGGCTGGAGCAGACCTATAGGCAGGAGGAGAGTAACTTGGTGGTGGAACAGTAAGGTGGAGGAGTTGATCAAAGCCAAAAAGGCTTGGAAAGTATGGCGGGATGGGAGAAGACTATCAAGTGGCCAGGAGGGAAGCTAGGAGACAAGTGTACTTCGCAAGAAGGGAAGCAGAGGAAAGAAAGTTCAAGCATGTTCTACAACGCGAGGACCAAAAACGTGAGGTGTTCAGGATTGCTAGACAATGTGTCAAGGAGAACCGTGATATTGTCGGGGAGAAGTGTGTCCGTAATGATGATGGTGTACTTGCCATCACTGACGCTGATAAGAAGGTAGCTTGGAAGTGTCACTACGAAAGGCTATTAAATGAGAAGAATAAATGGGAGAAAGACAGTCTCCCCCACATCGATCCAATAGAGGGACCAGCAGTGCAAGTTGAAGGTAGTATAATAAGTAAGGCAATCAAAGATATGAGGACGGGCAGAGCGGCTGGGCCTTCGGAAATAGTTGCTGAAATGCTGAAAGCATCTGGAACGGTGGGACACACTATGGCCACCCGGATAGTAAACCAAGTTATACAGAATGGAGTCGTACCAAAGGACTGGGGTAGCATCATCATCATTAACTGCTACAAGGGTAAAGGAGATGCCCTAGATAGGGGAAACTATAGATGCATTAAATTAATCGACCAGGTCATGAAGGTGACGGAAAAAGTAATAGCGCAACTAATCAGAGAGCAAATTGACCTAGATGAAATGCAGTTCGGGTTTGTGTCAGATAAAAGTACCACAGACGCTCTTTTCATTGTATGACAACTACAGGAGAAGTACCTAGCTAAAAGTAAACCCCTCTACTTAGCATTTGTAGACCTGGAGAAAGCCTTTGACAGAGTCCCCCGCTCCATTATCTGGTGGGCTCTTAGAAAACTAGGGTGTAGATGAATGGCTTGTGAGAGCTATACAAGCCATGTATAAAGAAACAGTCATCAGGGCTCGGTCCTTAGCCCCCTCCTATTTATTATCGCCCTCCAAGCTATAACGGAGGAGTTCAAGACCGGCTGCCCATGGGAACTTCTATATGCAGATGATCTAACGCTCATAGCCAAATCAATGGCTGAACTAGAGAAGAAATTCCAAACATGGAAGCATGGCCTAGAATCAAAAGGCCTTAAAATTAACTTGTCTAAGACTAAAGTCCTAATATGTAGGAAGGAGAATAGGGCACTGGTCCCATCTGGAAAATGGCCATGCTCAGTGTGTAGGAAAGGGGTAGGCAGAAACTCCATTTTATGTCCCAAATGCAAAGTATGGGTGCATAAAAGATGTAGTGAGATCATAGGTAAGCTAACTAAGAATATAGATTTTATATGTGGCCGGTGCTCTGGTGCAATAAGTAGCAGCAAATGCCCACAGAATACTAGCTCATTCCATTGCCCAGATGGTTTTATAGAAATAGTGGACACCTTCCGTTACCTGGGTGACAAAATCAGCAGGGGTGGAGGGTGCTCCGAAAGTACTGTAGCTAGAGTCCAAACGGGATGGAAAAAGTTCAGAGAGCTTATACCACTATTGACCAGAAAAGGTTTCTCTCTAGAAATAAAAAGCAGGCTGTATGATGCCTGCATACGAACAGCAATGTTACATGGCAGTGAGACCTGGGCATTGTGTGCAGAGGATCTAGTGTAATAGTAATATACGCGAACGGCAAAGCATAAATGAACTAAGTGAGAAATTAGGAATAAGAGGGATCAGATGCTGTTTACTCGAGAGAAGACTACGTTGGTATGGTCACGTGATGCGCATGAAAGACGACAGCTGTATAAAAAAGTGCAGGGCGATCAAAATAGACGGTAGTTACAGAGCAGGCAGACCCAGAAAATCCTGGGACCACTTGATAAAATCCGACCTCACACACTTAGACCTCTCCAAGACAATGTCACTGGACCGAGATCTTTGGCGCTACTCAGTAATACAGAAGACCCACCTTGCCTGAGTACAAAGCGAAACCTACAGTCAGTAGGCACCTCTTAACCAAAATATACCCCCGTCCCACTACCCCTACCCCCACCGCCATCTACACCACCCCTTTCGATGTAAAGCTATGTTGGTAGCACAAAATCCAGTCCTAAATAAATGAGGTCGTGTAGGTGTCACGATAAAAAAACACACAGTCCACGCTGTAATGTGGCCGTGTAGGTAACACGGTAAAAACCTCCCAGTCCACACTGTAAACGTGGTTGGTATTAGGAAGGGCATCCAGCCGTAGAAAACCCGACAGACAGTCCTGAGCAAGACAACCAATCTTGCCTCAAATGGGACAATTCCCCTCTAGACCCATGCTAGCGTGGAAGATAGACGTTAAACGATGATATCTGTATATATATAAAATTAAGTATGTTTGTGTGTGTGTATTACCTATAGGGGCCTACATCTTACGACTGATTTTCATGAAACTTTACAGGCTCATAGATTTGTCATCGGGGAGTGTTTTCTATATATTGGCGTATGGTTTTTTTATTTTTATTCCGGGGTCATTCTGCAGATAAAAATCGATGGAGGGCACCTTTTTTTAGGTATCGAAAAATAAGATTTTTGGCTCTAGCTCCCACATTTTGCCACTGATTTCGTTCAAATTTTAAAGCAAAATAGAATTTATCATTGCACATCCTGTAATGGCTTTATATTTTGCATTTGTTGTTCAGGGACGACGTGGCAGCCGCTTAAATATTCAAAAGTACACTTTTAGACTCAAATTCCACTTTTTCGGCTCTAGCTTCCACATTAATCAACCTACTTTGTTCAAATTTTACACTACGCTAGATCTGATTATTTCACGTCTTAAAGTGGCTTTACATTTTGGACTTTTTTGTTCAGGAACAGGGTGGCAGCTGCTTAAATATTCGAAAATACCACCTTTTCACTCAAATTTCCGCCTTTTCGGCTCTAGCTTCCACATTTTTCAACCGATTTCGTTCAAATTCGAAATTTCGGCTCCACCTCACACATAAATCAATTTATTTCGTTCAACTTTTATACTACGATAGAACCTATCATTGCCCATCTTATAGTGGCTTTACACTTTGCATTTTTTGTTCAGGGACGGCGACGTATCATTAGCTCCCACATTTTTCAACCGATTTCATTCAAATTTGAAACTTCGGCTCCACCTCACACATAAATCAATTTATTTGGTTCAACTTATATACTATGATAGAACCTATCATTGCACATCTTATAGGTGGTCAAAGGCAAAACGATGGCCACTGACGTTGTCTGGGCTTTTAGTTGTGTATTTGAGAATTCATCGGTTTCCAATCAAGTAGTGTGAGGAAATTTGGCTTAGTGTTAGAGGTCATTACCTCCTTCTCACAGCATGCCCCTTCGCCAGTCACCTGCGTTTCTCAATGATAGAGGTCATCACCACCCTCCCCCGCATGGCCTGTGTGTGGCCATAGATAAGTCATCGAGAAGCAGTCGCTAAGATCAACACCTTTTCATCAAAGCGCATATTATTTTACCTACCCAGGCAACGCTGGGTACTGCTGCTAGTATATATATAATATAGTATTAGTGAGACATTCAAAGAACTAGTAGTTTCATAGTCTTTGTTGACTAAGGTGAATGTGCCTTTGTCAACAAAAACTATGAAACTGCTAGTTCCTTAAATAAATACCTTGTCTTAAAATATATAAATTACCTCTTTGTTTCTATATTGATGGTTCTTTCATAATATGAAATTACACCCAAGTAACTGTGTGTGCGTTAAACCTGGTAATGAATGAAGTCTGTCACCAAAAAATTATGACCTCCCTCCAACATACTTTCACAGTTTCAATCTACCAATTTTCAATTTCACGTCTTTGGTCAAGCTGAGGTTATAGAAGAGGACACTTGCCCAAGAGTCACACAGTGAGATCAAACCTGAAACCACATAGTAGAAAAGGGAATTACCTAATGAGACAGCCTTGCCTGTTAATAACGCATTGATTAGTTAAATTATTGTGTGTTTATGACATTAGTTGGTAACAGAAATCAATGCAAGCTAGTGATGTATGGAAAAATTGTTTCTTTGTTATGAACCAAATAGCTTATTTTCAGAGTTTTCCATGAATGAGAAAATTATGGAAACTAGCTTATGTGTTGTTGTTTGAATCTGGTCTAGTTGCAGAAGACATTAACACATCTGGTGGTAATTTGAGTCTGGTCAGGTTGCAGAAGACATTATGACATCTGGTGGTAGCTTGAGTCTCGTTTAGTTGCTGAAGGTATTAACACAGCTGGAGGTAGCTTGAGTCTGGTTTAGTTGCATGACTACATTCTCCTATACAAAAATGCAAGACATTAGATACCATAACATGTCTGGCTACAGATTTCACTCTTTGTACCATTTTCTATTCCCAAAGGAGACCAAGTTGTCATGTCCTATGACAAACCAGGTCATCTAAATAACTGAATACTGACATGTGATGTGTAGGTTGTCTATGGGTAACACAGTATATAAGAGGAAGGACTAAAGAGGGATATTATCTCTTTAGAAGTGTGCTTGGCTAGTGTTCAATTCTAATGACTGCAAAACTGGAGATTAATTTCTTGGCTTTATTTTAACAACAAAACAAAAACTCCTTTCAGCAACAGGATTATTTATTGGTGTGACTAATATATTAATGAGGTGGTGAATTGGCAGAGCCATTAGAATATTAGATGGTATGCTTTGTCGTATTCATTCTGGCTTTCTACAGTCTGAGTTTTAAACCCTATTGAGGTCAACTTTGCTTTTCATCATTTCAAGGTCAATAGATAAAATACCTGTTCAATACTGGAGTAGATTCTTTTATATCTCTTTCTCACATCCTTTGTATTACTCTCTCACTCTTGCCTTCTCTGGAAAGAATTAGCTTGAGAGAGATGGGCTCTGCCATATTTCAAATATCCAAGAGACACTCTGCATATATGACTCCACTGGGAGTCACTGGTTCATATACATAATATATAAGGGCGGTGGGTTGATAAATTTGGTAGAACATCAGATAAAATGCCATTGCAGTATGTATTTTGGCTCTCAAGCTCAATTTTATCTTTCATCCTTCCAGGGTTGATAAAATAAAGTACCAGTCAAGTACTGGGATTGATTTAATCAACTTTGTCCTGCCCCCAAATTTCCTGGTCTTGTGCTTAAATGAGAAACCAATATGTTGATATAATGTCAGTTGTTTAACTCTTTTGTTACCATGCACTCTATTGCTGTCGGTGACAAATTGCGACAATAGAGTAATCTCCCCTTAATATATAATACAGTGTCAAGGGAAGCAATTCATAAAAAAAATTCAGCTAGCTGAAGGTTAATTAATGAAAAATTTTGAGGCATTTGCTAAAATTATTATTTCATTACTAAAGGTGGGAGATTGGCAGTATTGGTAGAGCATCGGACACCATGCTTTGCAAGCATAGGGTTACATCCCTTTATGTAAGGACTTCAAATCCTGCCAAAGTTAGCTTTGCTTTTCTTCCTTACGGGGTCGATAACATTTAGAACCAGTAACGCATTGTGGTCAATTTAATTGATTTTCCCCTCCTCCCAAATTGTTGGCTTTGTGCCTAAATCTGAAACCATTATTTCATTAATTAGATATTAGCTTAACGTATGATTCTTATATAAAATTTTGGAAGATTTCAATTTAAAATTGATAGTTTTGTTTCATAGAACCATAGTTGGTATTGTGTGGGGTTGGTATAAAAAGAGTTTAAAGATTCATCACTTAATTATTTAGAGTCACTGAAATAAGTTATTTAGATTATCAGCAGCTTAATGTAAAATATCTATTTCATTAAAATTATATTTTGTAGTTAGATTAACTAATAAAACGTTTCTAGAAATTTTACCAAAATTTTGTGTAAAAACATTTGCCAAAATCTGGAAAAACACCCTAAATTTTAATAACTAGATTTGATAAGAAATGACTATAGTTCTGGAATTTTCCCATAAAAAAAGTCAATCTTGTGGCTCTGCAACTCAGCATCTTCCAAATTCCAGCCAAGAATATTTTATCAATTTAATCATATAGTATATTAAATATTTATACTTATTTTTATATGGTTGAAGCAGAATTGCTCAGAGGTTAAAAGTACCAGACTATTTATAAACAATGCATTGAACTTGCTGTTCAGAGCATACAGCCATTGTGCCATTGTGATGCCTCTTGAGCAAAGCATTATAATAGCACTTCATGGTTATTTGGTTAGTACAGAAAATGGCAATTATCTATTGAGACAATTACTGCTGCAACATGCAAATATTTATATCTGTGAAAAATATTCCTAACCTTGCTAGAACAAATAAATAAATATCTAAAACAGTAAAATATATATCATGTTGTGAATTGTTAGACTTAGAAAGGAATGGAATATACAATCATGATTATAATAGACAAACTAGGTTATAGATAGATAGATAGAAATAAGATGTCTCAAATGTTACTATCTATTTTGATGTACTTATTGCTGTTCAAAATAGATAGTGACTTTTGAGACACCCCATATTAACTTGTAGTTTATCAGCTTCTAAAAGGGTGACAGGCAAAGATGACCTCTTTGAGATTTAACTCTGAACATCCTGTAATGATTTAGCAAAAAATATCTAAAAATCGGTTTGTTAATTTGAATGTTTGTAGTATTTTTACTAGTGGATAGATCGTTCTGAAAATTTTCATTTTTAGAGTATTGTGATGCAAGCCATAGTGCTGCTTTGTACTTTTTCAAAATTGTCTTGCTAATACAGTTTTATGTGGTACAGCGCGTTAAGTATTAAACTCAGTGCAGTGAGCTGAAACAAATACAGAGGCATTTAATCTAACATTCTAAATACCCCACCTATTCTCCATTAACATAGAAATTGAACATTGGAATAAACCTGAAAATTGAGATTATAGAAATTTGCTGTGTATCTTTGTGTCACAAGAACCATTGCATGCAATTTCACCACAGCTTAGATTTATAAGAGGGGAGCACTATATTGCTTTACTCTTGGTGCACCACAGTTTCATCACTGAAAGTATGGTGCATTCATGAATCTTCAACCAACAGTGAAATCTCTTATCTACTTAGCTGTTATATTTCAACAGACATTTTCTGCCATACCCTTAGAAAAGGTAGAACAGGGCAAGCAGTTGAAAATAAATTAGACCATCAAATCTAAATCATACAACTCCAGAAATTTGCATGCAAATATCTGCATTCTTGTGATAACCAAGTACTGAAGTTGGCGCATTATTCTACCAGTTCCAACAATTTCTGCATTTAATTCAGCCCCCTGCATACCATCATTCATAAAAATGACCCCCTGAGATACTTAAACTTCTCCATCTGCTTCAATGTAACTCCACACACACAGTGCACCGTGCTGGCTTTCTTGAGAGCTTATGTATCTGATTTTAAAATCTGTTAGAAATCTGGATAGACATGAAATCTCTGGTGGGCAACAATGGTGGAGATGGTTAACAAGTCAATATTTCAAGCTCAGCTAATTAAGTCTCTTAGTGTACTATTGTTTTCTCTCTTTCTCTCTCACTCACTCACACATTACTCATTCATATTCTCTCACCTACTTACACTCACTCCCTCACTCACCCACACTCTCCCTCATACTGACTCTCCCACTCACCCACCCTCCCACTCACTCTTACTGACTCTCCCACCCACTGTTACTGACTCTCACTCATTCTCTCTCTCACCTATTCCCATTCCACACTCATCAACTATTATATATCAGTAATACAGCTGTACTGTCTCTCATCTTTTCACCTTATCACCTAACATGCTCATTAAATCTCCTCTCCATTTCTTATCTCTCATAATTTGCCACATACAACTTGTTAGGATTTATGCAGCTTATCTCTTCCACCACACACACACACCACTCCCCTCTCTTTTGCTCTCGCCCTCTTTCCCCCTCTCTTTCTCACACACCCACTCTCTCTCTCTCTCTGCTCCCCTTCTCCCCCATGCATATCCTCCCCCAATGCATATGCTCACCTAGTCTTTAAAAAAATACCGGATAGTTTTTGAAGGAATTACTGGATTTTATTATCAGTTATTATTAAATAGAGTTTGAAATTGAATAAAAGTATTTATAGAACATATACATAGTCTTGCGTCCCAAATAATAGGGTGGGGTGGAATCGGTAATTTTTCTAGGTTGTCTCCATTGATTTTTTTTAAAACCCGAATTAGTTGTTTAGTTTACATATTGAGACCACAACCCATTCTATTTATTTTATAACGTATGGGATTTCTTGTAATATACTTTTTTGTTATGTATAAAGTAAAATTTCGCTGGAGATAGATTAGCAAAATTTAATAAGCTGGCAGAAGGAATAAGAGTGGTGGATGTATGGAAAAAATTTGAAAAATAAATGAGCGGGGGATGGGGGTGATTATTTGTGACCCGAGAATATGTGTGTGTGTGTTCTTTTACCAATTTCAGTCATTACATGCTCCCTAAATATATGTAGAGCATCAATCTTTAATACTCTCTCCAAGCATCTACACAGGTACCTTATCCCTTTCATTACCAAATTTCTAATGAAAGACATTGCTTATGAATTTCAAATAATTTTGAAAATAATCAAGAATTTGAAGGTATTTAGTAAAATAACTAATATTCTGAATATGAAACTTAATATAACTTAACAGTGGTTTTTGCATAAAATTATAATAGAACGGTTTTAGATATGTATAAATACTTTCAAACAAATGGCTTTCTATCATAAAACCAAGGGCTGTTACAATAAAATTTGATATCAAAGGGGTTATATATGAATTTTAGGGAGTACCACCTACAAAACAAATGTTTTGTTAATCATCTCTTAAGCATCAAATATCATTCCCTGTTATTCTCACAAAATCCTATCCTATCACAACTGGTTTCACACATAGCTTCCATTTGCCACAGTCATTCATGATGGTCTTGAGCTCCTCTGCTATCTCCATTTCTGTGTCTTCTAGCAGAGTGTCCACATAGGTGATTTTTCTCTTTCCTCTACAGGTTCTTCCCTCAGTAAGTTGCCAGAGCATTAACTTGTTTGCCACCACATCATCGTGTGTGATGCAATGGCCTGCAAGTCACATCCTTCCTCTACAGATTCTTCCCTCAGTAGGTTGCCAGAGCATTCACTTGTTTGCCATCACATCATTGTGTGTGATGCAGTGGCCTGCAAATTGCATCCTTCTTTGTTGAACTTTCAATGAAATATTTGGAAGATCATCATAAAGTTCTGCATTTGTTACATCATGGCTTCCCCATGATACATTGAGTGCCATTCTAAGCATTCTAGTGTTGCATCTATCTAATTGTTTCTTTAAGGTTTTTATAAGTGCTTGTTTCTGCTCCATAAAACAAAACATATTCTACTATAGCCATGAACAATCTAACCTTCAGTTTTCTTGGTAACTTGGAGCTTCATATCTTTTTAATTGATGGCATGCTGTCCACAATAGCCATATTAGAATTTCTCTTCCTGTATTAATGTTATTTTCCTACAAGCACTATTAATTCTAAATGCAACATTTCACATTATTCCACTTGCTATGCTCTGTAAATCAGGTCAGAAGAGAACTGATTCTGTAGAGAGCATAAACACATAACAAATGGTTCAATGCGGGGTTGTGTCTGAGAACTCTCCCTCCTCTTCCACCATCTTTCAGTCTTGAGGATGGGATTTATTCATTCATGTTCTTATAAACTGTTATCTGAGAGAAATGAGAGGAATTAAATAGTATATCATTTTACGACCATTTTCCATGCTGGCATAGGTTACATTTAAAAAAAATCTTTTATTTCGTTAGTGTTTGTTGTTCTTTCATATTTTCTATTAATTACTGTCTTAACTCTTCTCTCTTTTTCTCTTGCTCTCTTTCAATAACTCTGGCTATTTATTTAATTCCATTTATTTATCTATATATACCTGTCTGCCTACATACCTACCTGCTAATCTATCCTCTCTCTCTTTCTCTCTCTCTCTCCATCACTTCCCCCCCTCTCTCTCTCTCTCTCTCTCTCCATCACTTCTCTTCCCCTCTCTCTCTCTCTCTCTATCCATCACTTCTCCCCCCCCCCCTCTCTCTCTCTCTCTATCACTTCTCTTCCCCTCTCCCCCAACTTCTATCTGAAAAAAGAAGTCTATTCAGGTCGCCATCTTAGAAAACTTGATTTCAGCATTGGTATATAAGAGGTTCAGTTGATCGTGTTTTAAAAGACAGTGATCAAAAGTGTCTCTGCTGAAAAGGAAAAGACCCTTTTGTATGTAGGTGTGTGTGTGTGTGTGCAGGTGCATATGGTTCGGTTGGGAATGATTTGGTGTGTACTTAATTTTGTATCTAAGAGGGCTTGGTTGTAATAAGGCACAGCCTTATCGAAAACCTCCTTGGTTGCTGATAGATTAGAGATGCTACAACTAATGTTAGAAACCGTGTTTTAAAAACAGCAGGTGGATGGCATGATGTTTTATTAATATATTTAAATTTTTCATTAGTCTTATGGTGTGGCTTATACGAAGCTGTTGTTAGATCTAAGTTCACATCAACGAAATTTGCATTAGTAAGATTTGTATCAATCATAATTTTAAGTCCTAGTGCACTAAATATGTCAATTAAATTGTTACGGAATTGTCCAGAGTCTGTCCATTACAATCTTGTGAAAACAAAAGACTGTCCTCACAGAATAGACAAAGGAGTGGTTGAGTAATTTAGACTTTAGCATATGAAGAATGTATAAGCTGACAAGATTACAGACATCAGCACTGTCATAGGACCCCATGGAGACATCAAAAGAATCATCAGGGTCAAGTATGTTTTACCTAAGTAGAACCGTTACTAAATAGGAGGGTTCTACAAGCATGGAATATAAGGTCATATTCCATGTCACTGATGTATATAAAAGAATGAGCAATATCTAAAGCATTATTAAGAAGGCTCCTAGAAATAGAGGTATAAAAATCTGTAATATCAAACTGTGAATTTGATCCTGTTCTAAAAGGGAATTTCAGTGAACCAGGATTTGACAGATGTACTATTCCACAGTGACAGATTGTTGTTTTTAATAATACAGGTGTTGATGTCTTTTAAAATGTTTTTGCTAGCAAGTCCTAATTTTGTCCTTGCAGGATTGATTATTCTACAAGTTAGTGAAATCATGTTTGTGATCCTTCAGGGTAATAAAGGCATCACATTCTGATAAGCATTCAACTCTATTGTCTATTTTTAAATTTGTGTCAATATAGCCTCATCATTAATCTTATTGTAGTTGTGAGGTTTGGCCTTTCGGTATTTATTTGTTATGCTATTAATATAAGGTTGTTATATTTTTCTTTACCCAGATCATACAAATTTTTTGTTTTATCCATAATAAACACAAAAACATTCTTAGTAAATTTGAAATTTTTAATGTCCTTTACAAGTGTATGTTGGAAGGAATTATGGTACTTACAAAACTTTATGGTTGTGACTATATCTAACAGGTCAGCTTCAAATGGGGCTAAGTCCTTAAATTTTAGGGGGATACTTAATGGAATTAATGAAAAATTTTTCTGTGGCAGTGGTTGCATTTTCACCATCGAACAGAAGAGCTTTCCACTACAATCTATGAACAACACCTACTTTTTCGATAAGCATTTTGGTGTAAGAGGTGTTGGTAAGTGTCTGTATGTTTTTGGTTGAATAGTTAATCTCATATAGATCTATATGTAGTAGTGATAAAAATATCCCAAAACCAATGAATGCTCAACAAAACAAGTAGAAATATGCGAGTCAGTTGAAAAAATCTGAAGGTCTGTGCAAAAAATCCATGTAGGAGAAATATGTGTATGTAGCAATATCTGCATGTGCACACACTCATTCACAGCTGTGGTTGGTGTTAGGAAGGGCATCCAGCTGTAGAAACCAAGCCCAAATCAGTAAGATCAAGACATATCATCTGATCTGGCTTGTCTCAAAACAGAACAACTCGTCTAAACGATGCTAGTGTGGAAAAATGGAAGTTAAGTGGTGATGATGATGATATATATATACACACTGACCCTCAAATCTGATTGACAGACAATACTCTTTATATTTTACTCTATTATGATTTTATCAGTAAAGGAATTTGTTTAATGATCTAAAACTTTGCTATGCTCCATAATATCCATAATATTTGCAAATGTTATACTTGACTTACCACATTTCATCAAGCTAATTTCCTTAATGCCTTTCATTTCACCTTGTTCTGTTTAATGTCTTTTCTCTGAGCTGGCAATACATTCACTCATGTTGTTGTTTGCCTAGCTTGCTTGCTTGTTGCATTCAAATGATTTCCGGCAAACAATCCATTTTTATAAATATCTTTCTGTATCTTTTTGAGTTAGTGTAATGCCTGCAGTTCATTGTCTGATTAGAATATATGTATGGACCCATAACTACTGGTAGAGTTGTAGGGGCACCATCATGACATTACACTGCGTCTTGGGTACTATAAACCTGGTGGAGTCCATCTCCTCTCCAGGTCTGAACACAGCCAATTTCTTCTAGAGAAGGTAAGAGAGAGGAAGTGAAAAAGATTTAGAAAAAGAATCAACCCCAGTATTGGACTAGCACTTTTTTTTAAATCAAACATTATGAGGCAAGACATGTCAGGTGACCACATCTTTCTCATATGCTCTGTTTTGGGTTTGGTTTCTACTGCTGGATCCCTTTTCTAAAGACAACCAATTTACGTGTACTGGGAACATTTTATCATGACTTTGACACTACCACTTTGCAGGATGGAGTACGTGCTTTTTGTCACGAAACTGCCATCAAGTAGTTGTATACTAATTTAGTCCATGTAAAATGGCCAGCTACTCTATGGCTTAGTTTAAATTTTAAAATTCTCTTATAACTGCTTATCACTTCAGAAAGTTATAATAAAGAAGAAAGAAATAGTTGGTTAGTCATAATTAACGCTATGACTGCAGTGTTTTAAATCTTGCTTAGGTGAACATAACCTTTTCAGATTTTCAATGATTGATAGAAAGTAAATGCCAGGTTATACAGCCATAGAATATTGATCTGACAGATAGCATACTTGACATTGCTTAATGCAGCCATCAGCCTCAGATTCAGACAAGGCAGGATAGAGAAATCTCTTGATAATAGATCTGTAATAGATCTAGAAAAGATAGTTTGAAAACAAACCATCTTCCTATGGTGATAAATGACTGGAAGGATACTATGGCTATATAAAACAACATAAACTATACTACTATTTACTTGACTTCCAGTACAGTGTTTACATGAACAAAACCAGAGTACTCAATGTATATAGTAGAGAAATATTGTAAGTCTGAGCCATAATGTATTATCACTAACAGAGTATGTGTATGTGAGTGTGTGTGCACCCCACTCCGCATTCCAAAACACACACATAGAGGGAACAGTCAATTATATCAACCAGTACTTGGCTGGTACTTATTTTAATGACCCCAGACAGAAAGATGAATGGTATCAATGTCATGCAAAAGATGTCTGAGAATGACAATGTCCACCCTGCTGTTGTCACTTCTACTTACCTTCAGTAACTGCTGTTTCTCCATCTTAATTCTTCTTACAACTATCTCTCTCTCTCTCTCTCTCTCTCTCTCTCTCTCTCTCTCTCTCTCTCTCTCTCTCTCTCTCTCTCTCTCTCTCTCTCTCTCTCTCTCTCTCTCTCTCTCATACTATTACCACATGTTTCTCCTGTTTTGTTTTATTCTTTGTTGTTTTTCTGTTTCTTTCTTTTTTTCTATCTCTTCTACTCCATGCATTCTCTTATTTTTTCAGCTAACCATAAGTGTTAATCTCTATGCTTTGTTATCTTCTGTATCTGAAATTAGATATTCAGTGTTCACATTTGTAAATCATCTGGATCTTTATTTAACCTTGCAATTGCATTTCTATTTAAAGTTATATTTCTTTAGTTTCTCTATTATATAAAATTACTTTTTTTTTAATGATGTTTCCATCAATAATGCCATGAAAAAGATGAGTTCTAAGGGCAGCAGAAAGGGGGTAGCTGGAATCATGCATGGCCTATGGCCTATTATACATAGGATGCTCAAGAGTTCGAAGCCCCCATCATCACCAATCTCTTTATTTATGTCCCTCCTGGAAAAACCAAAACTATTGTTCATTCTGAGGTGCTGTTATAACAGTGTTCAGTATTCCTATGACTGGGATTGGTTACAGACCTAACACTGTATAAGCTGGAACTCCTTGAAATTCTTGATATTTCTTCTATGTTGCATCTATTGCTCCTGGACAGTTCCAATATTTAGAAACGTTATTGACTCCTTACGAGAAGGATTTTATTTCCATTGGTAGTTTACCTTCTAACATTCCAGTTTCCACTCATTTCCAAAACGATTTTAAATCCATTCATGACCATATTTCTAATGAACTACACTCTATTTCAATTAGTTAATAAAGAATTTTGAGGGATTTACTAAAATTATCAATTATTTCATTACTAAGATAGTAACTTAATGTAAGGTTCTTATATAAAATTATGTTGGAAAATTTTAATTTAAATTAGAAACCTTTAAATTAGTTGGGTTTATTTCATAGAATCAGAGCTGGTTTTGGCCAGGTTGGCAACAAAAGAGTTACGAATTAAAGAATTTCAAGAAGAAGATAGAATATTATGTTCAATAATAGTTTCAAATGAGTTTAAACTGTTTCATTTTTCACTTAATTAGTCCTGCATGAATTAGCTATATCACATCTACATAATTATGAAGTACAGTGGAATCTTGGTTCACAAATGCCTTGCATCACAAACAAACTGATTCTCGGAATATTTTTCCAAACATAAAATTTCTTGGTTCATGAATGGTGCCTTGAGTAATGAGCATGCAAGCCGGATACAGCAACAACAGTTGGCAACAAGCTGGGAGTGTCAGCGGAAAATGTTACTTTCTGTGTAGTTAGTTATTATGGTGACATCTATCTGTCTTTCACAATCTCTCGTTGTATTTCTCTCTCAACATTTGATATGGGAAAAATAGTTTCAGTTTATGAACATTTTGGCTGACGAATGGCCTTCAGGTAAAAATTAAGTTCGTGAACTGAGATTCCACTGTATATTATTCTTATTGAACACACATCTGTAGCACAGCTCATAAGACACCAGAATGCTATAAAAGTTTCGAGAAATGAAATATTTCTTTTCATAAGAGATTCAATAGTGTTCTATTTAACTAAACATGTTTTCATTAAGAATAATTCTGGTACATTTTTATCTACATTTTAGCTTGGGCAATGATAGGTATTCTGCTAGTATATAGAAAAGGTAACCGTATATATATATATATGTGTGTGCATGTGAGTGTGAATATATATATATGCATGTATATGTATATATAGTAAAGATAGCAAAGCCAATTGTATATATATATGTATGTCTGTGTATGTATGTGTGTATATATATATATTATATATATAATGTATGCGTGTGTCTATGTATAAACACAATATCAATGAAATGGTCTATAAATATTCAATACAAAATGGTTATAATATATTGATTTTTGGTGTAAAGAATGCAGAGTGGAGAGCTACGTTATTAAATCTATTAGTCAATAACTGGTAACATCTTTATCTCACTGAACTGCTTATCAATTTGTATGATGTAAAGGTGGTGAAGCTGTAAAAGTCACTTTTTTCTGAATTCACCTCCAATGTAAATTTCTTGTTCATAATATATAATTATCTCTCTCTCTATTTATATAATGTCAAGGCAGTGAATTCTCTGTTACTTTATATTTATTGTAAATAGTATTAATGCCAATATACTCCTGACTTCTTTGCCCATACAAGTCCAGTAATGGAGTCAAAGCTCTCTCTCATATCGGATTTTTTCCAACCTGGAAAGAAGATGTGTTCCGCCAGGTTTAAAGTACCCAAGACACTCTGTATTTCATAATAGAGCTCCTACAATTCCATCATAAGTGATGGGTCTACACAAAAATATGGTGTCAGCAAGAAATTAAAACTTAATTTCACCAAAAAATTAATTTCCATGCTTAGTTGGAGACCTGGATTTTGCCTGCATGCAAGGTCACAACTTTAGACATGTTTTGCTCATATTAGGCTTCATCAGCAAAGCAGTCTTCTCAAGCCTACTTAGTTGGTAAAATAGTTCTCACATACAATTTTTTTATTTGTTTCAGCCATTGGACTGTGGTTATACTGTGGCACTGCCTTGATTTAGTCAATTGTATTGGAGCAAGTACTTATATTTTCAAGTTTGGTACTTATTTTATCAATTTCTCTTTTGTCGGACCACTAAATTATGGAACATAAACACACACACACACATTTGATGGTCTTCTGTACAGTTTCTCCTTACAGAAATTTCACTAACAAAGCATCAGTCAAGCCAAGGCTATAGTAGAAGTCATTTGCCCAAGATGCTACACAGTGGGACTGAACCAAGAACCACATGATTGCAAAGCAAACTCCTTAACCACATATCTATGCTTGCAGCTATGCAGACATTGCTATTACTTATTACAAAAAACCCTTCATTTTTCCCCACTTCTCTTTGTCTCCCTATCCAGGATGAAATTAAAACTACTAATGATGCTCTACAGAAGTCATGTGCACCACTACTGGAACGGGGGGAAGAACTTATCCATTGCCGAAAAATACAGAAGAATATTGCCTCTGCTATTGAGAGCTTATCTTTATGTTTGCCTGGTAAGTAAAATAATCAGAGATATTTTTTTTAGTGGTTTTCTTTTCCTTTTTTGTTTTTTATTCTTCTCTACAATTCTTTTTCTGAATTCTTCTTAGTTTTGATTTTTGCTTTATTCTTTCTCTACATTTTAACCCTTTAGCATTTACATTACTCTATATTTACTATTATATTTTCATGATAAAGGCTTTGTCTCACATAATATCGAATCTATGAGATTTTGATATTAATAATTTTGAGAATAATACCTTAACATCAGTATGAGCAGCTAGTTACAGCCAGTTTGAACAGGAAGAGATGAGAGAATTCTGGCCGGATACAGCAATGCTAAAGAGTTAATAAGAACATTGACTGACTTGTAACAAATTAACATGCCCAGCAAATCAAGAAATATGTTCAATATAGCTTCATGTTGGTTGGATGGAAAGTGACTTTGCTTAATATTTAGAATTCGATACTGTTTACGCAGTGTAAGCAGTGGGTACAGAAATGTTGTTGTTTGATCTCTGGCAGACTGACAGGAAACTTTGATTTCACTTGTGATTGATCTTTTTCTTTAGTTCCTTTTGCTTCCCATGGAGCATTGGGTGATGGTATGTCTCCATTCACACAATTGCAAGCTTTGTTATATGAGCCTGTTCCCAGGTTAGGTATCTGCTCGTCATTTCTGTAGCAATGTTAGGTTGCTAGACTCACACTCCATCCCTCCTTCCTTCTCAACACAGGCCTAAAACTAGCTAAATGTTTCGAAGTGAGGGGTGAGGTTCTGTAGTGACCCATTCCAGGTACAATCAGTTGGAATCATTTGAACTTGGAACTACATCACTTTACTTTATTTTTAAACAAACACTAGACAATTCTATATCCAGTTTTGAAATAACATTTCTTTAAATCGTTTCACCCTATTTTCAAAGAGACAGTGGTTAACAGTTAGTCTAGTATTAAAATAATATTTCTTCAAATCACTTTACTCTATTTTCAAAGCATCAGTAGATAACACTATGTCCAGGAATGATTATCAGTTGCAACAACCATAGCATTAGATCTTTGAACTGCTTAGATGGTTTGTAAGTGGTAGTCCATAAATTTTGTTATCTTGATGACTTAATCTGATCTGAAGGTGGAGATAGTGGAAGTATGTATAGCAGCTTCAGTAAAAGAAGAGTAAACGTTGTTTAAGGAACAAGTTTCCTCTGGATTAAATACCTCAGCATTTACTCTAACTCTCTGACTTCTGAGTTTAGAACCCACTTCCTGTCACTGGAAAAGCAGTGACACTTTTGCCAAATAGTATCAGCAATAAAAAACCCAATGGAAACAGTTTTCTTTGGTCTGATCTGATGATCAGTTTATTTCATTTGTTCTGCAGTAAATAATTCTCTACTGTTTTCCATTTTCAGTTCTAGAGATGTATGGTAAACTTAAGGAACAGATGAAAAGCAAGAGGTTAGTAATCAGATTGTATTGTGGTTGTTATAGTTGTTGACTCTTAACATCCTGTACCACACGAAACCACATTGCTAAAACATTCTTGTAAAGTACAAAACAGCACTGTGACTATCACATTAAAGATTGAAGTCTGCAAATTTTCACAACTATTTATCCACTAGTAAAAATACCATAAACATTCGAATTAATAAACCGATTTATAGATATTTTTTGCTAAATCATTACAGGATGTTATGAGTTAAATCTCAAAGAGATTTGCCTGTCACCTTTTTAGAAGCTGATAAACTACAAGTTAATACAGGGTGTCTCAAAAGTCACTATCTATTTTGAACAGCAATAAGTACATCAAAATAGATAATAACTTTTGAGACACCTTATATCTATCTATATATATATATATATATATAACCTAATTTGTCTATTATAATCATGATTGTATATTCCATTCCTTTCTAAGTCTAACAATTCACAACATGATATATATTTTACTGTTTTACATATTTATGTATTTGTTCTAGCATGATTAGGAATATTTTTCACAGATATAAATATTTGCATGTTGCAGCAGTAATTGTCTCAACAAATAATTGCCATTTTCTGTGCTAACCAAATAACCATGAAGTGCTATTATAATGCTTTGCTCAAGAGGCATCACAATGGCACAATGGCTGTATGCTCTGATCAGCAAGTTCAATGCATTGTTTATAAATAGTCTGGTACTTTTAACCTCTGAGCAATTCTGCTTCAACCATATAAAAATAAGTATAAATATTTAATATACTATATGATTAAATTGATAAAATATTCTTGGCTGGAATTTGGAAAATGCTGAGTTGCAGAGCCACGAGATTGACTTTTTTTATGGAAAAATTCCAGAAATTTAGTAATTTCTTATCAAATCTAGTTATTAAAATTTAGAGTGTTTTTCCAGATTTTGGCAAATGTCTTTACACAAAATTTTGGTAAAATTTCTAGAAACGTTTTATTAGTTAATCTAACTACAAAATATAATTTTAATGAAACAGATATTTTAATTAAGCTGCTGATAATCTAAATAACTTATTTAGGTGACGCTAAATAATTAATCTGACTGGTAACAAGAAAATAATTCTGAGAACAGTAATATTCTAAAAGATAGGTGCCTTTAAGTGATGAATGAGTCTTTAACTCTTTTTATTGAAATCTGCAAATTTTCACATCCTTTAGTAAAGATACTATAAATATTTGAATTAACAAATCCATTTTCTCCTAAATTGTTACAGGATGTTAGCTAAACATTCTTCAAAAGTACAAAACAGCATTATGACCGAATTGAAGTCTTTAATCTAATACTGCAAATTTTCACAATGATCTATCCACTAATAAAAATACTATAAATATTTGAATTCAAAAATCCCATTGTTAGACATTTTCTGCTAAATAATTATTGGATGTCATGGCTATTAAATTGACACAGATACAGCTGGGTTGCTAAGTACTTCTGGAATCACTACTGTGCAGCACTTTGGCAAGTGGGGTTTTTACTGTAGCCTCAGGTTAACTCAAGTCTTGTGAGTAAATATTAAGTTAACAGAAACAGCATGGAAGCTTATTGGTTGAAGTTCAGTTTTTTCTGGTTGGTAGACTTAATCTATTGCCCATATTTGAACACCACAACATGGACCCCAGGAGCATTTATTAGAGCCCATTCTGTTGTAATCATTCACATCAGATCTCTGGCCTAAGACTAACTTGATGCAAACTTGTAGAATGGAAGCTACAAATTGATAATTAAACTAGATAGATACAATATAATCTAGTCTGAGATAATGTTCTTGTGCATATGCACACACTTGATTAAAAACCCATAAAAAACAATGTTCCAATATGGCTACAGTCTAATGACCAACAAAATAATAAAAGATTGTGGACATGTTAAAAAAACATTTCCTTATTTTCAAGTCCCTAACAGTAATCTTTTTGTCTTTTCAGATATTACCCTGCCCTTAAAACTCTGGAACAACTCGAACACACATTCCTTCCAAGGGTCAATACACACTGGTTCTCTCAAACAATGGCTGATGCCATTCCCAAACTACGGGAGAGCATTAAAGATGCTTCAATGTCTGACTTGAAAGACTTCTTGGAAAACATCCGCAAACATTCAGCTCGGATTGGGGAGGTGGCAATGAGACATGTACGTTGTCTGACTTTCTTTCAACTTTCTTGATTTACCTCAGCTTCAATAGTTTAAATTCTTCTATAACTTTGTATAACACTATCATTTTCATCTAATATATTCGGATCAGTGTCCCCATCTTGTTATGGACTTTACATTCCAGCTTTGATACTTTAGTTACCAACCCAGCCAAAACTAGCTCTATTTCTATAAAATAAAACCACTCATTTTAAAGGTTTCCAATTTAAATTAAAATCTTCCAACATAATTTTATATGAGAACCTTACATTAAGTTACTATCTTAGTAATGTAATAATTAATAATTTTAGTAAATCCCTCGAAATTCTCCATTAATTAAAATAATGTATTTCATTAGAAATGCAGTCATGAAAGAGTTAGCCTTTCTCTTTAACCCTTTCAATACCACATTTCTAATGCCCTTGATTTTCAAACAATTTTGAAAATAATCAACAGTTTAAAGGAATTTAGTAATATAGCTTTCTCATGATTAAGCTTGTGTCTAAGGGTGGTGGATTGGTAGTATTGGTAGAGTGTTGGACACCATGCTCCATGGCATAGAGTTACAGCCATTTACGTTCTGAGTTCAAATCCCAATGAGACCAGCTAAACCTGCAAAGATTTGAGCTGTAACATGTTATCATTAAAATACCCAAGAAATCTCCTATAAGGTGCAACATTGTAGATTTCATTTCATTTTGATAAATTAAACAAATTGCTAGGAAATTAGGGTTTCATTCATTTGCAGACGTGTTTAGTGACCTTATAATTAGTTTCTGTTTAGTTTGGTATACAGTCCAGCTTGGTGAGGATGTGTTAAATAATTGTTTCTACTTTTGGCACGAGGCCAGCAATTACCCAGTACATTAAATAATAATTGTTTCTACTTTTGGCACAAGGCCAGCAATTATTCCAGTGCATTACTGGTACTTTATTTTATCGACCCCCATTAGGATGAAAGGCAAAGTTAACCTCGACGGGATTTGAACTCAGAATGGCAAGGGCCGTAACTCTATGCGTCAGCGCATGGTGTCCGACCCTCTACCGATACTGCCAATCCACGTTCACACAAAACTTTTAAAAAATTCAAAATTTGCCTCTTAGCTGGTAAACAAAACAAAAACCTAGTGGCAATTGTTAGAGACAGTTAAAGAAAAGGGAAATAATTTAAAGAAATTAGGAATTGTGTGTATTTACTGAGCACTTATGTTTTATGTGCATAACTATAGCAGATACACTGTGTGTGTACATGCACATATATATGTATATCAACCTCATCATCATTTTACATCCATGCTGGCATGGGTTGGACATATATATATATGTATATCATCATGATTTAATTTCCGTTTTCCTGCTAGCAAGGGTTGGACAGGTCATCAAAGACCAAGTCAGTACTTAATCGGAATTACTGATCTCTAGGAAGGACCGGGGATCGCACAACACTTACAAACAGTCATACAATTTACAGAATGCACTGTGTGCATCTTATTATTGCTGTATAGTTAGTTACTCTGGTGATCTGTCTTTCACACACAGTCACTCTCTCAACATTTCATAGGGGAAAAATAGTTTCAGTTTTGGGTGACTAACAGCCTTCAGGAACGAATTAAGTTCATGAGCCGAGGTTCCATTGTATATATATACATATACTTTTAACACATACACACCCACCACCTTTATTCTGTCCTCTTATTATAACCCCCCCCCCCCCCCTTACCCAGATCACTTTATAACCACATACCTTTATCCAGATCTATTTACAAACATTTACTTTCCACCAAAAACTAATAATTTATACCCTTTTCTCCCTCACCTGTTCCTTTTATATTAGATTATTTTAGTTATACTCCCCCATGTCCTTGCACACCCACCATGTTTTAAGTATATACATGTTTTTATTTTTATAATTGAGTGTGTTTCCTCACTTAGTTCCATTATATTGTTTGTCTTAAGTATGTTTATAACTATACATACATATGTATGCATGAGTATACGTGTGTGTACAGATATTTATATATATATATATACTTATGTGCATGTGCGCGTGTCTGTCTGTGTGTGTATGTATGTATGCGTGTGTGTGTATGTACGTGTGTTATGTCCTCTTCCTTATATTGTATGTATGCTTATATGTGTGCGTGTTTTTGTATATTTACGAGTACTTTTACGTGTGTATACATATATGTATGTGTCTCTATATATATATAGAAAGAGCTTGTGTGGGTATATGTGTGTGTATATATATATATACACATACGTATATATATGTGTGTGTGTGTGTGTATATATATATATATATATATATATATATATATATATATATATATATATATTGAGTGTGTGTATGCATGTATACGTTTGTGTGTGTATATATACGTATGTTTGTATATATATATATGTGTGTGTATGTAAATATATATATTTCTTAATTCCTCACCCCCTCCCACCTTTCGTTGTCAACCCGTCCCTTTTTGCTTTCATTTTATTTCCTATCCTTTATTTTTTGATTTTATTTATTTATATCTGGTCCCGCAACTACTTTCCAATGTGTTGTTGCGCTTATGTGAGTGAAAGATCACACGCATATGTGTGTATTTGTATTTCCATGCAGACACACATATGCTTATGTATGAATGTATATCTTTACATACTATTACGTATATGAGTGAGTTTGTGTATGTATTTGGATATTTATTTATTAATTTTTTCCCCCTCAATTTTTGCCCATTATTTTATTTCAGCCTCACTTTCATTTATCCTATACTCTGTTTTCAAATCCATATTACTACTTCATAAATAAATTTTCTTCTGATGAATGAAGACAGACATAAATATCTGTCTTCAAGAAACCACTGGTAAATGAAATAATTATCTTATGTTGTTTATTACATAACTATATATACATATATATGTAATATTTGTCATTTCAGGCTGCTGAGCAGAACAATATTGATCCCTCCATAGTGAAACAGAAACGTCGGCGTAGAGCTCCACCACCTCCCAATCCTTTCACTGGAGAGATACCAGCAGTCCAAGAAGAAACTGAGGAGGAACAATTAGATGAAGAAGTAAGTGTGGAGAAATGTTGTGTGTGTGTGTGTGTGTGTTAGTGCAAAAAGACTGTAGATTGCAAACATCATTAGAATGTCATATAGAATACTTTACAATATTCCTTCTGGTTCTCTGCACTCTCTGAGGTAAACATCTGCAGAAGTCAACTTTGCCTTTCATCTTTTCGAGGTCATTGTTAAAGGTATCAGCCTAGTACAAGATCTATTCTTCCTCTATATCTCGTCCTCACCTCCTCTCTCACATTATCTTTTCCTCTGGAGGAAATCAGATACGTTCAGAACTGGAGAAAGTATGACACTACAACACTACTCAGACGCTATCAGAAGTTAAGGGTACATGCATGCTTACATTCACACATATTCACAGATACACATAAATACATGCATGCACATTCACACATATATACACTCACAAATACATATATACCTGCATGCACATACACACACACATATATATATACACACACTCATACATATATACGCACATATAAAACGGCAGTAGATTGGCAGAGTCGTTAAAGCATCAGACAAATGCATAGCAGTATTTGCTCCAGTTCTTTGTTCTGAGTTCAAATCGTGCTGTGGTCAACTTTACCTTTCATCTTTCTAGGTTGATAAAATAAAATACCAGTCAAGTACTGGAACCAATATAATTGATAAAAGAAATTGCTGGTCTTGTGTTGAAATGAAACAATATAGATGCAAGCATGGTTGTATGATGAAGGAATCCAATACACAAATAGGTGGTTTGAAGTTCAGTTCAGTTGCATAACTCCTTAGGCAAGTGTCTTCTATTATCGCCTTGGATTGACCGATGTCTTGTTACTGGAATTTGGTTGGTAGAAACTATACAGAAGACCATCAGATATGTGTGAGACCATGTTTTAGTTAACAGTTTGTTCGATCAATCGAATAGAACGACAAGATCTGACCTCACTCATTTACCGAGTGGGTGGAACTGGTCAAATCAGACAAAAGAAATAGTGTTTCCATTGGTCTTTCCATTACTAATACTATCTACCGGTTGCAACTCCTAGTAGAGAGAATGAAATAAAGTGGCTTGCTCGAGGACATAACACATCACCCGGTCTGTGAATTGAACTCGCAACCTCATGATTGCAAATGTAATTCTCTCACCACTAAGTCACATACATTCTGTTTGTTAATGTTCTTTTGCATTTCAACAAAAGAAATCGATAAAATTAGTACCAGATTTGCAGAAAGTAAGTACTGGGGTCAATATGACCAACTGAGTGGATTTTGTCACGGTGCCAGCATTAAGGAGATTGTCATTTAACACAACTGAAACTCTTTTTTTTTTTTTTTTTTCTTTTTTGATGAGTTGTGGTGCACCTGGGCACTGTACACAATATTTCATTATTGTTATTGTTATTATATCATGACTCATACACTGTTCATTTTCCTGACATTTGTACATTATTCTATGTACTATACATGCACCTTTGATGAGTTGTAGTGCACCTGAGCACTGTACACAATAATTTCATTATTATTATTATTATTATTATTATTATTATTATTATTATTTTATTCTCCTGACCATTTGGCAGATTTTCTATGGCTGCATGTTCTTCTTATCACTAACTAGTTTACAGAGTTTACAAGGTGTTTTATCATAACACCAACATTAGGAAGGTTGTGCTATCTTTAAAACAACTGAAACATCATCCTGACCCTTTCTAATCTCTATATTTTTTTTATTTCAATTTTCCTTTCAGGAACTTAGTGCTCAGGATCTAATTGATTTCTCACCAGTTTACAGATGCCTTCATATATATTCAGTATTGGTAAGTAATCATTTTTAAAATATATGTGTATATATATTATTTGGGGGGGGGGGTGCTCAATCAGTTGATTGGGGTGGCTGTATCTTTAACATATTTTCAATAATATATATATATATATATATTTTTTTTTTTTTACTGAAAATCTTCTTAAGATGAAATCTGGAAGGGATTAACTGTTATTGTCAGGAATGAAGCACAAACAAGTCCAATCTTTAAAGCAGTATGATAGTACTGATAATAATGATAATGGTGGTGGCGGTGGCCGTGATGGCTGTCTGCAGGCATAAAAAAACAAGCATAAAATGATAATTTTCTTTGACTCTATCGGTAGAAGGTCGGACGCCATGCTTTGCAACATAGAGTTACGCCCCTTTATGGTCTAAGTTCAAATCCCGCTGAGGCTAACTTTGTCTTTCATCCTTATGGGATCGATAAAATAAAGCACCAGTAATGAACTGGGATAATTGCAGGCCTTGTGCCAAAAGTAGGAACAATTATTATTAGGCAGTGGTTTGGCAGTATTGGTAGAGCATCAGACAACATGCTTTGCAGCATAGAGTTACGTCCCTTTACGTTATGAGTTCAAATCCTGCCGAGGTTAACTTTGTTTTTCATCCTTACAGGGTCAATAAAATAAAGTACCAGTCACACACTGGGGTCGATTTAATCGTCTTCCCCTTCCCCAAAATTGCTGGGCTTGTGCCTATTGGCAGTATCGGTAGAGGGTCGGACGCCATGCTTTCCAGCATCGTTACGTCCCTTTACGATCTGAGTTCAAATCCCGCTGAGGTTGACTTTGCCTTTCATCCTTACGGGGTTGATAAAATAAAATACCAGTAATGCACTGGGTAATTGCTGGCCTTGTGCCTAAAGTAGAAACAATTATTATTAGGGTGGTGGATTGGCAGTATCGGTAGAGTCGGACGCCATGTTTTCCAGCATAGTTACGTCCCTTTACGGTCTGAGTTCAAATCCTGCCGAGGTTAACTTTGCCTTTCATCCTTACGGGGTCGATAAAATAAAGTACCAGTAATGTACTGGGTAATTGCTGGCCTTGTGCCTAAGGTAGAAACAATTATTATTAGGCAGTGGTTTGGCAGTATCAGTAGAGCATCAGACACCATGCTTTGTTACGGTTCTTTATGTTCTGAGTTCAAATCCTGCCGAGGTTAACTTTGCCTTTCATCCTTAAAGAGTCGATAAAATAAAGTACCAGTAATGCACTGGAGTAATTGCTGGCCTTGTGCCAAAAATAGAAACATTACTATTGTTAATAATTTATAACATTGACACATGGACATACATATCTGAAGATGTAGAATTAATTGAATTGAGTCTAGGTATTTATTTTATTTACTCTGCATAAATGAAACACCACAAATTTCACTGTAGATTCAAACATAGAACAAATAAAATTTGTAATTAAATCTGGATTTCTAATTTAGGCCAGCAAATTTGAAGCAACTTGATTAAATTAACCCAAGTACTTGATTAGTATTTTATTAAACCCAGACAGATGAAAGGTAAAGTTGCCCTTGGTAGGTTTTGAACTCAGTAATACCGAAATGGCATTTTATCTAACACTCTACCAATTCTACCACTTCATTTTGTTGGATGCTCTACTGATTCAACCAATTTGCTGCCTTCAATGATTTTGATAGTTTTATCCCATTCTAAGTACACTCCTGTTAAAACCTCTGAGAAAGTGCTCAAGGTTTAAAAAAAAATCTTTTCAAATATCTGTATTTACATTTTTCAGACTTCCTTTATCTAAGGCTTCACAATTCATTTATAGGGAGCCGTTGATGCAGCTTAACTTTAGACATCTTTCACTTAGAAAATTTTCTCTTGTTGTTACTACACTAAACGAATGGTTGTTACAATTCATCAAGATCTTGTCACAAACGTACATAGTTCCTATATCTAGTGGAAAAGTGCCAGACTCACTGAGAGTTGATAGTGGTGAGCCTTAGAGGCTTTCCAGGACACTTACTTGACAAGGTTCTTATAAGGGGTGGCAAAGAGGAGAGTCAATACCTGAGCAAAGCCACAGAGAAAGCCATTTGGTGGTTTTCAATTAAAAGGACTTATACATGAGCTGTTGCTGCTTGAATGCAAGTTGGTGCCTGGTCAACTCTGGTTAGGTCATCTGGGCAAGGCTGTCTGATGATGAAAGGCCAAAAACACTTGATGACTCTCAGGTGACATTACTGATGATGTGTCTCAGTCCAGCTATAAGATGTATCTTGCATATTATCTCTCTTGGATTTGTTTCACCATGTTTATTTATTTGCATTTTGATAAAGTCTTATACTAATAACAATTCCTAATTTAGCTGCGGGGTGGGGTGGGGGATTATGTTGACCCCAGTGTATGACTAGTACTTTATTTCATCAATCTCAAGGCCAAAGAGCAAAGTTGACCTTGGTGGTATTTGAACCCAGAGCATAAAGAATCAGAACAAATACTGCTAAGCATTTGTCTGATGTTCTAATGATTCTGCCAATCCACTGCCCTTATAATGGTTTCTGATTTTGGCACAAGGCTAGGAAGTTTAAGGAAAAGGAAAAAATTGATTATATCGACTGCAGTACTTGATTGGTATTTTATTTTATTGGCCTTGAAAAGATGAAAGGCAAAGTTAACCTTCTCAGGATTTGAACTCAGAATGTAAAAAGTCGCAACTTAACACCACAAAGCAATTTGTCCACATTCTATTGCCCTGTATTATTCTAATAATGGTTTCTGAATTTTGTGGGAGGAGAAAGTTGATTAAATCAACCCCAGTCTGTTACTTATGCTTTAATTTATCAACCTCATAGGGATGAAAGGCAAAGCTAGCCTTGGTCGGATTTGAACTCAGAATGGAAAGGGAGGTAACTATATGTCAAAAATGTCCAACGCTCTACCGATATTGCCAATCCACTGCCCTGTATTCTAATAATAACCTGTGTTTTATTTATCATCTACTATCTTAACTGTTAAGCCTAAGGAGAAGATAAGCTGAAACAAAATACGTAACTACTGGTTCACCATAATTTCATTTTTGTATTTTTGTTCTTTGTAGGGTGCACGAGAAACGTTTGAAACATACTACCGGAAACAGAGGCGAAAACAAGCCCGTCTATCTTTAAAACCTTCTCAAAACATGGTGTGTCTTGGATTATATTATCTACGTTTTTGTCTTATTCTTATCTGAGTGTGTATACACTGGAAAACAAATATATTTTCTATAACTAACCTCACATCATCTCTGGAATTTTGAGAAAGTATTTAGGTCCTATAAGATTGCGTGATCTATTCAAGAAACCAAAAGATCAAAGGTGACATGGGTGAGGTCAAATCTTGGGATGTTAAACCACACAGATGCAGTTAGAAAAATTGGTATATACCATGTTGACACAGATGCAGTTAGAAAAGTTGGTATATACCATATTGCACACAGATGTGGTTGAAAAGTAGCTATATGCCATATTGCACACAGATGCAGTTAGAAAAGTTGGTATTTACCATATTGCACACAGATGTAGTTAGAAAAGTTGGTATTTACCATATTGCACACAGATGTAGTTAGAAAAGTTGGTATTTACCATATTGCACACAGATGCAGTTAGAAAAGTTGGTATTTACCATATTGCACACAGATGTAGTTAGAAATGTTGGTATTTACCATATTGCACATAGATGCAGTTAGAAAAGTAGCTATATGCCATATTGCACATAGATGTAGTTAAAAAAGTTGGTATTTACCATATTGCACAGAGATGCAGTTAGAAAAGTTGGTATTTACCATATTGCACACAGATGCAGTTAGAAAAGTTGGTATTTACCATATTGCGCATACATACAATAAAATGTTGCCCTGGAATACATGAAAAATTTAATAAATGTAATATTTTTTAAACAAATCCTAAACATTTCTTAAATCTCATGATTTGTTTCTTTTCATTTCAGTATGAAAGTTTAGATTCCTATAAGTTGTATTTTCATGATGTTGTTGGGTAAGTTAAAGTTTAAATCTTCTGATATCTTCTGCAGTGTAGAGGCATGAATTTCACTCATTCTCATTTCCTCTTCCCTGACAAACCTTAGGCCTTGTAAATCATTACTACATGACTTAAACCTTTCATTATTAGAAGAACTCTTCAGTGGATGATCGACATGATAAATGCACCCATTACACCCTGTAAAGTGGTTGATGAGGGAAAGAGTACCCAGCTGTAAAAAAAAAACCTGCCAAACAAAGGTTTGGATGATTCTTTAGCTGTGTCAAAAGTATAACCACCTTACTGGTACTGGAGTTATGATAAAATACACTCAGTAGTGTGCTGGAACATATGTAAGCAAGATGTAGGCCCATGATTCATCTGAGAGGTCTTTAGATCTGCTTGAGTACTGACTCCTTCTGTGAAGACCCATCCAATCCTTGCTAGCTAGGATGATTTACATTAAATAATAATAATGATGATGATGAAAGACACTGCCTATGATTTTCAAATAATCAAGAATTAGGAGTAATATAGCTAACTGTCTAATTATTAAGCTGGTTTTGGGAACAAAACTTAACAAAGGTTCTCTCAAAGAGTTATGGTGGACAATTATATGCACTTTAAAATATACAATTTGTACAAAAAAATTAGAAATGGTTTCAAGCAGTTTAGTAGCAAAAGGGTTCATGATAGTTTTGTCTCACCATATTACAAGTTTAAATCACTTCAGGGTTAACTGCGATTTTCATCATTTAGAGATTAATAAACATCATTTAGAGATTAATAAAGTTCAGCTCTGACCAAGCAGAACCCTGATCAAAAGTGTTACTGTTGGATATCATCTTCTGCCCCCTTCCTCTTTTCTTTTTTTGGATCACATCTAGTGTGTCCTTACTTTTTTACCCTTTTTTTAATGTGGTCAAGTATTGTTAAGGGAGATTTGACTGCTCTTTGTAGCAGGATGTGTGACCACATAGATGCCTCCTCGTCAGCTTATAATAGTTGTAAATACCAGCAATATACTTGGGTTAATTTGAGTGTATATGCTCCCTGCTCCCCACCAACAAAAATTGATCTTCTAATGTACTAACAGAAATCAATATACTTTATTAGATAACATTTTAGTGAGCATCTTAAAATGTTGAATTGATGACACAAACGTGAGAGAATTTTCCTGTCAACGCAAGTGTTTTTAAGACTATTTTATCTACTAAAGGAGGGGTTAGTCATGTGGGTTCCATGATATGCTTCTCCACTTTTCCCTAGTGTCTGCATCCCCACCTCACCTAGTTTTCATTTCTTCATCCATCATCTTTGGCCATGTCTTTCTTAGTTTTCCCCTTCATCTACTTTATTCCACATTCATTTTCATTATTCCTCTCCCCCAGTCACTGTCATCTTTCCTCAACACATGATCCAACCATTTCATTCTATTTATCTTTTCAACATTTATCACTGGCTTTATTTCCATCATCCTCTGTAATTCATTGTTTGTGTTCCTTTCCCTGAACAATACTCCAATCACCCACTAAACTATTCTCATTTCCCTTCTTTCCACCATCTTACTCCTGTAAATCATGGCACTTCTCATACATGCAACATATACCTTTCCCTTCAGTTTCAGTGATGCTCTCTTTTTTATGTCAAATTTGAAATAAACCTAGTTTCAAACATTCAAAAACTTTTAAAATAATATGAATGACTTTATTTATATGGGAAGAGCTGTGATACAGCCTTAGGAAAGGAATGGCTGAGCAGACTTTTCATTCAAAGACTTTTCTATTATCTTTTATTCAAACAATGTATAAGGCAGCAGTGTGTGATTTGAGGGAAATTTGGTTGTTATTACTAGTAGGTTAAGCGACCATGTAGAGGCTTCTTCATTGGCTCATGAAGTTAAATATTTGTCAGGAAAGCTGATGCTCAGTTTTAAATTTATATAAATTTAAATGAGTTCCATGTCTTTCTACTTTATTTAATGGCATATCTTGTTTCTGTTTGATTCAGTCATTGTTGATTTTTTTTATTAATTTATTCATTATTCATGTTTTAGATTTTTTGTGGTGGAAGATCATATTCTGAACACAACAACTGGTCTCGTAAACCAGGCCTATATGGATGAATTATGGGAAATGGCTGTGTCAAAAATAGCTGCTGAATTGCGTAGGAATTGTGTAAGTTTATCAGGACTTATCCCTCTCTCTCTCTCTCAACATGTATTTCTTTCTTTCTTAATGTATCTGTCCATCATAATTGTTCTCCTTTGTTTCAAAACTAGTTGTAGTGGGTACATAATACAGGGACCTGTTTGTTGTACCTTTATATTAGTGGCAATAAGCTTCGTTTGAAGTAATTCAAAGAGGATAATATATGTTACCCTTTTTGATATCAAACTGCTCTGGATTTATGATAGAATAACTGCTCATTTTAAAATGTTTATCCTTATATTAAAATCTTTGCCCACGTGTTCCTGAGAGGGTCATGGGGTAAAGAGTCCTCAAATACGCCTTCCAGTGGGTCCTGTCAGAAGTAACTGTCTCCAACTGATCCGGCTGGGTCCCCAAGCGAGACCAGCCAAGCTCATGGATGTTATTCAACCATCTTGCTCTGGGTCTCCTGGTGTTTGAGTCCTCTCAACCCTTTGTTTGGCAAGTTTTCTATGGCCACCCTCGTTTTTGGCAAGTTTTCTATGGCCACCCTCGTTTTTGGCAAGTTTTCTATCCCCACCCTCATTTTTTATTACTTAGTCAGAAAGAAAGGCACTACCCCTTTCAGGACTTCTGAGTCTGGTGAGAAGGAGGGAGATATCTTCAGACTTGAGACTTTGTCCAAATACTTACAACGGAGGGACTCTGCTAAAGGACACCCAAAGGCATACGAAGAGCGGGTAGTAAAGTAATAAGATATAAATTAATGAAATTTTGGCTGCTATTTTTAGCAGGTCGAGGGAGTGCATACAGGCTCTTTCATCCCATATATGTGATAAAAAATGTGTAAAAAAAAAAAAAAAAAAAAAAAATGTTTCAGTCTAAAAATCTATATTTTAAGCCAATGGAAAGTGGGTGTACTGGTGTCACATTAAAATGTACCCTGTCCACACTATAAGGTGGTTGTACTGGTGTCACATAAAATGCACCCAGTCCACTTTGTAAAATGGTAGTACCGGTTCCACAATAAAATGTATCTAGCCCACTCTGTAAAGTGGTAGTACAGGTGTCACGATAATATGCACCAATCCACTTTTGTTGCTAAAAATATTCCTTTCCCATTTTTTAATTTTTATTATTATTATTTCTTTTTTTTCTAATATTTTTATTAAACGTTATTAAACTTAATATTACAGAAACTAAACCACTGTGTTTTTTTGTATTTCAGGGATACTGTAATTCTGAGAATATCATGTTGGAAATAAAAAACCTTATTCTATTGTTCTGTCACACATTACGGGTGAGTGTATTTCTATAATTCAATCATATCTTCATTTCTCTCTCTGTATGTATATATGAATGTAAGTATGTGTATACACACGCACACGCAGTGGAACCTTGGTTCACAAACTTTATTTGTTTCTGAAGGATGTTCATAAACCAAAACTCTTTTTTCCCATACGAAAGGTTGGGAAAGAAATAGAATGAGAGAGAGACTGTGTGAGAAAGACAGATAGATAGCAAGGTGAGAGCCATGAATGCAGAATATTTTCAATAACTAGAAAGAAATGAAACATGCATGCTCCACTGCATATGTAATGTTAGTGTGCATGAATAACAGAGCTGAGAGAAAAGCTGATTATATGAGAAATTGGATGTTGTGTGCAAGGGAGATGATCACATTGTGATGCATAAGATCAAGGTTATATTTTCTCTTCATATTTTCAGGGCTATGGTTTCAGTGTGGGACACCTTTTAGAATTGTTACTTGAGATCAGGTTAGTATTATTTTTTATCCCTTTATTTTTTCTTTATTAGTTTATGATTAAATAATCATTTCTTCGTCTTGTCTTTTGCCTGCCATAGCAAAATACATTGTTCAATTTACTGAGACACTCATTTTCTGAAAATATGTTTTCTTTAAAATTATTGTTATATATTGAGATAGTCATGCTGCCAATAATACAAAAACGTTTAATATTAATTCTTAACGTCCAGTACCATATGAAACCACATTAGAAGACATTCTTGAAAAGTACGAAATAACTGCCTCACATTCAAAATTAAATTCTTTACTCCAATATTGCAACTTTTCACTTAAATTAATCCACACATGTTTAGATATAATTTGCTAAATTATTACAAGATGTTAAGAGTTAGAATACATTAAATTATTTGTTTTAAAGATTAAGAAAATAAATCTCTCTGTTAAATTATGTTTGCATGCGTGCATGGTCCCATAACTCCTGAGTGAGTTGTATTAACATACGTTTCTAGGATATTTTAAAACCTGGCAGAGCCCATCCCTCTCCAGGCTTTAATACAGCAGATTTCTTCCAGAGAAGGATAGAGAGAGGGTGAGAATGGAATTGAGAAAGAGATATAGAGAAAGAATCGATCCCAGTACTAGACTGGTACCTTTTTATCGACCTTGGGAGAATGAAAGGCAAAATGAATACTGCAAAGCATTCTATCCGACCTTCTAATGACTCTGCCAAATGTTTACAATTGAATAGTTTCCTACTAAGGAGAAATATTTTCTTCCTTAATTTATTAGCTTTTTTTATCCATGGCAAAATACATCGTTCAATTTATTGGGACACTCGTTTTGTAAAATAGGTTTTAAAGCATTTAACATTGAATACATTAAATTATTTGTTTAAATAAATAAAAAAATGATATGTGAAAATAGGTTTAATCCTTTTGATATCAAACCACCTGAAATCACACAGGATTTATGATACAAAACTGCTCATTTTAAAATAACTTATATTAAAACCTTCCATTATAATTTTATTTTAGAAATGTTTGTTAAGTAATATTCTAAATAACTTACTAATGAAAAACTTTATAAATAACTTTTGATTATTTTCAAAATCATTTGAAAATCATAGGCAGTGTATTTCATTAGAAATATGGTAGTGATAGTCTTAACAAATGCTTGGCATAGAACACAACTTATTGCTATGGAAAATTATTTACTGCAATAATTTATGATTCAATTTACTGAACAATTTACCCTACAATTTGTGTAGGGAACCAAAACAATTTAAAAAATAATGATAAAAGTAATACGACATATTGAAAGCAATAATTCAGCCAATCATTGATTTTACCTATTTTTGCTGTTGTAGGGATCAATATAATGAGATGTTGATGACGAAATGGGCCACAATATTTGACCAAATCTTCAGTGATGACAACTACACACCAATGTACATAGAAAATGAGAAAGACTTTCTTGCAATAATGGGAGATTTTCCTTTAGCAGAACAATTAACAGCGGTAGGTGACCTTACAGTTTCTTCTCTAACACATAATATACTAGGGGTTTTTTTCAACACTGACGCGTATATTGAATATGTATGTATGTGTATATGCATACATTTATACGTATGAATATATAACTATAAATGCACAAATACACATATACAAAAATGCACACTACAAACACATACATTTACACAAACACACACATACACATGAACTCATACACATCGTAGCAAATGGAACGCCGGTCGCTGTTTTGCTATATTATTTTCACCACCCCCTTCCTTCCTTCCTTTTACACACACACACACACACATTGTGTGACGGACAGACAGACGGAAGTCGCTCAAATTTATATATAGATTTAATATATTTTAAAAATTGAGAACACTCAACGCAAAGATAGCTGTTAAAACAGCCAAATGCCGCCAATGACAGCATTGGGTAAAAATACCTCAGAAGACAGATCAGTGGCTAGTGGTCAGTAGAGAGACAAGCTGTAAGGTGGGTGGGTGACTGACCACTAGCCACTGAGGTATTTTATGCAAGGCTGTCATTGACAGTGTTTGGCTGTTTTAACAGCTATTCTTGCATTGAGTTTTCTCAGATTTCTATGAATTCAAATATACTCTCGCTTCATCTCAAATCAAGACAACAATGTTTATTTAATATATGTTTATTTCACTGATAATGTTGTTATATAATATATGTGATGTTTGCTTTTATGTTTTATGTTGCAGAATGACTTTCCCAAACAGTTTCCTTTCTCCCAGTTTGTACCAAAAATCTATTATGAAGTCAAGCAGTATATCAATGCTTGCTTGAAATTTTCATCTGATTTACATTTAAGGTAAGCACCTGGTTCATACTGTAAGGTGTTAGTGCTGGTGTCACAACAAAAAGAACCTAGTCTGCACAATAAGGTGGTAGTACTGGTGTCATGACAAAAAGTATCTAATCTGCACTATAAAGTGGTAGTACTGGTGTCACAACAAAAAGTACCTAGTCTGCACTATAAAGTGGTAGTGCTGGTATCACAACAAAAAGTACCTTGTCTGCACTATAAGGTAGTAGTACTATTTCCATAGCAAAAAGCACCCACTCTTCAATGTAAGGTGGTAGTGCTGATGACACAACAAAAAGTACTTAGTCCAACCTGTAAGGAGTTAAAGTCCATACATAAAAAAAACATTTATGCTTCTTTGCCCACTTATTCCTGGAAGGATCATGCAAGCAGAGTTCTCAAACACTCCTTCTAGCAGGTCCTGTCAGAAGCCTCTGTCTCCAATTGATTCGGCTGGATCCCCAAGCAAGACCACCTGAGCTCATAGATGTTATCCAACCATCTTACTCAGGGGCTACCCTGTGTCTCCTATTGGTTGGTTTTGCCCATAAAATCTGTCCAGTGATTCTTTCCTGAGACATTCTAACCACATGCCTGTAATATCAGAGCTGTGATCTCTCAATTCAAAGAAGTAGCAGCTGTACCTGGAGCATAACATTGCTCCAAAGGACCTTCAGGGGAACCCCATTTTGGCCATTTGTATTTATTTTCTGAAAATAAAATAAAAATTAAATGTCAACTGAATTATATTTTTTTAAATTGGTTTTAATATATTTGCCTTTGATATATTTGATTGTACAGTCACACAGAAATAGATGATATGATTCGTAAATCAACAAATCAACTCTTAACAAGAACACTTAGTGGCTGTTTATCAACTCTCATTAAAAAACCCTCTCTCAGCCTTCTACAAGTAAGTCACTTCAATTTGTTTTCTAATTAAATTTAACAATAAATCTACTTTGGATTTCTCTAATTTCACTTATGTGTGTGGGTGTGTGTGTGTAAATATATTAGAAATAGAAGCCCTTGCTGCATTTCTGACTAAAGAGATTTTAGCATGATACTGGGGTTAGAACCCTCTGAGAAATGGAAAAAAGATGAGTATTGACGTACATGTACTTTAAGTGCCCTGCACATCTTTATGCAGCCCTCATCCTTCACACATATCACATGACCATACCAACAGAGTCTTCTTTTTTGTACACTGCATCAGATCCCTCTTATGTCTTCTCAGCCCATTAATACTTGGTTGAAATCCTTCTCAGTTTATAGAAAGACATTCTCTCTAATTGCAGCTCATTCAAATTTCCATTAATATGAATAACTTAGAGAAATCTTGTAGTTCGTTAGAAGAATACATTTCCAATATAACTGGGTAAGTAATCCATTTTTTTCCTGAATATCTGATTATATTTAATAACTTTCTTCCTAAATGTCACCTAACCTCACTTTTTTTCCCTGAAATATGTTATTATATATATATATTGAGCTTTAAATTTTCTTATATGGTTGTATTATCAACTCCCTTAACCCTTTAGCATTTAAACTGGCTGGCTGTATCCACCCAGAATTCTCTCACCTCTTTCTATCCAAACCAGCCGTAATCGACCACTCATACCAATGTTAAAGTATTGTTCTCAAAATAAATAACATCAAAATTCATAGCTGAAGGCTTTCAAATGTTTATTCATAAACATACCGTATATCATTAGATATACAAAATACACCTATTCATATGTATACAGCTATGTTAGAGCAAGCACCTTAATCCTATTTTCTGGCTGACAGCTCTATATGCAAATGAGGCTAATCAGCCCATGTACATAGGTGTCAAAACTATGTGTTTTTGCCTATATTGTGTTCCAGCAGAGACCAGGGTAACGGAGCAATGTCTTGATAATGACCAGTCAAAAATGATGATCATTGTCAACAATTACCAACCCTTGCTTCTGCTGGGATCCACCAGATTGCTCTACATCATTAGTTTCCAAAATTTATAGCTGAAGGCTTTGAAATGTTTATTCATAAAAATACTGTATATCGCTTGATATACAAAATACACATATATATATATATATATATCTGTGTGCATATAATATATATATATATATATATATATATCTTAGTTGTCATCTGACATTACTTTTTTCTTATATTGAATTTATTTGTTTATCAACCCCAGCACGAGGAAGCAGCTCTGACCTCTATTTTTTTGTCTAATTTCAGTGCTGAGAAAGATAGTATTCATGTTGCTAAACTTCATGGTACATCAATGTTTAAGGTAGGTTGATATAAAGACTTTCAGACTTTATTCAGTCATTCATTCTTTCATTATCATTTTCACCCTCATCATAAGTTCCATGGACTGGATGGGTTATCACAATACACACCGGCACACACACTAATAGGATATCATCATCATTATTTTTACATCTGCTTTTCCATACTCTCATGGGTTGGACGGGTCCTTTTTAGCACATCTCTCCATCTGTCCATTCCTTCGTCATCTCCTCGGTGAGTTTCAGCGATTTGAGATCATCTCTCACCACCTCTGCCCAGGTTTTTCTTGGTCTACCTCTACTGTGACTTCTTTCTGCTTGGATTATATATATTTACACATACATATTATCATCATCATCATAAGATGACCTTCCACTTTCCCTGCTAGCAAGGGTTGGACGGGTCTTCATTGACAGTCTGTACTGAGTTGGGGCTACTAACCTCCCAGATAGGCCAGTAGTTCACATCTCACTTACATACAGTTCCACATTTGACCAAGTGCATTTTATCATGGCTCCAATACTAGAGAGGTTGTCATGTCTTTAACACAACTGAAGAGTCCTCTCAACCCTTTGTTTAGCAATATGTATGTATGTATATATATATATCATCATCATTGTTTAACATCCATTTTCCTCGCTAGTATGGATTAGATGAGTTGTCCTGTTGTGAGGCAAGTGAGGTCAGATGACCCTCTCTTGCTCATACCATCCACATTTACAGTCTGGACTAGGTGCTTTTTAACATGGCACTAAAATGACCAACTAACAGGTTGGACTGGGTACTTTTTCATCAAGTCACCAGCACGACCACCTTACAGGGTGGACTGGGTGCTTTTTGTCATGCCACCAACATGATCACCTTACACACTGGACTGATTGCTTTTTGTCATGCCACCAACATGACAACCTTACATGCTGGACTGGGTGCTTTTTGTCGTCGCCAACATGACCACCTCACAGGGTGGGCTAGATGCTTTTTGTCGTGTCTTTTTGTATGTTAGTAATTTTTAACATGTTGAACATTTTCATTTCAGGATGCACGAAGTGAAGCCGAAGAGTATATATATAAACAGCTTAATGTGAAAATTGACGAATTCTTAGATTTAGGTATGTCATATTGTATGAAGATGTGTGTTGTTTTTTATTGGAGAAGAATGCTTGAACTGTAATCTTTAACTCTTTCTTTACCATATTTCTAATTGAAGACACTGAAACTATAGTTTTAAAATAATTTCATACACACACCACTCTCACATACACACTACTCACACACACACACGCACACACCACTCATGCACACACCACTCATGCACACACCACTCATGCACACACCACTCGCACACACCACTCACGCACACACCACTCACGCACACACCACACACACCACTCACACACACACCACACACATACTCATACACATATTGACCTCAGCAGGATTGGAATTCAAAGTACAGAGAACCAGAATGAATGTCACAAAGAATTATATCCAATGTTCTAACGACTGCCAATTTGTTACATCATTGAACATGATTTTATGTTATCAATCGATTGGTTATTCAAAAATACTTGCGTTTTATATGTTTCAGCAAATTACGACTGGGCGTTAATGGAACCGAAAGGCCATGCCAGTGGCTATCTTGTGGATCTTATTGCTTTTTTACAAAGTACATTTATGTCATTCACTAACCTGCCAGTAAGTAATTTTGATTTTACTTATGCTTTTCTCCCATTTACATATACATACCTATACATACACACACACATATATAAATATACACACAGAGGCATACACACCATTAATCAGGGTAGTACTCAATATATGTTTAGGTGCATAGCAGCACTAATTGAATAGGAGGGACGGGTCTCCATACTCTCTCTCATAAGGTGTGTGTGTGTATATATCTATATATATAAAACTGTAGTTGTCTGTGTGTGTGTGTCCTCATTTTTGCAAAGTCTATACAAATCCACACTTCTACTCCGATTGACTTCAAACTTGCATTTATATATTCCTTGCGGTCTCAAGATATTAACTGCAGCTTTTATTTTTCAATTTTCTGTTGTTAAAGGGGTGTTAGGTGCCGGTTATCCATCTCTGTCATGCTCTTATAATATCTGTCTGTATGCCTGGCTGTCTGCATTACGATATTCTGACGAACATTGATGACATATTATCTTTGTTTTTTTCCGTTCATTGCCAGGGAACGTCTTCACGAACCAAAGTATCATCTTCCTGTTTTCCTTCGGTTGCAACGTTTTTCGAAATACTTACTTCTGCGTTCACAGATTGATGTTTTTAGTTTCAGAAGATCCCGTTAAGGGTGAAAGCAACGATTCTTTGCTTAAACTTTAATCTGTTATTTTAATCTATATATGTATATATATAAAACTCAGGAAGGATGTATGTATGTATGTATGTATGTATGTGGGGGGGGGGGACCCGAGAAGTACCCAACTGATTATTTTCGAACTTTACATGTCTATTACTTATGTTTCAGGGAGTGTTATGCACATAAAAAAATTCAACTTTTTGATCCCCTAGGGCCTGCATTAGGTGAAAAACTGTGTTTTTTCAGCTTTTTAGGGGTTTTTTTGAGGCGTTACGTCAGACCGATTTCCTTGATATTGTAACTATGTATTAGTCAGTCTCTTCTTCATAGCGTGAGCAAAGAAAATCCAACTTTTTTATGGCCTAGGGCCCGCATTAGGTGGAAAACTTCATTTTTTCATCTTTTTAGGGCTTTTTTGAGGCATAACATCTAGCCGATTTTCCCGAAATTTCAAGGTATATTATGCACATAAAAAAAAATTCATTTTCTTGATCCCCTAGGGCCCGCATTAGGTGAAAACCTGAATTTTTCCTCCTTCATCACTGTTTTACGTCCGTTCTTCCACGCTAGCATGGGTTAGACGGGTTGCCTGTCGGCAGACCATGTCTTGCTCATACGGGAACTGATTATGGCTTGATTTCTACAGCTGGATGCCCTTCCTAACACCAACCTCATTTACAGTGAGTGCTGGGGGCTTATTTTCCGTGGCGCCTACACATCCACTTTACAGTGTGGGCTGGGTGCTTTTTTGCCATGGCACCTCCACGACCACTTTGCAGTGGGAGGGGGTGGGGGCATATTGTCTACCCATGCTAACGTGGAAGATAGACGTTAAATGATGATGCTTCGGCTTGTACCCGTGGGGGGTCGGGACTTCTGTATTACTGCGTGACGCCAGAGGTCACAGTCGTGTGTCATCACCTTTGAGAGGTGTAATTGAGTAAGGTCGGCTTTTATCACCTCATCCCAGATCTTCTTGGGTCTCTCCACTCCACGGCTTCCATCGACTTCTAGTACTCTGCACCTTTTTATGCAGCTGTCATCCTTCATACGCATCACATGTCCATACCAACGCAACCTCCTCTCCTGCACACAGCATTTGATTCCTCTTATGCTCAGTCTCTCTCTCAATTCGATTATGCTTTGCTGTTCGCATATATTACTATTACACATCCATCAGAGCATGCAGGCTTCATTTCTTTCTAATCTACGCAAGTCTTCTACAGACAGCGCCCAGGTCTCACTACCATGTAACATTGCTGTTCGGATACACGCATCATACAGTCTGCCTTTCATTTTGAGGGAAAAGTCTTTTGCAGCTAGCAGTGGCAGTAGTTCCCTGAACTTCTTCTATCCCGTTCTTTCCCTAGTTATTGTACTTTCCGAACACCCACCTCCGCTGCTAATTCAGTCACCTAGGTAGCAGATAATGTCTACTATTTCTACAGAGCCTTCCCACAGTGTGGTGGTGCTTGTTTCTTGTGGCTGTTTGCTGCTTGCTATCCCAGCGCAGCTGCTACATGTGAAGCCTACACTCTTAGTTAAGCTTCCTGAGATCCCACTACATCTCTTGTGTACCCATTGTTTGCATTTGGGGCAGAGGATGGAGTTCCTACCTACACCTTTCCTACATACTGAGCAAGGCCATTTCCCTGAGGGGATCTGGGTTCTGTTTTCTCGTCTACTTACAAGGACCTTAGTTTTTGTCAGGTTGACTTTGAGACCCTTTCTTTCTAGTCTCTGCTTCCATGTTTGGAATTTGTTCTCTAGTTCTACCGTAGATTCAACTATAAGTGTGAGGTCATCTGCATACAGGAGTTCCCATGGGCATCTGGTCTTAAACTCCTCCGTTATTGCCTGGAAAACTATGATGAACAAGAGAGGGCTAAGAACAGAGCCCTGGTGGACACCGACCTGTATGCTAAATTCCTCGCTATAGTCGTTGCTAATCCTAACTTTGCTGTCTGCTCCCCTATACATGGCTTGTACAGCTTTCACAAGCCATTCATCTACTCCTAGTTTTCTAAGAGCCCACCAGATTATAGCACGGGGGACTCTGTCAAAGGCTTTCTCCAGATCGACGAATGCCAGGTAGAGCGGCTTAAGTTTAGCTAGGTACTTTTCCTGTAACTGCCTCACAAAGAAGAGGGCATCAGTGGTGCCTTTTCCTGGCACAAACCCAAATTGCATCTCATCTAGTTTCACCCGGTCCCTAATCAACTGTGCTATAACTCTTTCTGTTACTTTCATCACCTGATCCATCAGCTTTATACCTCTATAGTTTCCTCTATCTAGTGCATCACCTTTACCTTTGTAGCAGTTGACAATGATCCTGCTGCACCAATCCTTTGGTATGACACCTTCTAGTATTACCTGGTTAACAGTACGTGTGGTTATGGTGTGACCTACCGACCAAGATGCCTTCAGCATCTCAGCAGCTATACCCGATGGACCGGTTGCCTTTCCCCGTCTTCATATCTTTGATTGCCTTACTTACTACGCTGCTGCTGACTTGTAGTACTGGCCCCTCTATAGGGTCTACTTGGGGTAGGGTCTCTTCTTCCCATCCATTCTCCTCGTTTAGTAATTTTTCATAATGGCTCTTTCACGCATCTTTCTTCTCAGCACTTGTGAGGGCAAGCTCACCTTTATCATTCTCCAATGACATCACAATTCTCTCTGACACACTGCCTCGCAATCTTGAACACCTATTTCTGGTCCTCACATTGCAAAACATACTTGAATTTCTATCCTCCGCTTCCCTTCTAGCTAAGTATACTTGTCGCCTTGCTTCCCTCCTGGTCTCTATGTAATGTACCCTGCTTCTCCCGTTCTTCCATTCTTTCCATGCCTGTCTCTTAGCCTTAACTGCCTCATCTACCTTATTGTTCCACCACCAAGTCACTCTCCTCCTGTCTTGCTCCAACCACATATCTCATCCATCGCCTTTAGGAACTCCCAGTGCTCTTTTACATTGAATATCTCTATCTGTTCTTCTTTACTGTCATAGGCATTGAGTAAAATATCTTTAAATCTGTTACTGGCTGAGGGGTCTTTCAGCTTCCAGATCTTTCTTCTCCAGGTTGCCTTCTGTTTCCAAGTTCGCCTAGTTTTGACAGTGAGGTCGCTGACAACTAAGTTATGTTGGGAGGTACATTCCTCACTAGGGAAGGCTTTTGTGTTTACGACCGTCCATTTGTCACATCATCTGATAAGGATAAAATCTATCTGACTAGAATGCTCCCCTGATTTATAGGTGATCAGATGGTTGTCAGTTTTTTTAAAGTTTGTGTTACATATCGACATGTCATTAGCGTCGCAGAATTCTAGAAGCCTGAAGCCTTCTTCATTTCTTGTGCCAACCCCGTGGCTTCCATGAACTCTATAGAAGCCGTCACAGTGTTTACCTACGTGCCTGTTAAAATCTCCTGCAATGATTAGGAAGTCATTGTCATTTGTTAGGGCAGTAGTGTGCATTAGGGACTCATAAAACCTATCCTTAAGTTCGTCTGGTAACCCTGAAGCAAGCAAATACAAGTATATATATATATAACAAAGGAATTGTGGTAAGGAACCAGATGGACCATAACGCACCAGAGTACTCAATACTTAGGGTAGTAGAGTGGTTAATAGGAACAAGTAGGACCCCGACGGCTGGGCTCAAGAAATAGCCGTCAAAACGGCTTGACGTTGGGATCATACTTTTTCCTTTATATATATATATACATACATATATATATACATTTGCTGCACACGGTAGTGGGGTGGCTGGTGCGGCCATGTGCGAGAACCCCTCCGACCATCATCAAGCAATCACACAAAAACAACTGCGTAAACAGCAATAACACTAACTATGTTAGGGCTGCGCACGGTAGTGGGGTGGCTGGTGTGGCCATGTGTGAGAACCCCACGACCATCATCAAGCAATCGCACAACAGGAAAAAGAACGAGATGTCGCATCTCGGAGTTGCCACACTTAATGTTGGCATTCTAACAGGTAGATCTGGTGAGATAGCGGAGTTGCTGGAGCGAAGGTATGTGGATGTGTGCTGTGTGCAAGAGGTGCGATGGAGAGGTGCCTCTGGAAGACTAATTGCAGGCAAACATTGTAGTTTTAAGCTTTTCTGGGTGGGTAGTGATGATGGGTTAGGTGGGGTGGGCATATTACTGGCTGAGAGAAGGATCAATAAGACAATAGAGGTAGAGTTAGTAATGGAATAATTAAGCTTAGATTAGTCGTAGGCAAGAGACTACTGACAATCATCTCTGCCTATGCTCCCTAGGCAGGCCTAGGTAAAGAAGAGAAAGACTGCTTTTACGAGCAACTTTTACAAACAGCCTTAATGATAGACGACAGAGACATCATTATGCTAGCAGGGGACTTCAATGGACATGTTGGACAGCTCCAGGATGGATACACTGGGGTACATGGTGGGCACGGTTACAGCTCAAGAAATGAAGAAGGAGTGAGGCTTCTTGAATTTTGTGATGCAATTGCACTAACCATTTACAACACTAACTTCCAGAAGCCTACCAACAACCTAATAACCTACAAATCAGGCGAGCACATAAGCCAGATTGACTTCCTGCTAGTTAGACAGCGAGACAGACAGATGGTGTCAAATACTAAGGCATACCCTGGGGAAGAATGTACCCCGCAGCATAGGTTAGTCGTTAGTGACATCTCAGTAAGCATGAGAAAGAATGAGACATACAGGAAGGTGTGGGAAAGAAAGGTCTAGAAGCTAAAAGACCTTTCATTAAAATATAAATTTAGCAAAGCCCTTCAAGACGTGTATGACGAAAAAGAAGACGATTTAGAGTTGTATGACATAGATGATAACTGGAATTTCTTATGTGACAACTTACTGCAGGCTACTGAAGAAACTTGTGGTTGGGTCAGAGCTTCAACCAGACAGAGAGTGACCTGGTGGTAGATAGGGCCATTAGAGACAAAAGACTGGCATGGAAGGCTTGGAAAATGGTGGGAGTAGGGAAGGATACACAGTCGCTAAGAGAGAAGCTAGATGTTAGGTGTACTTAGCACACAGGGAGGCTGAGAGTAGGAGGTTTGCCAATGTTCTGCAACGGGAAGATCAGAGACGTGCGGTGTTCCGCGTTACAAGGCAGTGTGTCAGTGCAAATCAGAATGTTGTTGGAGATAAGTGTGTCCAGAATGATGCCGATGTACTTAGTGTCATGAATGATAAAAAAAGGGAGGCCTGGAAATGTCACTATGGGAGACTGATGAATGTGGAAAACGAATGGGACAGAGAAATTACCCCCAGTAGACCCAACAGAGGGACCAGCGATTGAGATTGATGAATATAGGGTACAAGAGGCAATTAAAGAAATGAAGAATGGTAAGGCTGCTGGACTGTCAGGGATAGTTGCTGGGATGTTGAAGGCATCAGGTGAAGTAGGTATTAAACTGGTTGCATGCATCATCAATCAGGCTATATATGGTGGTGTCTTACCCAAAGACTGGTGCAGCAGTATTCTCATAAATTGCTACAAAGGTAAAGGGGATGCTCTAGAGAGGAGCAATTATAGGGGCATAAAGCTGATGGATCAGGTTATGAAAGTGGCAGAGAGAATATTAGCGCAACTGATTAGAGAAAGGGTCAAATTAGATGAGATGCAGTTTGGTTTTGTGCCTCGGAAAAGTACAACAGATGCCCTCTTCTTAGTGAGGCAATTACAAGAGAAATTCTTAGAGAAGAATAAGCCACTATACTTAGCTTTTGTTGACCTAGAGAAGGCCTTTGATAGGATGCCCCGATCTGTCATCTGGTGGTCCCTAAGGAAGCTAGGTGTAGAGGAATGGCTTGTGAGGACAGTACAAGCTATGTACGGGAGTGCTGTCAGTTAAGTGAGAGTAGGTATTGGAGTTTAGTGAGGAATTCTAGATACAAGTAGGTGTACATCAGGGTTCGGTTCTCAGCCCACTCTTGTTCATTATAGTCCTCCATGCCATAACAGAGGAGTTTAAGACTGGCTGCCCATGGGAACTTCTCTGTGCTGATGATCTGGTTCTTATAGCAGAATCAGAGGAGCTAGAGAATAAATTCTGGCTATGGAAACAGCAGTTGGAATGAAGAGGACTGAGAGTGAACATAGCTAAGACAAAAGTGTTGATAAGTAGAAGAGAGGACAATATTCCAATTCCATCAGGGAACAGGCCATGTTCGATATGTAGGAAAGGAACTGGCATAAATTCCATAAAATGTACGCAATGCAGATCTTGGGTACACAAGAGATGTAGTGGGATAGCAGACAAACTAACAGGTAGGGAAAACTACGTATGCAGATGTACAGGGAAAGTTGGCAGTAGTAATCACAGTGATACACATTTTTCCAATGCAGGTGGGTTCTATAGAAGTGGTTGATAGCTTCCACTACCTAGGTGATCAGATTAGTGTTCCGAGCCATAGTATCTAGAATAAGGTCGGGTTGGAAGAAGTTTAGGGAGCTGCTTCCTTTGTTGACAAAGAAGGGTTTCTCTCTGCATACGAAAGGACGGTTATATGATGCCTGTGTGAGATGCGCGATGCTGCATGGTAGTGAGACATGGGCAGCAACTGCAGAAGATATGTGACGGCTGGAGAGAAATGAAGCAAGTATGCTCCGTTGGATGTGCAATGTCAATGTGCGTGAATGACCAAGCATAGACGAGTTGAGAAAGAAACTGGGTATAAGAGGGATAAGTTGTGGTGTGCAGGAGAGAAGGCTGAGATAGTATGGACATGTGATGCGCATGGAGGATGACTGATGGGTGAAGAAGTGCCAGGAAGTCCCAGTGGATGGAAGACGCAGTAGAGGTAGACCACGAAAAACATGGGCGGAGGTGGTGAGAGCAGACCTCAGATCGCTGAAACTCACCGAGGAGATGACGAAGGACCGTGACAAGTGGAGAGATGCTGTGCTGTCCAACCCTTGCAAGTAGGGAAAAGCGGACGTAAAATGATGATATATTTGTGTGTATATATCAAATAATGCCCAACCCACAGATACAAGCATGAAAGATGAACACACTCTCCATCTGATAGCCCACAATGGTGTTGCCACAACAACAAAAAAAAGTTCACCCGGTACAGTGGTCATACTTGTGACATGACAAAAAGCTCCCCGTCCAACCTGTGATGTGGTTGTGTAAGTGACACAGCGAAAAGCACCCAGTTCACACTAATATTGTTGGCATTAGGAAAGGCATCCTGCTGTAGATGTGGTCACCTGACCTGTCTTGTCTCATAACGTGACAGCCCATCAAACCTACGCAAGCGTTGAAAAATATACATTAAACAGTGGTGATTATGATGATGATGATATATATACATATATAGTAAAAATAAATAAAGATCAAAATCCAAAGAGGACTTGATAAGAATTGTATATATATATATATATATATATATATAATTGTTTCTACTTTTGGCACAAGGCCAGCAATTTTCCAGTGTATTACTGGTACTTTATTTTATCGACCCCGTAAGGCAAAGTTAACCTCGGCGGGATATATATAATGTGTGTGTGTCTGTATACAATTTATTCAAGAAGGAAGTAGATTGGCATAAACCATGGGGTATCCGTCCATAATTCTCTCACCTCTTTCTGTTGAAACTGGCCGTAACTGGCCACTCATACTGACGTTAAGGTATTGTTCTCAACATAAATAACATCAAATTCTCATAGTTTCGATATTATGTGAAATAATTATGTAAGATAAAGCCTTTACCACAAAAATACCATAGTATATATAGAGTAATCTAAATGCTAAAGGGTTAAATACCTTACAGTTTTTTTTTCTCTATGCTCACTTTTAGGTCAACTTTGTCTTAAAACTCTAAAGTCCCAGTCATGTATTAGGGTCATTTCAATCAACCATGCCAAAGTGATAAATCATTATTTATTAACCATTTAGTATTTTCTGTATTATTTCTGCAGGAAAAGGTTGCCAGAACAGCATGTATGTCTGCTTGCAAGCACATAGCTTGTAGCTTGATGGATTTTGTGATGGACAATGATGTCAAACAAGTTACAATGGGTGCTTTACAGCAATTCAATTTAGACCTAATTCAGTGTGAACGTGAGTAACCTTCTGACATTAGTTATTCTTGTTTAATTGCAAAATATTTCCTAGTATGGAAAAAAATAGCTAGAAAAATGTCTTAGATCATCTCAGATGCAAGTTGTCATTATCTTATTGCTACCAATATCATAAGCCGCTATCATCAATGTTAACACCATACAATGGTGTTAACAGCTGTCATTTTTGTAGAGGTGAAATATTGAACTATCCTTTCTTAGGTTGTGTGAGCTAAGAACTGCTTCTTGAAACACCCTGAGATCTTAGGAGGCATTTACATTTTTACAATTCTTTGCCCACTTATTCCCGGGTGAGTTGTGAGGGCAGTGTCCTTAAGTACTCCTTCCACCAGATCCTGTCAGAAGCAACTATCAATTCATCTGGCTGGATCCCCAAGCGAGACCAAGCTCATGGACATTATCCAACCATCTTTCTCAGGGTCTACCCCTGGGTCTTCTGCTGGTTGGTTTTACCCATAAAATCAGTCCAGCGATTCTTTCCTGTGACATTCTATCCTCATGTCCGTAATATCGGAGCTGTGATATCTCAATTCAGAGAAGTATCAGCTCTACTTGGAGTGACTCAGTGATCTCCGGGCTTCGCACCTTATCAAGTAACAATACTCGAAAGACTCTTTTTACAATAATCAATGCGATTTCAGAAGAGTGACGGTATTCCTTATAGTTAGTAGATTATAAGACCTTTTGAACAAATCTTGTATTGCAGTTGCTATCACTATTCATATAAACTCTTTAAGCCTTAACCCTTTCGTTACCATATTCCTAATGAAAGTCACTGCCTATGAGTTTCAAATAATTTTGAAAATATTCAAGAATTTGGAGAGATTTAGTAACATAACTAATTTCTTTTTTATTATAAAGCTGGTATTTGGAGAATAACTCAACAAAGGTTTATTAATAAAATTATGATGGAAGGCTGTTGAATAAATATAAACATTTAAAAATAGTTTTGTAACGTAAAATGAAGGCTAGTTTCAGGCAGTTTGATATGAAAAGGGTTAAAACAAGATGCATGATATTTTCAGAATTTGCTGCATCAGAACCAGTGTCTGGATTTAATGATGGTACGCTGCTTTTGGCTTTTGCTGATCTCAGGCAGGTAAGACCATTCACTATTTGTTGGAAAATTGATTTAATCATTTTACTATCATTATACAATTTGTCTTCATGTATTTCCATGTGTGTAAGAACTTATATATAAATTATATGGTTATATGCAATATATATATATATATTTTTTTTTTTCTCTATTTCGTAGCTACTTGATTTGCTCCTGAACTGGGACTGGTCTGTTTATTTGGCTGATTATGGTCAACCTAAATGTAAATATGTTCGCGTCAAACCTCTTGTAGCCATATCACTCTTAGAAAAGTAAGTACCTTGTTATTTTGGATTATATTTTCTGTTTTATATCATTATAATATATTTTATATTTATATATATTATTTTATTGGACTTTTCTATTCTTATGATAATAATAATGAAATTATTGTGTAAAGTGCTCAGGTGCACTACAACTCGTCAAAGGTGCATGTATAGTACATAGAATAATACACAAATGTCAGGGAAGTGAATAGTGTATGAGTCATGATATACATGTGTGTATGTGTATGGAGGGGGAACATTAGGTGTAGTGTTGGCGAATCTCGGGAAGCATGGAGGCCTTAAAGGATGCAGTGTCTCGACAGCTAACAACCGATGCAGGTAGTTTGTTCCATGCTTCAGCAACTCTGAGCATGAAAAAATGTTTCCGAAAGTCATGGGAACTGTACTGTTTTCTGACTCTTGTTTTAGTTTTCTTTACATCTAACATTACAGGATCTGACAAAGCTAAATTCTACATTAAATAGCATATATGCATTGGTGGCTTAATGCATAAGAACTTTATAACACTAAGTGTAGAAATAAAGGCTCTTAGTTTCTGACAACATGCGGCAGTCACCATCTTGTCAGCAATGATGGTAAAATAATGTGCATATTCTTGCCATCCAATCTTAAATTCACAATCAAGCCAATGGATTAAAGTATAATTGTAGCCTGTAAACGTCTGTTTGCATTTATATATATACGTGTGTGTGTGTGTGTGTGTAAATCTACATACATATGTGTATTTGATACAACCATATAGTTAACTTGCTACTTGTGTTATATATATATATATATATGTATATATGTGTGTGTGTTTTTTTTCCTGACAGGTTAAACAGTGGAGATAAGAAGAAATTCATGTTTACACCTTTGAAGAAAAATGAAAGAGATAAAAAGAAGCTTCTAGACACAGTGCTAAAACAATTAAAAGGTCTAGTGAATGGGACAGCCCCTCAGCAAGGCAGTGGCCAGTAATGGTTTAGCTGGGGTTGGTTATAGGACCTCAACTGACTCTCCTTCCATAATCCCTCCTTTCCTTCTCCTCTTCCTGGTTGTTTTATTTCCCCTCCTCCCCTAGCCCCATCTTTTTTTTTTTTATTCTTTTTCTATCTGTAGTGGACACGAAGGAGGGTTGGCCGCAGATCAGAAGTAGAGCAGAGGTGAGAGGGAAATCTGGAAAAGATAAACACTACTTACCTAGTCCATAATATCCTGCCTACATCCTTACCTTTCAGCCTGTCTACCTACCTGTCTGCCTGCCTGCCCGTCTGTCTGTCTGTCAGTCAATCAGTCAGTCAGTTTGTCTGCATGCCTGCCTGCTTGCTGTTGTTTGATAATGCCAGCCACAACACAACACAACACAAAATCTAGAAAAAAATAACACTATAATTCCTTCCTACTTTTCTGTCTAATTTCTCAAACTTTCTTCTTATTGAACTCCCCCCTCCTTTGCCCAACCCCTTCACTATTTATTTCCAATACACTTTATAAAAATTATTGGTCTTTTATTTTATATATATATATATATATATATATATATATATATATATATATATATCCTACTATATATATTGTATATATATCATACCATATCAAACTTTCTTCTTAATGAACGCCCACCCCACCCCTTTTCCCAACCTTTCACTATTTATTTCCCAATGCACTATATAAGTCCCGGTGAAGAACTGGTCACCATCCCCCTCCCCCCAATTTAATATAGAACATTCACAGAGGAGAAACACCCCAGCTATCTATCACTGGTTAGTGACCAAGCAGTGTGGTTGTGAAGCCTTTGTAGAATAAATACAATAATTAATTGTTGAATGAAAGTCACTGATTACATGAAAATTATGCCTATGTTTCCACCAGGGTGTCATCTCTCTCTCTCTCTCTCTCTCTCTCTCTCTGATCAATCTGCTCAGTGGATGAGTATACAAAGTATCCACCTCTTGGCTGAAGAGTTTGTATATTTCTATCACTGGCATTACAACAGAATGTTCCATGGATAAAAGCCTATGTTTAAAATAATGGCATGACTGATGGAAGTTCCATGGACAAAAGACACTGTTTAAAATAATAGCATGTGTGATGAAAAGTTCCCTGGATAAGAAATGCTATTTAAAATTATAGCATAGTGGCAGGATGTTCCCTGGACAAGAGACTGTTTAAAGCAATGGCATTGTGTGATGGAAAGTTCCCTGGAAAAGAGACACTTTAAAATATATAACAAAATAATATATATGAAAAACAAAACAAAACAAAATCACCCCACTACTTGCCTGACAGCATGGCAGGTAAATATAACAGAAATAGAGGGAGAAAGAAAATTATCTGCTTTGTGGTAGTAGTGGCAGTGGTGGTGGTAGTGGTCAACTGTACTAAGAAATGGAAATATGGTGGATGAGGTGGGGAAGTTACAATATTAAGATTGAATTCTCCTCGTATAACAATAGCTCTCGCTCTCTCTCTCTAACCTTTTCTCTCTCCCTTTTCCATCTCTCTCTCATCTCTCGCCCTTTTCCCTCTTCTATCTCTCTCACACACACACACTTATTAGTTTGATACTTTTTATGTCAGTCCAAAACTCTTGTGGTCTCAATCTTATTTTATTAGCATCTACCCCTTCCTAACCCCCTTTTTTTCTTGTTATTTTTTTGTTTGCTTTTTTGTTTGTATTTTAGTTTTTTGTTTGAAAATTCAAGCATTTTGCTAAAATATGTTGGTAAAGTGCAAATGATGAATGTTTGATCAAAAGAACAGCCTCCCTACATAGGAAATTATTAATGTGTAAGTTGCTGAGCATTCCATAGACGCATGTACTCTTAACATAATTCTTGGAGAGATTCAGCCTGACACAGTGTGTGACAAGAATGGCCCTTTCAATATCAGGTAAAACTCATTTTTTTTTTTCCAGCTGAGTGAACTGGAGCAACATGAAATAAAATATCTTGCTCAATGAGACAACACATCATTGGGAATCACACTCACAAACTTACATTCATGAGCCACACACTCTAACCACTAAGCCACATGCCTTCACCTTTAGTTAAATAATACAGTAATTTAATTAGTTCTAATTATTGAATCAAGGTCAACTTTGTCATCCTTTCGAGGTCAATAAAAAAAGTACCAGTCCAGTACTGGGTTCAATTATTCCTATATATCTCTTTCTCACTCTCTGTACTTCTCTGGAAGAAATCTGCTGTATTCAGACCCGGAGAGGAGATGGGCTCTGCGAAGTTTAAAATGCCCTAGACATGCTGTATATATATATATACAGCGCCCCTACGACTTCCTCAGGAGTTACGGGATCATACATACAATTATTCAATAAAATCAACTATACCCAAGTGGCAGGCAAAATAATTATCGTTCTGAGGTCAATAAAACAAATGCCTGTCAAGTACAGGGGTCAATTTAACTGACTATACTCTTCTCTTCACCAACAATGTCAAGCCTTGTAACCTGTGTTAGAAATCAGTATTATCTCCATCATCAACATTTTATGTCTCTTTTTACCATGCTTACATTGGTTGTTCTGATCTCCTCAAGCACAGCAATTCAACAGTCATTACAAACAGTTCTGTATGAGCAAGACATGGTCATCTAACCCATGCTAGCATGGAAAAATGGATGTCAAATGGTGATGATCATGATGATTGTAGTCCCTTATCATCTTTGAGAGAACCATTATTAATTATTGTTGATAATTGTCCTTGTGGCAAATAAAATAAATAATAATTATTATCATCATTATTATTATTAACCCTTTCATTAACCCAACCAAAACTGGCTCTTGTCCTATGAAACAAAACCAGCCATTTTAAAGTATTTTTAAGTTAAAATCTTCCAACATAATTTTATATTCCAATGCACTTATTTATTGAGCAGTTGTCAGATAAATTATGTAGATAAAATTATCTTGACCCTAACCGAAAGAAATGTATATGTGCAGCAGTAAAACACCTGAAACCCTTTAGAGAGCTCATTGAGTGGAATACATTGTAGATAAAGGCAGAAAAGATTAGATTAATTTACTAATCAATCGTTTTCTTTACACTAATAATGGTTTCTAATTTAAGCACAAGGCTAACAGTTTTAAGGGGAAGGGAACGTTGACCATACCAACTGCAGTACATTACTGGTACTTTATTTTATCAACCACAGAAGAATGAAAGGCAAAGTTAACTTTAACAGGTTTTGAACTCAGAATGTAAAGAGCCAGAACAAATACTGCAAAGCATTTTGTCCGACACCCTACAGACACTGCCATTTCCACAACTAATGTTGGTCCAACTTATTGATTCTTCTGATGCCTAATATTCACATGAAATCCAAAACATTACCTGAACTTTTTATATGAAACAGTGAAGCTGTTGGATTGGCAGAATCATTGGTGTGTTGGATGAAATATATTGCAGTATTTCATTATAGCTCTTTACATTCTTGGTTCAAATACAGCTGAGATCAACTGGGGGTCAATAAAATAAAGTATCGGTAAAGTATTGGGGTCATTATAATTGAGTATCCCCCTCCCTAAAAATTCTACCTAAATTGGAAATCATATCAAGTACAAAGCTTGCAAAGTCTTCTTAGTTTTCTGTGTAGACAACTTTTTAACTGTAGAATTCATCATCATCATCATAGTTAAACATTTATTTTCCATGTTTACATGGGTTGGGTACTGAATCTAGACAGGTCAGCCTACTACATTCTGCTTGAATGCACCATTTTGGGCTTGGTTTTCTACGACTGGATGCTCTTTCTAATACCAGTCACTTTATAGTGTGTACCCGGAGGATTTTATCATGACTCTAACATTAGCCACCATATAGGCTAATTGGGTACTTTTTATTATGGCTATAGCACTACCATCTAACATGTTGGATTGGGTACTTTTTGTTGTGGCACCAGCACTACCACCCTACAGAGTGGACTAGGTGTTTTTTTATCATAGCACCAGCACTGCCTCCTTACAAAGTTGATTAGGTGCTTTTTATCATAGCAATAGTACTACCACCTTACATGTTGGACTGGTTGCTTTTTATCATTGCACTAACACTGCCACCTTACATGTTGGACTGGTTGCTTTTTATCATGGCACTAGCACTACCACCTTACATGTTGGACTGGGTACATTTTGTTGTACTGATAAACTGAATATGTTGTCAGATGAATATTCTTCTAAATTATCTTCCTTCTCTTTTCCATTTTGAGTTGTTTTACCATTACAGCTTATGTGGCACTACTAGAAATACTGTGGCACAACTAGAAATATTGTGAGTCTATTAGAAAATCAAATATATCAGGCAATCATAAACTAAATAAATTAAACCTTGCGTGACTGCATTAGAATTTACCAACTAGTGTATTGTGTCATTGAACAAACCATATAAATCAACTTACCAAAACCCTTAGGAACCATTATTTTACAAACTGGAAAAATATATTAAAATCCAAAACAATATATAATTATTAGGGCCAGTTACTACAACAGTGCCATACCAGGTACATATGTTTCGTTAGTCAAGAGGACCAACTTGTTCAACCTGTGCCAGTGAAAATGAAACATGTACATGCTATGGCGCCGTTGTAGTAACTGGCCTTAATAACTAGATTAAAACTTGCTCTATACCTTGGATATCTTTACCAAACTATTACTACAATATATATATATATATATAGAGAGAGAGAGATATGAAAAAGTTTCAGGACCCCATTTCGACAGCTAGATCCGAACTAAGCCACCATCCATATATATATAGATAGATATTAGTTAATACAAAGCATTGTGAGATATGTAATAAAAGGCCAATACTTTCCAAAAAGCCAGCACAGTAGAAAAATATGAAGGGAAAATGATGACAAATAAAACAAAACAAAGTAATGTTTTATCCTGTGTATTTCAATATATTTCAGGGCTATTACCCTCTTTTCAAATGTGGAGTTGAAGCAGCTCAAAACAAAATGAACAATCAATGTGTTCTTACTTAACTATATGTCTGTAATATGCATGCATGAAGTCATTATATTAACCAGTCTGCCTCATGCATTTCCGATATATTATTTACCTTAGGTTTTTCTAGTTGATGATAATGGCCTCTTTGATTCTTAAATTGTTTATATTCCTTTCCTCTTTGGTGACCTCAATGTCATGGCTACAGCTTCTGTCAAGATGTTTTTTAACAGAAGTTCTCATCATCATCTGCTCCTTGACCTCTATATGCAGCATCTGGACAGTACTTCCAATGTACAAGTAGCTACATTTTTTACATATGATCTTATAGACCACATACGCTTTCATGCACATTTCTGGAAGTGTGCACATATTGCTATATGTGGGTCAGTGTCTGTGGAGCAGTCTCCTCAATGAGGGTCCTGAGTGCACCAGCTGCATATTCAGTACCTCCCTACCGATGGCTTGTCTGGTGGCAGCTGTCATTCCAGCATAAAGTCTAGTAGAGAAAGGTATCCAGTGGTGTCTCGGTGCTCAACCTTAAATTTCACATGTGCATCTATGTTTTTGAAGGTGTAAATCTTGATGGCTTCTTCATGTGATGAAGTAAGCATAATGAGATATCATCCACATACCTGGAGAAGGAGCAAGAGCAGCAAGTGATGAGTGCTGTGTTTTGTTTTATTTGTCATCATTTGCTCTTTATATTTTTCTACTGCATTGCACCAGCTTTTTGAAAATTATCAGTCTTTTATTTTATATACATATATATCTTACTATATATATATATATATGTGTGTGTGTGTGTGTTTAACTTACAATATGTGTAGCGTTTTACAACAATACTGATAATATTCACAAACCACTGTTTCACCCCCTGTAACACCATTGCTATATTTCCTTCTGAGTTATTTTTGATGTTCAATTAATTTTAAATAGAAGTCAATCTCACAGATTCTATAATCTCTCTCTCTCCATCTTCAAAAGTGCCTTTACTGTGCTTTTCTGGAATTATCAGTCCATTAAAAGGCATTTTACCAATTTACACAATCCTTAAGTACTTAATATACCTGACTATTAGGAAAGTGTTAAATTGCTTTAATAATAATGAAATTATTGTGTACAGTGCTCAGATACACTACAAAATATCTTTATAATAGTAAAATACTAAATAACTTCCATTCAGATACATAACTATCTAAATTTATTACAAGGAAATAAAGAAAAAAGCTATATATAAATCTGAATAATGTTGGTTGTGGCAAATTCGTGTCAAACTACATCCATAAGCTGGTTTTGATTCTTAGTTAATCGCGATTCTCTCCCTTTATCTTCTCAACTAATGCCTTGGAGTTGGCATGGTCACATTTAAGTTCTACTGAGTTCCAGGCATAACTGACTCCAGCTGAATAGGCCCCTATCCAGAGTTACACCTCCCCTGCTCTGTGTCTTTGAAAGACTGTGTTAGTTTTCAGCCTGTGTTGGAAAGGGAGGAGGGATGGAACATGAGGCTAGCAACCTTACCTCCATTAATCAACATTGCTACAGAAATAATGAGCAGATACCTGACCTGGGCTGGGTACATGGCTTGCAGCCATGTAGAAAGGAGATCTATTGTCACCTAATGTTCCATACGAAGCATAAGGAACTAAAGAAGACATAATAGACACAACTAAATATTTGAAGTGATTTATTAATTGACAATACAAGGCTTGTACGAAGAGCTACATGTTTTACATATGATCTTATAGACCACATATGTTCTCATGCACATTTCTCTGTTGTTGATGGGACAATTAGGAAGTATGCACATATTGCTGTATGTGGAGCAGTCTCCTTAATGAGGGTCCCGAGTATGCCAGCTGTACACAATGACAAGGTAGTTTTTATAATGGCATTACACATTTCTGAAAAAATAATCACAATTTATTTAGTATCTTAAATGAAGAAAACCAGCCATTAAATCTGTCATTTATTTAATTTTTTTTTTCTGTGACTTGGATTCAGTTTTGTGTATCTTTTATCTATTCAAACTTTATTAATATGCTCTAATGCTTGTATTTATCATCTACATAAATTATGGGAGGAGAGAGCTAAGTTCTCACTAAATCATGTCTGTAGCCCAGTCTTCATTCTCAGTTGTAACTATTCATGGTCGGATTGTCTCTTTGAACCCTAAAAACTTAGAAGATTATGGTGCTTCACCACATATATAAAGTCTGCAAAAAGAATTTTTTTTTTTAATGACAAAAACATAATTTGAATAAAATGGTTCCCCCTTCTTCCTTGATTCCCTAAGCATGTGCTTATTTTCCTTAGTGGTTACTCCAGCCCTGTAGTCATTGCTAATGCCAAGGCATTGAATTTCATACTATTTTCTATTTACACTTTCATAAATCTAATGTCAGGTACCTCTCATTAAAGAATTCAATATTATTATTATTAAAAGTAAATAGGGTGGTGAATTGGCAGTATCGCTAGAAGGTCAGACGCCATGCTTTCCAGCATAGTTACGTCCCTTCACGGTCTGAGTTCAAATCCCGTCGAGATTAACTTTGTCTTTCATCCTTACGGGGGTCGATAAAATAAAGTCCCAGTAATGTACTGGGTAATTGCTGGCCTTGTGCCAAAAGTAGAAACAATTATTATTAAAAGTAAATAAACAAACTAAAAAGAGAAATATATAGGAACAGAACTACACACACAGATCAAACTGTATAAACAATTACAATGGTAGTACACTCAGACACTCCCACTGGCAATACATACAAACATTATGAATGATGTATACACCCCTCCAACACACACTCACATGATCCTTTTTCTTTTTTTCTCTTCTAATCTTCCAACCTCCTCTTTCTCTCCATAATTTACTTTTTCCTGACAAAGGACTAAGATCTGATATGTTGAAACTTTATTTTTTCTCTCTATAAAGCATGAAACTATTAAGATTGTGTGGCATAGCTCTTTGTGTGTCTTACTTTTAACATACATAAGGTGGTGAATTGGCAGAATATGTAGTGTATCAGATTAAATGCCTTGGTGTTTGTTCTGGTTCATTGTGCTCTGAGTTCAAGTCTTGCTAAGGTCGATTTCGTCTTTCATCCTTTTGAAGGTCGATAAATAAACTTAGCAGTCCAGGGGTCAGTGGATTAAGCAGAATTGTTAGTCAGATGAGTTGGTTTGTGGTGTCTTCTGAGTTCAAATCCCACCTATAGTCACCAGAAAAACAATGCTGCTTCTGCAAAGAGTTGCAACCTGCAGATAGTATCAGTAATGGAAACATTGTTTCCTTGGTCTTATTCAATGATCAGCTCCTTTCCTTTATTTATATATATATATATACACAGTGGCATATTGCTGGGGATGCTGTTGCACCTCCACTCCTAAAATGATAGGAGCAATATGTTAATATATATATATATATGCTAACATGAAAGATAGACGTTAAACGATGATGATATATATAAACACCTAATAATTTTAGAGAAAAAAGATATTTAGCATGTATTATGAAAAGTTACTGCAATAAGAAGAAAGAAAGGTCTCTCTACTCTCTTTTAATGTTGCCACTTGTTGTTGACTAGGGTTTGAAAGAAATAACTGTCCTACAGGCACAGCACTTATTTTCTGGCACCCGTCTTTCCAGATCCATACTGAGTTACTTGTTTTACCAATCAGCATAATATTTCACTAGAAATATGAAATATGAAGTATTCCTTATATCCCTCAAATGTAATAATATGAAAGAATAAATGTTTAAAACTAAATCTAATGTCAGATGGTAACTTTCTAATGTGAAATAACTAGTCTGGTGGGTTGTGGGAAAATGGACTTGTCGACCCATCAATATATATCTGGATAAAAAAAACTGTTGGAAAATTGGTTTTTGAAATTATTCAGTTAGTCATTATACAAAAGGGCAGTGGATTGGCAGTCTGAGTAGAGCATTGGACAACATGCTTTGCAGCAAATAGTTACATCGCTATACATTCTGCCGAGGTTAGCTTTGCCTTTCATCCTTACGGGGGTCGATTTAATTGACTTTCCCTCCCTCAAAAATGTTGGCCTTGTGCCTAAATCAGAAACCATTGTGCAACAGAAGGGACGTAATTCTACGCTAATGACAAAATTCATGAGGGGGGGGGGGCTAACATTGCAGCAAATTCTTTTTTATTTAACCCTTTAGCATTTACATTACTCAATATTTACTATTGTATTTTCATGGTAAAGGCTTTACTTCACATAATATTGAATCTATGAGATTTTGATATCATTTATTTTGGGAACAATACCTTAACATCAGTATGAGTAGCCAGTTACAGCTGGTTAAAACAGAAAGAGGTGAGAGAATTCTGGCCGGTTTAAATGCTAAAGGGTTAAACCAACTAAAATCACACAGCATCTTCTTTCCATCCATAATACACAGAAATTCTATATCCAATAATGGCATATGTGTGTGTGTGTTTTCTTTTTAATTCTTCCCAGCCACCTATCATCCATACTACTTACAATGTTAAATGGCAAGTATGTAGTTGTCATTTGAAACCTACTGAATAAACGCATTCCACAGGAGAGGTTGGTGGCGGCATATTATGGTAATATCAGAAATAGTAATATTTATTTGCTACATTTGGTGTTAAAATAAAAATATAATTCAAGACCATATAAATTTTTATAGTAAAACTTGTTCTTCAGGCTGTTAACATACTCCTAGCAGAATTATCTGGACTTCTTCCTGCCTTTTTTATTGTTTTATTATTATAATTTTTTTTTTTAGGTTATCTTATTTTCAATTCCCCTCACCCTCTCCTTGCTGTAAAAAAAAAGCAAAACAAACTTCTCTCACTATCAAGCAGTCTGTTTAAACAGCAGTTGTTGTCTATATTTGATCCCCCATCCCACCCCCACCTTGGTTCAGTTAAACACTGTGCCATGGTTACCTTTGCTTACCTAACTGTGATGATGGACAGCAACAGTTTGTCATAAAAGACTATGGAAATATTCTAAACAAATATTTTACTTTAAAAGAAAAAAAAGAAAACGCTTCTTAATTTTTTTTTTTTTTTTCATGTTTTTCCTACCCACCCTTCACATTTTTTTTTTAAAGACTTTTCTCCATTTTTGGACTTTGCAATGCTCTTTGAATCCTCTGAAATAATTTAATTTTTCTTTTCTTTTTTTTACATTTGTCTCTCTTTTTCTCTCTCCTAAATTTCTTGATTAATCAAGATTTTATTTCCATTTTATTTATTGAGCTCTCTATTTATTTGTTCAGTCTCAACACTTTTTTCTTGCTCTTTCTCTATCTATCCCTCTCTGTCTGTCTATCTATCTATGTATCTTCTCCTTAGACTTCAGTCCAATCTTTTTACCTTTTGTTTCTCATGTAAATACACAACTTGCGCCACTTGTTTTTACAAAATAAAAATCTACATTGTTCTTGATAAGAATAATGAGCAATATCCTTCTGTGTCTTGTTATTATTATTTTCTTTTAAGTTGTTGTTGTTGTTGTTTAGCCCCAGGTTAACTCAGATTCAGCAAACCTATGATTAAAAACATTCCACCTATGACCATCTTGTCATTTTAGGTTGATGTGTGCTGTCATTATTAGCTTTTTGTTTTTGTTTTTGTTTTTTACAGAGATATAGTCTACAAGGGGGTCAACTGAAAGGTTGATAGGCTAAGATACTCCCATGCAAGATGACCAAGTGATATTTATGTTTCAACATAGTCGCCCATGTGATCCACATATTTCTTCCATCGGAGTTGCACTGCTTGGTTCCTATTGATGAAGAAGCTTTCATCCTGTTAGTAAAAAAAGTCATCAACAGTAGATATAACATCATCATCATTGTGATACTGTTTCCGAGCCAAGTGCTTTTTCAAGTTGGCGAACAGATGATAGTCAGATGGGGCCAAATCAGGAGAATAGAAAGGGTGATTAACCAGTTTAAAGCCACAGTCATGCACAACAGCCATTGAAACAAAAGACTTATGTGCTGGAGTATTGTCCTGATGAAACAAAACTGCTTTCAACAGTTTTCCTGGGTGTTTACTCTTGATAGCCTTTCATAACTGCCTCAGCAAGATGTCATAGTACTCTCCATTGATGGTGTGACCCTTTTGAAGATAGTCAATAAACACAATGCCTTTTGCATCACAAAAAACTAAGGCTATCACCTTCCCTGCAAATGAAACAACCTTAGCCTTCTTTGGAGCAGGTGAGGAGGGGTGTTTTTCCACTGCATAGATTGTCTCTTTGTTTCTGGCTTAAAGTGATGAACCTAACACTCATCCTGGGTTAAAAACGTTAAAGGAAACCAACTGGATCTGCCTCAAACAATGTCAGATTTTTCTGTGATGTGATCAGGTGTCAGAAGATATGGCATCCACTGAGCAGAAACCTTCATCATGCCAAGTTCATTGTGCAGAATATTCTCAACTCTCTCATGGGATATGCTAATAGCATTGGCTATTTGATTTATAGTCAACCACCTGTCATTTATCACCATGGTGATGACAGTTGCAGGACATCCAGACCTTGGGTCATCTTCAAGATTCTCCCTTCTCCTTGTAAATTCAGCTGCCCACTTTTGCACTGTTGATAAAGTTGGAGTGTCATCTGCTAATATAGCATCCATGTCAGCATAAATGTCCTTGGGTGCTAAACTTTTTTTCTACAGGTACTTGATAACATCACGATGCCAAATCTTGTCCATTTTCAAGAGAAATCACTACTAATTACTTTTGAAGTCTTGTTCGAATAGTCAGATGTCAGTTTACTTGGAAAGAAACAATGCAGATATTTATAAGTAAAGTTGAAGTTAATGTGTGCTTCAAGATTTCACAGCTCTAGCAACACTCCTTCTTAGTCAGCTCATGGAGTTTTCAGCCAAGCCTTGTATTGTGTTAATTCCAAGGTTGAGCCAATTAATAAGCTATATTGGCCATTTTGCCAATTAATCAGTCTTGTTTTTTAACGGATTGGTAATATCATTAGAGTGTCTGACAGCATTCTTTGTGACAATTGTGATCGACCATATGGTGGATGGGTAACGTCTGGTGGTGTGGGGGAAATCATGAGCCGTACAACAAAAAAATTGGGAGAACCCTGAAGAAAAATGTGTTGCACAGCATTTCAGGCTGTTTGATGGCTAGCAGTCGGCTTGAGTGGTATTGGAAGAACACCCGATGTTGAGAAAGAGTGGTTTTTGATTTAGAAACATGACAAACTTGGGGCGGGGGGTCGATTAAATCGTCTCAAGTGCGTTACTGGTACTTTATATTATCGACCTCTGTAAGGATGAAAGGCAAAGCTAACCTCGACGGGATTTGTACACAGAACGCAAAGGAACATAGTTATGGTTCATAACGTGGCGGGTATTTCCTTTTGCGCCAGCTTTCTTTCTTCTTTCAATACTGTCTCAACAATGGTGCTACTCCGGAGCAGTGGAAAACTGCCAGTGTCATTCTCCTGTTCAAAAAGGGCAACCGCATGTCACCTGTCAACTATCGTCCAGTCAGTCTTACTAGCTGTATGGCCAAACTGATGGAATCCTGTGTCAGAGAAACACTTTGAAACTTCTGGAGCTCTCACAGCCTCATCCGGCCCTCACAGTTTGGATTTATCCCTAACTCCAGCTGCTGTGATCAGCTTATCGAGTTCCTTGAAGACATCACCCGGATCACTGACAGTGGCTCATGGGTGGATGTTGTTTACCTTGACTTTGCTAAGGCTTTTAATTCTGTGCCACACAAAAGACTTATGGCAAAACTCTCTGCAATGGGTGTGAGGGATGATCTTTTCGACTGGTTGAAATCCTTCATTCTCAGCCGAAAAGAAGTAGTCACGGTTCTAGGACAGCATTCTTCACCATATGAGATGTCATCTGGTGTACCACAGGGATCTGTTCTTGGTCCCCTTTTGTTTGTGGCATATATTAATGACATAGATGCCAACTTACAGAATGCCACGGTACTGAAATATGCAGATGACATCAAGCTGTACCTTGAAATCAAAAGGACTGATCCTGAAATTTACAACTCTTTCCTACAATCAGACCTGGACACAATGCAGCAATGGATCACAGACTGGTAACTGAAGCTGGCTGTGGACAAGTGTACCACCATGCATTTTGGAAGGAAAAATCCAGCGTCCACATACTCCCTCCACAACACTGATATCAAGAAGTCCTCTTGTGAACGTGACCTGGGCATTACTGTCAGCAGCGATTTGCGTTGGACAAAGCATGTCTCTAAGATTGTCAAGAAGGCCAAGGGTGTCTTGGCATCACTCAGCAAGACCTTTGTTAGCCGCTCTCCAGCCATCTATTTAAAACTGTATACAGCTATGGTACGACCACACTTGGAATTCGCATCATCAGTCTGGAACCCCTATCTTGCTCAGAACATTGACCCCCTGGAAACTGTTCAGAGACATGCAACCAAGCGCATACCCTCCATCAGACACCTACCATACTCTGAACGCCTTGCTTCCCTGGGCATGGATTCATTTAAGCTCCGACGTCTGGCAATGGACTTGGTGAATACCCACAAAGTTATTAACCATCTCGCCAATTGCAACCCTGAGCATCTTTTTGATCTCCATGTGTCTAACACACGTGGACATGCCTACAAAGTCAGAAAACAGCACAGCTCCCATGACTTTCGTAGACATTTTTTCACGCTCAGAGTTGCTGAAGCATGGAACAAACTGCCTGCGTCAGTTGTTAGCTGCCGAGACACTGCATCCTTTAAGACACTCATGCTTCCCGAAATACGCCAAAACTACACCTGATGTACCCCTTCCATACACATGCACACGTGTGTATCATGACTCGTGCACTGTTCATTTTACTGATGTTTGTGCATTGCCGTATGTACTGTACATGCACTTTTTGATGAGTTGTGGTGCACCTGGGCACTGTACACAATATTTCATTATTATTATTGTTGTTATTATATCATGACTCATACACTGTTCATTTTCCTGACATTTGTACATTATTCTATGTACTATACATGCACCTTTGATGAGTTGTAGTGCACCTGAGCACTGTACACAATAATTTCATTATTATTATTATTATTATTATTATTATTAACTATGCCGCAAAGCTTGTCCGATCGCTGCTATCAGCATACACTGAAAGGAGATGCGAGTTCGAGGAAGAGGTGAAAAGACAGGTTAAGGAAGGAGGAGGTAAAGAGCGGTGTGCCACCACTAATAGAAGTACTGCAGCCAAAGTAAAACAGGTGAGACAAGTACTGGACTTTCGAGAGTTGAACGACCACGTATCGTGTCACACGGATGTGTGTGTGATTCATCATCATCATCGTTGTTGATGTTTTAAAGGCCATACTCATTCCAAAGTATCAAAAACAAAAGGAAAATCATAAATATCACCTCAAAAGCGAGATGGGTGTAATTATAAACAAAACGCCAAAATTGATACACCAGCTCACATACCCTGTTAACATTTTTAAATGATTCGTTTCTGTTAGTTTTAGAGGTTAAATACGTTCGAATCACACTAAAACCCATATGAAAAACAATTTTCATTTCAAACGCGAAATGAATGTAATTGTAAAAATTTACCAGTGAAGGAAAAAGATATTAAATATGAATCGACTCTGGTACTGGACTTGTACTTTTATTTTATCGAACTCAAAAGGGTGAAAGGCGAAGTTAACTTCCGGAAGAAATGAACTCAGTGCGCAGAGAGACGGGACGAATACGGCATGGTATTCTATCCGACATTCTAGTGACCCTGTCAGCTTCAAATCCATAAACATTTGTTTATTTATGTTTCTCTAAGTAAAACCAGACGATATATATCATCGGCATAGTGTCACAAACAAAGAGTTTCTACTTTTGGAACAAGACCAGTTTGTTTGTGGCATATATTAATGACATAGATGCCAACTTAAGGAATGCCACAGTACTAAAGTACGCAGACGACATCAAGCTGTACCTTGAGATAAAAAGGACAGATCCTGAACACTATAGATCTTGCTTGCAGTCTGACCTGGACACAATGCAATAATGGATCTCAGACTGGCAACTCAAGCTAGCTGTGGACAAGTACACCACCATGCATTTTGGGAGTAAAAACTCAGCGTCCATATACTCCCTCCACAGCACTAATATCAAGAAGTCTTCCCGTGAACGTGACCTGGGCATTACGGTCAGCAGCGATTTGCATTGGACGAGGCACGTCTCTAAAATTGTCAAGAGGGCCGAGGGTGTCTTAGCATCACTCAGCAAGACCTTTGTCAGCCGCTCTCCAGATCTCTATTTAAGGCTGTATACAGCTATGGTGCGACCACACTTAGAATTTGCATCACCAGTCTGGAACCCCTATCTTGCTCAGAACATTGACCGCCTGGAAACTGTTCAGAGACGTGCAACCAAGCGAATACCCTCCATCAGGCATCTACCATACTCTGAACGCCTTGCCTCCCTGGGCATGGATTCAATGAAGCTCCGACGCCTGGCAACTGACTTGGTAAACACCCACAAAATTGTTAACCATGTTGCCAACAACAACCCTGAGTACCTTTTTGATTTCCATGTGTCTAACACACGTGGACATACCCACAAAGTAAGAAAACAGCACAGTTCCTATGACTTTCGGAAACATTTTTTCACGCTCAGAGTTGCTGAAGCATGGAACAATCTACCTGCATCAGTTGTTAGCTGTCGAGACACTGCATCCTTTAAGGCCTCCATGCTTCCCGAGATCCGCCAACACTACAGCTAACACATACACACATGTACTTCCCTGACAATTGTGTATTATTCTATGTACTATACATACACCTTTGACGAGTTGTAGTGCACCTGAGCACTTTACACAATAATTTCATTATTATGTGTATATCATGACTCATGCACTGTTCATTTTCCTGATGTTTGTATATTACCCTATGTACTATACATACACTTTTTGATGAGTTGTAGTGCACCTGAGCACTGTACACAATATTTCATTATTATTATTTATTACTCTAGTGCATTACTGGTACTTTATTTTATCGACCTCGTAAGGTTGAAAGGCAAAGTTAACCTCGGCGGATTTGAACGAAAAGGGCCATAAGAGTCTGACGCTCTACCGATACTGCCGCTAAACAATTAATTAATAGAGCCTGCCAGATTCAACCGCGATGTCGGTCGTAATAAACTTTCCCCTGTTTGAGGAGAGTAAATAACCGTTTTAAATGTTAGTGTTTATATATAATATGTGTATGTGTGTGTGTACGAGTGGTTGAGTATGTATATGTGTGACATACGAACGAGTATCCTCCAACTAACTGACCCTTCGCCTCATGGTGCCTGCCGACAGGATGAGAATACATTGTCCCGGAGGACGGCGCTAGAACAGCCACTCCACCTGTTGGCAGCTAACTCCTCTCCGATAGGTAAATAACTAATTTGGGACAGCACATACCTTGATACGTTCTCCAGTTTCAACTTTATCGTCACAAACCGGTTGCTGCCGAGACATCTGGTGTGCTCGGTCCTAGGACTGCCGTTTTCCTCCGCCAAATTCGGAGGAAGGGTCCCATGAAGTGGAATGGCTGATACGGTGGATGTTACTGGCTGTTCTCCCACGGCAATGCTTTCACCATCTTATCTGCAAGGTAGTGATATACCGCCCTACCAATAGCGTAAAGTTTGTTTCTCCTTCCTTTTTTTTCATTATTTACTTTTTTTTCTTTCTTCCTGTCTATTACGCGAAATATGTTTATATAAATAAAATTTGTTTCTATCGCATGTTTCATAGGGAGAATATTATTAATATTATAAATATTAATTTCTTTCAGTGTGCGTTTGTATTTAAGATTATTTCGTTTCGTTTCGTTTCAAAATTTTCAGAGTCTAATTTTTGATAATACAGCGTTGCGTATCCATGACAACGAGTAAATAACGTTCATCAACTATGGTACGTTTGTTAAATCTACGAATTGTTGTTGTTTTTAATATTTTTATTTTAAAATTAGGTATGACATTCAGGTTTATTGAGAATGGGTGAAATGTGTTGGAATGTCAAAGATGTGTTTCCAAAAGAACCTTAGGCTGGAGTGAGTCAAGCACCACCGATTGTGTATCGAAACACTATCGTGGCCTGTTCTCCAAATACCAACTACGATATGTGAAGATCTACAGTTTTCTAGTGGACCAGTACCGTCTCTGATGACGGCAATAGCGTTGAATTTAGTTACCTTTTGGAGTCCATGACTGGTATTCTATATATATCGAGATTACTGGATATGTGAATAATCATATAAACTGATAAATTTGCGTTTTTGGTCAATTTGTGGTTTGTATAAGAGAAACCTTATAGTTTATGTTGATTACTGACACGTGGAAGTGATTAAAGATAAAATGATATTTTAATTATTTATTTATTAGGATATAATAACATAAATATTCTGCTTATATATACATACGACATACAAGATTACATGCATGAGTAACTTTGAAGAAATAACGATTTACAGGGACAAATATATGATTAGAACCCAGGACTTTGTGATTGGAAAGCGATTTTATTGTAGCAATATGACTGATATAGGAAATGCATTGTGTGTATGTTGAGTAAAAGTAAAGGGCTCTTATCCCCAAATAGAGTCGTAAGGGTACCGTCATGCCACTTGATGTCTTGGACATTCTAAATGTAGCAGAGCCCATCCCTCTTTAGGCCGGAACTCTCAGAGACGATTTTCTCCAGAGGAAGAATCAACTCTAGTACTGAACTGATACTTTATTTGTCAACCTCGGAAGGATTAAAGGCAAAGTTGACTTCAGCGTGATTTGAACTCAGATCATAGTGACTCATTTTTAATCAGACACCCTAACTACTGTACCAATTCACTCCCTTTGTACCTATGTTCGAATTCTTACTGTATTCCTGGTTGCTACACCCAAATGCTAAGAAGGATAAAAAAACATCAAACCTCTCAACCGTTACAAACAAAATTCTCTATGACAACCTCCTGCCCATTAGCCATACCATCCATATCAAGCATCTTCAACTTGCAGGTCATGTAATGAAAGGCAACAAACCTGCTATAAAACTTTTATTAAATGTGAAACGAAAACGCAGAAGACCTCTCAAGACACTAAAAAGAGTCAAGGAAGATACAGAATTATTGGGTGAAGAACTGAAGCAGTTAATGGTGGATTTTGTGAGATGGAAAAGTTTTATCATGTCACCAAAAAGATAGTAGTGGTAGTAGTAGTAGTAGTAGTAGAATTCAACATTATCATAGTTCTCTGAGCCAAATTCTACCGAAATTGAATTTGCTCTTCTTCTTTCTGGGACTAATTAAAATAAGTACCAGTCCTGTTTTAGGGATCAATTCAATCCACTATATCTATATTTTACAAAAAGAAGGTTTTGTCCCACTCTGAAATTAATATTTTTTCTGGCCCTTTGCAACCTGAGGTCAAATTTGTTTCTCATCCTGCTGAGACAGGGGGTCAATAGAATAAAGTACCAGTCATGAGCAGGAATAGATTTAATAATCTTTCCCTTCATCCCAAAATTGCTGGCCTTGTGCCTAAATTTGAAATCATCATCACCCTTATTACCTTGAAAGTTGGCAGAGTTATTAGAGTGTCAGAATAAATTTTCACTATTTGTTCCATCTCTTTACATTCTGAATTCAGATCCCGCCAAGTTCAGCTTTACCTTTCATCCTTTCAAAGTCGATAAAATAAAGTACCAGTCATGTACTGAGGTTGATATAATTGACTTGCTGGCCTTGTGCCTAAATTAGAAACCATTGTTACCTAGAAAGCATGAAAGCAGGAAGATGCCAGAGTGACAGAAATGGGAAAACTTGTAAATATCTTTAGTATACCATCCTAAGTTTTCAGTTCCAGTTTTACTTGGATCAACATGATATGATAGTCCTATGTGAGGGTAGGTAGAAAGGTGAATAAACTGGATACCAGTTATATATTGGACAGTTCTGTTCAATACATTCCTCTCATAAAAATATTAACATCATGTCTACTGAAAAGAAATGATTATAAATACATCTTTCAATAAAACAGGCATCCAAACCAACATCAATACGAGAAGCAATTGCTAGATGGGTAAGTACATTTATATTTTTAATACAGTCAATAACTTCTTAATTCTGAAGCTAGCCCAATGATCTTACCCTTTGTGTTTGAGTTGGAGGTAGATATCTCATGGGATGCCACTGTTTCAGTGGAAGTGGGGGTCACTACATCCATAGCCAAATGGAATAAATTACCGAAATACTGTGATTTATTGTTAAACTACATTTCCCAGCCTGTCACACGTTGTGTGGGTACTTGGTTATTCCTACATGTTAGTCTTGCTATCATCCACAGCAATACCATGAGTATCTTGATGTGCCTAAACATTTTTTAAAGGGAAAGGCCAATATTCTGTGTTGTAATGTGGAATTAAGTTATACATGACATCTTAAAGTGGAAACACCAACATTCTCTGGTGTAATGTGGAATTAAATTGTACATGTCATCTTAGTGGAAACACCAACATTCTCTGGTGTAATGTGGAATTAAGTTGTACATGTCATCTTAGTGGAAACACCAACATTCTCTGGTGTAATGTGGAATTAAGTTGTACATGTCATCTTAGTGGAAACACCAACATTCTCTGGTGTAATGTGGAATTAAGTTGTACATGTCATCTTAGTGGAAACACCAACATTATCTCTTGTAGTGTGGAATTAAGTTGTACATGTCATCTTATTCAACATATCTATTTACTTTTGAAAACTATATTCTTAATAAATGAACATCTTTTAAATCTCACTGTAAATAGGGTTGGTGTTAGGAAGGGCATCCAGTTGTAGAAACCAAGCCAATATAAGTCCTGTATAAGCAAGACATGGTCACCTGACCTAACATTACCCACAACAGGACAACTCGTCTAACCCATACGAGTGTGGAAAAATGGATGTAAAACGGTGATGATGATGATAATGATGACAATTATAGATACATGACTAATAAGTGTAAAAGTATTTGCACATACATCTATACATTAGCATACACACACTAGTGTGGTTGCCACAATAAAATGCATCTGGTGCACTCTGAGAAATATTGACTTTGTCTGTGACAACCTATCCAACCCTTGCTAGCAGGGAAAACAAACATTAAATGATGTTGTTGATAGGGGTGGTGATGATAATGAGGAGGAGAAGGATAATGACAAGGCATACATAGGCTTGTAAAGAGGAATTCAATAGAGGAAATTAGCTATACAATGTTGATAACAACTAAACCTTCTATTCCTTACAAAATAATTGAGTTTTGATTTCTGTGTTTATTTCAGGAGAAAGAAAATGAAGGTCTGAAAGCAGTGGAAGCCAAAGTTTTAAATTTTTCATTCCAAGTTCCATTCATTGAGAAAATCGACCCAACAGTAACAACATTAGCTGCCTGCGAGTGAGTTTCTTTCCCTTAGAGCAGAGGTTCTCAAACTTTTGGGGTCACCACACCCCTCACGGCCACACAATACTCTCAGCCCCCCCCCCCCCCACACACACACTAGTTTGCCTACATGCACATTTTTTAAATAATATATAATAAATAAAATTGTTAATTTATATATAATAAACAATATATACTATGTATAAATTGATATGTATTTTTTTATTTTACTATATTTATAAATAATATGCATCATTTGATATTTAATATATACTATATCATCTCTACTGACCCCACCACCACCACCACTTAGGCCCCAGCGTCCCCCTGGACCCTCTTTAAGAACCTCTGCCTTAGAGTATTTCCTAGTGTCTCTAACATTATCACCGCTACTGTCATTGCCATCATCATCATCAGAAACATCACTGCTACTGTCATCATTGTCACCATCATCATCATCAATACCACCACCATCAACAGCAGCCACATTACTACTACTGTTTTTATCACCATAATCAGCAACACCACCACCATCAGCATCAACAATATCACTGCTACTGTCATCATCAACATCACAGCCACCATCATCATCATCGTTATCATCATTGCTAATGCCGTCATCAACAATATCATTATGTTTTTCCTTCCTCCTTTTTTGTATTCTTGTATGAAGAATGTCTTGAAATTGAGATACACCTAAAAATAAACTCTCAGTAAATCAAATTAGGTTTAATTTTAACATGAAACTACATTAGCAAGATATTTTTGAAAAATACAAAATAATACTAACTATGACTGCATTACATTAAAGATTAAAGTATTTACACTAACACGGTAGATTTTCACAATGATCTGTCAACTAGTAAAGATACTATAAATATTTGAATTAACAAACTATTAGCAAGGCGTTTTTGAAAAGTACAAAATAACACTGACTGCATCACATTAAAAATTCAAGTCTTTTACTCAAAATTTCACAATGATCCGTCCGTGAATAAAGATACTATAAAGATTTAAATTAACAGGCCTTGCTTTTAGATATTTTCTGCTCAGTCATTACAGGATGTTAAGAGTTAATATATAGCTTGTTTCGGGAGTGAATGTTGGGAAGGAGATAGAATCCATCCACTTCAACTATTGAAGCAACTGCAGATTCTGGATTATGAATAACTAGTGATGGGTTTAAGTAGTAAACTGGCAGAGTTGTTGTAACATCAGATAGAATGCTTTACAGTATTCATTCTGACTCTCTGTACTGTGAGTTCAAATCCTGCCAAGGTCATCTTTGCCATTTCAAAGTTGATTAAAAAAATTCCAGTCCAGTACTATATATCTCTCTCTAGAAGAAATTGGTTACGTTCAAACCAGGTTTTAAATTACCAAGGCATGCTGTATGCCACTACAGTGCTGCAACAGTTCCACAAGGAGTCATGGATCCATCCAACCATACATACATATATACATACACATACATACACACACACAGACATACACACACACACACACAAATATACATACACACATACATACATACCTACATAGGCTCAAGACCTATTTCCTCCTTTACAAGATACCTTAATGAGTTAACTCCCCATGTTCTGCCAAGAGGTCATGACATACAACAACATAAGTATTACTAATTAAAAGGCCTTTAACTCTTGGTGGAGTCGTAGGGTCGCCGTCCTGATACACAGCATGCCTTGAGCATTTTAAACCTAGCAGAGGAGGGGTGGGGGATTTGTATTTAAAATATTCAAGTTATAAGAGCTGAAAATGTACATAAGGTGAATTATCTTTTATTTTCTTATAGGCATTTATCATTGTCTACAAATAATATAGAAAAGATTGCCAACTTGAATGGTCTTAGTAAGTATGTTTTATGTAATCTAAGAGACAGTATTTTATACAAGCCACATGTTTAGGAAACAGAGTCAATAGGACACTGTGTGTGATAAGCAGACTGTTCTTTTTGAATTACAAGTACAAACCATCTAACAGGCTTCCATACTGTTTCCATTTACATAATTTCACTTGGGTGAACTTGAAGCTGTGTGTGTGTGTGTATACATGTTTGTATTTACATTTGTATTTGTGTTTATATACCATTACTTAGTCATTGGTCAAAAAGAGATCAATAAAAAAAAAAGACTTGGAATAACTTAATGCTATGGTATATCACTCCTATCCAAAATATCATGCAGTAAACTCCTTATGATTGCAAATTGAACTTCTTACAATATTTGGCAATGATTGGTACACACATATATACATATAATATTATAGTATATATATTTGTATATAAATATATATAACATATCTATATATAAATTTTTGCAATTCTGTCACAACACATAAAGAGACAGGAGTAGTTTGACTACCTCATACTACTCTCTCTTTACGTCTGTTGCCTGTGTGAATGTATGTGTGTAAAAGGAAAGAAGGGGATGGTGAAAGTGTGAATGTACGTGTATGTGTGTAAATGTATGTCTGTGAGTGTGTATTTTTGTAAGCATGTCTGTGGTTGCACGTTTATATTTATATACTCATACATATAAATGTATGCATATGCACATACACACACACACACTCACATATACACATACGCATCAGTGTATGGAAAAAAATTCTAGTACCATATTTATATGAGTGCTATGTCACAGTACTGAAATAGTTTATTTTTTTATTCTTTCACTTCTTTCAGTCAGAAGACTGCAGTCATGCTGGGTCACTACCTTCATTTAGTCAATCATATTGACACCAATACTGTTTTTGTTTCATGCCTGGTATTTATTTTATCAACGTCCTCTTGTCAAACTGCTAAGTAGCAGAACATAAGCACATACACACGGCATTGTGTATGTGTGTCTGTCTGTCTATGTGTATATATATTATAAAGAAGAGAGACAGTTTTAAGTATACATCCTCTGTTTATTATATAGTCCTGTTATACATATTTTAAAGACATCAAAGTGGTTGTATAATGGTTTCTTATATAGGCACAAGGCCAACAATTTTGGGGGAGGCGAAAGTCGATTAAATCGACCCCAGTGCGTGACTGGTACTTTATTTTATCGACGCCATAAGGATGAAAGGCAAAGTTAACGTCAGCAGGATTTGAACTCAGATCATAAAGGGACGTAACTCTATGCTGCACAGCATGTCGTCCGACCCTCTACCGATACTGCCAAACCAACGCCCTAAAGTGGTTGTATAATAACCTTATGACATGTTTTGATCAGACAAGTTGTAATAACAGTTTACTTCTCGAGAGCCTATTTTCAATTGTGGCTGCAGAAAGAAGCTGCCTCTTTTGGAACTTATAGGGTGACATCCCCAGATCATCTCGACATATCCTCCGTATAGTTCTCGGCGATGTTTCTGCTTCTTCTGCCATTTTTCTCATGGACCTTCTTGGATTACGCCTTATTTTTTCCCTCACACTTTTAACAAGTTTTGGTGTTCTTGAGGTGCGAGGGCGTCCGGATCGAGGTCTGTCTTTGGGTGTGGAAGTGTCCTTAAATCGATTAATTGTCCTTTTGATCAACATTCTATTGATCTTAAGAATTTTCCCCAGTTTAAATATCTTGGGTGGAGTCAGGCCTTTTTCATGCTTCTCTATTATGAACTTTCTTTTCAATTCTATGGACATTGCAAATTGTTAATGGCGTAATGTTCTGAAAAATAGTTAATATGGTTATAGTGCATGGATTTGATACAAATATATTAGTTATATTAGCAACATAATGTATTTTTAAATTGATTTAAAACTTTGTAACAGGAATTATGCCCCACCCTGTATATATATATTTGGAAGCCTCTTCAATGTTGATGGTTAAATCTTGTGGCAACAAAATCCAGTAGCAATAGGAGAAGGAAAAAAAAAAACGAATGTAAATAAATGTAACAGGCGTAAGGAGAAAAGAGGAAGAATGCTAGAGTCTGTATACCTTAAAAGATTTATTAGTCCCTATATTTCGGATTCACATCCATCAATGGGAGTGGTTTTCCGAAGGGAAAATAAAAATGTCAAACATTGCTGGTTGTATGATTGTGTTTAAATTTGAAAGTTGTGTGGTGTGGTTGTACATTCTGTTTAGAATTTAAAAGAATTTTTGACAGTTATTCGTTGGACCTGTGCATGCATGGGGTAAACAAAAGGTTGTGCTAGATATTGCTGCTGTAACTCTGTGTGTGTGTGTGCACGTGTCTTAACCAATATTACACCAACCATAGTCCACAGCTCTCGGATCTGCTGTTTATTGGAGGCTCTAATCGATTTTTTTGAATTTTAAACAGAACATACAGCCATGCATGCACGAGTCCAATGAACAACTTACAAATTTAAACAGAATCATACAACCAGTAATGTTCAACAACGTTTTTATTTTCCCTTCGGAAAACCACCCCCGTTGATGGATGTGAATCCAAAATATAGGGACTAATAAATCTTTTAAGGTACACAGACTCTGGCATTCTTCCTCTTCTTTTTCCTCTTTTCTCCTTACGCCTGTTACATTTATTTACATTTGTTTTCCTTTTCCTTCTTCTCCTATTGCCACTGGATTTCATTGCCACAAGATTTATCCATCAGCATTATAGAGGCTTCCAAACTGACTATTTTTTTCTTATTCCACAATGCTTTAAGCAAACCTGAACACTCTCTTATATATAGTGTGTGTCTTATATATATAGTGTGTGTTGCCAAAGGAAAGGCAATGGTCGATATAGCTTGGCACCAGTGACATCGCCACTCATTTCTACAGCTTAGTAAACTGGAGTATGGCTTAGTGGTTAGAGCATTGGGCTTGTATTTGTGAGTTCGATTCCTGGATCGGGTGATGCATTGTGTCCTTGAGCAAGACACTTTATATATATATATGAGGTTGTTTCATCTGCAAGAAAGATGGTCTGTTTTTTGGAGTGGAAAAAGCATCATGTTTACCTGGAAAGAAGTATGCAGTTATTAATAAGAAGAGTTGAAATTAAGGCATACAAGATTTCATAGCTCTAGCATCACTCCTTCATAGTCAGCCTATGAACGTTTCAGCCCACCTTCTATATATATATATATGTATGTATATATATTTAAAAAAAACAACAAAAGGCTAAACTTGAAATATTCTTTTAATATTGTAAAATCACAGTACGTATTTCTGTGGCCTGGTTACATCATCAGATCATGACATAAGACTTTAGCAATATCATCAGGTATAGATTGCAAAGATTTGATAATCAATAACAGGATCATGGCAAACATAAACAGGCTTGATTTGGAGACAGCCCACCATTCGGTTCTAATGTGAATACCTGCTCCCTATGGCACTCACTCAGCGTTGCTAAGCATTGTGGGTCAGTTGGCATGACCAAGGAGGGTGGGGGTTGTTTGGTGGTAACACAAATTCTGCTGTCCTCAGATCATGCTACACCATTAATCAGAATCAACAATCTGACACTAAGACAGGTCAGGGGTACTAAACATTGTGTAGCAGAAGATTCTGGCCAACAACCAGCAAAGTTTAAAGGAGATGGATGCTGTAAAAATATAAAAGATTGTCAGTATGAGAAACTAGAGGTAAATGTTATAGTAAATAAATGAAGACAAATAAATTCAGAAAAAATATAAAGATAATTTTCCATTAAGATTTTTCGAAAGCATGTAATTGCATTCCCTCTCTTTTTTGTTGTTGTTTTTGCTGTTGTTGGTGTGATAGCAGCCTTTAGTCGTATTACTAACACAGTCTCGTCCTTCTTCAGCCAATCGTGTATATCTCCTTCTGCCTCGTTTACCTAAACAATGATTGTAGCATCTCCTTGTACACAATATTCCTTGTTCTTCCGTGTCGGGCATATGCAAAGCGATTTGTCTTGCTTCCCACTCTTGAGCAGCCAATGTATAGTTGCCCGTGTGAAAAACATGACTCTTCCAAAAGAAGACCAGCAACAGCTAGGGTCTGACCCTGGGATTTGTTGATAGACATTGCAAAGCTGGCACGGTTCGGCGAATGGTTCGTTGATTGTCTGTTTCAAGTGCTCTTCTGGTGGCAGTACCTTCAGCATCTTGTGACCATCGAATAGCAGATTCCACTGACGATTCGTTTGCCCGCCTTGTTCTTTTTCTTGCCACTTTCACATTATTTCGGCCAATGGAGTATCTCTTCCTTCAAGGCATGACCTAAAAGCAGGACAAAGTACACTAAGACTAACTGGTAGAGTAAGGAGTAAACTCGTCAGTGATGCATGTGATTTCTGAACCGTTGACTATGTAATTGCTGATCTTGTGCCAAAAGTAGTGGGACTTTTGGGGTGGCATATCGGCAGTAACAATGACGCTAAGCCGTCTGTGCTTTCGTGAAATAAATACATTTGTTTATATTTTATTTTTGTGTATGCAAAAATATCTGTACACGAATATATATATGTATATATATATATATATATATATATTAAAATAACAGATTAAAGTTTAAGCAAAGAATCGCTGCTTTTACCTTTAACGGGATCTTCTGAAACAAAAAAATCAATCTGTGAACGCAGAAGTAAATATTTCGAAAATCGTTGCAATCGAAGGAAAACAAAAAGACGATACTTTGGTTCGTGAAGACGTCCCCTGGCAATGAACGGAAAATAGCGAAAATAATACGTCAGCAATGAGAAGAATTTTTGTCATAATGTCGTAATGCAGACAGTCAGACATACAGACAGATATTATAAGGGTGCGACGTTATAGCTATGTATCTATCTAAAAAGACAGACTAAGAAATAGAGAGAGATCGATAACTGGTGCCTAACAGCCTTTTAACAACAGAAAATTGAAAAATAAAAGCTGCAGTTAATATCTTTAGACCGCAAGGAATGTATAAATGCAAGTTTGAAGTCAATCGGAGTAGAAATGTGGATTTCTATAGACGTTGCAAAAATTAGGACACACAGACAATTTCAGTTTTATATATATGTATAGATTGTGAAAAGTATTCATAGTATAAGGTTACGAAAAGTGGGTGATTATAATTCTAATGTTAGTGATTAGTTAAAAGTAAATCATTAAAGGTTAAGTAAACTTGTTTGTGCTCACATGTGTGTTTGTATTGCAAAAGAAAATTATGGCATGGCCTTTTCACAAGACTGATGTAACAGCCCTCAGCATTTCTGAAAAATTCGAGAGAGGGTTCCAGTGACCGAATACTTTCAATATACTGAAGAAAGGAGAAATTTCTCGAACACTAAATTCAATTAATTCCAAGCACTCAAATTATAGAAGCAAATCCCAACGTCTTGCATGTAACTCAGAAGACAGCTAGGTGGTTTGTCGGTGGTGTAACACTTACCAGATAATGATAATAATTGTTTCTACTTTTGGCACAAGGCCAGCAATTACCCAGTACATTACTGGTACTTTATTTTATCGACCCTGTAAGGATGAAAGGCAAAGTTAACATCGGCGGGATTTGAACTCAGATCATAAAGGGACGTAACTCTATGCTTCAAAGCATAGTGTCTGACTATCTACCAATACTGCCGATCCACATTATAATAATCCTACAGATAAAAATATCCTACATAACATAATAGATTATATGCAATATGGCAGGATTTAAACTCAGAATGTAAAGAGCTGAAACAAATGCCATGTAGCATTTTGTACACTGCCCTTCTGTGTAGAAATGATAATTTTGTGCTATGTTGCTTTGATGCTGAAATCTGAATATATATAACTTAACTGAGACATCTTCTATATCTCTTTCTCACTTCCATTCTCTCACTCTCTATCCTCCTCTGGAAGAAATCTGCTGTATTCAGACCTGGAGAAGGATGGGCTCTGCCAGATTTTAAAATGCCCTAGAAACGCTGTATGTCAATATGGCACCCCAACAACTCTGGAGAGGGATGGGCTCTGTTAGGTTTTAAAATGCCCTAGAAACACTATATGTCAATATGGTGTCCCAGCGATTCCCTCAGGAGTTACGGGAAGAAGGGAGAAGAGAGAACTGGGACATTAAATTTGACATACGTTGTCTTGTCTTTGTTTGCTTTATTTACTTCATCTTGTCTTTCTGTTTCAACACATGATTTCACATGAAAACAAATACAAAACAAAGTTAAAATTTTCAATATATTTCCAGAAAATTTGAAGATACTCTCTTTGGGCAGAAACAAAATCAAAGTTTTAACTGGATTGGTGAGTTCATTTCAAAATTTTAGATTTTATGGGTTTTTTTTTAATAGTGGACCTCTGCTGTCAATAATGGTTTCTGATTTAGGCACTAGGCCAACAATTTCAAGGAAAGTCAATTAAATCAACCCCAGTGCGTTACTGATACTTAATTTTATTGACTCCATAGGAACAAAAGGCAAAGCTAACCCCAGCAGAATTTGAACTGAAGTTAGCTTTGCCTTTCATCCCTATCGATAAAATAAAGTACCAGTAACGCATTGGAGTTGATTTAATCTGGGGTCAATAATGATGGCAATAGTGTTGAATGTATCATTCATATAGGTGCAGTTGTGGCTGTGTCATTTAGAAGTTCATTTCTAAAACATGTAGTACTGGGTTCTGCCCTGCTGCATGGCACCTTAGGCCAACTAATGCCTTGTTAGTGGAATTTGGTAGATGGGAACTGTGTGAAAGCCTGTCATTTGTATGTATATGTGTGTTTCTTTATGTCTCAGCCTCAAAAACACTAAGTCAGTGAATTTCTGCCATATGAGTTGGCATCAGGAAGGGCATCTGGCTGTAGATATTTGTCATGAATAAAGCAGTGTTTAATTGTTTGAATACACTATTTGTATGCCATATATGCCAGGATTACCAGTAGTGTGTAGAGTCTCCCTTCACTCATAGTATTCCTTCATCATCTCTCTCTCTCTGATTATAACCACTCACACCGTGGATCAGTTTAACATATACTAAGCAACACCATAACACCATACCAAAAATGGATTTAAATTCCAATGAAAGCAGCCTTGAGGAGTTCCTCAATATGCTTATGCATACATTTCTTTTTTTTTCTTCTTTTTTTTTGCATATTGCTGAGGAATACCACCTCTGATCTACAAGTCAACAAACGTGACCTGTATGTAGTTGTTTGACCTGCTAGAAATAGACAGCTGGATCTCTTTCAGTCACATCCCACTATCTTAAATAAAATGGAAGGACACATTAAATAATGTAGTTCTATTCACAATATGTCTGAGAAAAAAACTGTGATCATGGCAGGAATACATTTGGTCATAGGCTCACTCATTCAGGGTTAATCTGGGGCTAACAATAACAACCTCTCATCTACTCTGATTGTTGTGTCTTTTCATTTTTGTTTTAAGATGATGGGGGTATGATTTAGGGGGTTTCAGCTGCTATTTCTAGCAAGTCAAATGATCACATATCAGTTTCGTTTGTTAACTTGTAGACCAGATGTGATGTACCTCAGCATTTTCAATAGGAAGGAACCTCAATTATTTGAGTTGAAATTAAGAAATTCATTGTTGTATTCTCAAGGATGCTGTTGGCGAAACCCTTGAACAGCTGTGGATTTCCTATAACTTGATAGAAAAACTGAAAGGAATTAGCGTTCTGAAAAACCTTCGGGTGAGTAATATTCAAGAATATTTTGACTGTTGATTTAGCAAAGATTTGAAATATTCAACTAAATATGTTTATAGTGTCTAACATTCTTAGTCTCAGTTCTGAAGTCTTATTTTCAAAATTCTAGTCAGTGAGAATTTTCAATTTTGCTGAGCTAAAGGACCTTTTGTAATGCCAAAGACCATTTTACAAAATAAAAAAAAATAAAAATCTTTTTTTGAAATGTTGAAGACCATTTTTATAAATCTTCTGAAACTAATGGCTTATCCTCAGATCAGCAATCTGGTCAAAATGTTTGGCTAAGTTATGTTGCAAATAATATCTTAAACAGTGGCATATTGCTGGGGGTATGTGGAAAATTTAGTTTTGTTGGAAAATCTGTTTAATTTTCAAAAAATATTGTATGTATGTACATATGTATGTACATACAAATGTATGTATGTACATATGTATGTTTGCAGGATATCTGAAGATAAAAGGTCAAGGAAAACAATGTTCCATCTATTACAAGAGAGTTTATTTAGTATACAGTGTACCCCCAACATTCACGATCCCAGCTATTTGCGGAATTTTCCTTAGAACCTAACTAATAATTGTTCATGGAAACCACCGCATATTTGCAGAATCGTAAATATCTTCCGTGATTTATTTAATGGCTTTTTTTGTGGCAATATATATTTTTTGAATGCTAAATTATTAATAACAATATACCATATTTGCTGGCCTATTGGACGCCCCTTCGCATAAGACACTCTCTTTTTTTTAATTATATTTTACCTTGTATTTTGACGTTTATAGGCATTTTTATGGACCACGTCTAATATTCACGGTTTTTCACTCTTCGCAGGTGCTCTAGGAACGAAACCCCTGCGAATACCTACTGTATTTAAAATTTCATACACTTAACATGTATGCATGACCTTAGCTTTTGGGGTTCAGTTATGACCACCATTGTTTAGATTTTTTCATAATTTTTTCATGGTGCCTGATGAGAGGCCAGTTTTGAAATGGCTCCTTCACTAATCAGTGGTGGCTGCAACTGAACCCTGAAACCTAAGGCCGCACATAGGGTATGACATTTTAAATATACTATATATATATATCTTGAATGTAGCTTTCATCACACTGGCTATATCGTCCACCCTCAAAATTCCTTTTATTACTCCTACTATCTGATGAAATCTAGCTAAGCATAGACTAATGTCTGGTACAGGTCCCACCACATGGTTAAAAGGATTTCCGTTTGGTAATTTACGACCACAGTTCTGTGGTAGGTACATGAGACCAGATTCACTAATTGAAACATAGATAACACCTTGCTCCACAAATTGTAAACACAATGACTGAGAAAGAACCTTTAGGAACTTATATGTCAGCTGGGCACACGAGTAGAAGGACGTGTTTTTTTGCCTGCAGCATATCACAAAATTGGATTTTCATCTGAAGATACTGTTCTTATAACAACAACAAATGCATAAATTACATCTTGGATTGCATAAGAGAACCATTGAAATAATTATTATGAATAAACGGTTTATGTAACATCAGCATTTTTCTTAATGTTATTTTTATATATATAGGTAAAATTCCATTATAACAAATTTTTCTGTATAACAACATTTTTCCAGTTCCCGAGGTAATAACAAACAAACGGTCGATTTATTTCGGTCGATCTCGTTATAAAGAATTTTTCGTTACAACAAATTTTCTATACCCCGGGAATTTTGTTATAACGGAATTTCACTATATATATATATATATATATATATATATATATAAATGAAAGTATAGAAATTATTGTGAGCGTGAAGCCAACAGTATTTCATAATATATAAGTGACTATAACGTCAAAATGGAAAAATAGTTAACGTAAGATGTGGGAAAATAATTCAAACTCAATTTAAAAAAAAAAAAATCAAGACATTGACTTATCCACAGAATTTTGTGAAATCCAGGGAAAAATCAATACACCCTTAATTCAGAATAAAATAAAGTCTAAATACTCATCCTACAATTTGGAAAATCTACAAATGCTCTGTATAGTTTTAAAAAAACTATTTCACGAAACTTTCAGTGGGGATGGTCACGGTTGGAGTCGATCGTCAGCAGAGCTCAAAATCCGATAACCCTAGTCCACTGTAGAATATGCCAAAAGGGAATTAAAAACAGACTAGTTTACATCATGCGTAATTATGAAAATAATGCACATGGAGAAACATGGCTGGTGAAGTCAGAATGAGACGAATGTCTGTTTACAAGAAACAACAGTCAAAAACATTCCGAAAAAAAACTCTACAAATGTAAGGAGTTCAGCAAAAAGAGCAATATTATCGCGGTTTAAAAAAAAAAACACCGGGATTAGTCACAAATAATTTTAAGCACTCTAGGAAAGAATTCATATATATATATATATATATATATATATATATGCAAAAGTTCTATTTAAATTGTTGGGATACAACAAGTAAATATTTTTATAACTGATATAAAGCACTCGACAAGTATTTGGAGTAGATATACGATATTAATAAATGGAAACTATATTTATAAAACCATATTTATTTCATTATACATATTTCAAGGATACCAAATTAAATTATGGTATGCCAACAGTATTTCATAATATATAAGTGACTATAACGTCAAAATGGAAAAATAGTTAACGTAAGATGTGGGAAAATAATTCAAACTAAATTTAAAAAAAAAAAAAATCAAGACATTGACTTATCCACAGAATTTTGTGAAATCCAGGGAAAAATCCAGATGGCCTCCAAAAATAATGGTCGCATTTTAAAAGGGTACGTCAAAGCTTATTTGTAAAACTGTTATATATTGTATTTTGTCTGATGAAGGCATACCATAATTTAATTTGGTATCCCTGAAATATGTATAATGAAATAAATATGGTTTTATAAATATAGTTTCCATTTATTAATATCGTATATATATATATATATATATATATATATATATATATATATGTATGTGTGTGTGTGTTTGACATTCCTTTAGTGTGACAAAACCAACAAATAATATGGAATATCTGATATTATTTCTTGTATATTATTCCAGGTGTTATATATGTCAAATAATTTGGTGAGTGACTGGGGTGAATTTCATAAACTGGTAAGTAAATACAATTAACATAATTTATATCAAGAATTTCATTCTTTCCAGGTCCATGAAAAATCTACTAGTCTACTGCTTGGGTTGATTATTCCCCTTTATCTCTATCTCATTTTCTTTGCATCTCTCTCTTCTTCCTTCTCTGAAATAAATAGGTTGTTTTCAGACCTGGAAAGGGGATGGGCTTCGCTTCAGCAGGTTTAAAATGCCCAATACAGAAGAAGCACCTTCTCATGCATGTGTATCAGCCCTTAATTTCTTACGCTCTAAGGGAACCGGGCCACACCCAGGTTATGACTCCTGGGTACCCTTATATTGACACCTTTTAACCACTTGGATATCAGAGACTTGTACATTTCAACCTTATGGGGATTCTGTTCCTCCTTGACAAGATTTATCTGGAACTTATCTCTGTTGCCTTTTATATATTGTTGTATATTTGATTATTTTGGTGTCTAATATATCATCATTGTTTATTTGTATTTCAGGCTGATTTACCATTACTTGAAGATCTTGTGTTTGTAGGTAGGTTACATATACTCTTCTTCTTCCTCATCATCACCACCATCACTGCAACAAAAAAAGAAGAATCCATGCCAGAGAACTGACTGCAATATCAGCCATTAAAATGAACACATTATCAACAGATTATGTTTAGATGGTGCAGCTTTGAAATTCTCATAAGTGGAGAATATTTTTATGCAGCTTTAATATTTTGATATTTTAAATATTTTAAAGTGTCATTTAGGTTATAGCTTTTGTTTCACAACTCCATTACATAATGATTTTTTGACCATATCATCTATTTTATAAAGTTTTTAAAAGGTTTTTCTTAAACATACTGATTTAATGGAACACATGGCATTCCTTCAAAGGGTTTTTGGAGTAACGTTACTCAATTGAGTACATAGCTTGGCAATCAAAGAATCAATCTCCAATTCAGAGATCACAGCTCCTATACTAAGGGCATGTGGTTAGAATGTTTCAGGAAAGAATCGCTGGACTGATTTTACGGGCAAAGCCAACTGGCAGGAGACCCCAAGCAAGATGGTTGGATAACATCCATGAGTTCATCTGGTCTCACTTGGGGATCCAGCTGGATGAATTGGAGACAATTGCTTCTGACAGGACCTGCTGGATGGTGTACTTGAGAACTCTGCCCCTACGACTCTCCCAGGAATAAGTGGGTAAAGAATGTTTTTATATAAAATTATGTTGGAGAGTTTTAATTAAAATTGCAACTCTTTAAATTGGCTGTTTTTTTTCTTCATAGAATCAGTGGTAGGTTTAGATGGGTTGGTATCAAAGACGTTAAGTACCTTAATCTTAATTCTATTAGGTTGCTCCGAAAATAATGGCCGCTCTAAGTGTTGTGTTTTGAAACGCAATTTTATCATAGTATTTTAATTATATTTTAGGTGAATTTCGACATACTTAATAATTGATGTATGCTCTTTAATAATTTTCTACTTATTTCAGACAGAAAACATTCTTGAAGCATAGGCGCCCTTAATTCTGAACATGATAAAAAAGGAACTTCGCTTACTTTTCTTGCTTGGGCACAATGCCTCCCAAACAGCTGCCAATATCAACAGAGCATGGGGAAAGGGTTCCACAAGTCATTGCACAGTACGAAGGTGGTTTCAGAAATTCCATAGTGGTGATGAGAGCCTTGAAGATGAAGAAGGTAGAGGATGGTCATGCAGTCTTGACAATGAACAATTGAGAGTAATTGTTGAACAAAACCCACGTCAAAGTGTCAGAGAAATGTCTCAGGCACTTGGTGTCGGTATTGCAATGGTCTCACGCCATCTGCAGAAGATTGGTAAGGTGAAAAAGCTCGATAAATGGGTACCACATGAGCTCAATGAACATCAAAAAGTTTGGCGTTTTGAAGTGTGCTCGATGCTCTTTCTGCGAAACACCAATGATCCTTTTCTTGACCGAATACTCATACTTTGACTAATCAAAACATTTCTGTTGTTAAGTTTTCCAGAATAAAATTGTTTCTGAAATCGGCCATTATTTTCGGAACAACCTAATAACTTTATGTAAACAAATACATACATATATATATACACACACACATTATTACTATGTTTCAAAATGTTTAATATCTTTTCAGGAAATCCTCTTGAAGAACAGAATTCAACTGCAGGAGACTGGAGAGAATTGGTGGCTAAAAAACTACCAAAAATTAAGAAACTTGATGGTTTGTGTTGTTTATGTCTTCAAAATTTTTGAAATCCTTTGCTTGTTAACCTTGCTGTGATGAAGAACAGAGAGTAAGGAGTAAACTCACTGATAAGTTAAACCTACAAAGGGGTTCATATTGCTCCACTTTCAACTGTAATGCCTTTGGAAAAAATGTCACATACTTATCACTGAAAATATAAGGAGTTTATCTGCCTTCTTTACCATATTCTAAAACTGGGACAGGAAAAGAAAAAATTGTGGATTCCACTAAAGACACTCAAGGGTGGGATAGTGGTGGTGGTGGTGGTAGTGTTAAACTGGTTTGCATATATAACTTCTCTCCTTCTTTGTCTGTAAGGTTTACTATTACACTATTTAGTTTTCTCTCTTCTCATTCTGGATTGAAATCCCATAAATATCAACTTTGCCTTTTATCTTTTTAGCTTAGATAAATCATGATAAAATGCTCCCTGCCACAATAAATTGCTTCTGGTGCACACTGTAAAGTACAAATGAAAATACCAGCTATTATCAGCTCACAGCTCTAGGGTTCAAATCAATTGAAAGTATTCCATAGTGTACTTAAGCAGAATATTTAATTCTACATCTACATCCTTCAGTTCAACAATTTATCGAAAACATTTACATTAGTTGAGGATGTTCTATGTGCTGTACTAACATTCTAACCAAATGGAAATTCATAAACAATCCACTTAACCCATTTGATACCAAAACTTGTATCTGCTTCTATGAAACAAAACAGCCCATTTTAAAGGGCTCCTACTTTAATTAAAACTTTGCAACAAAATTTTATATAAGATCATTTTATTATGTTACAAATATCATTTTAATGAAATTATGGTTGTAGTAAATCCTTCCTAAATTCTTAATTAATTAATTAAAATACAAAGTATTTCATTAGAAATACAGTAATGAAAGGGTTGATTTCATGAAACCACAATCAAACCAATTGAGGAGTCTCAAGGCAGTCACTTGACTTACTAGGAATAACAGACTAATCTCTCTGAAATCACACTCTTCCATCATAAAAAGGTAAAGGACACATTAGGTAATATAGTCCTACATGCCATTAAAAGGACAGGATGTTCACGGCTGGGATGCCTTTCATCACAGGTTGTCTGCTCCATAAGGGTAGGCTTGACTGTAAACAACAGCAATAAGCTGAAGCCATCTTTAGTTTTAAATTCAATACCCTGTCTAGTATTGTGTTCCTAGCAAATGTTTGCACACATTCAGTTGAGCTCATCATTATTTAACATCCATCTTCTCTGCTAGCAAGTGTTGAACAGGTTTTCACAGACCAAGTCAGTATTCATGTAGAGCTACAGACCTCTCTAATGGGCCAGGGCCTACATCTCGCTTACATATGTTCCCATACTCTACTGAGTGCATTTTATCATGGCATCAGCACAAGGGAGTTTTTCATGTCTTTGACACAGTGGAAGGGTCTTTCCAACCCTTTGTTTAGCAGGTGTTCTACAGCTGAATGCCCTTCTTATCACCAACCACATTACAGAGTGTACTTGGTGTGTTTATCATGTAGATCACCAACACTAGGGAGTTTGTCATGTTTTTGACACAGCTAAAGGGTCTTTCCAACACATTATTCAGCAGGTCTACAGCTGGATGCCTTTCTTTACAGAGTGTACTGGTTACATTTATTGTGTATATTAACAAAACTCTATGGAGGTTGTCATGTCTTTGACCCAACTGAAAAGTTAATTCAACCCTTAACCCTTGTGACCCATTATTTCTATAAATCAAGTTTCTAATAATTCAACTGAATACACTTTATCTTAAATTTAACCACACTGCTTTCTTCTTTCAACAGGAGTTCCTATCATTCGAATGGAAGAAGAAGATTGAAAACAGACCATTACTTCACAAAACTGTTTATATGAATGTATTTTTCATTTTAAATATTTTTTCAAACAAATTTTTTACATTTTTTTCTAATGACATGATACTAAAATATAAAAGCAATATAGAAATAATATAATTGTTTCTACTTTAGGCACAAGGCCAGCAATTACCCAGTGCATTACTGGTACAATACTGGCCAATTAGATATATACATATCGCACACATACATACACACATGCATACAAACACATACATACTCATATACACATACACACACACATTCATATTTGAAAATGCGAAAGTATGTCCCAAACGCAGAAAAAAACTTTAACATCATCTACAAATGGTTTATTCAATTTTTGCAACAATTGTTTGTAGGATTCAGCTATTGTTGCAGTTGATTTTGCATCTGGGACTCTCACATTTTCAAATTTCAAACACTCCTGGCACTTTGATAATTCATAATATTTATACATACATACACACACACATATTTATATAGTTTATTCATTTATTCAAAGCTTTCCTTTGCTGCTACTCTGTATTTTGCCTTTTTTTCTTTTCACCATCATTGTCACTTTAACAATAAAGAGAAACTTTATTATTGAATAAATAAATATATGTATATCTATGTGTGTACATATGTGTTAATATATGTGTGTGTGTAAATATGAGTGTATGTGTACGCAAATATTATGTGTACATGTGTTTGTGTATGGGTGCATGTGTGTGTAAATATTGTGTCATCATCATCATTACTGTTTAATACCCATTTTTCCATGCTAGCATGGGTTAGATGAGTTGCCCTGTTGAGAAAAATGCTAGGTCAGGTGACCGTGTCTTGCTCATACAGAACTGATTTTGGCTTGGTTTCTACAGCTGGATGCCCTTCCTGATGCCAACCACATTTACAGTGAGTACTGGGTGGTTTTTGTCATGACACCTACACAACCCCTTTACAGTGTGGGCTGGATGCCTTTTGTTGTGTTGCCATCACAACCACTTTACAGTGAGCTGTAGGCTTCACTAGATGTATATCATCATCATCATTACCGTTTTACGTCCGTTCTTAACGCTAGCATGGGTTAGACGGGTTGTCCTGTTGTGGGCAGTGTCCGGTCGGCTGACCACGCCTTGCTCATATGGGAACTGATTCTGGCTCGATTTCTACAGCTGGATGCCCTTCCTAACACCAACCTCATTTACAGTGAATGCTGGGTGCTTTTTTTGTAGTGCCTACACGTCCACTTTACAGTGTGGGCTGGGTGCTTTTTTGCCGTGGCACCTCCATGACCACTTTGCAGTGGGAGGGTGTGGGGGCATATTGTCATGTCTTTGACACAACTGAAAAGTTAATTCAACCCTTAACCCTTGTGACCCATCAGTACCATATACTGTTTACCTGCCAACTGTCAGAGCTAGTGAAAATATATATTTTCTGGAATATACAGATTTACATAGTCTTGCATCATAATTCGATGATATGGGTGGGCCATCAAAAAATTTATGGTGCTTTCACATAATTAAAATTCTAAAGTAAATTTTCCAGTCCAGCCTTCTGTTGTTGTTTTAATGAATACTTAATTCTGTTCCTGCACCCACCATGGGTTACCACATCCATGTTGGATGATTTGTATAACGTTGAGTGCTTTAATTAATTTCTTGCATCATCATTTACCAACCCGAACTACCAGTTCTACCCATTGGGAAACAGTCTAACATAAATAGTATATATATATATATATGTTATAACATATCCAGCTCACTGTAAAGTGGTCATGTAGGTGTAATGATAAAAAAGCACCCAGCTCACGCTGTAAGATGGTTGTGTAGATGTCACGACAAAAAGCACCTGCCCATACTGTAAATGTGGTTGTCGTTAGAAAGCCATAGAAACCTAGCCAGAAACATATATGAGCAAGATATAGTCACCTAACCCAACTTGCCTCAAATGGAATGGGACAACCTATATAACCCATGCTAGCAAGGAAAATGGACATTAAACGATGATGATGATATATATATAATTTATATAAATATATATATCTCATATATATATATATCATCATCATCATCATTGTTTAACATCCATTTTTCCATGCTTGCATGGGTTAGACGGGTCATCCATGTTATGATATAAATTTTGCCAGTTGGCTGCGACATACTTGCTGAAACGGAACTGTATTTTTACAGCTGGATGCCTAACATCAACCACATTTACAATGTGGAACTGAGTGGTCCTGTTATAAGACAAGTCAGATCAATTGACCGTGCTGTACCTTGCTCACAGCAGAACCGTGTTTTGGGAGCTGGGTGGTTCTGTTATGATGGAGTTCTGGCCAGTTGGCTATACTACCTTTCTCATAGTGGAACCATGTTTTGGCTGGGTTGTTACAGTTGCTAGATGCCTTTCCTAACACCAACCACGTTTATAGTGTGGAACCAGGTGGCACCGTTATGAAGAGAGTCTGGCCAGTTGGCCGTTCCATACCCTGCTCACAGTGGAACTGTATTTTGGAAGCTGGGTAGTCCCATTATGAGGAAGGTCTGGCCAGTTGGCCTTGCTCATAGCAGGGCTGTGTTTAGGCTTGGTTTTTATGGCTGCTGGATGCTCTTTCCTGAGTGACTTATATTATTATTTTAATTAAACTCTGATGATACTCTCCGTCTATACTCACTAATGGTAAATCATTAAATAAAATGATTTGCTATATGTAACATAACCGTAGGAAGAAAGAATTGTCAGTTATTAAGTGCCTTGCACTCTTAAATTCTTTGATTTGTAAACAAACTGTAACTATATAACAGCTCGGCATGATCTTATCACTGCATTGAACTAAAAAACACCTAGTAAATGAGTAAAATGTACTCTCATTAATATTACTATTATATATATCCGTCTGTAACAATGCAGATTGTATACCCAACTAGTCTATATATTATATGAAAAGCAAGTTTGTTTGTTTGTTGAGCGGCAATTACACAAAATCCTGAATACATTGGTGATAATTAAAGTATTGTCTGAAACCGCTCTCTCCAGATCTAACTCACTATGTCTTCCGTTTATTCTCTCTGAATTTTTTTGAATTTTAATCGATTTTTTTCGATATTTTCTTATATTTTTTTCCAATAAGAATCTAAGGGAGCTTACTTACTTATACATTTTTTTAAAAACATTAATTTATACAATTTGCCAATAACTGTTATATAAACATATTGATTCATACATGTGTGTATACACATATATATTTATACATGCAAGCGTGGAACATGGACGTTAAACGACATGTATATAAATAAATTCGTAAATTTTCAGGGAGTTTCAGCATTTGTACGCTTAAATATAATTCTCAGGGAGATTCAGCTTGTATACGCTTAAGCAGATTCAGCATGTGCATGCTTAAATGCATTTCTCAGGGAGATTCAGCATGTGGACGATTCAATGTAATTCCTAGGGAGATTTAGCAAGGCATGGTGTTTGACATGGCTGAATATTTCTATAACGGAATATTCCTATGTTTAACCGGCGAAGATTCGAAACCGAATCTGAGGTTTCTCGCCTCTGGGACCACCTGTTGTTGGAGTTTCCCACGATTGTACTGTCAAGAAACACGTATGATAAACGTACATACCACTTGACCTGTGACCCCAGCTTGTAGACAGAGGAAACACAGATGGCTGCCCATAAATCAACCCATATACACATCCTTTTAACTATAGGGTTATTATAAATACAAGGACATGGAAAATCCACCACGCAGACCGAAGCAAGCAGTCCGTGAGAGATAACGATGTAGCAGACCTTTCACTCTATCTCTCTCTCTCCTGGCCTTACTGGCTTTCACCTTCTCAGTCACAGACTACAGCCAGCCAGCCAGACCGAAGCAGCTGTCCTTGAGACGAATAACGAATTCTAAGAATAGACACACACACACACACACATAGTAAGTTCATATTGTTTACATTCTACGCTTCATCTATTCTTCCGTCTCACTGTCATATTGTATCGTCGAATTGATACATGCCTACACGTTAGCTCGAAGTAGCTAGCCAGTAATTAATGTAGTGATAAATTCTGTCACATATTGTTATTGTAAAATAAACATTGTCAACATCACTATTTTGGCATTCTTCTTCTTATCAAACATCCATCAAAGAATAACATTTACCCACTACATTTCACACAGAGACACGACTAAAAGAGGACATGAATGAATACCAACACATCGACGCACCTGTCGTACCATAAAACGTATCTCCTATTAAACACCTGGGCGAAAGGAGGTAATAGATAGGGCACAAGGACCCAGTGAAGATCATCCTATCAGGGCCTCATACAGACAGTAATAAAGAAAAGAATAAAAAAAATGTATTCTACGAAAATTCTAAAACATTCACAGAACTTAGGTATATACAATGATTTTAGGGTCGATAGATTTATAGGTCTGGCTACCTTCAGGGATCATTTGTGAAAGATTTTGTTGATAGCACTCACTGTGATGTTTTGGGGGCCAAGGATTTCTCTTTTACATAGCTACTCCTTGTTGGAATGGTGGATTTGTAAATTGGGAAACATGTAGTGATGGGGTCACCATTATGTAGCGAATATCCTTTGCAGGATGAATGATAAAAAGAATGATGCAAGAATTGAGATGTTGACAGTGTTTATTTTATAATAATAAAATTCACTTGTTGGTACATTGAATATCGAGTAATAAAATCGTGATAGTAATTATCACTACATTAATTTTCTTACTAACTACTCCGAGCTAGCGTGAATGCATGTATCAAATAAAATGATACAGTAGAAGTTGTGTTGTATTTTACAGTAGTAGGGAAATGACAGCAAGTTGAAAGAATAGATAAAGTGTAGTAGGAAATCTACTCTGTGTGTGTGTGCGTTAATCCTTAGCATACTTGGTTTCTGTAGTAGTGGTCAATCTGTCGAGTTGGTATGAAATGTGAGAGAATAGTAGGTAGAAGACTGTATTCGTGAAGAGAAATTCATAGCGTTAGCAGAACGTCTTCTCTTGTCTGTGTTATCACTATCTCTGATTCGGTGCTTGAAGCGATTGTATTTATAATAATACTATAGTTAGAAGGATGTGTATATGGTTTTTGATTTAATAGTAGCCATGTGTGTTTCGTCTGTCAGGTGTCTGGGGTCACAGGTCAAGTGGTATATACGTTTATCATAGTTGTCTTTTGACAGGACAATGGTGAGAATTCCTAACAATAGGTGGTTTTAGAGGTGAGAGATTTGGGATTCGATTTCAAATCTTCACAAGGTAAAACATATGAGAATTCCGTTACAAACACATAATTAATCAAGCTTCCATTGCTTTCCACAACAGTACAAAATGACGAGTGTTCAAAACATCTTTCAGTATCAAGGGATTAATTTTCTATAAATTGAAACAGCTGAGAAGTGCTAATCTGTAACTCCAAGTGTCCTCTTCCCTTCCCGCCTTTGTTATTCGTACAGAAGAAATCTCCGAGGCTTTGAAAATCCGATGTTCCCCTCCCCCCTTTCCCGTTCCATTTTTCGGAAAAGAAGGCGATATATAATAAAGAAAGAAAATAATAGAAAAATGTATTCTACGAAAATTATAACTCATTTACTTCGGTATATACAATGTTTTTAACTTTTTTCTTTGGAGCATATATGGAGAGTTTGTGGAGCCTTCCTAGTCTGGAATAATCTACATAGAATTGACCGTGCGAGAAACCTGCAGGATTTGACCTTCAGAATTGTTAATGATCATTGTGTAACTGACTCTCACTGGGAATTACAATCATTTGAAACGAAAGGAGACATCTGTTGGTATTAGCGGCATTCTAGGTATAAATACGATGTCTCCCATACCACATCCAATGGGGAGTTTTGCTTCGATAATGTGAGGGTGTTCAGTCATAATCATATGCTTCCCAATGCACAATCTTGGCTGATCCAAGTTTATGAGAAACATGGTGACTGTACCCTTCTCCAATTCAGGATTGTGTGGCAGAATACAGAATTGTTTTATCTATGTTCATTAACAGACATACATCTTTAGCTGTCGAGGCTTGTGTGTCAGTTGTTTTTGACTGCTTTCAAATTCATTCTCCAAAAGGAATATTGGGAGTCACCAAATCGGGGCCTTTAATAGCCGCCTCTGTTTCAGCCCAATTGTTAATCTTAAAATCATGTTCAACGAGAAGAATTTCTCTACTTGTTATAACTGGTTTGAAAAATATATATTCTGTTTGCAACTCTATTCTGTATCATGCTACGTTAGTGGTGCTGTTAAATATGTAGCGGTTGTCTCCCTTGTTTTGATTGGGATCTAGACGGGAGGTGGAACCCTTTCTGCAACTTCCGGTCAGAGCCCTATAAAACTAACAACTTTAAGCTTCCTTTCTCTCTTTGCCTTTTCGGCACCAGGTCAAGAGCCTCTCATTGGGCTCCGCCATTAATTTGGCCAACAGGCGCCTGGCCTTAGCCAGGCGTCCTCTGCCAGCCGCGTTTGCCTGGCAATCAAAACGGTAACTACTAACTTTGTTTCATTCTAACATCTATCTTTGACATGTCAAGTATACTATCAACCATTGTTAATTAAATATTACACACAAACCATGTCTCGTTTTGTTACATTCATACAACCCAGTAATCTCGCTATATTGGTAACCCTGACGTGATACGAACACGCAGCCGTTCCTCGCTATATTGGTAACCCTGACGTGATACGAACACGCAGCCGTTCATCGCTATAAGTGGTCCCCCCCCCCCAAAAAAAAAAGGAAAAAATAGCACATCTGGTTTTGTGAGTAACATTACGAATACACAGCAAATTTAGCGACAAACTATGAAAATACTCAAGGACACGCACACACGCACATGTGGAATTCGCACAGACATACTTTTTCTCTCACGCATCAATTAACTGTCGCATTTCACCAATATATATATATGTTTCTCGTTTCTTACAACGAACACTTTCAAAACAAAAAAAAACAAAAACATTTCACGATATATATATATCTTTCTCGTTTCTTACAACGAACTCTTTCAAAACACACAAAAAAAAAAAGAAATTTGATATTCTTTAAAAAACATTTCAACAGGAACATTTATTTTCGATGAACCATTGCCTTTTTGTTCATCGTTTTCTTCATCGTTCAAGTTTTTTGTTTTTTTCCAAAGTTCACACCAATAATTATGCTGAGTGAAGCCTTTCTTTTTCATCATTGTCACTTTCAAAATTGCACTATCATTTTCTCGCGCGTTAGAAATATTATTTTTTTCAACCTTGTATTGGCACGTGTAGGCAGCACAAATTCTCGATTCACAGAGATGTCTCTACTCACAGACAGCCGCACGCCAGAGATAACATTTCTCACCAGGGATTCTTCAGCCTTAAGCTATATTCTTCTATTTGCCGGTTTATAAATTTACAATGTAAATTTACCGTTGATAACCGCGCATTTATTAAGAATGCTTATTTCTCTGGTCGCTGGCCTCTTGACCCTTCCAGGTCAACGCATTCTCAACATCGACCATCAACTTCGGCTGCTATTTCTAGCACTTTGCGCAACTCATTTTTTCTAAAAAAAATTTTTTTACTGTGAATTTAAACACCGAATACGCTCACTCAGCGAGACAACAGCAGCAGCAACAGCAATATAACAGCAACAGCAATACATCAATACAGCTTCACCAAAGCCAGAGAATTCATTTTTGCAGCACTCTTCCTGTGAGAAAATCCACTCGGAGGTTGGAAATTTCACGATATACCACAGAACAGAAACCACCTGCATTCATTCTCTGGAACACACTTTCTTTCCTGCTGTCATGTGATTGCACACCTGTGAACTATATTTTGAACTTTGAGCTCTTCTATTACTTTTACTTTATTACATTGTATCTTTGGGTGATGGATAGATGGATGTCCAGTCGTTCTCTGGCCAAGAGCGGTTGGCTACCTTGATATCTATCATTGATTTTTCCAAACATTCTTTTGTCGTAATTTTCATGCCTGTTACAACATTCTCGCCAACTTGCTACATATTTTCATTTCGATTTTTATACACTAAAATTCTGGCGGGAGGTTATGTAGCGGTTGTCTCCCTTGTTTTGATTGGGATCTAGACGGGAGGTGGAACCCTTTCTGCAACTTCCGGTCAGAGCCCTATAAAACTAACAACTTTAAGCTTCCTTTCTCTCTTTGCCTTTTCGGCACCAGGTCAAGAGCCTCTCATTGGGCTCCGCCATTAATTTGGCCAACAGGCGCCTGGCCTTAGCCAGGCGTCCTCTGCCAGCCGCGTTTGCCTGGCAATCAAAACGGTAACTACTAACTTTGTTTCATTCTAACATCTATCTTTGACATGTCAAGTATACTATCAACCATTGTTAATTAAATATTACACACAAACCATGTCTCGTTTTGTTACATTCATACAACCCAGTAATCTCGCTATAAATATATCTAGCCAGTCAAGTCCGCACTATATATGTATATACCTTAACTAGCAACTACACAGCCATCCTATTCTTGATATATGTTATCCTGTTTCGCTGTGACCTTCTACCTACCTATTTCGTTGCTATCTACTCTCCCCTTCTCCTTCTCACTTTCACTCACCCTCTCTCTTCCAGCCACCTCATTGTTTCCCTCGCCTGACCCTCTAGCAGTTCTTTTCTCATTTACACTCACTGGGATCAGACGTGATTTTCATTCGTCCACACGCTCTAGAACTTACGGTCATCCACCAATGTGGACTTGAATTTTCTTTCTTCAGTTGCTCGCATATTCTTCGGTTTGCTGTTTTTCTCTTTTCTTCCCTTTTTTCCCTTTTCCCTTCTATTTCCCTTCCCTCTCTCTCCTCCGTTTTCCCAAATAACTTACCTAATTATTGAACCCTCTGGGGGTAGATATATTGTCTTTAAAGCGTTGAAATATCCGAGACCCCAGTAGACAACTGATGAGGAACCCGCCCCCGTTCCTGCTTTCTTCTTCTTCTTCTTCTTCTTCTTCTTCTTCTTCTTCTTCCATAAATAGCAATAGAGAGAATAAGAGGTAGTGAGAGATGGGGGGAAAAGGAAGAGTGAGTCAGATGTCAGGCCGACTGACAACAAACAAAAAAGGAAGGTTTTAGAGAGAGAGGCGGAGGTAGTTTGAATGAGAGGTATGGTGTTTCCATTTCTATATATTGATAGCATAACAGACGAAGAGTCAGTATCTGTGTGCTAGAAATAACAGTAAATACTCCCTTCCTCCCTTCTCTTTTCGGAAAATAGGTTGACAGTGAGCTTGATGTAGGTCAGATTAGTTGAAAACACACACAAAACCTTCATTATTATCAATTTTATTTAGTGTTACTAACAGAACCCCCTCCCCCACCCCCGGGCGGTTTTCTGCTAGCATATGTAGTGAGCATATTGGTATTATACGCAAATATATATGCATACAGATATATGTAAATTGAAAAGTAAATTGACAATATCTTCTTCACCCACTTATTTCTGAGAGGGTCGTGAGGGCAGAGTCCTTCTCAAACACTCCTTCCAGCGAGTCTGTCAGTGACAAACATCTCTAACTGATCCAGCTGGATCCCAAAGCGTGACCAGCCAAGCTCATGGATGTTATCCAACTATCTTGCTCTGGGTCTCTTGCCGATTGATTTTGCCTGTAAAATGTATCCAGCGATTCTTTACTGAGACATTCTAACCACATGCTCATAATATCGGAGTTGTGATCTCTTAATTCGGAGAAGTAGCGGCTCTATCAGGAGTGACTCTCTGGTCTCTGAGCTATGCACTTTCTTGAGTAACGTTACTCCAAAGACCCTGCGGAGGAATCCCATTTCTGCCACTTTTATTTGCAATTGTATTCTTTTGGTCATTACTCAAGATTCGCGATCCTCAGTAGGAGTTGGCAGGAATACCAGGAAGACAACGAGTTTGGCTTTTACACCTACCTCCCTTCATCTGATTGCTGAATGCTGAGGCTGGCGCTTTACTGCAGCAGCTTTTGCAATTCTTGCACTTAATTCAGCCTCCTGCATTCCATCACTCATGAACACGGCTCCAAGATACTTGAACTTCTCTAACTGCTTCAGTAGAACTCCATTCACGTGTACATAAATTTGAGGGACTTCTGTCCACCCGTCCATCACGCAATGTGTATGTGTGAATGTATGTGTGTAAAAGGAAGGAAAGGGATACACACATATATATATGTCTAAGTTAAAAACAGTGACCCACACACACACACGTGTCTCTAATTTAAGAACACCAACAAACATGCGCGCGCACATACACACACTGTCCTATTACCACTCAAGAGCTTTAGCCCCTCAATTTTGGAACCGCCTGGGTTGTCCCGAATTGATGGGAAAAGACTTGGCCGTCTTACTCTGTGCTCCTGGTCAAAGGCAGGTGCCTTACCTGGGTCGTCACAGTTAGTGATTCTTTTGCTTCTTCCCACATTCTGGATGCAGCGGTAAGGGCGAGAGGTACAGCATCCGAGGCTGAACGGAACAAAATCCTAAAGTACTGTGTTCTGTCAGCTAACTACATTATCCAGCCTGTGACGTTCGAGACGTTTGAGGGAGTCGGGCTTCTGACAGCGAGATTCTTATTTTCACTGGCGGCTCGCCAAACAGAGGTAACTGGTAATGCTCCAGCCTCGCCATCACCCCAGGTAACGCTGTGAGCGTGCTTGCTTGCCTCGAAAATTATTAGAGGTTTCTCAGAGTACATTGCTATATTGCTATCTTTTGCTCTGGTAGCGGCTCGTTTTATCACTCTTTCGCCTGCATATTGTTCTATGGTCTAAGATGTGTGTATTACCTGCTTGTGTATTTTTTCTCTTTCTTTTTTTCCTTTCCCTTTCCTTAGTATATATTATATTTGTTAGTGTTTTCGTTCTGTAACCATTATATTAAATGAATTTTTAAAAAAAGTTAATAAATAAATAAAACGTTTTACTCTCCCATTTCCAATTCACCGAACGCTGCTATCATGACTGTATGTGTGTGTTTGTGTGTGAATGTATGTATGTGTGAATTATGCCAGTGACCGTGTATTTTTATAAGTTTCGGTTTGCGCGATTATAGTTATATTACCATAATAGTTATATACTCATACATATAGATGTAGGTATGTGCACACTCATACGCGTCAGCGTGTAGAAAATCATAATCTCTCTATCTCTCTCATCACACACTCTCTCTTTCTATATATATGGTAGTTGAAGTGGTGGTGGTAGCAACGATATACCGGAAGTGCAACTTTGAAAAGAAGTCAATTTTAAATTATTTATTTTTACGAAATTATTTATGTTTACGAAATTTAGTACATAAATTATGTAATATTCATTCAATATTTATTCAAAATAATCCAACTTATTTTACTAACTGGATTAAACGAAATAAACCCGTACGCAGTCCCGCAGTCCTTACTTTATTATAGTTTAGATTAGCGGTCAACGAACAGACAAATTTCGTTTTTAATATATATATATATATCGGTAAACGGAATAGAAAATGCTGACAAATTGTTCACAGTTGAAAAATGGTTTAATTAGGAATAAAAGAGTATTAGTGATTGTATGGGTTAGTATTCAGTTGTGGTTTTAAGTTTTTAAGTTTTTACCGGTTGCGCATTTCTAAATGCTTTTCAAAAATAATTTTGAGATAGAGTGTCCGTGCTGTTTGCTCTGATCTGATTAGTTTTGGGAATTCTACCTGTTTTTATGTTAAAAAAGTGGCTCCAGCGTTATTTTTGTGTTGCAAAAATGCTTGTGGTCAAAACAATTTTGATTGGTCGGTAGAGGTCATGTGAATGTAAAAAGTTGATTTTGCGCCAAGACTGTTTTTATGTTAAAATGTTAAAAAAGTGGCTCCAGCAAAAATTATTGGTCAAAACAATTTTGATTGGTCGGTAGAGGTCATGTGGATAAAAAATTGGTTTTGCGCCAAGATTGAGAAATGACTCTTTCACAACAAATATGTGTGTGTGTGTGTGTATGTGTGTGTGTGTGTGTGTGTGTGTGTGTGTGTGTGTGTGTGTGTGTGTGTAGTAGTAGTAGTAAGGTGTTCGATGCTGCGACAATGGCCAGCAGCGATGTGTGTCAAATGGCTATTAAGATAAGTGTGTGTGTGTGTGTGTGTGTGTGTGTATATAGCAGAGTCATTCGAAGGTCAAAAGATATTTTTCAGCTTTTGTCTTATACGGAGAAGTGCGTGTGTGTGTGTGTGTTGTGTATAAGTCTCTTTGTATGTTGATGTACGCGTGTGTATGTGTTTGTGTATATATGTGTGTGTGGGTGGGTGGGGGGGACCAGTATTTTTTTCCCCCTGGTAAAATGGTGTACATTATTCGATTTTTTCAGTAAAATCGGTTCTCTTAATAGAACATCAAAAATCTTAACAATAAAAGGTGTGAAATGATATTCACTATATATATACACACACACACATACATTCACTACATATATATATATATATATATACATATATACATACATATATATGCACATATATATTTTTGTATTGCACCATAGAGCATGTGTGTTTACGTGTGTCATTGTGTTTATATGTGGGTAGAGATGTGTGCTGATGTAGGTATGTATGTTGACGTGTGTATGTTGTGGGTTCGTCTTAGGGAGAAGTGTTTAGACGGGGTCCGTATTTGTTAATGAAGTAAGATTCCTTGCTGATGCGCTGGGTGTGGGTGGCATTATCTTTAAATTTGTAGAGGGGAAAGATTCTGAAGTTGGGATGATTTTGGGCGGCACAGGTATCAATGTGTTCACTCAGTGGTATTTTCCTGTATTCCCGTATTTTAATTTGGGATCTATGGACAGTCATGCGTTGGCGGAGGCCGTTTTTGGTCTGGCCTATGTATTGTTCTCGACAACCTGAACAAGTTAATACATATATTAGATTTTCCGATGCACATGTGAAATTGTGTTTTACTATAAAACGTTGTCCATCTTTGAAATAGAATTCCGAACCCTCTATTAGGTTGATGCAAATGCCACAGTTGGGTCTATCGCATTTTTTTACTGTGGGTTTCGTTGTTGTGGTTGGCAGTACTTTGGCATGTGTTAAGATGTTTTTCATTGACTTGGATTGTCTTTTGCTCTTTATGATATCGTGTGTTCGTAGAATTTGGTTCATTCTATGGTCCTTTTTCAATACAGGGATGTTCTGGAGGATGGTGTCAAAGGCCTCATTGTTGAGGGGGTTGTGTGTGGAGATGTATGGAAGAGCTTTTAGTTTTGGTTGATTTACTTTAGGGTGTCTAAGTTCCTGGGTACTGAGTTTTAGGGCACGTTGGATTCCATTGTCAATTAGTGATGCAGGGTAGTCCCTGCCTATGAGTGTGTCCTTTAGTTCTTGTAGCCGTAAGTAGCAGATGTTTTTATTGGAGACTATAGTACAGATTCTCTTGGCTAAGTTGTAGGGAATATTAATTTTAACGTGTCTAGGGTGGCAAGAGTTGAAGGGGAGGTATTGCTTGGAGTCTGTGGGCTTGTAGTATATGTCTGTTTCTATTTTTTTGTTATGGATCTTAATGAGGATGTCGAGGAAGGGGAGTTGTTGATGGCTGTATTCCATCGTGAAGTTAATATTTGTGTTGAGCCCATTTATAAGGGTGTGAAATTCTTTAAGTTTTTCGATGTTTTCGTGCCAAAGGATGAAGCAGTCATCTAGATATCGCTTCCAGTTCCTTTCAATGTGTAAGTGGAGGGTGTTTCCAAATTTGTTTAGGACTTTAGTGTAGAGGGTGATTTCCAGGTATCCCATGACTAGGTTGGCATAAGTAGGGGCTGTTTTCGTTCCCATAGCGGTCCCAGATTTCTGCCTGTAGGGTTTGTTATTGAAAACGAAGTAATTGTTCTCCAAGATAAATTTGAGTCCCTCTATCACGAATTCTTTTTTGATGCGTTGTGGGAGTTCATTGTGGAAATTATCCAGCCAGAATTGGATAGCTTCTATTCCTAGGTTGTGGGGGATGTTGGAGTATAGGTTGACTACATCGAACGTCACTAGTAGGGTTTGTTCAGAAAGTGGCATATTAGGGAGGTGATTGAGCATATCTAGGTCGTCCCTTATATAGCTTTTGATGTGCTTGAGGAAGGGTTTGAGAAGGGTATCAATGAAGTTGCTAAGACGGTGCGTTTCGCAAGCGGGGCCTGCTATTATAGGTCTTAATTTGAGATCATTGGGTGAGGGGACATTGATGACTATGTCTGTGGCTTCCTTGCATGCCTTACTGATTGATTCGCTTTTATGTACTTTAGGGATACAGTAGAAAAGGCTGGATTTACTTGTGAAGTCTGTGATGAAGCTGAATTCCTTGTTAGTGAGTCCTTCTTTGTATTGGTTGATTAGAGTTTTTAGGTTTCTCATAATTTTCTGTTGATTGTAGTATTCAGCCTTTTCGTAGTATGTTTCGTTTTCCAAAGTGGAGAGCGCTAAGTTGATATAGAATTCTGTCTCCATTAGGACTACTGTACTCCCTTTATCAGCCTCTTTAATTGTAATGGTTCTGTCGGTTTTTAATCTATTTAATTCTTCCCATTCTTTCTTGTTGAGGTTTGGCTTGTGTTTTTGTCTGTGCAAGTGTTGGTAAGGGAAGTTTGTGATGTGTTCACAGAATTCGTCCAGGATTTTATTTCTACCTTTTGAAGGGGTGTAATTGCTTCTATTTCTGGCTAATGATTCATCCTCATTGTACTGGTCGAATAGTTGTTCACTAAGTCGTAACTTTCTACAGAAGTCTGTGATGTCTTCCTTCATTTCATAGTAGTTAGGACGTAGTGGGGTCGGTGTGAATTTAAGACCTTTGGAGAGTAAGTTGATAAGGTTGGGTGTTGGTTCTGCACTAGTAAGATTGATAATTTTTATTACTATCGGTTTCTCCTCCCTGTCTTGTGTTATTTTGTTTGCCTGTATCTGTGTGCTGTGTCTAAAAAATGGTTGGGGTAGAGGGGTTGTCTGCTGATGTTAAGTGGTCTCCTGTGTTTGTTATATTCCTTGTTGTTGTAAAATGTGGTTCGGGTTGGTGGTTGTAGATTGAATGGGGTGTTCCTGTACTGCGAGTATGGGTGTGTGTTTCTATGTGCCATGTTGTATTGTGGTGTTATAAGTGGCCTACGTTGTTGGTTGTATCGTGTGGTGTGGGTTTGTTGTGTATTGTGGAAGTGAGAGTTGAGAAAATGGTAATTACCTTGCTGTCCCCTTGAAGCGGGGAAGTTGTTGCATCTATCATGGCGGTGGTATCTTTTCCCTATGTTTGACGATGAGGAATCCGCGTAGTAGTTGAGTGATTTTGTATGGTGTCTCCTTGAAGGGGGAAAGTTGTAAATGTCATTCTGGGGGAGATGATTTCTTGGGTTTTTGTTCCTTCTTATGGTAGCGAGGTTGGGAAGTTCATCTTCGGTGTGGTGCTTCCTTCTTCGTTTGTTTGAGGCTTGGGGGTTTGAGAAGTTGTTGTGCGGTTCAGTTATGGGTTTTCCTATTTTTATGAACGGGTTATTGGAGGTGTAATCCGTTTGAAAAGTCGATTCATAGTGTAGGAACCAAGCGGCACTTTTTTCCCAGCGTTGAAGGGATTTCAGTTCTTCTCTGTTGCAGTCCCCTTTCCATAATTGGGAGATCTTCTCTACCTTGGGGCCTTCAGTTTTGTTGTTGATTTCCAGGAGGATCTCTTCATCGATGGTTTTGATTTTTTCCTCATTTGTCTGGGCCCTCAGTTTAAGAAGTTCAATTTCTGTCTTCATTTTTTCCAATGCCATTCTTTCCCTAAGGTGTCTTTGAGGTTCGGGTTCATTTGGAATGGACTTTATTTGTAGTTTACGGGGGAGAGTTAGAGGGGTTGAGTTAAGCCATTTTTCATATATCTCTGCTTTGTTGTGATTTTGTATCATCTTCCAGAATGAGAACTTTCTGTCTCTGAGGGATTTGTTCCATTTTGGAATTGTTCGAATTTTCATTTTGTGTGAATCAATCTCACATGGTTCTTCGTTGGTTTTTCCTGGGTTGGTAGTAGTGAACATAGTTTGGATAGTATCGCAAAGGTTTTGGAGTTTGTCGCCGATTTCGGAGGGTTTGTATCCGGTGGCGGTTTCCTTATTTGTGGAGTCAAGTTTGTCGACCAGCAAAGATAGGTTGGTGTTGATTTTCTTGAGTTCCTGTAGGATCTCTTCATTTGAGTTGATGAGGGTTGTATCCGTTTTTGTTGGCATTTTCTGTATCTCGTGTGAGGATATGATAGTTAAAAGAATAGAGGTGTAACACACAAGTTATTATATATTGGTAAACGGAATAGAAAATGCTGACAAATTGTTCACAGTTGAAAAATGGTTTAATTAGGAATAAAAGAGTATTAGTGATTGTATGGGTTAGTATTCAGTTGTGGTTTTAAGTTTTTAAGTTTTTACCGGTTGCGCATTTCTAAATGCATCGGAAAATCTAATATATGTATTAACTTGTTCAGGTTGTCGAGAACAATACATAGGCCAGACCAAAAACGGCCTCCGCCAACGCATGACTGTCCATAGATCCCAAATTAAAATACGGGAATACAGGAAAATACCACTGAGTGAACACATTGATACCTGTGCCGCCCAAAATCATCCCAACTTCAGAATCTTTCCCCTCTACAAATTTAAAGATAATGCCACCCACACCCAGCGCATCAGCAAGGAATCTTACTTCATTAACAAATACGGACCCCGTCTAAACACTTCTCCCTAAGACGAACCCACAACATACACACGTCAACATACATACCTACATCAGCACACATCTCTACCCACATATAAACACAATGACACACGTAAACACACATGCTCTATGGTGCAATACAAAAAAATATATGTGCATATATATGTATGTATATATGTATATATATATATATATATATATATATGTAGTGAATGTATGTGTGTGTGTGTATATATATAGTGAATATCATTTCACACCTTTTATTGTTAAGATTTTTGATGTTCTATTAAGAGAACCGATTTTACTGAAAAAATCGAATAATGTACACCATTTTACCAGGGGGAAAAAAATACTGGTCCCCCCCACCCACCCACACACACATATATACACAAACACATACACACGCGTACATCAACATACAAAGAGACTTATACACAACACACACACACACACGCACTTCTCCGTATAAGACAAAAGCTGAAAAATATCTTTTGACCTTCGAATGACTCTGCTATATACACACACACACACACACACACACACACTTATCTTAATAGCCATTTGACACACATCGCTGCTGGCCATTGTCGCAGCATCGAACACCTTACTACTACTACTACACACACACACACACACACACACATACACACACACACACACACACACACACACATACACACACACACACACACACACACACATACACACACACACACACACACACACACACACACACACACACACACACACACACACACACACATATTTGTTGTGAAAGAGTCATTTCTCAATCTTGGCGCAAAACCAATTTTTTATCCACATGACCTCTACCGACCAATCAAAATTGTTTTGACCAATAATTTTTGCTGGAGCCACTTTTTTAACATTTTAACATAAAAACAGTCTTGGCGCAAAATCAACTTTTTACATTCACATGACCTCTACCGACCAATCAAAATTGTTTTGACCACAAGCATTTTTGCAACACAAAAATAACGCTGGAGCCACTTTTTTAACATAAAAACAGGTAGAATTCCCAAAACTAATCAGATCAGAGCAAACAGCACGGACACTCTATCTCAAAATTATTTTTGAAAAGCATTTAGAAATGCGCAACCGGTAAAAACTTAAAAACTTAAAACCACAACTGAATACTAACCCATACAATCACTAATACTCTTTTATTCCTAATTAAACCATTTTTCAACTGTGAACAATTTGTCAGCATTTTCTATTCCGTTTACCAATATATAATAACTTGTGTGTTACACCTCTATTCTTTTAACTATATATATATATATATATATATATATATATATATATATATATATATATATATATATAGAGAGAGAGAGAGAGAGAGAGAGAGAGAGAGAGAGAGAGAGAGAGAGAGAGAGAGAGATTTGTTTTGCAAGGTTTTTTTATATGAAATCGTGTGCCGAAACAAATATTGTTATACTTGGGGAGGGTCATATTGTCAGAAATAATAACAGAACACAGTTTGGTTGGTTTTCGCTTCTGTATCTTTTATATCTCCATAGTGAATTCATTTTACATATAACACATTTCTTATTTGTACAGTGGGTTTTCTTAATGGGGTATGTCTTGCCAAATAAGAAATGTGTTATATGTAAAATGAACCCCCAGATAAATTGTAAAACTAGAAATGTAGTCAATAGCATAAGATCTACAGAGGGTACTTGCAGAAACATGACAATGACATACATAGGTGAGACAGCATAGGAGAAAGAATAGACCAACAGTGGGGGGAACTAAAAGGACTAAAAAATGGTTCAGTACTATACGAACACGCCAGACAAAAACATGACGGTAATATAGACAACATAGAAATTAAAGCATATCTAAGCATAGAAATTACTCTACAGGTAGGCAAATCAGAGAAGCAACTGAGATAAAACTAAGAAGACCGAAGTTAAACAGAAAGAATGAATGGAATAACAACAACAACAACAACCATAACCAAACAAACAATACTGACTTAAGAGAAATATAAATAAATAAATAAATAAATATATACACAAGTACAATAACAACAAACACATATAAACACACACTAGTGAACAAAGATAGAATACAAAAACAAAAACGCATATACTCAAACACGAACACACACCAAACATTAAACACGCATGCGCAATGACAGAGACAAGAATAAATAAATTAATTAATTAAATAAAAAATGGCGTAGACATTACATTACAATACAATGGGGGGAAAAATAATAGTATCACTGATGATGTTGCAGATGTGCGACGAAAGAACTTTGATAGACTATATATATATATATTTATATCAGTATTTTTAACCGCTGGTCAATCAATGATAAACATTGATTACCAAATAAATTAACTATGGAGATATAAAAGATGCAGAAGCGAAAACCAACCAAACAGTGAGTGTGTTCTGCTGTTATTTCTGGCAATATTATAACAATATGACCCTCCTCAAGTATAACAAAAAATGTGTGTGTGTGTGTGTGTGTGTGTGTGTGTGTGTGTGTGTGTGTGTGTGTGTGTGTGTGTGTGTGTGTGTGTGTGTGTGTGTGTGTGTGTGTGTGTGTGTGTGTGTGTGTGTGTGTGTGTGTGTGTGTGTATGTGTGTGTGTGTGTGTGTGTGTGTGTGTGTGTGTGTGTGTGTGTGTGTGTGTGTGTGTGTGTGTGTGTGTGTGTGTGTGTGCGTGCGCGCGCGTTCGGAAAAGATTGTTTTGGTGAAAACAGGAGTAAGCAGGAGAAAACTCTCAACAATCGTTGTTTTTAGTTACGATGGAGAATTTTATAAAATATATCAAAATAAGATGCTGAGGTTACATATATCGTTTAATCATTATAATTATTTCCACGGTTCTCCATACAATCGAGATGTCCTTCATGCATTTGCTGTTGATTATGAGAAGGGTATCCTCAGATGAAAAACCGATATATTTGATATGTCGCAGGCAGGAAAAAACACATGCTTGTGTGCCCTGCAGACATATGGGCGATATCCAATTTTAGCGGCCTAAATGCCGCTTACTTGCTGTAGTTGCTGCTTACTTCAATGTATGAGACTATTCCAACAAATTTACATTCCCCTTTTTTTAGCCGTTAAAAGAAATATAGATTTATTTATTGTTTTTTTTTTTTGCGATTTATTTGCCACTGGGGCATAGATTTCTTTATTTGCCCCTTTTTTGTTTGTTTTTTTTGCGATTTATTAGCCTTTTGGGGTCACACACACCCCCGTAGAAAGTGTGCGACCTTTCTGCCAGGGAGCACAGAGAGAGGGGGGTGCTCCCTTCTTCTCTTACCTGTACAAGCCGATATAGAGAGATGGCCCACTTACACGGGCCATTATTGCTACTTTCACCCATCTTTCATGGAATTGGCTGGGACTGAGTGCCTTTTTCTCCACCTTGATCCTTCTTTCGAAGTGGTATCGGAAGAAGAGGACCATTTGTTGGCCGGTGACATATCCCCACAGTTTCCTCGTTGCAAACGCATCTGGGACATTTCTTTTCCAAGGGGTTTCCGTCTCGGAATCCGTGTCTGTAGAGCCTTTCCCGAACGGGCAGGGCCCCTCGGTATAATAGTAAGTATTAGTGGTTGTAATAAAAATGCAATCAAAATGTAATAAATACCTTCACTGATTTCTTTCCTTATATTATCAACAGAAGTTGGTATGTCACCCAAAGTTCGCTTTGTATGTTCCCGAATAGCAGTGAATTTTGATAAAACTGTTTCTAATTCCTTCTCCACAGTAAGACAAATATCCATGTGTAGTTGAAGAGGATAAGTATGAAAGAACAGTCATTTAAATTTACAGATGGACAGATGTGGTGTTTGGCAGGGTTTGAGATATATAGAAAAATAATTATTTACAGAAAAAGAAAATAATAATAATAAAGAATTATTATTATTTTTTTTAAGATTTATATCTTTTTGGACTACACATGGATATTTGTCTTACTGTGGAGAAGGAATTAGAAACAGTTTTATCAAAATTCACTGCTATTCGGGAACATACAAAGCGAACTTTGGGTGACATACCAACTTCTGTTGATAATATAAGGAAAGAAATCAGTGAAGGTATTTATTACATTTTGATTGCATTTTTATTACAACCACTAATACTTACTATTATACCGAGGGGCCCTGCCCATTCGGGAAAGGCTCTACAGACACGGATTCCGGGACGGAAACCCCTTGGAAAAGAAATGTCCCAGATGCGTTTGCAACGAGGAAACTGTGGGGATATGTCGCCGGCCAACAAATGGTCCTCTTCTTCCGATACCACTTCGAAAGAAGGATCAAGGTGGAGAAAAAGGCACTCAGTCCCAGCCAATTCCATGAAAGATGGGTGAAAGTAGCAATAATGGCCCGTGTAAGTGGGCCATCTCTCTATATCGGCTTGTACAGGTAAGAGAAGAAGGGAGCACCCCCCTCTCTCTGTGCTCCCTGGCAGAAAGGTCGCACACTTTCTACGGGGGTGTGTGTGACCCCAAAAGGCTAATAAATCGAAAAAAAAAAAGGGGGGGGGGGCAAATAAAGAAATCTGTGCCCCAGTGGCAAATAAATCAAAAAAACAAAAACAATAAATAAATCTATATTTCTTTTAACGGCTAAAAAAAGGGGAATGTAAATTTGTTGGAATAGCCTCATACATTGAAGTAAGCAGCAACTACAGCAAGTAAGCGGCATTTAGGCCGCTAAAGTTGAATATCGCTGACATATGAGTTCATTGAAGGGTTTGCCAGCCGTCGTGTTTGCTAGAAAAAGCTATCAACGAAAAAATGAAAAAACGAAAAACTGTGTAGCCAGAGCGCAGTAGACAGTGGAAGCAATAAATGGAGCCCTGAGGGAGAATGGGGTATATATTTTGTTGACAACTACCTATAGACAACACCAGCGACAACGACCACAACAATAACAGCAAACCGCCGACCAATATCGTCCACACTGGCCGCAACAGTCGTAGTGATATTACTACTCTACTGACAACAACAACGAAAGCAACAGCTACAGTAAACAATTACAACAACAACAACAGCAAAAACACAGACCAGCGTCGTGTACACAGGCCGCAGCAGTCGTAGTGACGGTATCACCCTGTCGACAATAACAACGATAACACCAAAGCAATAAAAAGGAATTCTGAGGTAGGTGGGTACACAAAATTGGTGGTATCAATCACCATGACCATATATAACAACAACAACAATGGTAACGGCAACAAACATTAACACCGCCCACCACCTAGCCCGTTCGTCGTAGTAGTGGTGGTATCATTTATATTAGTATCAAGCCAATGGCAGAGAGCACCCATTACTTGGGAGCCAGACAGTGGTAACAACAATAACAACACAATACCAGTGATGATCCCACCACGGTGACAACAGGAAAAGGCCACGCTTCCATGAAAAATAAACTAACCACAATATTCTCCTACCTGTTTGTATTTATCGTTGTAGTTATAAACTATGACCACATCCACTTGATCGTTTTATTCATGGTGTCATTATTTCTTAACTTTGTCCCACCGAAGTTAACTTTGCCTTTCATCCTTACGGGGTCGATAAAATAAAGTACCAGTAATACACTGGAATAATTGCTGGCCTTGTGCCAAAAGTAGAAACAATTATTTCTTAACTTTGTGTTTACTCTAGACGAAAATAAATTCTTGTTGAATATATAACTTTACTTCACTTGAGCAAAAGAAAAAAAAATTGATTACTTCGAATCGTAAATATAAAGTTTGATTGTAGTATCAACAAATGAATATAGTATACAAAAGGGGCTTCTGTGGTGTTTAATACGCCATGTTCGATTACAAAGTTAAAAGTTGTAGTCAGACTGTATGTGCCAGCATAGGTAGTAGTCAACTCGCAGGGACAAGGAAACAATGTTGTCTATATGAAGAGGCAAATGACTGAGTGTGGTTGAAGTGCCAATGGAAGAATTTATGTCGGGCCCTTGTCGAGAGAGTCGGAGTTTTTTTGCTAAATGCTACGTGCTTGAATGACTCAAAGTGACCCTTCTCTTCCGAGGATCCAGAGTGGAATGACCCAAAGAAAATCTTATCTCATTTAACCTCACGTTGACCAACCTCTCCTGACCACTGATGCCAGCTCGGGTTATAGGAAATAGCAGCCAGGTGTCATTCGGTGGTCAGATTTCGCTACACTCACACACATATATGTGTGTGCGCGTGTGCGTGTGTAAACAAGGGGGAAAGTTTACCATTTGTATTTTTCATTTCTTTCCTGTTAAAACATATGTAAAACAATTAAAATGTCTTAGATTTATGTATATATATATATGTGTGTGTGTGTGTGTGTGTGTGTGTGTGTGTGTGTGTGTGTGTGTGTGTGTGTGTGTGTGTGTGTGTGTAAAAGGTAAACAGAAATAACAACACAATCGGTATAGTATATGGAAGGGATATTTTAGGTTAACGCTTGATATAGCAGGAAGAGGGTCTTAACATTTCGGACGCTAGTCCTTCATCAGAAGAAAGAATGAGAAATAAGATAGATTGAGGGGACGGGTGGGTTGGAATTTGAAAAAAATCTTTAGATAAAAATAACAGGTCCATTGATGTTTCATCTCTTGCAAAACTGCTTCGTTTTTGAATTTGTTTTGCGATATTTCTGATCTGAAAACGTGTGTTGAAACAGATATTGTTATACTTTGGGAGGGTGATGCGCTAAATAAGCACACAACACACAATACACCGAGGAGGTCACAGAATGTGTGACGAAAGAGCTTTGACAATATATAAACAACCTTCCGGTTATCGAACCAACAAACCAAACGGAAACTTATAATAAATTGAAGTGAAAATTAACAGGTGCGTGTTTTTATTGGCAGCATGACCCTCCCAAATTATATATATATATATATATGAATAAAGTTAGTTCTTCATCAGTGATCTTCCAACCATCATTGGTATTTCATCGCTTTAAAGACCATATACCTCCGGTTGGTGCGAGCAACGGCTAAAAAAAGTCGTTGGGAAACGTAAATAAAGGGGACACGAGTGTAAACAAACAAAGATGGCGAAGCAACGAAAAGTGAGGAAGAAGGAGTCAAGTCCCAAATTTCTATGAATTTAAATTCGGTGAAATCGTGAACGAGAGAGAATAAAGACTATCAAACCTGGTTGGAATGTGAGCAAGGAAGGAATTCCGTACAGGTATAACGGGAGGAAGAAGGGATCTAGTCTGTGAATTCGGTGAACGTAAGTTCTGTGAAATCGTAGACGAGAGAGAGAAAAAAAGCGACCTGCCAGACCAAGGGTGCGAAAGAAAAGAATTACGCACAGGTCAAACGGGAAGAAGGAGGAGGAGGAGAGGTAGTAACAGAGAATGAGTGAGTGAATGGTGAGGAAGAGGCTAACAGAGAGAGTGACCGTTAGAGAGGGTAAAGATACAGAGAAAGAGGAAGCAGTAAGAACGAAATAGACGGGTCACAGCGGGGAAAAAAATATGTGTAAATATGAGAATAAACGTGCTGCGTGGCTGCTAATGGGTTACATATGAATAAAGTTAGTCCTTCATCAGTGATCTTCCAACCATCATTGGTATTTCATCGCTTTAAAGACCATATACCTCCGGTTGGTGCGAGCAACGGCTAAAAAAAGTCGTTTTCCCCCGCTGTGACCCGTCTATTTCGTAAAAACTTAAAACTAAAACTGAATACTAACCAATACTTATTACTCATTTTTACTTATTCCTAATTAAACTATTTTTCACTGGGAACAATTTGTCAGCATTTTCTTTTCCTTTTACCTATATATATATAAACGGAAAAAATGAAACGAAATTTCATTTCCCACTCCTAGTACGGCTGTTACTTAAATATAAGTATGTACACGTACATACATATATGTATACAGACGTACAGTAGTATGTATATATATATATATATACATACATGCACACATATATATATGTACGTATGGATTCACCGAGCATTTATTATAATGCTCGGTGTGTTTGTAAACAAACATCCCGTATTAAGCCGTAGTGTCTAGCAACCATCGTTGCTCGTTTGTTCAACACTGACAAAGGAACGTTGTACTAGTTTCAAGCTTATTAGCTATCGTCAGCAACGTATACCTTCCTGCCAGATTGTTGAACGTATATTCTTACCTTATGCATATTAACGGCTGACGATAGCTAATAAGCTTGAAACTAGTACAGCGTTCTTTTGTCAGTGTTGAACAAACGAGCAACGATGGTTGCTAGACACTACGGCTTAATACGGGATGTTTGTTTACAAACACACCGAGCATTATAATAAATGTTCGGTGAATCCATACGTACATATATATGTGTGCATGTATGTATATATATATACATACTACTGTAAGTCTGTATACATATATGTATGTACGTGTACATACTTATATTTAAGTAACAGCCGTACTAAGAGTGGAAAATGAAATTTCGTTTCATTTTTTCCGTTTATATATATATATATATCCGCAGCGCCCTTATTTTCATATATATATATATAATATATATTATATATATATATATAGAGAGAGAGAGAGAGAGATCTGCCAGTCCCCCCCCCCCTTTCCCTTCAATCCTTCGGGAAATGTCTTTTCTATGAGGGAGTCAGGCCATGAAAGAAGAAATATTTCCTTTGCACATACAAACACTTGTTTGAATAGATTAACAGATTAAATACTTTGTTCCTTTTATTATCATTATTGTTTTCTTTACTTTTTTTTTTTTGTTGTTTTGCAAGCATTATATAATTTAATTGAAATTTATTGAATAAATTACTCTTTATCAATTATTAATATTTTTTAAATGTTAATGTAAGTAAACCAACATTGAATTAGCAGTATCGGTAGAGCGTCGGATATCATGCTTCGCTGCATAGAGTTCTGAGTTCAAAGCTAGGTTAGCTTTGCCTTTAATCCTTACGGGATCGATAAAATAAAGTACCAGTAACATACTGGATCGATTTAATCGACTATCTCCTCCTCCAAAATTGTTGGCCTTGTGCATAAATCAGAAACCAAAGCACCAGTAATGCAGTGGAATAATTGCTGGCCTTGTGCCCAAAGTAGAAACAATTATTTCAATGCTGGCTTGTTTGTTTATAGCGGGGAAATGAACCTGCTGCTTATTAATGACGTCACCATCAACTGTCGTCTGCAGCTGTCGGCGTTTTCACTAACTTTTAACTTGAGACAACAACTAACTACTTTTTATCCTGATTTCAATTAATATGATCAAGAAAAGGATTAAAATACCAACTTCTAATGAATTTGACTGGGTATGAATATTGATGTTTTTTGGGTTTTTTTGTTTTTGTTTTGGTAATTACAAAATAGACAATAGCAGAAGGAGGGAGAGAGCGAAAAAGAAAGATAGACAAGGAGAGATAGGGGGGAACTTAAAAAGAGTATTTTATTGAATCTGTTATTCTATTTATTTTTTTTAATTCTGTCGTGTTTCTTTCTATTCTCCTTTATCATGTGTTATTTATTACAGAGAGTAGTTTTTACTTAATTATGCATTGATCGGCAGAAAATATAAACAATACACATCTATCTTATTATCTATTTATCTATCAATCTAATTATCTATTTATCCAGCCTGTAGGTTGAGGAAAAAGAGGAAGAGAGGAAAGGGGATACTCACTCTTCGTACTCCTGCACATTTTTTCGGGGGTATGTGTTACCCATATGTAATGTCTCCCCCTATTGGGGAAAATCGATTGTTTTTTAAATTGCATTTGTGATAGTATTTTACACGTTTTTATTGTATGTAAACTTCCCCTTTTGTATTTTCCCCTTTCTTTTGTGCCCCTGTGGCTAATAAAGAAACATATCTATCATGTGTGTGTAATTCTTTCGTAACCTCGCGATATCGTTATCTTTTGTTCTGGCAGCGGTTTGTTTGTCCAACCCTTTCGCTTGCCTGTTATATGTGGTCCTAGATGTATGTATTACCTGCTTTGTATATATTATAAGTGTTTGTGTTTTCGTTCTATAACCATTATTTTATAATATCTATATATATAAAGTTGTAGTTCCTGTTTGTTTGTTTGTTTTTTTTGTTTGTTTGTTCATGAACTCCTCCTATGGTTTTGGAGATAGACCCCCAAAACCATATATATTCTGAAACTACATTGCCCAGGGCACTTGGATAAGTATATTTGATTTTAATCAAAGGGTTCCCCGGGGGAAAAAACCCCCGTGGAAATTTTTTTCCCTTCGATTTATATGAAATTTAAACCATAAGCAAATGACAAGATTCACAACATTTCAGCAAATTTCAATAATATTAAGACACCCTAATGGGGGTTAAACCCCCTATAGTGAAAATTTTGGCTAATAAGTGGAACAAGATGTGTTGTAACAAGATTGCATGAGAACTTGATTGAAGCAACCATTATATTCGGGGCTTACAAAGTCAAGCTCTTCTCATTCCAAGGATTCCACTTATACCAAGTGATAGCGAGTTGCCTTTTACATTTAAGAGGCTGAAGTTCCAAGTGAGGCCATGCTTTGCCACGAGCAACAATAAGAGTCAACGTCAAACTTTCAAAACTATTGGGATAGATCTGACAAACCCATGTTTCAGTCATGGCATGTTTTATGTGGCTGTTTCAAGGACTGGAACTTCAAAAAATCTCTACATTTTAGCCAATCAAGAAATGTTGTTTACCCTGAAGTTCTTCATTAGGACAAAGTATGAAATATATTTTCATGTATTTATTATGTTAAAAAATAAATAATTAAACTTTGAATTTCTAATTTGAAAATAATGCTTTACACAAAAATGAAATGTTCAAGTTTTGAATTGATATTTTGAAAAAAATTATATACAAGAAACAAAATAAGAATAAGATTTAATAATGTATTCCAATTTTTCATGCATTACATTGAGTAATATTGAAATGCAGAGTTTTTCTCCATAAATTATATCACTGATTTAAAATCAATCATTTTCTTACAAAAAAAATGTGTGAAACGCAGCAAGGCGCGAGTAATTCGGCTAGTTTTTATTATAAAACTGTAAATAAAAGACACTCGGACCAGATTCGCCACTTTCACCCACCTTTCAACAAACTTACTAGAAGACAGCACTTGCCTTCGAACCTTGAGCTGATCAATAGCGAAACACGCGTCACCAATCAATAAACGTAATGAAGGCTTAACAAATCGTCCTTGTAATAATAATAATACAAGGACGATTTGTTAAGCCTTCATTACGTTTATTGATTGGTGACGCGTGTTTCACTATTGATCAGCTCAAGGTTCGATCTGGCCCGACTCTGGAATCAAAAGCTTGTCGGACCTCTGTTGTCGGACCTCTGTAGCAATGACAGAATGGTTTGTAGGTGGCTGTGTGGGTAGTTGTGGTGTATCTATGCATCCATTACATATGTATAGATTGGAGGTAGGCTTTCAATCTCCTTTATGTTAAGTTTAAAACATTTTAATTCTGTCATTTTAATTCAATGTGCGTGAAAGGCCAAGCATAGACGAGTTGAGAGAGAAACTGTGTATAAGAGGGATAAGCTGTAGTGTGTGGGAAAGAAGACTGCATTGGTATGGACATGGAGGATGACCGCTGGGTAAAGAAGTGCCAAGAAATCCCAGTAGAAGGAAGACGCAGTAGAGGAAGACCACGAAAAACATGGGTGGAGGTGGTGAGAGCTGACCTCAGATCGCTGAAGCTCACAGAGGAGATGACACAGGACTGTGACGAATGGAGAGATGCTGTGCTGAATAGGAACTGTCCCACCCTTGGGAGCAGGGAAAAGCAGATGTAAAATGATGATGATGATGATGAAAATGATGATTATATGTACTGGCAGTAGTACAAGATAGAGTTAAGCATAATAGGGTATATATGAAAGCATATACTATATGTTTGTATGCCATAAACATATGGGAGCCTCGTCACGAAAAAATATTTTTTCTTTGTTAGCGAGGCTCCCATATATTTATTGCATATAAACATGAATTATATGCTTTCAAAATTCAAAGAACCAAATCCAGAAAGGACTTAATAAAAGTTACATATATGCATATATATATATATATTTGTGGACAGATCATTGTGAACATTTGAAGTAAACTAATTACTAGAAGATAGAGCAATGTAAATGTGGTTGGTGTTAGGAAAGGCATCCATAGAAAACCTACCAGAAACAGTTCTGTAGAGAGCGAGACACTGATCAATCTTGCCTCAAGTAGCACAAAATCGTCCAACCCATGCTAGTGTGGAAGATGGAGATTAAACGATGATGATGATGATATATATATGTGTGTGTGGGTGTGATGTATGTTTTAGATATTTTCTAAATCATTACTGCATGTCAAGTGTTAATCAAGAACAATATTTATCACCAATCTCATTTATTATTCTGAATTGCTGTATAGAATGACACAAAGCTTGCTTTATGTATAAATTCACCTTTAGGGCTAACTGACTACATAGGTATTTAGAGCAGTTCTCAGAAATGGCCAAGACTATCCAGGCATGTCACTACTTGTTATCAACAGAAGCTCTAATCCTATATACCACAGTGCTCAGAATTAAATGACCCGTGAATATCTCTTATTCTCACCCTCTCCTTCCTTCCCTGCTGTGTTTATGTTGTTTAAATCAAAGTTAGCTTTCATCAAGAATATTTTTAATCAAAGATATTCCAAGTACAACATTATCCAATGTCTCTGTCTATCTCATTTTTAAGATGGCAAAATGTAATTTGAGGATGATTTAGCAGCTATTTCTAGCATGTCAAGCAACCTTGCAAAAGTTCTCATTGACTTGTGCAGATATGGTGTCATTTAGCTCCAAGTCATCACTGATTGAATCGATTTCTGATCAAAGCACTTCAACTATGACCATTTCGACTTATTGTGTCCTTCCTTTTTTAACATGATTGGTGTGGTGTGGTTTGAAGGGAATTTGGCTGCCCTTCTAGGGCATTAATGTAAAGGCTCCCTCATTGACTATAGGCCAGTTATATGTCAACCAGTCTAGAAAGCTTAATAAAAACACTTATTAAAATAATTTAGGTTGAATGCTTTGTAGTATTCATTCCAGTTCTCTGAGCTCTGAGTTTAAATCCTGCCATGGTCAACTTTGCCTTTCATCCTTTTGAGGTCAGTAAAATGCAGTACCAGTCCCATACCGGGTTCTACCCCCCCCCTCATCATCATCATCATCATCACTGTTTTATGTCTATTTTCCAGACTTGCATGAATTTGTCATATGTTCCATTTTTACATGGTTTGAGCTGGGTACATTTTATAGAGGCACCAGCACTACCACTTTACAGTGTGAGCTGGGTACATTTTATAGTGGCACCAGCACTACCACTTTACAGTGTGGGCTGGGTACATTTTATAGTGGCACCAGTACTACCACTTTACAGTGTGAGCTGGGTACATTTTATAGTGGCACCAGCACTACCACTTTACAGCGTCGGCTGCATGATTTTATTGCGGCACTAACACTAAAGCTTTATAGAGTGGGTAGACGGCATTTTATTATGGCACTAATACTACCACTTTACAGTGTAATACCAGCACTATCACTTAACAGAGTGGGCTGCATATATTTTGTGGCACCAGCACAATCGATTTACAGGGTGACAGGGTGGGGTGCATGTATTTTGTGACACCAGCACTACCACTTTATAGTGTGGGATGGGTACACTTTATTGTGGCACCAATACTACCACTAGTATGTATATTTATCATTTTAGTATTGCCTCCAGGGAAAAGAGTCAGGCAACATTGATCATTGCACTGAAACTGAAACTTCCACAAGAATTATGCAAGCAGAACCATTCCAGAAATTATCAATAGAGAGGGGACAAAACCAACTTCTACCATTTCAACAAAAAGCATCAGTAGGTATTATTTTTTTTTCAGTAATGTACTGGGTAATTGCTGGCCTTGTGCCAAAAGTAGAAACAATTATTTTTTAAAAAATTGTAACAAGAGATTAATAGTTAGCACCATGTAGTATGAAACTGGAACCACCTGGTACGAGATTAGCATTGAGTAATATCAGGTTAGTACAATGTGGTACTATGTAATACTAGGTTTCAGCCATTATGCAAGGCTGTATAAACTATTAAACAAAATAACACGTTTAAATCATCAATGGAAAAGGTTCACCATTGTCAGATTTACTATGGAGCATGTAGGGCAGCTGAATTAAAGTGCACAAAAAGGGGGTCAACAACTAGTACAAAAAAAATATATATATATATATATACGTGTTAAGTATTTCCGTAGAAAAGGTAAAGGAAAGAAGAGTGCTCTATGTTATTTAATTATGTAATAAACAACACAATATAATTATTCCATTAGCCAAGGTTTCACGAAGTCAGACGATTCTAACAGAAACGTCTGATATCGCTCATCAGAAGGAATCTTTATTTTGGATATCTTTATTTTATCCAAAATAAAGATTCCTTCTGATGAGCGATATCAGACGTTTCTGTTAGAATCGTCTAACTTCGTGAAACCTTGAGTAATGGAATAATTATATTGTGTTGTTTATTACATAATTAAATATGTGTGTGTGTGTGTATAAATGGATGAACAAGAAAATAAGACGAAGCAAGATGTTATGTGTTACCTTATTTATTTATCTGTCCTGATATTTCGAGATAAAATCTCTTCTTCGGAGGGAAACAGTAGAATTGACCATCAACCGCTAAGAGAATATATACTTATTTCTAGGTATTATGGTTTCACAGTGGAAATTATGAATGAGAGTTGGAAATTAACACTAAAAATTACAAATCAAAAATCAAAAAAAAGTTACAAGTTAGAATCTAGATTGAAGTAAGTAAAAAATATATATGTACATATGATAACTAATAAATAGGGAGATGTTATAGTAAGAATTTTGAAAGTGGGATCAATCTTACAGATATATTATCTACATATTGAATGATAGTACCGTACAGTGCTTAATTTAGGAGTAGTACATGCTTAATTTAGAGGTAGTAGTCAGACCTATTGATACTCATACTCTCCCACCCCACTAGCTTTTGGCCAACTGCCACTAACAGGGTGGCTAACAGTAAGCTGTAACCGTGTCATATTACAGGCCTGGATGGGGTCATTGTTTGGTTGAGAGGAGGACCTGCCTAGACGAGTTTCGTAGAACGCTGCGGTAGTTGATGGTCAACTTCCTTCGGACTTGCGCCTGCGCAGACTGGTGGGGGTGAATTGGGACTCACAAGGGAACGGGCGAAGAACTCAAGAGCACACGCTTTGTTCGTTCCCATGTTGATTCAATTTGGATTGCCTCGGAAACATAACCTTATTATGTAACAAGCTGTCTGATGATGTCACGGCACTGGGCGCACCGAACCGTGTGGCCACTGTTGTCATTGAAATATGTATCACAGCATTATTATTAAAGGACATCTGAAATTACTTCGCTTTCTTATTCTATATATATTATATATATATATATATAGAAAGATTTGAATGGATACAGTTTAGTTGAAAGGAATTTATTGACACGTGTTTCTATAACAGTTACATAACCTGAAAACAGCTGCTATCTACAAAGTTTTAGTTTTGCAGACATTCAATATTTCAATGTTATTATTTACTGTCATTTCATCAGAATAATATTACTGAGGACCTATTTAGTTTTTATAGAGAATATTAGGAGGGAGGGGTGAAGTTGTTAGAAGAATAGTTGAAGGAGTGGTTTTTCGATAGCAGTGAGAATTCTTGGTGGCAGTGAGTAATTAGATTCCCATCTGTTGTTTTGACATTTTTTATAGAATATATTATTGGTTATTTTTCTAAATCTATAGAAGGATTAGAGATAGTAAAGATATGCGTGGTTGGTTTTGTGTTTGCACTTAATTAACATTCAGACTTAAATTTTTCTTTCAAGTGTACGTATCCTTTCACCCACGCATTCACACACAAATATATTTGCACACCTCTACAAAATACATATACTCACAATTCACATATTCATACTTACATACATATACACATGCATACACATATATATACACACATGTATTCATGTACATACATACGCGCTCATGTGTATACATTTTCATACTCAACTTATCTTTATATACACACGTATAGACACACACATATATACATACATACTCTAGTCCATGTGTACACACATACACATACATACACATCTATATACACATATATATATACATATATATATATATATATATATATAAGCACTTTAATACATGAATACACTTACATCTAACTATACACATCAAACATATATATATATTTACTTATTTATATACATTTTCACATATATATACATACTTATGGACGTTTTTAGACACATTCATTATCGCATATTTGCACCTATTCTCATCAGCATATCTTTCCATTATTAGTGTGGTAATTTAAGGTTATTAATATATGTTGAGAAGAGATTGTTTATATATATATATATATATATATATATACATATATATATATATATATTATATATATATATATATATATATATATATATATATATATATATATATAATATATATATATATATATATATCTTACCTAAATACATAGTAAAACCTACTACAGCCAGTAGGCATCTCTAACAAAATACACCCCCGTACCCCCCCCCCACCCCACCCCCCACCCTCCTATGTAAAGTTATGTTGGTGCCACAACATCCAGGCCGAAACAAATGAGATCGTGTAGGTGTCACGACAAAAAAACACACAGTCCACGCTGTAATGTGGCCGTGTAGGCAACACGGTAAAAACCTCCCAGACCCACACTGTAAATGTGGTTGGTGTTAGGAAGGGCATCCAACTGTAGAAAACCTGCCAGACAGTCCTATGTGAGCAAGACAATCACTCTTGCCTCAAGTGGGAATACCCCCGTCCAAACCCATGCAAGCGTGGAACACGGACGTTAAACGTTGATGATGATGATGATGATGATGTATATATATATCTTTTCCTTGACCACTTATTCCTGAGAGGGTCATGAGGGCAGAGTCCTCAAACACTCCCTCCAGTGGGTCCTGTCAGAAACAAACGTCTCCAAGTGATCCGGCTGGATCCCCAAGCATGACCCAGCCATCATGGATGTTATCCAACAATCTTAAGAAAACTCTCACAACTCAGTGACATAGCTATGACTAGGCGAGTAAAGGCCGCCTCTAAATAACCCTAGTCTTGGCGGGTTTGACAAAGTACCAGATTAGTGACTGGTGCGAATAAGACCACCAAAACTGCAGTATGGTGAGGAATACAAAGAAAAACCATACCGCATGGGTTAACAAAGGACACGTCCAGGCTTGTTCCAAAACAGGGGCCTGTTCTAAAAATATATTGCAGTCTCTATTTCATGCCGCAAAAACTGGCGATGAGACTGTGACCTATCCTGGGAGGCGTGGGATGGACACACAAAGATTGCGCATCCCGAGACCCAGAAGAGGGTCCAGAAGGGAGCAAACCGTAACAGCTGAATATATCATCATCATCATCATCATCATCATATATATATATATTAGTAAAAAGGAAAAGAAAATGCTGACAAATTTTTCCCAGTGAAAAATAGTTTAATTAGGAATAAGTATAAATTAGTAATAAGTATTAGTTAGTATTCAGTTTTAGTTTTAAGTTTTTACCGGTTGCGCATTTCTTATGCTTTTCAAAAAACATTCACGTGACTTCTACCGACCAATCAAAATTGTTTTGACTACAAGAATTTTTGCAACACGAATTTGACTACAAATTTTTGCAACACAAATTTATAGTGCTTATTCACATGACATTCAACAACCAACCAAATTTTAATACTTTCCAAGCCACTTTTTTCACATAAAACAGGAAGAATTTCCAAAACTGATCAGATTAGAGCAAAAAATCACGAGCACTCTATCTCAAAATTATTTTTGAAAAGCATAAGAAATGCGCAACCGGTAAAAACTTAAAACTAAAACTGAATACTATCTAATACTTATTACTGATTTATACTTATTCCTAATTAAACTATTTTTCACTGGGAAAAATTTGTCAGCATTTTCTTTTCCTTTTTACTAATATATCACAACTCGTGTGTCACACCTCTATTTTTTTAAATATATATATATATATAAATATGAATATATATATATATATATATATATATATATATATATAAATATAAATATATATATATAAATATATATATATATGAATATCATCATCCTCATCATCATCATTTCATTTTACGTCCGCTTTTCCCTGCTTGCAAGGGTGGGACGGGAACTGATTCTGGCTTGATTTCTACTGATGGATGCCCTTCCTAACACCAACCTCATTTACAGTGAGTGGTGGGTGCTTTTTTGCTGTGGCACCTCCACGACCACTTTACAGTGGAATGATAGGGACCCCAGTCCCTATCATCTCATTTCTACAGCTCAGTAAACTGGAGCAATGTGAAATAAAGTGTCTTGCTCAAGGAAACAACATGAATATATATATATATATATATATATATATATATATATATATATATATATATATATATATATATATAAATGAAGTATTTCCGTTGGAAAGGTACAGGAAAAAAGAGTGCTCTATGTAGGCTACAAAGCTTATTAGTTATGTAATAAATAAATAAATAATGAAATTATTGTGTAAAGTGCTCAGGTGCACTACAACTCGTCAAAGGTGTATGTATAGTACATAGAATAATACACAAATGTCAGGGAAGTGAATAGTGTATGAGTCATGGTATACATGTGTGTATGTGTATGGAGGGTGAACATTAGCTGTAGTGTTGGCGGATCTTGGGAAGCATGGAGGCCTTAAAGGATGCAGTGTCTCAACAGCTAACAACTGATGCAGGTAGTTTGTTCCATGCTTCAGCAACTCTGAGCGTGAAAAAATGTTTCCGAAAGTCATGGGAACTGTGCTGTTTTCTTACTTTGTTGGCATGTCCACGTGTGTTAGACACATGGAAATCAAAAATATACTCAGGGTCGTTGTTGGCAAGATGGTTAACAATTTTGTGGGTGTTTACCAAGTCAGTTGCCAGGCGTCGGAGCTTCAATGTATCCATGCCCAGGGAAGCAAGGCGCATAGAGTATGGTAGATGCCTGATGGAGGGTATTCGCTTGGTTGCACGTCTCTGAACAGTTTCCAGGCGGTCAATTTTCTGAGCAAGATAGGGGTTCCAGACTGGTGATGCAAATTCTAAGTGTGGCCGCACCATAGCTGTATACAGCCTTAAATAGATATCTGGAGAGCGGCTGACAAAGGTCTTGCTGAGTGATGCTAAGCCACCCTCGGCCCTCTTGACAATTTTAGAGACGTGCTTCGTCCAACGCAAATCGCTGCTGACCATAATGCCCAGGTCACGTTCACAAGAAGACTTCTTGATATTAGTGTTGTGGAGGGAGTATGTGGACGCAGGGTTTTTACTCCCAAAATGAATAAACAACATAAGATAATTATTTCATTTATCAGTGGTTTCTTGAAGTTATATCTGTCTTCAGTCGCCAGAATATATATATATCATCACTATTTAGCACTTTCCCTGCTAGAAATGGTTGGACGGGTCTTCACAGACCAAGTTAGTACAGAACACTAGGGAGGTTGTCACGTCCTTGACACAACTGAAGAGTCCTCTCAACCCTTTGTTTGACAAACTTTATATATATATATATATCTATATATTTATATATATATATATATATATATATATATATATATATATATATATATATATATATATATATATACATTAATGTGTATATATATATATATATATATATATATATATTAATGTGTATATATATATATATACATATGTGTGTGCGTGTGAGAGCGAGAGAGAGGGGGAGAGAATGAAAATAAATACAAATTAATTTTAAATATCTTTATATTTTTCATGTAATAAATTTTATTCAATTATTCAAATTAAATGTATTTGTCATGCTGAAACAAATATTTTTTGCAGACTATATATGGGTAGGGATATAGTGGGGGAAACCATAATCTTTAAAGTCTTTAGGAACTCATATGCTTATTTTGCTTAATGGTTAGTCCACCCCTGACATATCTGGGTACAGAAAAAGTAAAAAGGAATGGGCAGAAGAAAGATACTACAATTGTAGACCTACAATTAGATATAACTTTTAATTGGAGACTAGCTGGTGAATTGGCAGAATTGTTAGAATATCAGATAGAATGCATTGCATTTATTGTCTTGGCACTCTGAGTTCAAATCCCACCAAGGTCAACTTTACCTTTTATTCTTTCAAATTGATAAAAAAAAAAATACCAGTCCGGTCCAGTACTGAGGTCGATTCTTCTATATTTCTTTCTCACTTCTCTCTTTCATCTGGAAGAAATTGTCTATATTCCGACCAGGAGGAGGAATGGGCTCCATCAGGTTTAAAATACCCAAATAAGACTGTATGTTACTTTGGTACTCCCACTATGACTCCATCAGGGTTTATGGGTATACTCATACATATACATATAATAAAAGGCTATTTTCTGAAGCAGATGTTTTTATTTCCTCATCTTCTAAGTATAAGCCACTGGCCAATTCATCAATTATTCACATAAAATCCAGAATTCAAAGAAACTAGCAGTAGTTATTTATTCAGTTCACGAACAACACTTCTTATAACATCCTACATTTAAATCTAGTAGTGTTTTATGGTGGCTTAAATATTATGATTGTGAAGTTTGTATTACATCAATAACAATTATCCTCTATCAGTCAGTTTGTAGTGTGTATATATGTCTGTGTGTGTGCCTGTCTATATGTGTGTCTGTATGTATGTGTATGTGTCTATGTGTATGCATGCGTGTGTGTGTGTGTGTATGTGCTTGCATGTGTGTGTATATATGTGTGCATGTTGTTTGATAGAGTAGGAGTTGGAATATGACATTGAAATGGTTGTGGTTGTAAAATGTTATTGATACTATACAAGGCGTGTCAGAATAGAAACCAGTCGGGGGTCGCAAAAAAATATTTCAACTACAAGCTACAAGTTTTCTCCTTCAAAATAATCCCCCTCAAGTCTAACACTTTACCATCCTTCTCCACAACTACAACTCCATCAAAAATTAAGGGCCCTTTACTTTTTTAGATTATTATTAAAATCATGGTTTGGACATGTGAACCGTAGTGGTGGGTGGATACATTGATGTAGCAAGATTGTGGCTTCTGGTAGACAGGAAAAGGGGTGCCCACGTAAGACCTGGGATGAGGTAATCAGGGATAATCTGAACGCCTGAAACCTAGTCCAAAACCTATCCCTGGAGAGATGCTTTGAAAGAGGCTACCAAAACATCTAATGCTTGTGGCAAGTAAAGAAGACTTTAAACCAGACAATGATGATGTGATATTATTACTATTACTATATAATTTGGTCTCATTTTGATATTTATTTTGTTTATACATGCATTTATCTAATAGGTTTGTTTGATCAAACTAAACATGTTCTGTCCTGCTTTTTCCAGGTTAAATGTAAAGTTTCTAATGTGTTTATTCAACATGACAACAAAAACATTTTTGATAATGATTCAGCACATTTTATGAAAGTAAGTATTCTATGTTGCTAAAAGAACCAATCCAAAAGATTTATTGGTTTATTTTGTTGATATAGCATTTCAAAATGAAGTACTAACTGTTGGCATATCATATTATAATAGATGCATAAAAACAATGCATTGGCAGAATAGTTAGTGCATTGGATGAAATAGATTTAAAATGAAGTACCAGTCAAGTACTGAGGTTGATATAATTGACTTACTTTGTTATACATGAGAGGATCATGCTGCCCATAAACACGCACACACACCAGTTGAGTTTCACTTCAGTTTTGTTATTAGTCAGGTAATTTGGGTGGTGGATTGGCAGTTTTGGTGGAGCATCAGCCAGCATGCTTTGTGGCATAGAGATACATCCCTTTACGTTCTGAGTTCAAATCCCACCAAGGTTAGCTTTGCTTTTCATCCTTACGGGGTTGACAAAATAGAATACCAGTAATGTACTGGAGTCAATTTAATTGACTTTCCCCTCCCCTCAAATTGTTGACCTTGTGCCTAAATCAGAAACCATTATTACTTAGGTAATTAATCCATTCCTCAATTAGTTTAGTAACCAAATGGTTATTTAATTGTCAAAACTCTTTTGTCACACATTCTGTGACCTTCTCAATGACTATTTTTGCTCCTCTGTGTCTCTAAGTTTTCAATTGATTTTATTTACTCCATCTTGTCTTTCTGTAATGCAAGAATAGCTATTGAGATGGTCACAGAATATGTGGCAAAAGAGCTTTGACAATTAAATAACCATCCACTTTTTAAACATTTAGATTAATTTCAGAACTTTAGAGGTTTTATTAGAAGTTTATTAGAGTTTTTATTAGAAATCACTAAACATTCAGTTTATAGATAAACAAATTATGACAACTATATTTTACAAAAAGAAGTTCTCAATGATGGAAATATGAAAAAAGTAGAAAGATAAAAAAACAAAATTAAATATTGAAAAAAGTGGGGGAAGGGGTAAAGAAGGGCAGATCTGGTTGTATAGGAAAGGATTATGAAGACTATAAATGAGAGGAAAAGAAGAGAAAGAACAAAAACTATTAGGCCATGGAAGAAAGAGACGGGGGAAGAGAAGAGGTGACAGGCTTTATGGCTAGGACGGGGCGGTGTATCGGCTGTGCCCCACAGACTAAACTGCAGAGGCATTTCTGCAGACAATGGCCAGTGATACTTGCTGTAACAGCCACTCAGCCTCACGAGGCTCCTTCCTTAGATGGGCTGCTGATGTTCCAATTTTATAGACAAGCTAAAAAATTAGAAATAAGAGGGATCAGATGTTGTTTACTCGAGAGAAGTCTACGTTGGTATGGTCACGTGATGCGCATGAAAGACGACAGCTGTATAACAAAGTGCAGGGCAATAAAGATAGATGGTAGCCACGGAGTAGGCAGACCCAGAAAAACCTGGGATGAACTGATAAATTCCGACCTCACACACTTACACCTCTCCAAGACAATGTCACTGGACCGAGAGCTTTGGCGGTACTCAGTAATAGAGAAGACCCGCGTTACCTAAATACAAAGTAAAACCTACTACAGTCAGTAGGCATCTCTAACAAAATACACCCCTGTCCCACCACCCCCACCCCATCCACACCGCCCCTTTCAATGTAAAGTTATGTTGGTGCCACAAAATCCAGGCCGAAACAAATGAGATCATGTAGGTGTCACGACAAAAAAACACACAGTCCACGCTGTAATGTGACCGTGTAGGCAACATGGTAAAAACGTCCCAGTCCCACACTGTAAATGTGGTTGGTGTTAGGAAGGGCATCCAGCTGTAGAAAACCTGCCAGACAGTCCATGCTGTAATGTGGCCGTGTAGGCAACATGGTAAAAACCTCCCAGCCCCACACTGTAAATGTGGTTGGTGTTAGGAAGGGCATCCAACTGTAGAAAACCCGCCAGACAGTCCTATGCGAGCAAGACAACCACTCTTGCCTCAAGTGGGAAAACTCCCGTCCAAACCCATGCAAGCATGGAACACGGACGTTAAACGATGATGATGATGATGATGATGAAGCTCGGCTGTACTGGGTCAGAGGACAAACCCCAGTATTTGTTTGTCTTCCTGTCCTTTGCATAGCAAACTACAGTACCAGGGTTTGTGACCCAAGTGACTAAGTTGGAGGCAGAGAACATGTCACAACATGTGACATCCCAGAGAACATGTCACAACATGTGACAGTGGGCAATGTCTTGCAGCCTAGATAACTTGCAAGTCAGTCAAAAATGACCTGAGCAAGGCGCTAAGCCCTGTCCAGCTCAGAGTAGGAGTCAAATGCAGATTTAAAGCTTCAGCTCATGCAACCAAACACTTTATAGAGCATGTGTCTCCTTTGTCACCGCCACCCTGTGAAGCTAGATATGAGAAACACCTTCAACAGTGTTAGGCGGGATCACGTCTCAGATAAGCTCCCTCAATTTACCCTCTTGCTTACCTCTCATATGGAAGACCCAGCTTACTTATGGCCGCTGACAACAAGGTTACTTCCACTACACTGGCAGTTGATGATGTTACCTGCTCTGTCCTGTCGCCCTCCTACCTGGACAATGCAACCCTGAGTGGCTTGGCTGAAATGATTGTCGAGGACTTTCAGCTAATCATCCCAGCTCTAAAGCTCCTCAGATTTGAGATCAACCCATCCAAGTCTGAGGTGATAAATGATAGCTACAGAGAGGCTGAATTCCACAATATCATACTCTGCACCCATCCCACCTTGTCCAGGGCTCAGCTAATGCCCAAAGACGCCACCTGTTTTCTTGGCTTTCAAATTCTCTAGAAAGCCATATGAAAGTGCCTGGAGACCAAGAATGCAGACATGTTGAGATTGACAAAGAGGCTGTGCCTCATTGACGTTCATCCAGTGCTCTTCCTCCTGAGGAACTGCTTCACCCTTCCCAAATCTTCGACAGCATCGGCTGGCAACAGGAAAAGCTCCCAGTGGGGTTTGGTGGCCTCGGCCTCCAATACACTTAGGATCTGGCACTGCCAACGTACCTCTCTTCAATCTTCTCCAGTCACACCCCTATCAATGAGATTCTCAGCAAGACAGCTGAACCTGATGTGACTCTAGAACTGGAGCAGGCTCTGGCCAACTGGACAGGTGAAGGCATCTGTTTCCCAGTATACAAATGTCCAACGTAACTGGGACGATATCAAGTGCAGGTCTTCCTTCAGGCAGATCAAGTCTGGCTTGGACACTGCCTCGCCTGTCTCCGATTAGCTTTGCAGCCAAACAGTGGTGGGTGGCTCAATTTGGTGCACTCATCATCAGCCGGTACCCTTTTTGATGACAGATGCACTCATATTGGAGTGGCCCATTGGCATATGTGAGCCACACAAATGCTATTGTGGGGCTGTCATTGACGAGTTTGGCCTGTACCTACTGTCATGCCAGTTCCCTTGATATACCACTCTCAATGATACATTGAGAAGGAGCCTGTTTGCAGCTGGCTTCTCATCACAATTGGAGCCAGCAAGCCTCGACCGTGGAGATGGCAACCACCCCAACAGAATGACCCTCTTCCCATTTGAAGGAGGTAAATCCCTTATCTGGTACGCCACATTTTCTGACACATTCTCCAACTCCAACTTAGTCACTTTGGCCACAAACCACAGTACTGCAGCCCGTTTTTAAACTAACCAAGGAATGGATTACTTACCCACCTAATAATAAAACAGATGAGTGTGTTTTTATTGGCAGCATAACTCTTTCAAAGTATAACAATTTCTGTTTTGACACAATTTTATATAAAAAAATCTTGTAAAATAAATACAAAAATGGAAGACTCTTCAGTTGCACCATAGACATGACAACCTACACAAGAAACAAACTGTAAATTGGTTGGTGATAGGAAGGTCATTCAGCCATAAAAAACCTGCCAAAGGGTCGGGAAGACTCTTTCTAATGCCACAGGCAGAAAAATGTAGTTTACCAATAAATATAGTATTTCAGTAGTTTAGATATAAAAGCTATAACAGAGAAATTGTTATCATATATATTAACAATTAATGTAAAACAAATAAAAATAGTTATGATTCTTAAAGTTATATCCTTCGCTACAAAAATAAACACACAAACTTATTTCTAATTTAAATATATATCAAATATAATTTTATGAATTATCAAAGTGCTGGAAGCATTTGAAATTTGCAAGTCACAAATGCACAAAATAACTGTGATAACAGTCAATCACTATAAATAATATAATAGTTGAGAAGATTGGAAACACCTCTGTCCACTTTTTCTGTGTAACAGTAAATTATCCAATTTTCTAAACTATTATCTAAGTGGTCAACTCTTATTTTCTGCATTTGGGACTCACACATTTCCAAATATAGAATATAACTTTTTTTTTTTTTTTTTTTTCTTGTTACTTTTATAGAAAGGTAAAAGGCGCTGTGCTGAATGCAGGAACCTTACTGAAAACGACATGTTGTACTATAATGATTCTACTGTAATGCCAGCTTCTACATATTCTGATTCATACAAAGATTTAGGAAAGCTAAGTGAAACAACATCCCATAGACGTTTTCCTAAAGAATATGCTGATCCTAAACCTGTAAAACTGAAATTGGAAACACCTATAACCTGGTTTAATTGTTCAGATAATCACAAATACTCCACAAATTTATTAGTAAATAGTCTTCCAATTGCTACCAAACAAAACCCATGGAAATATGCATATAGTGGATCAACAAATGTTTATCCAAGATAATTAATTTACAGCCATATACATAACCCTCTTTTTTCTTAAGTAACATTCACAGTTCAAATTTACAAAAACTGAATATATATTTTAACTGGATGAAAACTGATCAATTAAAAGTTAAATTGGAGTCTTAAAAGAAAATTACATGCTCTGTTATCATTGTAAATTGCTACAATGGCAAAGGGGATGCACTAGAGAGAAGTAACTATAGAGGCATCAAGCTGATGGACCAGGTTATGAAAGTTGCTGAAAGGGTTATAGCACAACTAATTAGGGACAGAATTAAGTTAGATGAAATGCAGTTCAGATTTATGCCAGGTAGGGGTACTACCGATACTCTCTTTCAGATGAAACAACTACAGGAGAGGTACTTAGCTAAGAGAAAGCCACTGTACCTAGCATTTATAGATCTGGAGAAAGCCTTTCACAGGGTTTCATGTTCTATAATTTGGTGGGCACTTAGGAAATTTGAAAGTGGGCACTTAGGAAATATGACCCTTTCCACCACTTTGGATATTTCAACAAGGCAGAGATAATTAGTGATTAATATATTGATTGTATGAAATTATATAAACTAACTTAAGAATAAACATTTGTATCAAACTGTAATCCATTAAAGTTTGGTAATGCACTTCTCTGAGGCATGTGCTCTAGTTGTCTTAATAGTATTGCCAGCCCTCTGTAAGAGTAGATGCTTCTGCGGAACACTCAGAGATCTGCCGGGGGAAGAGTAGAAAATATGATTGATTATTAATGTAGATTTCTATTAATGACATTTCAATTAGCTATGTATGCAAATATGTTAGTGTTGACGTATTCAGTCGGTTTTACAGGTGACCGACTACGCATCATTGCCCCAGTGATGTGGGCCTTGACAGTTTGGGGGCCACTTCATGGACCCAGCAGAGGGCAGAATGCCGAAAATGTTGCCCTGGAGGATGGCAAGAGAGTCATGTTGGAATGGCCATTCCAACTCCGCCACGATAGTAGGGAGTAGGGATCTGGTCCATGGGACCAAGACTGTCGGAAGTTTCCACTGTTACCGGTTCGGCCACAAACCTATCAGAGAGCAACCAATATTTCAATAGTTTGCACTCTTCAGCCTGACGACCAGTGAAGCCTAGGTTAGTCGCTGAATTAATCAGTCACCCATATATTAATTTAACGGACTAGAAGTTCAGTTGATCGAACAACAGTAATTTTATTAAAAGTATAAAGGATAAAGATCCCCAAACTCCTTGTAGAATCGTAGAAGCACCGTCATACGGTGTGTCAGGGCGGAGCCCAACCCTCTCCAGGTCTGAACACAGCCGCTTTTTTCTATAGAGGAAGAATCAACCCTAGTACTGGACTGGTACATTTTTATCGACCTCGAAAGGATGAAAGGCAAAGTTGACCACGGCGAGATTTGAACTCAGAGTGCGCAAAGAGGTGAGACGAATACCATAAAGCAACGTCTTAACAACTCACCGCCAATTCACCGCCTTTTATATAACAAATATATAAGATTAAATAGAAGTACGTACATATAATCAATTAATTATTGCTAGGAAACTTATAAATATAATACAGAAAAATAAAGGAAAGGGAAAAAACCTTATCAATTCAACACTGATTATTGATTGTCGAGACCAACAGAGATTTATTATGACACGTGTGGTGGTGAAGAGAAATAAATTCACAGGAAATAAGAGGTTTAACCTAGAATGCTTTAGCATTTAAACTGGCCATATCCAGCCAGAATTCTCTCACCTCTTTCTGTTCAAACCAGCCATAACTAGCCACTCATACTGATGTTAAGGTATTGTTCTCAAAATAAATAATATCAAAATTTCATAGATTCGATATTATGTGAGATAATTATGAGGTAAAGCCTTTACCACGAAAATACAATAGTAAATATAGAGTAATGTAAATACTAAAGGGTTAAATCGTAATGTGTTTATAGTGAGCTTTTTTGGTAAATTTTTACAATTACATCTCTCTTGTGTTGGCAATGAAATTTGTTATTCCTGTTTTTTGTTTTCTTTTTGTGTGTTTTGAGCATCAGATTCCTTCAAAACATAAAAAAACAAATGTCCACTCCAATGCAAGATGGGTGTAATTATACAAATTTTCCTTTTCTTCCATTATCTCTAAAGTCTGTCTCAAGCCAGGAGGCTTGTCAGGCCGGTGCTTATCCCAGTTTTGTGGCGTGAAGTAACTGATAGTACAGGACACCAGTCCATCATAGGGTTAAACTCCCAGTTATTACTGGTGCTCATTTTCTGATAAATATATTGGAGTAACGTGAAATGAAGTGTTTTACCCAAGAACATAGCACACAACCTAGGAATTGAACTCACAACATTATGATCATAAGTCCAACAACACCCTTACCACTAGGCCACACACCTCGACCTTATATATATATTCATATTTTTATTTTCAAAAAATAACTTTTTAAGGTTTCCCCTGAAAAATATATGTTTTTGTTTTGCCTTGTTTTCATTTGTTTTCTTGTCCTCTCTTCGTTGATTTTCCTAAGTTTAACATTACTAAGCTGTGACAAATGTCTTCTTTCTTCTCTCCCCATTAATTTCAATGGCTCCCATTTTCTTTTTAACACATCTTGCTTTCTTCTTCTGGCCTTTTTTCCCCCTTCCTTTTCTTTTTTTTTTTTCCTTCTTTTCACTCACAAGAGTTTCATGCTATAAGAAGCAGAATACCTTTTGCTTGTTGTCATGTGAAATCCAATGTCTACTTGTCATAGCTTAATTGTTATAAGTTGCTGTTTGTCTCGTCTTTTACTCCATAGGACAGTGCTTTGACTTGTGTCAGACACTGTGACCCCAGGTGGACCAGTAACACTGTTTGTAGGGGTCGAAACTGCCAAAGTCCATCTCAATGGCCGATGACCTTGGAGTTCTGTGTCTTTCATTTGTATTTTTATTTTCAAAAAATAATTTTTTTATTTTTTCCCTTAAAAAAATTGTTTTAAATGTACAAATAGACAAAAATATACCTAATCTTTTCTTCAAAGTCCCGACTATACAGTTTCACCAATTAGTATGCAGCCAGATTGCAACTAACGTGCACTGGGGCTGTGAGGTTATCGACTTGCCAAGAGACCCCTCAAAGAAAGGATAAATTTCTGAACTGACCGCTACAAGTGAAACATTTTCGGGAGGGAAAATTATCATGTGGTATAATGGTCACAGAAGGGTGGTAAAGGGTGAACGGTTGGCGAATAACATGTTTGCTAGAAGAAGCAATCGGTTTCTACCTAATTTTTACTCAACCGTAAGAGAGTTAAGGCAAATTAATAAGATATATATACATATAGATATACAAGTATAAACACATATATATGTGGTGTCCCTCCTTTACCAGTTTTGATCATTATATATATATATATAGTGTATGTGAATCAGTGAATTACTGGTGGTGGTACCAAAACGAGCACTCAATACACAAGCAGAGTGTATATATTAAGAAAAACTGAAATTTCATATATATCATCATCATCACTGTTTTACATCCATTCGTCCATACCAGCATGGGTTAGACAAGCTGTCCTGTTGTGGGCAATGCTAATTCAGGTGACCATGCTTTGCTTATACAGAACTGATTTTGGCTTGGTTTCTACAACCTGATGCCCTTCCTAATGCCAACCTCATTTACAGTGAGTACTGGGTGCTTTTTATCGTGATGCCTACATGACCACTTTACGGTGTGGGCAGTGTGCTTTTCATCATGATACTTACACGACCACTTTACAGTGCGAGGGTGGCAGGACGTACTGTATATATGCTTCAGCTTCGGCCTATGCCCATGGGAAGTCGGTTCTTCTGTATTACTGCGTAACACCAGAGGTCACGGTCATGTGTCATTGCCTTTGGGAGGTACAATTGGGCAAGGTCAGCCTTTATTACCTTATCTCAAGTTTTCCTGGGTCTCCCAACTCCAAGGCTTCCATCGACTTTGAGCGTTCTACACCTTTTTATACAGCTGCCATCCTTCATACACATCATATGTCCATACCAATGTAATTTCCTCTCTTGCACACAACATTTGACTCCTCTTATGCCTAGTCTCTCTCTCAGTTCATTTATGCTTTGCCATTCACATATTACACATCCATCGGAGCATGCAAGCTTCAATTCTTTCCAACGTACTCAAGTCTTCTGCACACAGTGTCCATGTCTCACTACCATGCAACATTGATGTTCATATGCACACATCATACAGTCTGCCTTTCATTTTGAAGGTAAAACCTTTTGTAGCTAGCAGTGGTATTAGCTCCCTGAACTCCTTCCACTACTATACTTTCAGAACACCCACCTCTGCTACTAACTCGGTCACCCAGGTAGCAGAAGCTGTCTACTGTTTCGACAGAGCCCTCCCAGAATTTGGTAGCATTTGTTTCCTGTAGTCATTTGCTGCTTTTTGTCTCAGTGCAACTGCTACATGTAAAGCCTACATCTCTTAGCTAAACTTCCTGAGATCCCACTACATCTCTTGTGTATCCATAGTTTCCATATGGGGCAGAGGATGGAGTTTCTACCTACACCTTTCCTACATACTGAGCAAGGCCATTTCCCCTAGGGGATAAGGGTTCTGTTTTCTTTTCTACTTACTAGGACCTTAGTCTTTATCAGGTTGACTTTAAGACCCCTTATTTCTAGGCCCTGCTTCCATGTTTGGAATTTCTTCTCTAGTTCTACCTAGATTCAGCTATGAGTGTAAGATCATCAGTGTACAGATGTTCCCATGGACAGCTGGTCTTAAACTCTTCTGTTATAGCCTGAAAAACGATAATAAACATGAGAGGGTGAAGAACAGAACAGAGTCCTGGTGGACGCCAAATTTCTCGCTATAGTCATTGTTAATCCTAACTCTGCTGACTGCTCCTCTGTACATGGCTTGTACATCTTCAAAAGACATTCATCTACTCCTGCTTTTCTAAAAGCCACCAGATTATGGCTCAGGGCACTCTATTGAAAGCTTTCTAGATCAACAAATGCCAGCCAGAGTGGCTTTCTTTTAGTTAGATATTTTTCCTGTAACTGCCTCACAAGGAAGAGGGCATCAGTGGTGCTTTTGCCTGGTACAAATCCAAACTGCATCTCATCTAGATTTACTCTGTCCCTAATCAACTGTGCTATGACTCTTTCTGTTACTTTCACGCATCTTTCTTCTCGGCCCCTTGAGAGCAAATGTACCTTTATCATCCCAGATACACTTCTCACCAATGATGACATCGCAATTTTCTCTAACACACTGCCTCGCAATCCTGAACACCTGTTTCTGGCCCTCATGCTTGAATTTTTTATCTTCCATTTCCCTTCTTGTTAAGTATACTTTATCCTCCACTTCCCTCCTGGCCTCTATGTAGTGTAACCTGCTTCCCTCATTCTTCCATTGTTTCCATGCCCATCTCTTGGCTTTAATTACCTCATCTACCTTATTGTTTCACCACCAAGACACCCTCTTTCTCCCTGTAGTCTTGCTCCATCCACAGATCTTCTCTATCACCTTTAGTAGATTATGTTTTAGGAACTCCCAGTGCTCTTCTATATTGAATGTTTCTATCTGTCCTTCTTTACTGTCATAAGCATTAAGTAAAATATCTCTAAATCTGTTACTGGCTGAGGGATCTTTCAGCTTCCAGATCTTTCTTCTCCGGGTTGCCTTCTGTTTCCAAGTTCGTCTAGCTCTAACTACTAGGCTGTGCTGGAGGGTTCATCCCTCGCCAGGGAAGGCTTTCATGTTTACAACCGTCCATCTATCTCATCTTCTGGTAATGATAAGATCTATTTAACTAGAATGCTCCCCATATTTTCCTGAATTTAGTATTTTGTGTGTCGACCTGTTTCACAGAGGATTAGCTCAAGGTCACCCACAGAAGTTATGGGCCCAACTCCATTATCGATCTGCTCATCAGACTGGTGATTCAACAAAAAATACATTTTATATATATAAGTTTATCCCGGGTTCAATCAGGATAAACACAGTAAGTAAGGTACTCAATACACAGCAGAGTATAAATATTTAATATAGAAATGGCTTCTACAAGACTAGAACTGTTTCATTTGGGAGAAATCATCAGGAAGCCCCGTGTTAAATTATTTTTTTGTTTTTTTTTATGTAATTAAGAAAGATATTATTAATTAGATTTTAAATTATCTAATTTTTTTTTTGATTTTTGTTAAATTTTTATTTTATTAAATAATTTTAAGAAAAGTAAATAAGGAAGATAAATTATAATATTCAAAAGTGCCTATTATACATCATAATAATTGTTTCTACTTTTGGCCCAAGGCCAGCAATACCCAGTGTATTACTGGTACTTTATTTTATCGACCCTGTAAGGATGAAAGGCAAAGTTAACCTCGACGGATTTGAACTCAGAATGGAAAGGGCCGTAACTCTTCATAATAATTATGTCTACTTTTGGCACAAGGCCAGCAATTATCTTACTGCATTACTGGTACTTTATTTTATCGACGAAAGGGCCGTAACTCTTCATAATAATTATTTCTACTTTTGGCACAAGGCCAGCAATTATCTCACTGCATTACTGGTACTTTATTTTATCGACGAAAGGGCCGTAACTCTTCATAATAATTATTTCTACTTTTGGCACAAGGCCAGCAATTATCTCACTGGTACTTTATTTTATCGACCCCGTAAGGATGAAAGGCAAAGTTAACCTCGGCGGGATTTGAACTCGGACCATAAAGAGCTGTAACTCTATGCTGCTCCTCAGACTGGTGATTCACCAAAAAATACATTTTATATATATAAGTTTATCCTGGGTTCAATCAGGATAAACACAGTAAGATACTCCGACCCTCTAGCGATACTGCCAATCCACATCCAATATAGAAGATGTTTTCTTGAATAGCACGGCACCAAAGGTACTCCTGAAAGTGAGTGCCGAAAAGTGCCTCGCTTGTCCCTCTCATGGCACGGAATTTGACTTTGCAAAGCCCCCAGCTGCCTTCCACACGGTTTGTGTGGATTGTAGGGTCGTTGGGATCCACAAAGTTGTAACGATGACTTACAACTGCATGTTTCGGGAGGGCATTGCATGACTGCCAAGCAATAAAAAAAAATTAAATAATTTAAAATTTAATTAATATTTTTCTTACCTAATTACATAAAACAAAATTCAACATAACCCCCTTCCTTCCTCAATCATTCATAAACGTGTATGTAATTATTATTTTGTACCCGCCGAGGTTGACTTTGCCTTTCATCCTTACGGGGTCGATAAAATAAAGTACCAGTAATGCACTGAGTAACTGCTGGCCTTGTGCCAAAAGTAGAAACAATTATTTTGTATAATGTGTCTATTTATGAATATGTATGAGTAGATGTGTGTGAGAGAGAGTTTACACTTATGTTGTCTGAATCTGTTTACGTGTAGATGCGTGTGTATCTAACTAAAGCTTAACGTGCGTTACGAACGGACGACTTGTTTTTTAACATTTGATGATGGAAAAGATTTCAAATTGTCTTAACTCAGACCGTAAAGGGCCGCAACTCATAGTGTTTAACACTCTTTCCGGCTACATATCCTGGGAGTCTATTTTACCGGAACCGGCTACATAGGCTCTTCTTTTTCTCTCCGCTCGTTGTCGAATCCGGAATCTCTCGGCTCCTTTCTGACCTTTTCCACCATCCTTCTGCTGACGCTGAAAAAGTCTGAAATCTTGTTTGTTCTTTCGGTGCGGATTCCATAGAGAACATGCCTCTTACACAAATTGGGGTGGGGGTTTCAAAATTGTCCATAGTCAATTATTCATTTCAAGTTATTGTTTTCAAGCAAAAAAAGATCGACAACCAAAATTTAAAAAATACGCGTAAAATTAGCAGTTAAAAATTGCGAACGAATACCGTCCGTACCCTTATGATCAAGTTGGCCTAAATATAACTGATTGCAGATATATACAGAACAAAAAAAAAAAGAGAGAGGGAAGAAAGCACTGTCACACACACGCCAGAATATGGTTCGCTGGAACTTCACAAATACAAATACATATTTTCACCTGGCTAGATCCTGATTATAAGAAATTGTTATAAGAACTACTTATGTACCTGCAAAGGCATAAGTATTAAAACTTAATTTGCCTTTAAAAAGTAATAAATCAGTTAGACATAAATGAGGTAAAAAGAAAAAGAACATTTTAAATGAATAAAAAATATTTCCTTAGTCAAATTTGCCGCTCTCAGAGAAATTAAAACAAACAGGTTAAAATGGAACACATTAAAGAAAATATTCTCCCGTATTTTTAAAAGGGTATTAAAGAAGACCCCCCCCCCCCTCATACCCCTTAACTTATATAATGTGTGTGAGACCCAAGAGTAGATCTCGAGCAAGAAGGTTAGAGCCTGATCAGTTGAAGACAGTTGCTTCTGACAGGCGAATAAGATAGTTTCACTCTTGTTTATTTTAATAGTAACATATTTTTGAAGTATTATAATTATTACTTCTAACTAGAATATTGTAAAAATGGATTTTATGATACTTTTCATTTAATTTTATAAATATTTTCGGTTGATCTTTAAAAAATAATCTTTATTTTCTTATAATTTGCCGTTAGTGAGTCATCTGCATAAGCATACTTTCAACAAGTCAGGTTTGCAGCAACAAGTCAATAAATAATGTATCGTGTCACCTATATGGAAGAAATAAGGCGCAAATGATCCAACCAATTGGATGACGAAGCGGTAAATTCAAAAATAAGGTGATAAGAGACAGTGCGACGGACTATTTTATTAAGTAATGTCTTTACATAACAATCAATGGTAAAAAAAAAATACAAACATGTAAAAATTACCTCCCCTTCCGTAATTCAAACTAGCCAATGGTAAAGCAGGTTAGTATATCATGTGACAAACTTAACTATCGTGTTAATGGACGTTGAAGTTAACTGGCACCAATTTTAAATTAGTAAAAAGAAGAAACTATGGCTGCGTAAGTTTGTCAAATTTCTTGCCTTTATTTTATTATATAGAATGTCCTATTCATCGGACTGTACGGATTTGCGTTTTTGTTTGCTTGATGATTGACCCTAAACCGACACAAACAAAAATTATCAATGTTTTCTTTTTGCTTTCACAATATTCACGCGCTTTGTATATAAAAAAGTGTATATATAGTATAGTTGTATATTATACTCTACTTTTTCTCTCGCATGCTTAACTTTTATTATTATTATTATTTTTTACTTCTTTCTATGGGTGCTCCGGATATTTTATTTCTTTATTTAATAAAATACTTTTGAGTTGAGTGTTAACGAATTTAAGTGTTTAAACCGTTAGTAGCATTAACACAAACTATTCAAACTGGAGGTAGATTATTTTTTATATACAGTATATCGTTTATTTCTTTCTTCCTCTCCTCCAGGATTCTGAATAAGTCACCACTTTAAAAAAAATATCAGTTATTGTTTAACTTCGAGTCGACCTTAATTGATAAAAACGTGTGACAGAGAAGTTCCATCCACGACCATCCTGTTTTTTTTTTTTGTTTTTTAAAAGATGCAATATATACCATGGACTATATTCTACACTCACGTCTCCTTCCGAATTTTTGCTGTTATATTTAGTTTGTCCAGGAATATATCATTGTGGTACTTATAGTACACTTTGAATTTTTAACGAAACATTTTCTGTTCGATATTTTAAAGAGGGAATATGTACAAAAATGGTTTGTCAGAGCCGATGATTAGTAGTGGAAATGGATTCCTCACTAAACAACTGAATTAACAAATTAGTGTTCGATATTTTTTTCATATGGCTCTCGTTTCGTTAAAAATCGTTTCAATCAATTATCGGTAATGGCCTAACGGTGCGTCAGTTCAAATTAGAATATTAGTGTCTGATGAGTAGTGTTTTGTTTTGCTCACGTTAATTATGAATATAGTAATATTTAGTTTCACTTGCTAAAGTAGACACTTTCACTTCGGAAACCCCATGAATTTCAATTTCAAGGAGCCTGAAAACCCTTACGTTTCAGTTTCATCGTTGGCTCCTGTAGACAATTGCCATCGCTTGTTCCACGATCACATCCTAAATCGTTAAAGCCGCCCACTTGTCCCACCAAATGGTTGATCTTACAATAATTCTTTCGTCGGGATCATTTTTAACTGAAATAAAGTGTTCATCCTTATTCTCCGATGCACTAAAGACTTGAGAAAATTAACAGCATTGCATTTACTTATCTTTGGCTTTCCATTTTGCTTTAATCTCATAGCAAAGAAACTAGAAGCTCTCAGCTTGTTTGTTCATTGTTTCTGTTAGAAATCTTGATGACAATAGCAGAATTGTGTTTGAAAGGTTATGTAAATATGTTTATAGTCAGAGTAATCTTTTACTCTATCTTTTAAGGTCAATAAAAAAATTACTAGTCAAGAACTGGGGTCGATTCTGCCTCTATATCTCTTTCTCACTATCCTTCTCTGGAAGAAATCTGCTGTGTTCAGACCTGGAGAAGAGATGGGCTCTACCAGGTTTTAAAAAACAAAACACCATATGTCAATACTGCACCCTAACGATTTCCTCGGGAGTTCAGAGAGAAATGTAATGTAAGTCTTTTACTATTGTTTTCAAGTTAGTTTCTATTCTGAGATACAACGAAATTTAAATCTAATTTTAAAAGAATTCCCATTTAAGAATGTGTAACTTTAACCATTTAGTTTTATTGAAGTAAAGGACATTCTGTTTGAGTCCCTAACAAGCCCCACATGACAGCTGAATGGTTTGTTTTAAGGCTATCCAAACGTTTTTTTGTTTTGTTTTTCAAATTCCTTTTAAATTTAATTCATTGGACTGCAGCCATCATACTGAACATGGTTTGCAGTGACTTTAGATGATCATCCATGTACTTATTTCAGTCTGGTACTTTATTTTATTGGTCTCTATTATTCAAACTGCTGACTACTTCTTGAGTCATCGCTCTTTCGAAAGAAAAGCCTTCATTTTGCTTTTTCTAATGGCTAGAATATATGTGGATTACTACACCTGCATAAACATCCACACCACTGATGTTATCCCAAGGAAAGACAATGGTCGATGCAGCTTGGCACCAGTAACAACTCATTTCTATTGCTGAGTAAACTGTAGCAACGTGAAATAGGACCATGTCATAACACAACTAGTTTTTTAGACCAATAAAAACACACAAATGAACTTTGGTAATCAAGGTAATCAAAGGAGATGCTATGTCTAGATGTTGTCAGCCTCAAAAACATTACTGAATTTAACCTTTTCAATACCATTTTTCTAATGAAATATACTGCCTATGGTTTCGATTAATTTTGAAAATAAACATTTTGAGGATTTTAACAAAGTAACTAATGAAATGGTTAGTTATCTCATTAAATTCTTTAGTTTCAAAATGGATACACAGTCAAAGTTTTTCATTAAAAAATTCTGTAGCATGAATCCATGTGTACTCCTAAGTCCTGTGACAATTTCTGCTCAAACTATTTTCATGCCTGCTTTCCATGTCTTTCCTAACCCTTACACAAATGTATACAACTAGATTCTATAAGATCACTAATAAAGGATATAGTGAAACTTGCTCTTTATTTTAATTATCATTATCATTTAACACGTATTTTTCCATGCTTACTTGATGAGTTAGATGGGTCGTCCACGTAAGAAACAAGTCTGAGCAGTTACTGTACCTTAGCTAGGTTTTTTACAGCTGGATGCTTTTCCTAACACCAACCACATTTACAGTGTGGAACTGGGTGGTCCCGTTTTGAGGAGGGTCTGGCCAGTTCACTGCGTTGATATCCATTTAATGAAATAACAACATAGATAAAGAATACAGTACAATGATGATATAGTGGAAGTCGTTTCATCAAACATCTGCTTTTGTTTTCCAACTTAGGTGAAGCAACATATACAGATTAACCCTTTCATTACCTTATTTCTATTGAAAGACACTTTATGATTTTCAATTTTTAAAATAAAAAATTTGGAGGTGATTTAGTAATATAACTTTCTCATTATGAAGCTAATGTAGGGCAGTGGGTTTGGCTGAGTTGTTAGAGTATCAGACAAAATGCTTTACAGCATTTAGTTATGGCCCTTTTTGTTCAGATCTCGCTGAAGTCAACTTTGCCTTTCATCTTTCCACGCTTCATAAAATAAAATACTAAGTCGCATCTGAAATCCAGGGCCTTCTCACTCCTTTTGGAGGAATCCATCCCTTGTTCCTATGTCTGGCCATGTGGGGCCGATGTATCCGGTCAGATTATCAAGCCATCTTGTCTTTGGCCGCCCTCTGGTTCTTCTCTACTGCCTTGGTGTCCATCCTGTCACGTTAATAGTCCACCTGTTGTCTCTAAAACAAGAGACATGGCCAGCCCATCTATGTTTGCCCTTCTGGATGGTTTTGATTCTCCTTCATGCCAGCCTGCTGTCAAATCTTGGTGTTGCTCTTCCTGTCATGTAAGGTGATGCTGAGCATGATTCACTCCATTTTATGTTGGACCACTGCAAAAGTCACTGCAGTAGTGGTGTTGAGTGCCCACATCTTACTTCCATAAGTCCTCACCAGCAATACATATTCATTAAACAACTTTCTTTTGGTTTCGATGGTTGACTTGAGACTTCTAATGATGTTATAAACTTTTTCCAAAAGCTGCCCAACCAAGTAGAGCATCATCTCTTGCAACCTTCTTTCCGAGATACACATAACTGTCTACTTCCTCGGTGGTCTCTCTCTATCCTCAAGTCACATACTGCCATTCATATAATTAACTTTCTCCTTCCCACAAATTGTTGGCATTGTGCCTAAATTAGAAATCATTATCAAGTTATTGTTTGGAACATAATTTAACAAAGCAAAGTTTTTAGATAAATGTAAATACTTCAAAATACAATTTTTTGTCATAGAACCAGGGGTGGTTTAGTATCAAAAGCAACATTTTTAGTACTATGGTATATATGATATATTGTCTGTGTCATGTTTTTGGTTACATTATCAAGGCTGATTGTATCAGCTTTGCAGTTGTATAAGGCAGTGTTACGGGGTTCTGAGAAAGAACTTGTGTATCAGCAGGTATCATTGAGATATATAAATTTTACTTCCTTTAACTCAATGTCCTGTACCACACAAACACACAAAGCTGCATTATCAAGGCATTCTTGAAAAATAAACAGCATTATGACTGCATCACATTAAAAATTAAAGTTCTTACTCTAAAACTGCAAATGTTTTCAACAATCTTCCCACTAGTAAAGATTCAATAAACATTTGAATTAACAGACCTTTTCTAAATTATTGCAGGATGTTAAGAATTAAATGGAATGCAGAAACTGTTGAAAATAAGTTCATTCTGTGGTGTTGAAATTCTCCATATGACATGTTATATATAAATCATCAGCATGGATAAAATCTTTGGTATACTAAAGGAGATAGTCCATTGTTTGATTTTTACGTGTGGCTATTTGACATATATTTATCATAATACCGATGATCCATGTTGAAATCAATATTATTTTCTCCATTATGTGTGTGCCCACGTTCCCTGCTAGCAAGGGCTGGACGGTTCTACATAGATGAAATCAGTACTGAAGCAGGGCTACTGACCACCCAAACAGGCCAGCGATCTGCATCTTTGAACATTTTGAGTGTGCAGGAGAGATTGTCATGTCTTTGATACAACTAAAGGGTCCTCCCAACCCTTTGTTAGGCAAGTTTTCTATGGCTGGATGTCCTTCATATCAACCACTTTACAGCATGTACTGGGTATATACATATATCTAATCTATTTTTTAAACAATTACTGTGAGATCAATAAAAACTGTTTGTTATTCAACCTCACCCTCTAGATATTGAGATAAAGCAGTTGACTCAAGAAATAAGTTGTACTCTTTGCTTGTGCTGGATCTTTCCCTGGTTTGAGGAGTGATTACATTTCCATATCATTATCTATGGATTGGCAGTATCGGTAGAGGGTCGGACGCCATGCTTTCCAGTATAGTTACGTCCCTTTACGATCTGAGTTCAAATCCCGCCGAGGTTAACTTTGCCTTTCATCCTTACGGGGTCGATAAAATAAAGTACCAGTAATGAACTGGGGAATTGCTGGCCTTGTGCCTAAAGTAGAAACAATTATCTATAAAAGCAGATTGTTGTTGTTGTGTGTGTGCATGTTCCATGTTTATACATTTGCACAATTTCAAACCGATTCAACTCAAAGTCTGTAAGAATGTTGTAAATGGTCTAACTTAGGTCAACGACTATTTATTTCATTCAAACTCACCAACAATTACGAAAATAATCGATAAAACTAAATACATGACGCTTTAACCCTCTAATAGAATCTGATTACCTCTCTCTACTCGCCTTAAAATTCGATAAAACTACATACATGCTGCAACTTTCTCTGATATACGATTAAACTTACAAACTTTGAGAGAACGTTTGTTTTTGAGTGTGGAATGGTCAAACATTTATTTACTTCAATGACAAAGAGAACTTATTACATTTCATATGAAACAACAATTATTCAAAAGCAACAGATAAATTTATTCAACAACAAAAAAACTAGCAATAAATCTTTTTTAAAACATCTATCAACGAACTTGGAAGAAAGAAGTATTAGTTCATTTACTATACACAATAATATCCTCTATGAGGTCACTAAACCTGCTAGAAACAGCAGCTAACTCTCTCCCATATCACACCACTCCCTACTGTCTTAAATTTAGAAAACATATCCTCTATGAGGTCACTAAACCTGCTAGAAACAGCAGTTAGCTCTTCCCCATATCACACCCCTCCCTACTGTCTTAAATTTAGAAAACACACATTAGACAACCATGCAGAACAACTCCATCGCAGCTCTGTTGTTCGGCCGGCATCAACTACGCGCGTGTTGCGCAAGTACTGTGAAACAATAAATTTCAACACTTCTTTGCACAGAGATAATATCCATAGGCGAAACTACAATTGTCACTGCTGACGCAGCTCCTGCTTCGGCAGTCCAGGTCTGCAATTCATTCACCCAGTGCCTGGCAGACAAAAAAGTGCTGCCATAAAATGGGTGGTGCAACCTAACTTTGGTAACTTACTGACCTCGAGCAACGCTGGGCTTTAATGCTAGTTTCCTCTAAACCTTATTTTGTGTGTGGATACAGTTAAAAGCTTTAACCAACTTGTTACCATATTTCTAATGAAAACAATGCCTGTAATTTTGAAAATAATCATGCATTTGAGGAACATGGTAAAATAACTCCTTCATTTGGGGATTTGAGGAACAAAACTTAACATGAAATTGTGATGGAAGGTTTTTAACAAATATAAACACTTTAAAACAAATAGATTTGGCATTAAAAAGGTTTAGCTGTGACAGGGAAATATGAAACTGCAGTATAAATGAGCTCTTTGTCTGATGTGTGTGTTATAAATATATATGTAGGGCAGCAAACTGGATAGAATGTTTTGCAGTATTCATTGTCTCTCTTCATTCTGGGTTCAAAACCCACCGTAGTCAACTTTGCTTTTCATCCTTTCGAGGTCAATAGGAAAAAGTACCAGTCCACTACTGGGGGTCAATGTATAGCAAGATTTGTGGATGGACAGTTGTAGGTGGGGAGGATTGCAACATAATTAATCAAAATGCACCTTAACTCTTTCACATAATGATGATTTAGAAAATAGCTGTAAAAAAAACAACAGGATCTGTCAATTTAATTGTTTATAGGGTCTTGTGAAAATCTGCAGTATTAAAGGCTTGAATTTTTAATGTGATCCAATCATAATGCTGTTTTGTATTTTTCAAGGATGTCTTCCTGATGTAGTTTCATAAGGTAGAGGGCATGAAGAGTTAACCTGCAGCAGTTTAGACTTTCTCTACACACATTGATCCTTCAGCTAGTTGAAGGAGAAAAAATAATTTTGCTTGTTTTCGACTTGATACAAATTATATAATAGTATTTCCTCTTTTTTTCCCTCCATTTTTAACTTCTATCTGTTGGGCGTAGCAAATTTTAGATGATGATAGTCAAGGAATATTTTTTTATCTTGCCTGACTAACCAGATGTTTCAAAATAGCACTTTAACTGGCCTAATTTCTTGTCTTGCTTTTGTAACATTTATTATTTTCTGCATCCTTAGAAACACTGACAAAAAATATCTTATGTTCAGAAGCATCGATTGTATTTTCCATCTAGTTTACTGTGATGTGGTTTTTGTAATTATACAAATTTGGATGGTACTATGAAATGTTTTGAGCTCTTTAATACTATCCATACAATTGTGAATTTATAAATTGGATTTATAACTAGTATTTGACTTGTGCTAGTCTGGCGCGAGTCATAATGCATATTCCCATAGTTGACATATTTTAAAAGAAGACAATGTAAGCTAATACTGTCATGAGATAAGAGGTGTGAAAGTATTGTTTTATTATATACTTGTTCAATGAAGCATTGTGGAACAATGTTAATTTCTCAGATTTCACATTGTATAACCCAACAACCACACAAATAACTCCCTAGTTCCCTTACAAAAGCTTCATACTAATTTAAAAATGCCATTAACCCTGTCATGAAAGTACCTGAAACCACCATTGGTTCTATAATATGAAGATGTTTATTTTAAAGTGCTTATATTTATCTAAAAACATTTCATAATTTTATTTAGATCATTTAAGAATATAGATTTTATATGTGGCCGGTGCTCAGGTGCAATAAGTAGCAGCAAGTGCCCACAGAATACTATCTCATTCCATTGCACAGATGGTTCTATAGAAATAGTGGACACCTTCCGTTACCTGGGTGACAAAATCAGCAGTGGTGGAGGGTGCTCTGAAAGTACAGTAGCTAGAGTCAGAACGGGATGGAAAAAGTTCAGAGAGCTTATACCACTATTGGCTGCTAAAGGGTTCTCTGTAAAAATGAAAGGCAGGCTGTATGATGCCTGCATACGAACAGCAATGTTACATGGCAGTGAGACTTGGGCATTGTGTGCAGAGGATATACGCAGACTGGAGAGGAACGAAGCTTGCATAAACGAACTAAGGGAGAAATTAGGAATAAGAGGGATCAGATGTTGTTTACTCGAGAGAAGACTACGTTGGTATGGTCACGTGATGCGCATGAAAGACGACAGCTGTATAAAAAAGTGCAGGGCGATAAAAATAGATGGTAGCCACGGAGTAGGCAGACCCAGAAAAACCTGGGACGACTTGATAAATTCCGACCTCACACACTTACACCTCTCCAAGACAATGTCACTGGACCGAGATCCTTGGCGCTACACAGTAACACAGAAGACCCACCTTGCCTAAGTACAAAACGAAACCTACAGTCAGTAGGCACCTCTAACAAAAATACACCCCCGTCCCACTACCCTCCACCCCATCCACACCACCCCTTTCAATGTAAAATTATGTTGGTACCACAATATCCAGTCCGAAATAAATGATGTCATGTAGGTGTCACGACAAAAAAAACACACAGTCCACGCTGTAATGTGGCCGTGTAGCTAACACGGTAAAAATCTCCCAGTCCACACTGTAAACGTGGTTGGTGTTAGGAAGGGCATCCAGCCGTAGAAAACCCGCCAGACAGTCTTATACGAGCAATGCAACCAATCTTGTCTCAAGTGGGAAAATTCCCGTCCAAACCCATGCAAGCATGGAAGATGGATGTTAAACGATGATGATGTGAAGTTAAGCTTCAAACATGAAAGTTATATTACTAAATCCCTCTAAATTCTTGATTAATTTCTAAATCGTCAATAGTCTCTCTCATTAGAAATATAGTATGTATGTATGGTCTCATAACTCCCAAAGAAGCTCCATATTAACATACAGCGTTTCTAGGACTTTTTAAAGCCTAGCAGAGCACATCTCTTCAGGTCAGAAATATATTACTGAGAGTTAATGCTAGTTACTCAGTGAAAAGAATTTTTTTTTTCATAACATTTATAAAGTGTTTTGAGGTGTCAGTTACATTTTAATTTATAATTCAAAGAAAAACACTTTACCATATTTCTAAGAAAACAACTGATCTGCAAGACTTTCTGAATGTACTGGCCAAACATTCACTGGAGGCTGGCTTACGCATCAACTTCTCCAAAACAAAGTGTATGACAACTGATAAAAACAATGCCAATCTACAACCAGCAAATTGTTCAAGTTACGAAGTTTGTATATCTCGGTCTCAAACTATCATCAAACAACAATGGAATGGTTGCTTCACAGTATCGCATCGCTTTAGGTTGGGCAGCTTTGAACAAGAACAAGGAAGTACTAACATCAAAACGAGTTTCCTATCATTTGAAGGCTAAGATCTTTGATACTTACATCCAACCAGTTGTGTTATATGGTCTTGACTGTGTTAATTGGACGGCAAGGTCACTTCAAAAGCTCTCTATACTCCAGAACCACATCATGAGACTTGTGACTGGCAAGCGGCTCAGCGACTGTATCTGTATCAGTGTGCTGCTCAATTACATCAATTGTCAAGTCGAGTACTCAAACTATCGGTCATATAAAAAGATCAACTTGTGGTATGAGTAGGATATGCCTGGAAGGAAGGAGGTTGGCTGGTAAGAGAAGCAGAGGCCAGCAGCTAAAACGATGGTTTGATAATGTCAACTTATGGACTGGACTTGATCTTTGCTCTTTAAATTCTGCTGCTGGTGATCGAACTTTGTGAAGAAAAATATCTCATGTTGATGCGCAGTCTGCAACTGGCGTAGTTTAGCGTCACAAGAAGAATAAAATTATGATTTTCAAATTGTTTTTAAAATAAAAATTTTGGAAGGTTTAGTAACTAACATAACTCTCTCATTATTAAGCTGGTGTTTGGGGCATAGTTTGATAATGGTTTTTATATAAAATTATGGTGGAAGTGTTTTAAAATATTGTAGAACCAGGGGTGTTTTGGTGTCAAAGGGGCTAAACATTTTTAGAACTATTTTACTCTGATACTGGTGAGTTTGTGATTATACAAATATACAAAAAAAATCTTTGTCATTTAGGTGTTGGAGAAAATTCAACAACTTTTTTTAATCCTGTCTATAAATATAAAGCTCTGCTATATATAACTTTTGATTCTACTGTTTATATTCAATTGACTTGCTAGCAATACACATTTTGATTTTTGATAAATACCTCCTGTGTTAAAATTAGGAGTTATTGTGATGTATTTGTAATAAATTGTTTCATAACTTTTTTTTTTTATTTTGCAGCTATAATGATAATATTTTAAATGGATATGTGATATAACTATGATATGATGTATTTTTCCTAAAACATTTAAAACAAGTATTTTAAGATTAGATTTGTAGGCCTTAATTTAACATAAAATACATAGGAAATAAAAAAAAAAACCTGTTTGAGATGTACCGAGGTATGAGGTGCATTATTCTTTGTCCCAGTTAGACTATGGCCATGCTGGGGCATTGCCATGATGTACAAACCTCATTAATAATTTTTCTTTTACTTTTTTTTTTAGTGAAAGCCTGTCTCAGACTTTGAATGAGGTAGTTGAGACTTCCTTGGATCACTTGGAAGGCATATGGAGTGAGATTGGTTTTGCAGCTGACCAGCGAGGTGAGCGTTGCAACAGTGTGTTGCAGCATGTGCAGAGCCTTTTTGAAGACATGGTACAACAAGAAACTGCAGTGAAGGATAGTCTTATTGGCAAAATCACAGATATTAAGGAAAAGTTGAGGATCCTAACTAAAGAATTAGCTGTGTCTGTATATGAGGTAAAGTAGATTTGTGCTCATCTTTTTTTTTCTTTTGTTACAAGGAGTTAATGTAATTTAAGTGGAACATCATTATCATCCATTAACAGTTGTTTTCCATGTTTGCATGGGTTAGATAGGCTGTTGTATGACCAGGTCTTGCTCGTATGTTCATTTTTGGCTTGGTTTTCTACATTAGAGGCCCTTCCTAATGCCAATCACTTCACAGCATTTACTGATTGCATTTTGTTGTGGTATCAGCACAACCACCTTACAGGGTGGAGTGCGTGCGTTTTGTCATGGCATCAGCACAGCCACTTTACATAGACTGGGTGCGTTTTGTTGTGGCACCTGCACGACCACCTTACGGGGTGGACTCTGTGCATTTTCTCATGGCACTAGCATGAGCACTTTAGTATAACAGTACATTTTGTCTACAAGCCGCTTCTAGTTCCTATGAAGAACCATTTCACAGACAAATAGTTTGCTAACTCACTCTTCTTAGTTTTAATCTCTCAAGGGTTGATTTGGTCTTTCATTTGTTGGGGTTGCTGAAATAATTATTCATAATATTCTATTTATACATCCCTTTATCAAGAAAAGAAATTCATATGTGATCCTGATTCCTTACAAACTTCTCTTATAATACTAAAGTTGTGTTTGAATGTTTGTTTGCACTTTGATTGTTGCTCAAACAGTTAATTCTATGCTAAATGTTTTGATTTATGTACTCTTAAACATACGCGCTTTTGCATCAAATATTTTTTGCCAAATTCCACAAACTACAACTCTTACAAGAAAAGATTTTTTATTAGTTAATCCTTTAGCATTTAAACCGGCCATATCTGGATAGAATTATCTCACCTCTTTCTGTTCAAACTGGTTGTAACTGGCCACTCATACCAACTTTAATGTATTGTTCTCAAAATATCAAAATTGCTTAGATTCAATATGTGAGATTTAGCCTTTTCTGTGAAAATACAATAGTAAATATAAAGTAATATGAATGCTAAAGGGTTAAATCAATGGTTTAAAATGTTTTTGTCTCCTTTATAAACACTCGCTTACACAAAAATAGTCGTACACACACATACCAAGGTGTGTTCACATAGACAAATAAATGCAGAAACACACACAATGTGCAAATTTGCAAAAACAAACACAAAATTTAATGACAACAACATAAGGAGAAAGGAGCATCCATACACACAATCAGTCAATCTACTAAAAGAAACAACCAGGCATTAGTTATCAAGTCACATTCCTCCCTTCTCTTTCAATCTTGCTCTGCAACTGTGACCATTCAATATAATCTATCATGAAATCTGTTGTACATGTCATATAAAGTCTGTCATACTGGAAATGAGTGGGGTAAAAATGTGTTTCAACAAGAGATTTGTGTTGGAGGTGGCAAGAAAGCCAAACATTTTTCTAATCTCATGGTGTAACAAATCTTTATGGAAAGATGATGTTAATAATGTGAGTACTAAAAGAGGAATTGCTTTTCAAAACATTGGTCATGCTGTGGAAAGGGCATAAGTGTGCATGAGACAGCGATGGTGGGGCCAAATTATTTTTTTTTTAATCCTATACTGTAATAGGTTTTATAGAAAAGGATGGTATAAATTTGTTGTGGGGGCAGGGGAGAACTAAAAGATAAATTACTTTTATGAAAAAAATTGTTTGTCCTCAAATTATTAGCAAAATATTCCATTTTGGTAGTTATTTAAATATATTTGGTGATTGTTTCTAATTAAACCATGGAATTTCCAAAATGACCAATTCAGTGTAATATTTCCAATACAATGCTAAGGATCTAGTGTATTTATAATGGTCTGCAAATATTTATAATTAGCATTACATTTTAAATTACTTTTTATAGCTGTTTTTTTAATTTATAATTAGCATTACATTTTAAATTGCTTTTTACAGCTGTTTTTTTTTTTTTTTTTTTTTTTTTTTGTATGAATTTATTATTTTTTTTTTCTAGCCTGATAGCAGTCTGACAATGTTACAGTGTCGAAAAGATCTACTCCATCATTTGGAAATATTGACCAAGCAAAAACACACACGTATGGTGGCACTGAAGAATTTGATAGATCAAGAAAAGCTCTTGTGTGACCGCACTAAAATGCCTCATTTCCACATATCGCATGGCTCTATACCTTCAGACAAAGATCTGTCTGAATTTGAGAAACACATCGAAACACTGGCTATTGAGCAGGTTTGTTTTTACTTTGTTAAGCATGGGATGTATATACAGGGCTGCTCAGCTCTTTGAGGATACATCTTTTAATGGTGTGAGCAAACGAAGACCACACACTTACCAACAAGATTCTGCACTATGAGTGGAATTTGATAAACAAAAACCTCAAAAGCCCTTTGTACATGTGTGTGTATATATATAGTCCATGTTTATGTTTGTTTCTGTCTGCCTCACAACTTTATGATTCGATAAAGCAAGTACTGGGATTGATATGATCAAGTAAATCAAAGCAGTGCTCCAGTTTGGCTGCAGTCTAATGACTGAAACTAGTTAAAGAATAAAAGCTTGTGGTCCATTTGTCTTACAAATGTGTTCACAAGGATGAATGTTATTAATCTTGAAGTAAAACTTGAGCTTTCTATAAATTAGTATTATCCAGAGGAAAGCATGTCTCATAAATTTTGCATCAGTAATGTCTTGTTTCTCTCAGTTGAAATTCCTCAGGAGATGCTTTTTGACTTATATTTCCTCAGAATCATAAACTCTTTGGGTACCAAACCTTCCTTTGAAACTCATTTTGAAATATTTACACTTATAATAAACCTTTGGTTTTTCTCAGCTATTTATCTATAATAGAAGGAGCAACGTGAAATAAAGTGTCTTGCTCAAGGACATAACGCATTGCCCGGTCCAGGTTGTGAGTTTGATTCCTGGACCGGGTGATGCATTATGTCCTTGAGCAAGACACTTTATTTCACGTTGCGACCGATAGATAGTATTAGCAACTGGAAAGACCAACGGAAACATTGTTTCCTCGGTCCAATTTGACGAAAGTCAATCGATCCTTATCTATAATGAATAACTATTGTTATATGATTATTTTCTGTGTTTGGGACTCACATTTCTAAATTCCAAACTCCCAGATTCAAGCTGCCATAATTCATAAGGTTTATCAACCTTAGTGTTTTTATTTTGCTGCTGCCCTGCAAAAATTGGTCTTTGTCAAAAAAGATTTGTTTTTGTTTTGTTTTGTTTTTTATTTACATAAATTTTATTTTATTTTTAGGACAAACGTTTTGCAACGTTTAGTATTGTCAGAGAACAAATTCAAGAAATGTTCAAATATATAGATGTCAGTGCATCCACTGTTTTTGAGAGACAAGCACTGGTTGATGATGAGAATGACTTCATCTTATCTTCTGAGAACATGTCTGCATTAAATGATTTGCAGTTGGAGGTAAGTTACTTGGTCTTTTCACTTTTTTTTTTATTTTCGCTCCTCTCTTTTGACTGTATCACTGCTTTGCTTCAGTTCTGGTTCTAATGTGAGCTCTGTAAGCCATAGTGAAGGCAACTCGTCTAAGAGAGTAGACACTCCAAATAAAAACTAACACAGGGAGGAGAGGTTTCTTAAGTCCAGTAAAACAACCTTTTTAATGCTGCTGGCACGATTAATGCACCCAGTAAACATTGTAAAGTGGTTGGTGATAGGAAGGACATCCAGCCAGAAAGCCCTGCCAAAAACATGAAAAGCACAACAAATATTATTCTCACTAATTGCAGTCTAACCCATGCAAGTATGGAAAAACAGATGTAAAAATGATACTGATGATGTATGTATGGACCAATCCCTCATTATAGAGTTGTAGGGCACCACCATGGCATGTTTTGGGTATTATATAAACCTGGCAACGCTCATCCCCTCTCCATGTCTGAATGCAGCTGGAAGAAAAGAAGGCTACACCAGCACTAGGATGGTACTTTCTTTATCGACCCTGGAAGGATGAAAGGCAAAGTTAGGGGCCTGTTCTGTCTTTGCCATAGGTTGGTCTGGTATTGCAGTACTCCCAAGATTCAACTCATAAGAAAGTTTAACTTATGTAGACATAGAAAATAAACTTTAAACAATTACAATGATACTTCAAGACAGGATCTTTTATACAACAATGCCACAATCTTGCAAATAATATTTGCTAATTCTTTTTAAGCCATAATTTAGGCTGATAGAGTAAAAAAAAAACAATTTGCTTATATAAAATCAAATATATAGATGGAAAAATTTGTTTTTAAATCATTTCTTTTATTTCCATCCATATTGATTAGTTAATTGAAATAGTGTATTTCATTAGAAATACAGTAATGAAAGTATTAAATTGTGGAATGTTCACATTAATTTTTGTATTTTCTCTGTAAATTTCAGGTAATTGATCGCAAAGCTAAAGCAGAAGAGAAACTACTTGCATTAAAGAATCGTTTAAATGTTCTTTGGGATCGACTGGAAACACCAGTAGAAACTCGAGAGTTGTTTTGGGAAGAGAATGGGTCTTTGAAACAAGAACATATAAAAATTGTAAGTGATTTTACATTGACTTTATTTTTTAACCATCCAGATTTTCTCTTATTCTTATTCTCTACCTCCATTCATACCCACTCCTTTTCTCAAACATACTTTTCCTTTTTTTTTTTTTTTTTTTTTTTTTTTTTAAACAAATAAGTTTAATGAATGAATATAAATCAAAATACTTGTAAATCTGTTAAAACTCATAGTTGTTTATTTTAGAGGTTCCTGATATTTTGGTTGAGAAAAGTATATAGTTATCCAAAGGCAGTCATTAGAACATCAAAATGCTTTGCAGCAATTGTTCTGGCTCAAATCTTATTGAAGTCAACTTTGCCTTTCATCCTTTCGGGGTTGATAAAAACAAAATACCAGTCCAGTACCATGGGCAATCCTTCCTCTATATTTCCTTCTCATTTCATCTCTAACACCTCTCTTCTTTTGAAGAAATCTGCTCTGTTCAGACCTGGTGGAGGGGTGAGCTCCACCAGGTTTAAAGTACTCAAGAAACACTGTCATGATGGTGTCCCTACAACTCCACCAGGAGTTGCAGATCCATACATATAGTTGTCCATAAGGCAATAGTTGATTCGGATGATAGAGCACCACGTGACCTACATGTTAATATAATTGAGATTTAACCCTTATTCACCTGATGAGTAAAGTGAAATACTTGTTGCCAGGTTAAATTGATCCAACAGTCTATTGATATTTTAATCTTTGATGGAAAACAAGAAAACATTCTTGAGTGGTCTTCATTTCCTTAGTTTTTGTAACTGGATTATTTAAGCTGTTAGCCCTTAACATCCTGTAACTATTTAGCAGAAAATATCTAAAGCTGGGCTTCTTAAATTCAAATGTTTATAGTATCTTTAGTAGATAGATCGTATGAACATAATAGAAGTGGGTTGGTGTTTAATGAGTTAAGAGTTAAACTAATATTAATTTGGTATTTATTTCTTTTGTGTAGCTAAATGAAGAAATTGTTCGTTTGGATGCCCTGAAGCACACTCAGATGGAGAAAGTTGTGACAAGCATGAAGCGAGAGTTGGAGCGTTGGTGGAAAGTTTGCTTTATTCCAGATCAAATGAGAGATGAATGTACTGCTTTCAAAACTGAAGGTATTTCAATACACACACACATATATTATTTGATTTTATCTTAGACATTGCTTTTGGTATCGATGGCTCTCTATTACTAACTTTCACATGACTAATGTAAAAAAAAGTTGTAGAATGTGAAACATTTGTGCAGTTTATGTGGTGATTTACAAAACTAGATTTTAGTGAAAAATATGTGAAGAAAGAATTCTATTAGAAAGGTTTCCTTGTGGGTTAAAGAACGGATGTAATATTTGGTTTGATGGGATCCACACATTAAGAAGAGCAAGCATCTCATGTAAAAGAGGAACAGTGGGCGTAAAATGATGTCTTTTTTTTAGAGGAATATTGAAGACATAACCACAATAGTATGGCAAGAATCTTAAGAAATGGCTGTTAACATGTAAAGATATTTTCTATTTTGAGTATAGTGAATGCGTGTGACTTAGTGATTCAGGTGTTCAGCTCAAGATGGTAAAGTCATAAGTTTGATTCCTGGTGGCAAGTTGTGTTCTTGAGCCAGGTATTTCACGTTACAATTCACTTGGCTGGCAAAAATGAGTTGGATTTGTAATTCAAAGGGCCATCCTTGTCACACTGGTACTCCCTGAGAACTACATTAAGTGTACCATTATTTGTGGAATGCTCGGCTACTTGCACATTAATTCTGTGGATACACGTAATCCGGGGTTTTAAAATATATAATAATATACTTTGGTATCTTCTGTAATATGGGGACATTTTTGTTGCATCCTCATCAGTTTTACATCCAGGTTTCCATGTTGTCCTAGGTTGGACAAAAGCAGAACTTGTGCCTGTTTCATTAGACATTAACTGGGTACTCTGTTAGTTGCAAGTTTCATAATTTCATTACTGTATTTCTAATGAAATACATCGAATTTCTAACAATATATGCTGTATTTCAATTTGGAAAGATTTACTTAAATTATTTCATTACGAAGATGATATTTGTAACAACTTCAAAAGCTTGTTACATCACATTATGTTGGGAGATTTTAATTCAAGTAACCTTTCGAAATGGTTTTGTTTCAAAAACCCAGAGGCAAGTTGGTATCAAATAGGTTAACCTATGCTCTTGTTACTTGTGTTTATTTAGTGAAGTGGTATATTGAGAATTATCTTAAACATTTTCTTGTACGTGTTTATAATAAAAGATAATTTTTTTGGTGCTCTCTATTCCTTTTAACCCTTTTGTGACCGTATTTATAATGAAATATACTCTTTCAGTTAATTCATGCAGAATTTTGAAGGATTTATTCAAATGATTAATTATCCTGTTCCTAATATAATAACTTAACATATGGTTCTTGTATAATGTCATGCTGGAAGATATAAATTTATATAGGAATTATTTGAAATGGATTTTTTTTCTTTCATTGAACCAGGATTGGTTTTGGCTAGGTTGGTATCAAGAGGGTTAAGCAACTGTTATAAATGTGCTTGAAATGTTCTTGCCTTCACTAAAAGTTGCTTCTTCTATCTTTTTAAAGGTGTCTTCACTGATGAGATTGCTGATGCTCTTGAAGTAGAAATTAATAATCTACAGGCTTTTTATGAGCGACACAAGAATCTTTACAGCCAAGTGAAACAATGGGAAGAAATACTTGAGGAATATACTGTTCTAGAAGTGAGGAGAAATTTATCAGTTGTATATTTGTTAAACTATTAGTCCTGATAAAATAGGTAGTAGTTGAATACAATGTTCCCAGGCCATGCTGTGGTGCTGGAGTCCTGATAAAATGTCTCCCATGTCATGCAGTAGTGCTGAAGTCCTGATAAAATTCTCTCAGGCCATGCTGTGGTGCTGCAGTTCTGATAAAATGTTTCCAGTACATCCTGTAAGGTTCTAGTCCAGTCATGTTAAAATACTCCCACTACACGAAAGTGGTTGGTTTTAGACACAGCATCCAGCTGTAGAAACCAAAATGGAATATTCAAGTGAGATGCAGCCTCCTTCCCTCCATCTGCATAAAAATAAATGTAGGAGTAAGGCATGACCCCTTTTAGTGTTAGTGATGAGATAAAATTAAGACAAAGACAACATGAATGTTGGCAGGTTTTCTCTGTTGCTGTGTACACAAGATGATGTAAACTGTGATGACCCAGCTAAAATATCAGCATAGAAAAACATGTAAAATAGAGTCTGCTTTCTTCAGTGCCATTCACTCTAACATTATTATTATGGCCTTTTACCTTCTGAGTTCAAATCTCGCCAAGGTTAGCTTTGCTTTTCATCCTTACGGGGTCAATAAAGTACCAGTAATGCATTGTGGTCAATTTAATCAACAAAATTGTTGGCCTTGTGCCTAAATCAGAAACCATTATTATTTTTGGTTCTTTTGATTAGAATAGACCTGCTGCAATTATTTCACATCTTTCCAGAATAATATTTCTTATTTATGTTGCATAAAAATTTTTTTTAATTATAAAGTGATTTTTTTTTCTCTTTCTAGAAAAAGGCAACAGATCCTAATCGTTTCAACAATCGTGGTGGGGCTTTACTTCAGGAGGAAAAAGCTCGCAAAAGAATTATCAAAGAGTTACCAAAAGTTAGCATTTTTTTTTTGTATTTCTGCCAAGCCTATCAAGGAGGACAGTAACTCCAATAAGTAATCAATTGATCTGTAATGACCTGTTCAGTCCATGTCAGTATGGAAAAACAGACATTAAGTGATAATATATATATATATATTGCCCAGCCCACACTAACATGATCGTGTAGGTGTCACAACAAAAAGCATCTAGTACATACTGGAAATGTGCATGGCGTTTGGAAGGGCATTCAGCTGTAGAAACCAAGCAAAAATCAGTTCTGTATGAACAAGACATGGTCAGCTGACTTGTCTCACAATGGGACAACTCGTCTAACCCATGCTAGCATTAAACGATGATGATGTGTGTGTGTGTGTTTTGCCAAGAGGCAATCTGAATGTAACTCTAGACTTTGTTTGATAAAGAAGCCATTTTGTTTTCTAATGTATTTAAAATACACATGTGGAGCATATTTTTGTCTAGTTCATTTGTTGAATAGGCAGACATACTTTGCAGCTGATCCTATTGGAAGAAACTGTCGCCAAATGATATGACTAGACCCCCTTCCCTCCAAGCAAGAACACAGCTTAAAACTGGTTGTATGGATGTTATACAACATACAAATTATCCTCAATCTATAAATGTTGATGAATGCTAAATATTAATTTCTGTAATACTAGAAAGTTTATATATATCAATGTACAGGTTTTGTGTGTGTGTTCGCACACATGCTAACAGACAGGCACACGCATACACTCATCTGCAGAGATGGAAATATGAAAGTAATCTATATTGACAGAGCCATATGTAATTAACTACTGAATAATTTATTCATTTACATCTGTTAGTTGTTAATAGATGTCAGTAGCTATTACTAAAATCCTCTCTCTCTCTCTCTCTCTCTCTCTCTCTCTCTCTCTCTCTCACTCTCTCTCTCTCTCTCTCTCTCTCTCTCTCTCTCTCTCTCTCTCTCTCTCTCTCTCTCTCTCTCTCTCTCTCTCTCTCTCTCTCTCTCTCTCTCTCTCTCTCTCTCTCTCTCTCTCTGTGTGTGTGGCTCTGTTGGCCCTGAGCCAAACAAACTTGAATGTTAGGTCAACAAACAAGGGACTTTATAGTCATAAGCTGAAGAGAACAGAACAAACCTTTTCAACTTACCATACAATTATTTTTAGGTTTTTATCACAAATATTGAGCATTGGTTTGTTTGTTTTTTAACTAGTGTGGAGTTATGGCTGCCAATTACTATTATGTACTGAATGTTCATTGGACTTGAAATTAAACTTAAATATTTTTTGTAGTCACCCTATTTATTTTTCCTCTCTTGGATGTTAGCTTTTTGTCTTGCAGTTCATTTTTTCTGCACATATCTAGTGTATGTATTTGTGTGAATGTATTTACATGTATGTGTGTGTAATCATCATCACCGTTTAACCTCCATTTTTTAATGATTGCATGAGTTGGACGGATTCTTTTCAGCACATCATCTTTCCATTCGCCACGTTCCTTCATCTCCTCTGTGAGTCTGTGATTTGAGGTCAGGTCTTCCTTGGTCTACCCCCTACTGTGGCTTCTCTACACTGGGATACGTGTGTATGTGTATATCATCAGTTTATCTGCTTCTCTATACATATTGGACACATTCTTTCCAGCACAGCCCCCTCCCTCAACTTCTGGTGTTTCTTTGTCATCAACTCTGTAGCCCATCACTTTCAAGGGTGACAAGACAGTTCCAGTTGTTTGATCTATGGAACAGCCTGCACATGAAATTAACATGAGTGACTAAGCATTCTGCAGACATATCTACCCTTAATGCCATTCATCCAACAAGCTTCCAAATAGTTTTGAATTAACAAAACGTTTTTTAGATGTTTTCTGCTAAATCATTACAGGATGTTAAGAGTTAATGCTAAGCTATAGCTGCTATTGACTGTAATGTTTTTCTATGTCTGTTAATTAAATTTTCAGCTGGAGGCTAACCTTCAGGAATTGATCAATAAATGGGAAGAGGAACAGAAATTGAAATTCTTAATTTATGGAGTGGAGTTCTCGGAATATGTTACACAACGCTACAAAACCATTCAGGAAGAGAAGGAGCGTGAAAAAGAAAAGCGAGTAAGTATTATCTGCATTTGGATATTATGATAGTGTAGGTGTTAGTTAGACTGCTTAGATGATGTTATAGTGTATTAGTTAGATGGCCTAAATTATCTATGGCAGCTTTGTTTAATACCTAATATTGCCAAAGTCTACTTTGTTTTCCAACCCTCTAGACTGAATAATTTGGCAGCAAAGTAGCTGTCAATAGAATATTGGACAGAATGGTTTGTGGCAATAATTCCAGCTCCCTGCGCTGATTTCAGATCCCACCAGCGTTAACTTTGCATTTCATCCTGTAGACCGCGATAAATATAGCTGAAAATATAAACCATATGCTTCATGGTTGAGTGGTTGGCATTAAACCATGCTTTCATCCTTTAAAAAAAAAATAATCCCACACTTTCTACAAACAAGTTATAGAAATGCCCTAAACTTTATTTTTATCCATGTATTTGAGATGTTTATCTGTATTTTCATCTCATTATTTGCAGCAAAAATCAAAAGCTCTCCAGATGGAAACAGATATGAAATTTGGTACCAAACCTTGTATCACTCCAAAGAAACGTCTCCGAACGCCAGGGACACCATCTATGATGACAATCAATAAAACTCGAAGGGTAACAATCATTTATTCACTCATTATTAAGCAATAACAAGGGAAATGGATTTGGCAGAATCATTAACGCTTTAGCATTTAAACTGGCCCTATCCGGCCAGAATTCTCTCACATCTTTCTGTTGAATCCAGCTGTAACCAGCCACTCATACTGATATTAAGGTATTGTTCTCAAAATAGATAATATCAAAATCTCATACATTCAATATTATGTGAGGTAAAGCCTTTACCATGAAAATACAACAGTTTATATAGAGTAATATAAATGCTAAAGGGTTATAGCATCAAATTGAATGAATGCTTTGCTGTATTTATTTCAGTACTCTGCATTGTGAGTTCAAATAATGCCACAGTCAACTTTGCCTTTTATTCTGCCAAGATTAATAAAATACCAGTCATATACTGAGGTCTATAATTGACTTTCTGTCCTCTCAGAATTGCTGTCCTTGAGCCTAAATTAAGTGATGGCTGTGTTGTTTCAAAATAATAATTTTTTTAATGAGGCATTCATTAGTAACAGGACTACTGTTTTAAAAGCTGGGAGTCGATTCTCTCTCTCTGGAAGAAATCTGTTGTACTCAGGCCTAGAGAGGAGGTGGGCTCCGTCAGATTTAAAACAGCTTTAAGAAACGCTGTTTGTCAATATGGTGCCCCTATGACTCCCTCGAGAATTACAGGTCCATACCATACTAATCAGTCCAGTAAGCTTTCTTTAGGATTTTTTATTATTTTTATCTTACCATAGCTTCATAAATGATTATAAAATAACATTTGATTTCAAAAACATTGATTTTGGTTTTTGTGCAAAATTTCAGCGAAGTCAGACAATGCCAAGAGGCAGAGAAAAGGCAAGATACTTTAAACAGTATTTAATGTGGTTATTTTCTAGATTTCTTACTAACAGTATTCATTTTAGTTGTTGAACTAACTTCTAACTCTTCATAGTTTTTTAAAGCTCTTTTGATACTAACTTCGCCAAAACTGGTTTTGGTTCTATGAAACAAAGCCACCCATTTTTTAAAGAGTTCTGATTTATATAAAGTTATTGTTGAAAGATTTTAATTTATGAACCATCTGTTAGTGAAGATGCGTAAGCTAGTGGTTAGGCTATTGGACTTGGGATCATAATATCACAGGTTTGATTCCTGGACTGGGTTGAGCAAAATACTTCATTTCACATTGCTCCAGTATAATCAGCTGAAAAAGAGTACTCACAGTAGCTGGAAGTTTAACCCTGCGATTTACTGGTGTCCTGTCCAGAGGGAATTTTTCTACTCTTAGTCGCTTGACACCAAGGTAATGGATAAGCACTGGCCTAATGAGCCTCCAGGCTTGAGACAGAATTTAGACATAATTTTCGTAAATCCTTCCAAATTCTTAATTAGTTAGAATAGTATATTTCATTAAACCCATGCTAGCATGGGAAATGGACGTTAAATGGTGGTGGTGGTGGTAATGATGATGAGATACTGTTATGAAAGGGTTAAATATGTTTTATTAAGACCCACTAACTTGTTATAATATGCTAAGTTCTTGTGAAATTCAAGTCTTTCCTTCTTTTAAAGAGAATGGACTTCAAATTTGTTTCTTTAACCCTTTGGTTACCAACCCAACCAAAACCAGCTCTGGTTCTATGAAATAAAACCAGCCATTTTAAAGGTTTCCAATTTAAATTATTTCTTCTAACATAATTTTATATAAGAACCTTACATTAAGTTACTGTCTAAGTAATGAAATAATTAATTAAAATAGTGTTTCATTAGAAATGCAGTCATGGAAGGATTAAGTGTCTTTCTAAATTCATAAAATCCTCTTTTCTCCATTTAACAATTTGTGTGTTGACAAAATTAGTTCTTGATAACTTCATTATTTAGCTCCAAGTCTGGTGTTTATTAACTAGTAATACCTTTAACTATTTACTAACTCTATTATATCTTGTCATATAAATTAGCTCAATTTACTGTTAATGTCTATTATGCTGTGTGCTTTCCGTAGTACAAATGCTTCTAAAAGGCAAGAAATTTAAAACTTGTTTTAACGCCATTTTGTCAGAAAATATAGTGCTGGATTGTCTTCTATGTACTAATATCACCATTATCATTTTATATTCATTTTTTTCCATACTGACAATCTTGGTGTTTTCATATTTGTCATTGTCTTTTATCATCTAGCACACAGCATTTTTTTAAATAGTTTTTGAAGTTAGACAACTTTCCTATCAGTGACCACTTTACTATGTTTACTAAGTTAATTCTCACATGCCATTGTCATTAGATAGTCCTCTCTAATCTGTAGCAGGTTTTATTCAGTTGCTGCTTTTCTAGATGGTTGCTTTTGCTGTAGCTTGCAGAATCCTTATCTCCTCCATATAAATTAGTTGGGAGAATTAAGGAAATACCTATGATCTTTGCAGTCTGATGTGATTGCTGCCCAGTTTGAACATCTACAGAGGGAATTGTAGGCCTAATGTGAATTCATGTGACAGTGAACTCCATTGAAAGCACCCAAGGATCAGGCAGTGTGTTAGATTTTTCCTCTCAAAGGAAAAAAGGGTTATATGTTATTGTCAACAGCACTGGAAAAGGGGAAGATTCAGTTATGTTGTGATAAAAATAAATTTGAACATGTCAGGTGTGGGCTTTTTTTTTTTTTAAAGATATGGCTCACCACAAGGTGGACTACATTACTAAAATAATTCAAAGTAATTTGAAAATTAGGCATGCCATTCAGAAAGCCAAACAGGCCACGGTTTGCTAATGACTGCTATACATAACAGATCAAATCTTTGCTGCTATTTTTAGTTCTTAACCAGCTCAGTCCAGAGTTGAGCTTTTATCATTGTTGGCAGTTACAATTTGGTATCTAGTGCCATCACTGGATGTGGATAGGGCTGAAACATTATGCTTTGAAATCTGTTTTGTTGATACCAGTGGCAATCTTTTCCACTTATATTCCTTTTTCTATATTTCATAATGATAATTACCATTTTCAAAATTTCATTTATCTTCAGTGTATATTTGTAGTGTAAAATTTAATTTTTTTTTACAATAAAGCTTGGAACTTACTTTAAGGTATTTAGTTCCTTTCCTTGTTGTCTAAATCTCATTGGACTCAACTCAACTGTTGATCTACAGAGGAGATGGGAACAATTAAGCCTTTTAATACCAATGCTTCCGTGTAAGAATTTTTTATGTTACAAATAACATTCATTTTAATAATGAAATAATTCGATTTTAGTAAATCCTTCCAAATTCTTTATTAAAATGCAATAAAACTTTGGTCCACAAACAATTTTTCTGAGCATAAAACGTAAGAAATCAGTTATTTATGAAATTACATATTTCAAATTTGTTGGATCTTTTGGTTGGAATTTCTGTCTTTCTGTAAATATTGAAATGTTTTTTCATTAACTCAAATTGCATAAGATTCCTATGCCATAACTAATCATTATTGGTAGAGGGTCGGACGCCATGCTTTGCCTTTCATCCTTATGAGGTCGATAAAATAAAGTACCAGTAATGAACTGGGATGATTGCTGGCCTTGTGCCAAAAGTAGAAACAATTATTAATATTCTAATCCGGCCATTTAATTTCTGGTTTCAAATTCCTCTGATGTCACCTTTGCCTTTCATCTTTAGGGGGTCATTATCATCATCATTTTTACGTTCACTTTTCTATGCCGTCATGGTTGATGAAAAATAAAGTAGTGGTCAAATACTGGGGTTGGTATAATCAACTTTCCTGTCTCCACCAAAAATGCCTGGCTTTGTGTCTATATTAGAAACTATTATAATTAATGTTCTGTGGCAAGGGTAGAAACAGTTGCAGACATCACGTTGCAGTATTTTTTACTGAAGTACCATTACATTCTGAGTTCAGATCCTGCCAGCATTGAATTAGCCTTTCAAACCTCTCTTGGCAATTCTATCAACTATGCCCCTCTCTCCCTTATAATGTTGCGAGTTGAACAACTATAATTGTTTATTTTATATTTGTATTGCTTTATTATGTTTAATGAGTCCCTCCTGGATGAAGTCACTGCAGCGTTAGATGTAGTTAAGAATGAGTCATATATCCTGATGGGAAATTTAATGCACATGTTGGCACTAACCACATGACATGGAAAGGAGTGATTGGAATGAAGTGGCCTTATTAGACTACTGTTCAAGCAATGGACTCTATTATGAACACCTTCCAGCACACACATCCATAAATATGCATGGTAGAAGGGGACTCAGTTACAGAGATCAATAATTGGTTTTGTTATTACCTCTGATCTCTTCGATTCTGTGCTGGATGTTCGTGTTAAGAGAGGGGCTGAGCTGTCAACTGATCACCATCTAGTTATCTGCAACTTGAGACTACCTAAAGTCAAAGAAGCCCACAAAACTGGCAGGTCCAGAGTGACCTACAGAATAGTGGGAAGTGTTGGTGGATAAGGAAGTCAGGAACAGGTATGCAGATACTATTGTATCCAAATTCAGGGAACTCCCTCCCTAAAGACGTTGAGACAGGCTGGAGATTGTTCAGATCAGCAGTTTTTGCTTCAGCTATTAAATGCTGCGAGCAAAAGAGGCTGGGCGTGGTGCCAAATGGCAGAAAGGCCACTTTGTTTCAATTAAGAAGTCAAAGATAGCATCCAAACAAAGTAGGAGGCCTGCAAAGCTTGGCTTGGACATAAGTCCTTCTTGCAGTACAAGTAAAGCACACAGAATTGCAGCGGGTGTAAAATCAGTCTGCTGAAATTTGCAAACATCATGGTGTTACTTAAATTGACAGAAGGTGGTCTCTGACTTGCACTGATAAGTTTGATTTCAAGTACTGCATAGCTGGAATGAAAATTGGTGCCGCAATTACTGAGGCACTCGTCCTCTCAAGGAAGCCTGCGCAGTGCATCCTACATGTGAATGAAGCTCCACTGAAGCAGGTAGAGAAGTTCAAGTATCTTGGGGATGTATTCATGAGTGATGGAAGGTAGTGGGGCTGAATTAAGTGCAAGAATTGCAGGAGCTGGTGCAGTAATGTGTCAGCTTCAGCATTCGGTAATCAGAAGGGAGGTATGTGTAAAAGCCAAACTCGCTATCTTCAATCCAGTATTCGTGCCAACCCTTATCTATGGCCATGAATCTTGGGTAATGACAAAAAGAATACGATTGCGAATACAAGGAGCCGAAATGTGCTTCCTCAGAAGGGCCTTTGGAGTACCGCTACTCGATAGTGTGTAGCTCAGAAATCGGAGTCACTCTAGGTAGAGCTGCTACTTCTCCAAATTGAGCGATCAGAGCACCGATATTATGGGCATGGGGGTAGAATGTCTCAGGAAATAATTGCTGGACAGATTTTATGGGCAAAACCAACTGACAGGAGACTTGGGTAGATTCTGAGCAAGATGGTTAGATAACATCCATGAGATTGGCTGGTCTTGCTTGGGGATCCAGCTGGATCAAATGGAGTGGGTTGCTTCTGAGAGGACCTGCTGGAAGGAGTGTTTGAGGATTCTTCCCCCACAATCCTCTCAGGAATAAGTGGGCGAAGATGATGTTTAACTCTTGAAAAGTACAAAGCAGCACTGTTACTGCATTACATTGAAAATTAGTCTTTACTATTAAACTGCAAATTTTAACAATCTGTCCAGTAATTTTTTAAATGCTATATAAATATTTGAATTAACAAATCCATTTTTAGATATTTCATTTTCTGCTACATCAGGTTAAAAGTTAATATTTTGTTATCTCAAATTATTTTTTATTAGATATTATCTGGAATGCGGACACCTTTGTCAACTACCCGAGCTAACAACACCAACATAAATGTTACAAAATCCGTATGTATTATGAAAGATCAAAGTATTTTTTCTATCTATTATAGTCACATCCATTTTATTTTGGCTGTTTAATATATTATTCCAACTCCCAGATTTTCTTGTAAATTATTAGTTAGAGCATCATGTTTATTAGAAGCGCAAACTACAATGTAATGAACACAATCTAACATAGTATATTTGTACAATAGTAAAATGTTTCAAGGTATTAACCCTTTTGATACCAACCTGCCACAAAGCCTGGCTCTATTTCTATGAAACAAAACCTCCCATTTTAATACATTCCAACATAATTTAATATAAGTACTTTTTCTTTTGCTATTGTTGCGAATATCATTTTGATAACGAAATAACTGATTTTAGTAAATCTTTCCAAATTCTTCATTAATTAATTCCAACACAGTATATCTCATTAGAAATATGGTAATGAAAGGGGATTGTAAATGTTCAAGATATGGTGAAAAGCCACATCCTGAACAACTACAATCCCCTTTCATTACCATATTTCTAATGAGATACAATGTGTTAGAATGAATTAATGAAGAATTTGGAGAGATTTACTATCATAGGATAGTTTAGCAGAACAGGTCGGATCTAGAGGAGTAGACAGTAGCTCATGCGATGATAATCAGTTTAATTAGATAACTTTGGCATCATAATCACCAGTGCCTTCACAGATGATTGTCTATTAATTTGACAATGGGTTGGCCCAACTGCTCCCATTAGCAGAGAAATCTATAACAGCAACACTGGGTTGTATGTACAATGTTTATTGTTCTGAACCCCAAACAATATATTACTGTATTTAGTTTCATTTTACATTGGGTTTTTACGTGAGCATAAATTAGACTTACCATCCAGCTCTGAATCAGTTTATATTCAGTTATAGCTGGGAATCACAATTAATTCATACTTTTCATACATTCCATTTTGGGCATTGATTCTACAGCTGGATGCCCTTCCTAATGATACCAGCACTGGTGAGGCTGCCTTGTATGCTGCAAGGCTAAGAAATCTTCACTCCTCTATGTTGTCTCTTCCATTCGAGACAATGCGACCAAGAGGGTGAATAGAAATGAACAATATTCGGAGGAACTAAGGTGAGAATGACATAAGAGAGTATAATGAGAAAATTAGTGATTGGGATGAGACTGATTGCTGCTACTTCTTTCCTAGTAAGAGTGAGCCATGGATAGTAATACAGAAGGTGGTTGATGGTAAACGGGTGATGGTTGGTTGTAGGTTGTACTGAATACAGAGGGGTCCAATATAATCCCCCATTACAGAAGTCTGTTACTTTCAAACAAAATGCTTTTTGGAATTTGTTCCAGCTCTCTATTTTCTGAGTTCAAATCTCGCCACTTTTCCTTTCATCCTTCTGAGAGTTGATAAAATAAAGTACCGGTCAACATTCCCCTCGCTACAAAGCCATTCTGGCTTTGTAACAATGTTAGAAAGAATTATTACACAGACAACATAGTTACTACCACATTTTAAAATCTGATTAGCTATGCCTACACCAGTGGGTAGAGTCTTCTCCTGCACCATGTTAGCCATTGTCATCTCCTTCATAACGTTCAGCACCTCATGTCTTCTTCTTCCACTTCTTTTAACCTACTTATGTGTGTCTGTGTTGGCATTCTATTGGTTTAGATGAGTGTTGCAATCAACAGAACAGCTTGCTCGTGAAAATAATATGCAAGTGGCTGACCATTCCACAGACATGTGTACTCTTAACATATTTCTCAGGGAGATTCAGCATGACACATTTTTGCCAGCTGACTAGTTTGGAGGAATGTAAAATAAAATGCCTTGCTCAAGGTCATAATGTATCGCCAGGAATTGAACTCATGACCTTACGATTGTGAGCTAAATACTCTAACTACTAAGACACGCACATTAATATGAAAATGAAACGGAGGATGGGAGACTGTCCCCAACAGAGGGACCAGCTATTGAAATTGACAGGTATAGCATCAAAGCAATCAAGATGAAAAATGGTAAAGATGCGGGTCTGTCTGAGATAGTTGCTGAGATGCTGAAAGCATTTGGGGAAGTATGAGTTGAACTAGTCACCCACATAGTCAATTAGATTATACAGGGCAGGGCCATACATAATGACTGGTGCAGCAACAGAATTACAAGGGAAAAGAGGATACTCTATAAAGGAGTAACTACAGAGGAACAAAACTAATGGATTAAGTTATGAAAGTGACTGTTCTAGCACAACTAATTAGGGAAAGAGTCGAATGAGACCAGATGTAATTTGGTTTCATGCCAAGGAGGCGCATCACAGATGTTCTTAGCTAAGGGTAAGTTGATCTCGAGAAAGCCTTTGACGTAGTACCCTGATCGGTCATCTGGTTGTCTTTAAGGAAACTAGGTGTAGAAGAGTGGTTTGTAAAGGCAGTGCAAGCCATGTATACAGGAGCTTTAAGTAAAGTGAGAATATGAAGTGACTTTAGTGAGGGTTGAGTTCTTAGCCCACTCCTGTTTATCCTACTCTTCCTGGCCATAATAAAGGAGTTTAAGACTGGGTGCCCATGGGGACTTCTGTATGCCAATAATCTGGTCCTTGTAACTGAATCTGTGGAAGAACTAGAGAATGAATTCTGGCTGTGGAAAGAGAACTCAGAATCAAATAGGTTGAGAGTAAATTTAACATAAACTAAAATGTTGAGTAGAAAAGAAGATATGGCATTGATCTCATCAAGGAAGTGGCCTTGCTCGATATGTAGAAAAGGAGTAGGTATAAACTCTATATGATATACATAATGCAAATCTTGGATACACAGGAGGTGTAGTGGGATAACAGGAAAGGAAGACTTTGTATGTAGTAGATGTTCAAGGACAATTGATAGTGTGCAAATAATAATAATAAACCTTTTCCAATCACAGGAAGGAAGCATAGAAGTGATTGATAGCTTCTGCTACCTAGGTGATCTAATTGACAGTGGAGGAGGGTGCCCCCGAGAGCATAGTAGCTCGAATAAGAACAGGAGGGAAGAAGTTTAGGGAACTAACAACAAAAGGTTTCTCCCTACAAATGAAAGGTCGGAAGAGAAATGAAGCAAACATGCTTTGATCGATGTGCAATGTTAATATGCGAGAACAGCATGGCTGGATTGAGGGAGAAACTGGGTATGAGAGGAATTAGAAGTAATGAGAAGAGATTGCGTTGGTATGGACATGTGATGTGCATGGATGGTGATTGCTGGATGAAGTGCCAAGTAATCCCAGTGGATAAAAGTGGTGAGAGCTGATCTCAGATTACTAAAGCTCACGGAGATGGCAAAATAACGCAACAAGTGGAGAGATGCTGTACTTAGGACCCATGCAAGCATAGAACAACAGGTGCAAAATCATGATGCGTATTGCCAAAACCAATATATATATATTATATATTTGTCATTGCAATATGCTACTGTTTGAGAATTGTTTTCATGCCTAAATAAGTGATAAAATTGTACATTGACTAAATTTTTAGGTAACGCCTCGTCGAAAATCTAACCGCTATCGACCGTGGGATAAGAATGCTGACCGTACCCACAAGATGTTACATAAAACAATAAGAGGAGGTATACAGAAGGATTCTAGTTTTGGATCAACAGGAAGTTACAATGAATTTGCTGTAAGTATTTGAAAAATAATCCCTTTTTTTATTTTTTTTTAACGCAATAATATCAAATTTTAAATTATGTATCCTCATTTTGTTTACATTTTCTCTTTTGCAGAAAACATTGAATTCAGTAGAGCGTATGAATTATCGTAGTAGTATAATAGAATCTAGCCAATCAGCACATCTTACGGCTAAATCTAAGCTGACTCCCATACCACAAGGAATATCTATTACACCAAAGTCAAAGCTGTTGAACACACCGCGAACACCAGCTCACACTCCGATGTCAACACGGCTGTAAACTTAAAATTAGCTTAAGCATTAAGATATGATTGTCAATCACAAAACAAAACCCACATATATTTGTTGAGAAAGTTTTATTGGAATATAAGTATTGTACACCTTTTTTTACTGATTGGCACAAAAATAACCAAGCTATATATTTTAGATTGGTGTAAGAAATACTGTGTGTTAATATGGCACCCCTCTCTTTCAGGAGTTACAGGAGAAAAGTAAAAAAAAAAAGTACATCATCAGTTGCACTAAAGCCTGTTTATGGTCAAATTTATATCTGTACATAAAATCTGTTAATATATATATATTGCACTTCACCATATTCTGTTGCATACAGCTTCATTTTTTTTTTTATCACTGAATTTATAGTATCTTAGGGTTTTGCTTAGCTTTGCATCCTATGCTAGTGTACAAAGCAAAATATTCTTTGCTTTGTTTGCAATGATTGTATGTGAACTTGTGAATGTGTTGGTGTTTGAGATGACATTACTATTTTAAACAAACAATTTCAACCACATTCATTTTTTTATCTATATTCTTTCTTTCTATATTAACTAGATATCAAAATATAATTCTTATCAATACTATTTATAACAATTGTGGATTGGAAAAGATGTTAAACAAGTAAGGGTGATTGACAGAGCTGTTGGAGCAGTGAACAAGATGCTTTGTGGTATTTGTTCCAGCTCTTTGTTCTGAGTTCAAATCCCATCAAGGTCAATTTTGCCTTTTATTGTTCTAGGGTTGATAAAATAAAGTTGATTTAACCAACTTTGCCCTTCTGCCAAAATTAGAAACTATTTTAAAATCTTTTGCCTAGTCAGGATTTTATTTATCTGAAAAAACTAACAATGTACATAAAAATATGTTCCATAAAAAAGAAAATGCAATACTGTGTCCTAGACAAGTTGATTATAAAAGGTATAGGTACAACCAGCCTAAAATTACTAACAAATAAATATTGGAAATAGCACATATTTCTATGTATATGTATGTGATGATTTTGTATTGTTATAAATAGTAACAAATAATAATTGCAATGTACACAATCTAGATTATAATTAGTATATAATTTTGAAACAGCTAAATGCTTTTAGGTTTTAAAAAAAGCAGGATTGTAGTTCAGGACCCTAAACTTAATGACTTAATGCATTACTACACATTCTATTTCTTTGGTTGTATATACATCGTTTTTCGAGTTGTCAAGAACATTTTCTATTTAAGTTTATTTCAATAAAGATTGTCTTTACATTTTTTGTTAAATGTTATTATTTTATATATGTTGGGTGAAAGATTATAAATTGTTAGCAATGATATTTGAGGTTTATATGAATGTTTATGTATAATTATATACATATATATCACTGTTTTAAACTGTAATATGTTCACAGCTTAAAACGTTCATAGACAATACTTGGTAAATATAGATCTGTGCTGAGGGTTACTACTGTACACTATTTCTGAATGCAGAAGTTGATGTCTCATCGGGTGGTGAAGTAACTATGGTTTTTCGGCCTTTTTCACCAGAGCTACTCGGGGCTACCTTCCAATGTAGGCGATGAAATTCTTGCACAACAGCACAATCTTTGATGAGTCTGTTGTTGTGACTCAGTCCACCTCAATGCATCAGATTTGCATGAAATTTGATGGGTCTGGAGTTATGACTCCTATCAGGATGTCTCCATCCCACTTCAGTGTGTCAAGCGCACCATTCATCTTCTCTTTTGAGCTAGATGTAGTAACTCTCTTTCTTTCAAAAGGTGTTTCCTTTCTTTTGCTGCCAGTTAAACCTGGTTCCAACAAATCCCCTGACTCCTACCTGGTAAGAGCAGACCTCAGATTGCTGAAACTCACCGAGGAGATGACAAGTGGTGAGATGTGCTGAATAGGACCCGTCCAGCCCTTGCAAGCAGGGAAAAGCGGATGTAAAATGATGATGATGTTTATTATACATTATATATGACTGCAATTATGAATCACGCTGTGTTAGTGCTACTGCTAAGTATTGTAATGTTTATTTTGTTTTTGTAATTCTGAAATTGCAATTCTGCATTTTGCTATAATGGAACTATTAAATAAAATGCTTTTTAAAATTCTTTTTGTTTAGACTAAAATTTAAGATGGAAGACATTTGATTTTTCACTCTTAACACCTTGTGATGATTTGGTAGAAAATATCTAAAAACAGATTTGTTAATTCAATTGCTTATGGTAACTTTATTGATGGACAGATGGTGAAAATCTAAAGTAAATGCTTTAGTCCTCTTCACCCACTTATTCCTGGGAGGGTCGTGGGGAGTACTTGAGTACTCTTCTCACACGACCCTCCAAGGAACAAGCAGACAAAGAAGACTAAAGTAAAAATTTGAATTTTTAGTGTTTTGTACTTCCAAAGAATGTCTTACAAATGTGGCACGGGGTATTAAGAGTTAAATTTGAACTGATTCTCCAAATAAACCTAATGCACAATCTGTTTTCCATTTAATTCTAGTTAAAATTTTTCAGAATTTTTTTTATCCCTTTTTGATTGAGAGACCCGTAAATTTTCCTGTTCTTTGTTTTATTATTGTTTCATTGGCAATATCGGTAGAGCATTGGACAGCATGCATTACAGTCCTTCATCTTCAGGATTTCAAAATCCTGGTACGGTTAGCTTTGCCTTTCATCCTTATTGGGTTGATAAAATAAAGTACCAGTAACACTCTGGGGATCGATTTAATCGACTTCCTTCCCCAAAATTGCTGGCCTTGTGCCTAAATCAGAAACCATTGTCTCATATGCATCTCACTAACAGAGTGGGCTCCAATCTGTTGTGCACTGCAATTACAAGTGCAATACCACTTTAATGTGCAAAACTGCACTACTAGTAAGGTGGCTGACGAGCTAACGATAATTATGTATAGTTTATGTTGATTACTGACACAAGTGATTTAAAGATAAAATAATATTTTAATAATCTATCTCCAGGATATAATTACATAAATGCCCAGTATATATGTACAAATGGCATATAGGATTAACTGTATGAGTAACTTTGGAGAAATAATTACAGGGACAAATGTAAGATTAAAACCCAGGACTTTGCTCTGTCTCATTACAAATCATTGTGAAGACAATTTAGAAGAAATGAATCGGGTGTCAAAATTTCCTCTTGTTTGATCCTGAAATGGGAATAATCATCATCGTTTAGCATCTATTTTCCATGCTTGCATGGGTTAGACAGGTTGTCATGTGAGACCAGACAAGTCAGTGACTCTATCTTGCTCATATGTTCTGTTTTGGGCTAAGTTTTCTTTGGCTTGATGCTGTTTCTAATGCCAACCTCCTTAAAGTAAGTACTGAGAACTTTTTTCATGGTACCAGAACATTACAGGGTAGACTGGGTATTTTTTTTTGTTATAGCCTCTGTGAACAAAGCATCTTATTTTAAGTTGTTCACTTCACCAGATAAATATATTTATAATGGATGTATTCAGAGAAAGACTTTTCTCTCATTTAAAAAGTAAAGTTAAACACTGGTGTTTTAAATCTCAAAAAATTGTGAAATGACGACATTTGTACAAATTGTTGCACTTTTTCTTTTTTTTTTTTTTTTTTGTAAACAGTATAGTGTATACTTGACTTGACATCCTATAATAATTTATGAGAAAATATCTAAATGTGACTTGTTAATCCAAATGTTTATGGTATCTATACTATGGGCAGGTGAATATTTGCAGTATTAGAGTAAAGACTTTAGCATTTACATTACTCTAAATATATTATTGTATTTTTGTGGTAAAGGTTTTATCTCACATGATATCGAATCTATGAGATCTTGATATTATATATTTTGAGAACAATACCTTATCAGTATGAGCAGCCAGTTTGAACAGAAAGAGATGAGAGAATTCTGGCCAGATACAGCCAATTTAAATGCTAAAGGGTTAACATTTCAAGAATGTCGTTTGATGTGGTGCAGGATGTTAAGAGTTAAATTCGTTGTTTATTAACTTAAATTATATTCAACAATAAAGGATTTCAGTAGGGTTTGAACTGAGCATTAAGAAGACTCTTAGCTTCTACAAAACATTTCAACTTAGTTCTATACACTTTTGAGACAACTATAACCTTTATAAAAGATTGTCTTACAATCCTCCTCTATATCAGGGTTTCTCTGAAAATATTTATGTTCTGAGTTTAAATCCCACTGAGTTCAACTTTACTTTTCAATCTTCTAGGGTTGAAAAGCAACCATATGATGTCTGTTTAATCAACTTCTTCCACTCTCTCCTTCCAAAATTGCTTGCATTGTGCTTCAATTATAAACCATTATTATATATTTGAATTATGTTGTTAAAATACAACTGGGATCTGAATATTTGTTAAATCTCTATTTATAGTTTGTGATGGTTATTTCTTCAGCAAAAATGGTTGACTAACAACAGCACATCTTTTTCTCCTATTTACTTTTTCCCAATTCTTTCTTTTCTTACTCTTGTCTGTCTTCCTATTTCTTCTCTCTCCCAAACATTCCCTTTCCCATTCTATATTCCAATGAAGGACTATCATATAAAACGTTAGGACTCTTTTCCAGCTATAATAATAATAATGAAATTATTGTGTAAAGTGCTCAGGTGCACTACAACTCGTCAAAGGTGTATGTATAGTACATAGAATAATACACAAATGTCAGGGAAGTGAATAGTGTACGAGTCATGGTATACATGTGTGTATGTGTATGGAGGGGGAACATTAGCTGTAGTGTTGGCGGATCTCGGGAAGCATGGAGGCCTTAAAGGATGCAGTGTCTCGACAGCTAACAACTGATGCAGGTAGTTTGTTCTATGCTTCAGCAACTCTGAGCATGAAAAAATGTTTCCGAAAGTCATGGGAACTGTGCTGTTTTCTTACTTTGTGCGCATGTCCACGTGTGTTAGACACATGGAAATCAAAAAGGTACTTAGGGTTGTTATTGGCAACATGGTTAACAATTTTGTGGGTGTTTACCAAGTCAGTTGCCAGGCGTCGGAGCTTCAATGTATCCTTGCCCAGGGAAGCAAGGCGCTCAGAGTATGGTAAATGCCTGATGGAGGGTATTCGCTTGTTGCACGTCTCTGAACAGTTTCCAGGCAGTCAATGTTCTGAGTAAGATAGGGGTTCCAGACTGGTGATGCAAATTCTAAGTGTGGCCGCACCATAGCCATGTACAGCCTTAAATAGATATCTGGAGAGCGGCTGACAAAGGTCTTGCTGAGTGATGCTAAGACACTCTCGGCCCTCTTGATAATTTTAGAGACGTGCTTTGTCCAACGCAAATCGCTGCTGACCGTAATGCCCAGGTCACGTTCACGGGAAGACTTCTTGATATTAGTGCTGTGGAGGGAGTATGTGGACGCTGGGTTTTTACTCCCAAAATGCATGGTAGTGCACTTGTCCACAGCTAGCTTGAATTGCCAGTCTGAGATCCATTGTTGCATTGTGTCCAGGTCAGACTGCAAGCAAGATCTATAGTGTTCAGGATCTGTCCTTTTTATCTCAAGGTACAGCTTGATGTCATCTGCATACTTTAGTACCGTGGCATTCTTTAAGTTGGCATCTATGTCATTAATATATGCCACAAACAAAAGGGGGCCAAGAACAGATCCCTGTGGTACACCAGATGATGTCTCATATGGTGAGGAATGCTGTCCCAGAACCGTGACTACCTCTCTTCGACTGAGAATGAAGGACTTCAACCAGTTAAAAAGATCATCCTTCATACCCATTGCAGAGAGTTTTGCCATAAGCCTTTTGTATGGCACAGAATTGAAGGCTTTCGCAAAGTCAAGTTAAACAACATCCACCCATGAGCCGCCATCAGTGATCCGGGTGATGTCCTCATTGTCAAGCATTAAACTAATATATTCTCATTGTACTGTATTGGTCTCCTGTGTTGACTTTTCTAATTATTTCTTATTATTATCATTATTTAAAGCATGATCGTACAATGACTGTGTAGATAAGAGACTGTACTTTGACTTCCATATTGTGAGTTCATAGTCCTACTGTAGTCTTTAGGTTGTGTCTCTGGACATGATTTTTAACTCAAGAAAGCTTAATCTATGGAAGTGGGGCTGTTGAATATTTTGGAGGTAAGCTGGATTCAAAATATTTTTGTGTCTTCCTAGTCAAGATCAATGAAATATGAAATCATCAACTATAAGAATATAGAAACAACTTTTTTGTCATTGTTTTTTAGTGACTTTAATGTTTTTCATTCTAAATATTTAATGTTGGATAAAATAAATCTAGTTATATTTGTCTGGCAAGTGACTTACCATAGAACTGTGTCAGTGACCAGGTTGTAGATGGTACGACAAAGATTTTGATGCCAAGAACTAAGTAATAAATGTTTTTAAATGGCTAAAATGACTGACTCTTCCACGCAGTAATTGTTTAAAATAATTTTTGTTTTGTTTTGGTTCCATCCATTTTAAAAATGAAATTTTTACAGTTTAAAATCTCACCCTTAGACAAACTTTATTCTTTTTCTACTAAGTGAAACGGTCTCATTATTATTATTATTTAAAAAAAATTAATATGAAATATTGATTCATTTGAGACCATTGCAAAAGTGAGACCTTATTTTGATACTGAATTTTACTATTAACTAACCAAATATTGCTATGATAAAGACAGAATTTTTGTATGCAGCGCCACATACTCACTGAAGTCTGGGGGCCAGAAGAAAGGAAGATGAAGGTCGGAGTTGACCCCCATCCTCCACATTCCAGACTGTAATTAACTGTTACATGAACTATAGGACAGGCACTGTATTGTGGAAAGTAATATCCTGGTAAATCAAATCTACTAGACTACCCGTAATCTGTTCGGTCATGTTCGCTTAAAAATAATTTTAAAATAATTAAAATATACACAGATATGTCATCATCATCATCATCATCATCATTGAACTCACAACCTTTCGATTGCAAGGCCAATGCTCTAACCACTAAGCATGTGCCTCTGTATGTATATAATATAAAATGAAATTGGAAGGCCTATATATATATATATGCGGGTGTCTGACCTATATACACCGGTCACAAACACCTACACACGCTTCTATTTAGCAGGATACAGTGACTTCATTTGAAGTCACTGGTTATAATTTCATTTAACAACACCATCAGCTCTCTCCCTCTCTCTCTCTCTCTCTTTCTCTCTCTCTCTCTTCCATTTTGCTTCTCTGTCTCCTCTCCCTCTCTCTCTCTATGTCTCTCTTTCAGTCTACTCTCTCATAACCCCCATTTCTTTCTCTCTATTTATGAAGGTACACAGAAAAACCCCATATCTCGGGACCCCGTGCTCCAATTTACATGAAAGTTGTTTTATTCCATTTGTATTCCCATTTCAGGGTCAACCTCCTTTCAAAGTATCTTCCCATTATACATCCTTCTGGCTGTATTAAATTACAGACAAGCAAGCAATCACAGAGTTTTAGTAGTATTCTAGACCACCCGTGACCCGTTGGGTCATGTTCATTTCATAATATTTTTTTAAAATCATGTTCACTTAAAAAATAATTTTTAAATAATTAAAATATACAGACGGATCAGATGTTGTTTACTCGAGAGAAGGCTGCGTTGGTATGGACACGTGATGCGCATGAAAGTCGATAGCTGTATTACAAAGTGCAGGGCAATAAAGATAGACGGTAGCCACGGAATAGGCAGACCTAGAAAAACCTGGGACGAGCTGATAAACTCCGACCTCACACACTTACACCTCTCCAAGACAATGTCACTGGACCGTGACCTTTGGCGGTACTCAGTAACAGAGAAGACCCGCCTTGCCAGTAGGCATCTCTAACAAAATACACCCCTCCCGCCGCCACCCCCACCCCATCCACACCACCCCGTTCTATGTAAAGTTATGTTGGTGCCGCGCCATCCAGGCCGAAACAAATGAGATCGTGTAGGTGTCACGACAAAAAAACACACAGTCCACGCTGTAATGTGGCCGTGTAGGCAACACGGTAAAAACCTCCCAGACCCACACTGTAAATGTGGTTGGTGTTAGGAAGGGCATCCAACTGTAGAAAACCTGCCAGACAGTCCTATGCGAGCAAGACAATCACTCTTGCCTCAAGTGGGACTACCCCCGTCCAAACCCATGCAAGCGTGGAACACGGACGTTAAACGTTGATGATGATGATGATGATGAGACATATATATAATGTGAAATGAAACTGGAAGGCCTATATATATATGTGTGTGTATATATATATATATATAAATGTGTGTGTGTGTATACATATATATGTATATGTGTGTGTGTGTATATATATATGTATAACGAAGGAAATGTGGTAAGGAACCAGATGGACCATAATGCACCAAAGTACTCAATACTTAGGGTAGTAGAGTGGGTAATAGGAACAAGTAGGACCCCGACGGCTGAGCTCAAGCCGTTTCGACGGCTAATTCTGGACTCTTAGCCGTCGAAACGGCTTGAGCTCAGCTGTCAGGGTCCTACTTGTTCCTACATATATATATATATATATACATGTGTGTGGATGTCTGTGATCTATATACGCTGGTCATAGACACACATATACATATACACACACACTCTCACATATATATATATATACAACAACAGCTCTCTATCTCTTCCATTCTCCTTCTCTGTCTCCTCTCCCACTCGCTCTATGTCTCTCTCTCTCTCTCTCTGTTTATGAAGGTACCCGGAAAAACTCCATATCCCGGGAACCCGTCGCCCGATTTATGCGAAACATGTTTTATTCCATTTGTATTCCCATTTCAGGATCAACTTCCTTTCAAAGTATTTTCTCATTTTGCGTCCTTTTTGCTGTATTACATTACATACAAGTAAGCAACCAAACAATCATAGAGTTTTAGTGTTATATAGATAGATATGTTTCTTTATTAGCCACAGGGGCACAAAAGAAGGGGACAAATACAAAAGGGGAAGTTTACATACAATAAAAACGTGTAAAATATTATCACAAATGCAATTTAAAAATTAGTCGATTTTCCCCAATAGGGGGAGACATTACATAGATAGATATGTTTCTTTATTAGCCACAGGGGCACAAAAGAAGGGGACAAATACAAAGGGGGAAGTTTACATACAATAAAAACGTGTAAAATACTATCACAAATGCAATTTAAAAATTAATCGATTTTCCCCAATAGGGGGAGACATTTCATATGGGTAACACATACCTCTGAAAAAATGTGCAACCCTCATCTCCAGGAGTACGAAGAGTTTGTACCCTTTTCCTCTTTTTCCTCAACCTACAGGCTGATATAAAGAGAAGGCCCATTCACTCGGGCCATTCTCGCCACTTTCACAAAACTTGCTGGAGTACAGCACCTTTCTCTCCATCCTGATTCTTCTTCGAAAGTGGTATTTGAAAAAAAGAATCAGTTGTTAGCTAGATAACGCCGATCAAGTTTCTTGTTTCACTTTCATTTCTCTTTCGTCGCCGCCGCCGCTGCTGCTGCTGAGGATAAGAGAGTCACAACCTCAGTTTTCTGAATGAACTCAATTGGACTCTTTACCCATTGATAAACAGTTAATTACTAATAGTCAAGCAGAAAATACACACATTTCTATTCTCTGAATTGTAAGTTGTCTAATCCTTTTACTATTTAAAGCTTGGACCATCTGTTTGAATTATAGAATGCACTTTAAATTGTTGTTTAACCCCATGTCAACCCACCCTGATTGAGGAGACATATGACCTAAAGATATTCCAAATGTGACTATCCCGCTTTTTGTATATCAATGACCACATTATTAAAAACATCCTTCTTTATTTAAACTGATAGAGTGTGAATTGAGAGCGATTTAGCTACTATTTTTAACGGGTTGGGGGACTGTTATTTGCGCGATAGAATATACGGAAACCTTATGTAATATTGCACTATACTCTTCTATTTCTAATAGATGTTCTTATCCGTAGTTCCTGTTCGATACAAACTTGGTGGAGATTAGAACATTGGGTTGGGAACATTTTTTGTTCTGAATAATACTATCACATTGCTTGAGGTTGATGGAAGTAGTAACAGAAAGTAATAGTGATCGATAAATAATGAATGATACACCTACGCTATATTTCCCAGGTAGAAATAAATAAAGTACGAGTTCTTGTGTGACCATTGGACACACACACACACATATATATTTACTTTACTCCACATATTGCATGTAACTGAGTTGCAACCGGTAGATAGTATCAGCAATGGAAACATTGTTTCCGTGGTCCGATTTGATGAGTTCCACCCTCGGTAAGCGAGTGAAGTCTGGGAACTTGCCGGTCGTTTCTTCACCTTACTTACTATTTATGAGTGGATTTATATTTAAGACATTTCATTCAATATTTTTTCCAAACATGTAAACGTTAAGATATATTTTAATTCCTGGATGCAATTTCAAATGATTGCTGTTTTCCCGTTGTAATTATTTCACTTATATCATTAATGTCATTGGGCAATGTATGAACGCCTCAGCTTCTTATTTTTCTGATCCTGAAAATCCCATCTTATACACTTCGCAATTATTCAACTTCCCAATCTGACATCTTAATATATATTCCAATGACGACTTCCATTCATGCCCGTAAAAATTGTTACTGTTATAATTATTTTAGTAGATTTGGAGATGTTCATGTACTTTCCATCATATATCTGGGAACTTCTGTCCATGTTAGTCATAATTAATTATTATTGCAGTAAATATTCCCTAATTAGAATAAAATGACAACATTGCATTGTTTTAAGGATCATTCAAACATAATTTATGAAAGGGTTGTAAATAGATACAAAATTACGTAAGTGATAACCACAACACATGGTAGGAGAATATATGATATATGTGTGTGTGTGTGTGTATGTATGTATGTGTGTATGCGTGTGTGTCATATATATTATATATATATTTGTGTGTGTATATGTGTGTGTGTCATACTATATTATATCATATATTTGTGTGCATATGTGTGTGTGTCATATTATTTTATATCATATATTTGTGTGCATATATACGTGTGTCGTTGTTGTGTATATCTACCATGCATCTGTGAACATTCTATCGAGGTAAAATTATCAGTTTCGAGAGATATTCAACTGTTCATTGAATATCGACTTTTTCTTCTTGTAAGAAGAGAGTGCCAGAGACGTCGAATAGATTTGTAGCGAAGCTATTAAATCACTCGGGGAACTCTCACCAGAGTCAGTAATAGATACAGACACTGGTTGGAACTCCGACTGGTCAGATCTGGAAAAAATACAAATAACGTTTTTGACAATCAACAATCAGCCGTTTTAATTGACTAACAACTCCCAAATAATTTCAGGTCAGTTTCAGTTGTGTCATTGTTTTCCCTGCGATGGATTAAAGATTTGTTTTTATATTTATGATACAAACACCTCCCTTTTTCTCGATATCTCATATTTTGTTGTTATTGTCGTTGTTGTTAAAGATATAATTATTTTTATACATTTTCTCAGAATAGCAATTTAGGAAAACAAAAAAAAAATGAGACAAAAAAAAAAATTAGCAGGTCTTAATTGTCAGATTTTTTGTTGGCTTTTGTTAATCTTCACAATTTTTCTTCTTATTCTTCACAGTTTCTCTTTTTTCCAATTGCTTTACATCGTTATCTTTCTTCAGTTATTCATCATTCTACTGTTTTACTGTACTTGTCTTCTTTTTCTCTCTTCTTCTCTGTCTTCACAATTCTCTATCATTTTTCTTTTAAAACCTATTATTTACCTTCGATGTACATCTTATGTTATTATCAAGGTTAACTTTCTTTCTTTTTTTTCCTCTTTAATTAATTTTAATCGCGTCGTTCAACATTCAATTAACACAAAACCTGTTGTATGTCACTTTAAATGTCAACTCATGACTCGATGTAGGTTTGAGTGAAAAGATTTTTCTTCATCTTCTCAACTCTGTGGTTCTTGTCTACCCAGCTCATTCTTGACCAAAACCTGCCCCACTACAGATTCTAAAACCTTACTTAGAAGACTTTTAATTGTCCAGATTGAATATATATTTAAAACTGTTATGTTAAAACTGTTATTCAGTTACTGTTAGTAAGATTTCACTGTTTTAATTTATATTTTAATATATTATAAATGAAAAGCACTACACATATAAAACTGAAATCAGTCATGTGTCAATTCGTCCTTTTACATAAATATATTTATTCTTATTACTGTCTTATTAAGTTAAAACGATCTGAAAATTGTGCCTGGAAAATAAATAGATACATCAAATTCAATGTTTCCAGTTCTAGCAATGTTAGCTTTATATTATTATGATTAATATTTTGCCTGTTGAGTGACATCAGATTGGGAGTAAAAAAACAAGCACTGGAAGAGTGAAAAGTTGGTGAACCCTAACTGCTTTCAATATTGCAGTGCACCCCCTCCCCATATATTCTTCTTCTTCGCCCACTTATTCTTGGAAGGGTCGTGGGGGCAGAGTCCTCAAACACTCCTTCCAACTGATCCGGCTGGATCCCCAAGCGAGACCAGCCAAGCTCATGGATGTTATCCAACCTTCTTGCTCGGGGCCTACCCCTGGGTCTCATATATATATAGCTCTGATCTAACTGTCGAAACGGCCGGAGCTCAACCGTCGGGGTCCTGACTATTTTCCTATATATATATATATATATATATATATACACACATACACATTATATAAGTTAAGGGGCATGAGGGGGTTTCTTCTTTGAAGACCTGCTAGTTTCATACTACTACTAATATATATATATATATATATATATATATATATATATAGGGGGGGGGGGGGGCTGTTGAATCCTCATACGTTGATATATGACAGGAGAGTCCATTATATATATATATATATATATATATATATATATATATATATATATATATATATATATATATATATATATATATATATATATATATATATATATATATATATAACGGAGGTGTGGTAAGGAACCAGATGGACCATAACGCACCAAAGTACTCAATTCTTAGGGTAGTCCAGAAATAGCCGTCGAAACGGCTTGAGCTCTGCCGCCGGGGTTAAAGTGTTTCCTATATATATATATATATATATATAGTAATAATAATAAATTGAAAGACTAAAATCCAAAGAGGGCTCGATAAGGATAAATATATATCAAATATATAAGAACCCTAGAGCAAATATATATATATTGGCTTGGGTGGTTAATGCTTTCTTGACCACCTTTTCAGTTTTGTATGGCTTCTTAACACATTGTTTAGCTCTGGTTTTTAACCATTGACCACTTTGCCAGTATCATTTCTGATTTTTGCGTTTCGCTTCGCTTTACCTGCCCGCCGAAAATGCGATTCTCGCTGAATCTTTATTTGTATATATATATATACGGCTTGAGCTCAGCCGTTGGGGGTCCTACTCGTTCCTATATATATATATATATATATATATATAGGAACGAGTAGGACCCCGACGGCTGAGCTCAAGCCGTTTCGACGGCTAATTCTACTACCCTAAGTATTGAGTACTTTGGTGCGTTATGGTCCACCTGGTTCTTTACCACATTTTCTCCGTTATATATATATATATATATATATATATATATATATATATAACGAAGGAAATGTGGTAAGGAACCAGGTGGACCATAACGCACCAAAGTACTCAATACTTGAGGTAGTAGAGTGGGTAATAGGAACCAGTAAGACCCCGACAGCTGAGCTCAAGCCGTTTCGACGGCTAATTCATGAATTAGCCGTCGAAACGGCTTGAGCTCAGCTGTCGGGGTCTTACTGGTTCCTATAAATATATATAGATATATGTGTGTGTGTGAGTGATGTATGTGTATTAGAAAGTGTCGGGGTTCCGACTCTTTATAATATAAGCATACTCTATTACCCTAAGAATCGAGTACTCTATTGAGTACTAGTTTCAAACTGAGTCCATCCTGATTTATATGTATATATAAGTAAGTTTGTTTTGAAACAACAAGCGAAGTTTGAAATTTAGTAGAAATAGAAGTATTTTTTACTAAAGAAATTTTAGCCTGATAGTAGGGTTTAAAACCCTCTGAAAATGGAAAAGGATGAGTATTGACGTATATATACACTATTTATATAAAGCAAGTAGTTGATGTTTCCGGTTGAGGAGAATAACGGAATAAAACACATGAACGAATAAACTAACAGTTATTTTACAACAATAACAGGAGCGGCCATTGTAAATATGTGTTGCTTACATCATTACACGTACTATTCGATCGATGCAAGATATTTCACTAGGAAATAATGATAGTTTTGTTGTTGTTTACTAAATTTATTATAAATACCTAATTATTCCCTTCTTATTTTTTGAACCATCGCTTTGAGGTGCTGCCGCTATGTGCAATCAAATGAACGATGAGGAGTTCGATAAAATTTGGTCGGATGACCAAAAGATGGGTGTTATGTTTTCGGTTTTTCGTGATAAATCAGTGAACCCTCGTTCGTGGGAGCAAAAAATGAATTTTTGGCAAGAAGCCATCGCACGTTACTGTGAAAAACATGATTTGGTTATTGTGCTTACTAGTGCTTTTCCCTTATATTTTATGAGAAACGGTCAAATGCCACAATGTCTTGATGTTGTTATCACAGAAATGAAACGGTATGTTAACTTTGATAATTTTATACAGTCGTTTATTTCTGATTTTATTTAATCAGATTTGGTGCTTTCCTTTTTTCTTTCTTTTTAATGTGTGTTCTAGTCCTCGTCTTGGCTGTCAAGTTTTGTGAATTCTTCTTTGTCAAAATTAACTCTGTTTCGTATTGTTTTGATAATGGCTATATAATATCACTAGGCGAATTGTCAGAGTCGTTAGAATGTTGGATAGAATGATTTACTGTATCTGTTATGACTCTGCGTTCAAATCCCACTGAGGTCAACTTAACCTGAGTCCTTTTGAGGTCGATAAAATAGTACCTGCCCAGTACGAGAGTCGATTCTTCTCTTCTATCTCTTTCTCACTTTCTATCATTCACTCTCTCTCCTAGAGGAAATTGGCTGTGTTCAGACCCGGAGAGGGAATGGGCTCTACCATATTTAAAAATACCCAAGATATGCCATATATCTCGACGTCGAGCCTACGACTCTATCAAGAATTACGGGTCCATATATATTTACATTTAGTATCACGCAGTTTATTTGTAGTGAACCAATATGATAGAGCTCCTACCTCTGGTAGGATTTCAATGCAATACTAACGGAATAATCAATATTATGTTGTTGCTGTTTATAGTTATATGCAGCATGATGGACTGGGCTGTTGTGTATTGTGTTTTGGGCTACAGACAGAGCACAGGACCAATGAAAGGGTGTGTATTGAATTACTGACACTTCAGCTTGGCTGGTGACCCTGTGATCTCGGCTTTCTGTTACTTTCATCTCATCTTGTTTTGCATACTTACGCAGTTCTGTATGTTGCGCTTTAGGTTTATAAAATGAAAATAACACTAAATCAATATCACGTTTGAAAGTGATGTTGTTTCACGTTCCCGGCAGAGTGAATGATGAATGTATTACTTGAGATGGTATCGTGGAAAGTGTTCTGAAAGAGTTAGCCACGTTGGAGGATCGTTCTTGTGAATGGCCATCTCCATTCTAATCGCAGTTAGTAGGGAGGTGGTTCGGGTCCCAGAACGCCAGAGGTTTCCACCGCTGTGGATTTGACAATAAACCTATCGGATGAGCAAGCGGTACTTTGTCAGCTTGTGATCTTCAGCCTGGCGTGTAATGGAACCTGGGTCTAATATTGAATACACCAAGTTGCCGCAGGTTACATCCCAGATAAGGGGCTTACTATCGTGGAATGGGAAAATTGTAAAACCATCTCATTGGTCTAACCCAGTCTGTTTGAGTTACGATGGAAAGCCATGTGTATTTCAGTTACTTTTAATGATCTTATGAGCGACTAATACTTAGGCGGCATGATAGCGGGTGGAGTCCAAAACATCATTTGTGTTGCTGGCAGATTCAGAGACCTGGCTCTGGAAATATGTCCATTCAAAGCAGAGACCTCACTCTTCAGTCGGTCCTCTTCGCAATCCCCACACAAGCCAGATCACTGACGATCCTAAAGAATGCGCAGAACTCATTGCTGAGTGCTATGCAAGTATTTTTACTGTTGAAAACCAGAATGTACCATCTCCACCATCTCTAACATCAAATTCCATAACAACTATGGAATTTACACCTGCAATGTTGCGACGTCACCTTAAGAATAAGCGCAACTATGCCTCCCCTGGTCTTGATGGTGTGACATACCTGCTTCTCAAACGTGGCAGGTATTTCCTTTCGTGCCAGCTTTCTTTCTTCTTTCAATACTGTCTCAACAATGGTGCTACTCCGGAGCAGTGGAAAACTGCCAGTGTCATTCCCCTGTTCAAAAAGGGCAACCACATGTCACCTGTCAACTATCGTCCAGTCAGTCTTACTAGCTGTATAGCCAAACTGATGGAATCCTGTGTCAGAGAAACACTTTGGAACTTCTGGAGCTCTCACAGCCTCATCCGGCCCTCACAGTTTGCCTTCGAGTTCCTTGAAGACATCACCCGGATCACTGACAGCGGCTCATGGGTGGATGTTGTTTACCTTGACTTTGCTAAGGCTTTTAATTCTGTGCCACACAAAAGACTTATGGCAAAACTCTCTGCAATGGGTGTGAGGGATGATCTTTTCGACTGGTTGAAATCCTTCATTCTCAACTGAAAAGAAGTAGTCACGGTTCTAGGACAGCATTCTTCACCATATGAGATGTCATCTGGTGTACCACAGGAATCTGTTCTTGGTCCCCTTTTGTTTGTGGCATATATTAATGACATAGATGCCGACTTACAGAATGCCACGGTACTGAAATATGCAGATGACATCAAGCTGTACCTTGAAATCAAAAGGACTGATCCTGAAATTTACAACTCTTTCCTACAATCAGACCTGGACACAATGCAGCAATGGATCACAGACTGGCAACTGAAGCTGGCTGTGGACAAGTGTACCACCATGCATTTTGGAAGGAAAAATCCAGCGTCAACATACTCCCTCCACAACACTGATATCAAGAAGTCCTCTTGTGAACGTGACCTGGGCATTACTGTCAGCAGCGATTTGCGTTGGACAAAGCATGTCTCTAAGATTGTCAAGAAGGCCGAGGGTGTCTTGGCATCACTCAGCAAGACCTTTGTTAGCCGCTCTCCAGCCATCTATTTAAAACTGTATACAGCTATGGTACGACCACACTTGGAATTCGCATCATCAGTCTGGAACCCCTATCTTGCTCAGAACATTGACCTCCTGGAAACTGTTCAGAGACATGCAACCAAGCGCATACCCTCCATCAGACACCTACCATACTCTGAACGCCTTGCTTCCCTGGACATGGATTCATTGAAGCTCCGACATCTGGCAATGGACTTGGTGAATACCCACAAAGTTATTAACCATCTCACCAATTGCAACCCTGAGCATCTTTTTGATCTCCATGTGTCTAACACACGTGGACATGCCTACAAAGTCAGAAAACAGCACAGCTCCCGGGACTTTCGTAGACATTTTTTCACGCTCAGAGTTGCTGAAGCATGGAACAAACTGCCTGCGTCAGTTGTTAGCTGCCGAGACACTGCATCCTTTAAGACACTCATGCTTCCCGAAATACGCCAAAACTACACCTGATGTACCCCTTCCATACACATGCACACATGTGTATCATGAGTTGTGCACTGTTCATTTTACTGATGTTTGTGCATTGCCCTATGTACTGTACATGCACTTTTTGATGAGTTGTGGTGCACCTGGGCACTGTACACAATATTTCATTACTATTATTGTTATTATTATTATATCATGACTCATACACTGTTCATTTTCCTGACATTTGTACATTATTCTATGTACTATACATGCACCTTTGATGAGTTGTAGTGCACCTGAGCACTGTACACAATAATTTCATTATTATTTTATTATTATTTGGGTAGGTTTTGCAATGTTGTAGAGAAATAGAAGGGAATGAAAATCAATGGTATCTGCCTTTTCATTGTAAATTTTTGCCTCTTTTGAAATGTTTTAAATCGATAGACTGAAAAATTTATTTGTGAAAATTTATTTCTGAATGATTTATTTGTGGATTCTTTTTTATATCAATCTGCTCTCTCACAACGGGCTGCAGTGAATTGCTGTCCACTAATAAATTGACATAACCCTATGGGAGATGCTTTTGAGGTCTCTGTTCATGAAATCAGTGCAGGCTTGGTATGAGCTGTTGAGATTTCATGTGGGTGATGGAAGAACTAAAGGATAGTATCATCTACATAAGAATTGGATGTGTTGGCTAGTATGTCATCTATGTAGAGATCAAAGAGCATTGTGGACAAAACTGAACCCTGGGGCACACTAGAGTTGATAAAGAGTGGGATAGAGGGAACTCTGTCAGCACACACATTGACAATGCAGTCTGATAGAGAGCTACTAATCTAAAAAATGACAAACAGATGAAGCCTTTAGGCAGGCAGTTTGAGAGATTTGCATACCTGACATGGCTAAAAGCTTTACTATGTCAAGGGCAGCAGTATTTCATTAGGTGAGAACACACTAATGGGTAACATAGAAGAGTAGATCTCCACTAGATTTGGTTTTGTGGAATCTTATAGCTTGCCATTACATTTCATATAGTCTTCTTTAAATTCTAATCAGCACACTTTTGCCATCTCTTTTGTTAATTTTTTCCTTTTAATTCCAATTAATTAATGAAGATTTTAGAGGGCTTTACTGAAATTATTAATTATTTCATAGTTAAGATAATAGTTGTAACAAGTGGTTTTTAAAATTGTTGGAAGATTTTAATTTAAAATAAGTGGTTTTGTTTCATATAATCAGAAGCAGTTTTGGGTAGGCTAGTATTAAAATGGTTAAACCGGTAACTTCAACAAGCACTATCTGAGCAGTCTATGGTCTTCTGTGACTGTTCATGCTTGGTCATTCACTCCAGTAGAGCTGGTGCACCATAAGTTCTGATTCACTTTAACACTTTCAATACCAACCCACCCAAAACCACCACAATCAAATAAATGAAAGAATTGAAGTGAAATTAAACAGATTTGAGCAGGGAACAGAAGAAGAGGCAATAAAAAGTTAGGTTAAAGTCTGTCTCAAGCCCAGAGGCTCCTCCTGCTGCCAACACTAATTTTCAGCTGAGTTAATTGGAACATCATGAAATGAAGTATTTTGTTCAAGAAAAGAATGGGCCACTCGATCCAGGAATCAAACCCACAACTTTACAATCATAAGTCTAATATGCTAACTACTAGCCTACATGTTTTCACAGAGGAGGCAATACAAAACAATAGGTCATATGTAAGAAAGTTGAAGTTAAAAAAATTTCAAGGTCAGTAAAAAGAATTACCAGTCTAGTACTGGGGTCGATTTTCCCTCTATGTCTCTTTCTCATTTCCTTTCCTTCACTCTCTATCCTGCTCTGGAGGAAATCTGCTGTGTTCAGACCTGGAGTGAGGAAGGGCTCGATCAGGTTTTGTCGATTTTTCCTCTGTCTCTTTCTCACTTCCTTTCTCTCACACTCTATCCTTCTCTGGAGGAAATCTGCTGTACTTAGACATAGAGAGGGGATGAGTTCCACTAGGCTTTTTAAAAATGCCATAAGAAACACTATGTCAATATGGTGCCACTATAGCTCCCTCAGGAGTTATGAGTCTGTACCATACCATAGACCTATGGGGTAATGATTGTGTGCTAAAGAATATATAATACAGGATGAGGGATAAATGAGTAATTGTTGTCTATTTGATCCATGCTAATATTTCAGAACATTAATTACTCTGTTAACTTAGCCCTTTTGATGCCAAACTGTCTGAAACCACCCTTGGTTCTAAGATATTAAACAGTTTGTTTTAAATTGTTTATATTTATCTAAAAGTTATCCATTATAATTCTATGTAAGCACTTTTGTTAAGTTATCTTGCAAATACCAACATAATAACTCTAACATTGGCACAAGTCCAGCAATTTCAGGGAAGGGGATAGTTGATTATATCGACTCCCCAGTACTTAAATGGTACTTTATTTTTTCAACCTAGGAAGGATGAAAGGCCAAGTTGACCTGGTGGGGTATTTGAACTCAGAACATACAAAGTCAATACCGCAAAGCATTTTGTCTGATGCTCTATCAATACTGCTGATCCACCACCAACTTAATAATGAGAAAATTAGTTATATTACTAAATCTCTCTAGATTCTCAATTATTTTCTAAATTATTTGAATCACATTGGTGATTCAAATAATTTAAATATTTGGTAATGAAAGGGTTAGTAAATGATGGTTATATAATGAATCTAAATTAATATTAATATACAAGAAAATTATATAGCCTGAAGGGTTAGAGTGTTGGACTTATGACCTTAATGTTGTGAGTTCAATTCCTTAATACAGTGGCATGTTGTTCTTGATTGAAACATTTCATTTGACATTGCTCCAGCTGAAAATAATTAACGGCTGGGAATTAATCCTGCGATGGACTGGCATTGTATCTGGGAGAGTCTTGTACTCTTAGTTGCTTAACACCAAGGAAACCAGGATAAGGGCTGGGCTTGGGGACAGAATTTAACTTTAAATTTAATTGTTGTGTAATAATAACTCCAATCTAATAGTTTTTATGTTATAGCTATAAAAAGTAACATTCATATTGTATTAAGATGACACATTTAAGAATAGTAGGTTGGATAGAGACCTAAAGAAAGTCAAATTATTGTTTCTTACCTTAGTTTCTAGGGTAGTTGGTTGGTAGACATGAAGCATAAATGCTGTAGAGTAGAATTTGTAGTTAATAGATCAAGTAAGAATAGGATAGAATAAATGAATCTCCAATCCAGGGCCTTCTTGTTCATTATGGAGGAACTCCTCCCTGGTTTACCTCAACCACTTTCTATTTTGTTTTGGTCATGTCAGGGGTGTAGCTGTACTCACCACATTTGGCCAATTGTGTGTTGGTGAGGCTGTTTAATCTATAGTTGAGATGGATGGCTGTTGACTCTGAGGAGTTCATCTATCTTTTTAACAGTTCTTGTTTTTTTGTGCTGATGAGGTTCTGCTTACCTTCCTCACTAGACCAGGGTCTAGTGAGGTAGCCAGTTTGCTCACTGACCACTCAACCATGAAGCAGTTTGTACTGATTTACATGCTATCAGTAGCAAGCAGAAGCCTGGCCTAATTAATAAATAAATGTAGTAAGGATTAATTTTGTTAAAAACTTGGTTGCGGTTGTGTCATTTCTCATAGATCTAATATCTTGAGGTAGTGCTGGTGTCCTGATAAAATATACCCAGCCAAATTTGTAAAGTGGCTTTGTTGGTGCTGCAATGAAACACACCCAGTCCACTCGGTAGGGTGGTATTGGTTGTGTCATGACGAAATGCTCCCAGTTAAGTGATTGGCATCAAGAGGGGCATCCAGGTGTGTAAAACAAAACCAAAATAAAACCAGAATGTATGAGCAAGCCTCAGTATGTGACAACCTGTCTCACCCATGCAAGCATGGAAAATAGATGTTAAACAATGATGATGATGATTATTATTATTATTACTATTTATTAGTGTAGCAGATAATGAAGGCCTAACAAAAGGAATTACATAAGTGTTAAGATAGGAATGGGAAGAAATAGCATAAAAGTAAATATTGGCAGAAAGAGTAAATGGATAAAAACAAGAATCAGTAGAGTATTGAGGAGTATCTATAGTGTTGTGATGAGCAGGGTAAAACTAAGAATCAGTAAAGTATTGAGGACTATCTGTAGAGTATTGAGGACTATCTATAGTATTGTGGTGATCACCAGCCACCAAAAGTAACTGCTAATGTAGTTGCATCACCTACTTCTCAACTCCAATGTACCTTCAACTAAGGAGCCAAGAAGTCCATAAAAATCTCTCGCATCTTCACCAAAGAGTGCCCCACAGGCTACTTGTGTAGTCTCAAGACAAGGGTTGCTTTGGTTGACCTCTCTTCTGCATACGATACTATATGGAGCCACAGCTTCCTCCTGAAGGCCTGTTGTATCATCAAGTGCCAGGCAACTGTGAACACTAGTAGGTCAAACAAGTTCATGATGGCCTTCCCCAAGGTTCTGTCCTGGCACCAATGTTCTTTAACATCAACGTGAGTGATATGCCCAGGACAACTTTGAAGAAATTTGCATATGCAGATGACCATGCCTAGGTTACACACTCTACTGACTTTGATGAACTCAACTTTACACTTACAGAAGACCTGAAGAAAATGGAGGACTACTACTACTACTGGTGTCTTTAGCCCAGCCCAAGCAAGACCACCATGACAGTCTTCCATCTGAGCACCAGACAAGCTAGGATGAAACTGAAGATCTCCTGTGGTAGACCTGTCAATAATGAACCACACCTCAAATATCTTGGTGTAACATTGGATCACAGCCTGACCTACTGAGAGCACCTAAAGAGGGTTGCTGGAAAGCTCAATTCCAGGATTAATATCATCTGCAAGTTGGCAGGAAATAGCTGGGGGTCTGATGCACACAAACTCCAAACTGCATGCTTTGCACTTGCATACTCAGTTGCAGAGTACTGTTCATCGGTCTGGGCAGGGAGCTGCTGTGCCTAGCAAGTTGACACCATCCTCAACTCAGCAATGAGAATAGTATCTGGCACACTGAAATCTACACCTACTCAGTGGGTGTCTACCCTTTCTCATATAGCTCCTTCTCGCATCCGGTGTCAGGAGATGATCCATGAGGCAGCATTTCTTACCAAGTCCAAGCCCAACCTTCCCATCCATGAAGACCTTGAAAACCTTCCCTACAATCACTTGAAATCACGCAAACCATTCTGGGAATCAATGAAGACCCTTCAAGAATTTGATCTAAAGGAAGAGTGGCAAAGATCATGAAATGAGTCCAAATTTGTCAACCAAGACCTCGTCCATGACCCCACAGCTAAATCAGCCAACTTTGACTAGAAAGCAATGGGTGTTCCTTAATCAGATCTGCACAACACATGCCAGGATAACCCATCATCTCCACTGATGGAAAATGAAAGACAACCCAGCATGTGATTGTAGGGACCCTGAAGACAGTACTGCACGTTGTTCAGGATTGCTGCCTCAGACGTTTTCCCAGCGGCCTAGAGGCAATTCATAATACTATAAATGACACCATGGTCTGGCTTACCAATCTCAATCTGTCTCTCTAACTATTGTGCATATGTCATATGACAAGAAACACTTGAAGCAACAGCTTTATGTCATAGAGCCAAGGGTAGTTTCAGACAGTTTTGTATCAAAAGCATTAAAATGTTTACCGAGACATTGAACAAAACAATTGATTTGTACTTAAAATGTATGAGAAGATTCAGGAAACAATTTTAGGCAGATTGATATTCTAGTTTATAAATTTCCCACAGAGAAATCAGTGTTTACTATTTTACACCCAAACATCTTGCTATGAAGATGAGATCCAAAATAGTTCTATATATCAAGATTTTTTTTTCATTTTTATTTTAAATTTATATTTATGTATCATTACTTAGTGGTTCAATAAAATAAGTATAAGACTTGGTAATGGGGTAAATATGGTAAACTAAACCCCTTCAAGGCAGGGCCACAATCTGATGACTGAAACAAGCATAAATATAAAAGAATTACTATATGAGAGATTTAAAAAAAAATCTTTTGAATGAAATTTATAAAAAAAGAATGTTTAAAGTAACTTTCAGAAACGATCTTTGTCATTCAATATTTGATACCAAACCACCTGAAACAGTTCCTGGTTCTAAGATACTAAGCTGTTTATTGTAACCTTTTTGATATCAAACCAGCTGAAACAGTTCCTGGTACTAAGATACTAAGCTGTTTATTTGAACCTTTTTGATACCAACCCCCCTGAAACCACCTTGGATTTAGGCTACAAAACTGCTTATTTTAAAATGTTTATTCTTATATTAAATCCTTCCTTTTTGACTTTATTTAAAAGAAAATTGATAAGTAATATTTTAATATCAGCTTATTAATGAAAGAGTTGGTTAGTATATTTAAATTTCTGAAAATATTTATTTATTTTCTAAATTAATTGAAACACATAAGCAATATGTCATTAAATATATGGCAATGAAGGGGTTACACATAGGCAGTGTCTTTCATTAGAAATATGGAAATGAAAGAGTTAAACATAGGCAGTGCCTTTCATTAGAAATATGGCAACAAAAGAGTTAAAAGGAATAAAATCTGAACAACGAAAAGCATATCAAATCTGAAAGCTGGTTGTTTTCTGTATTTTCACCCAACTCATTCTCCCAAGATTAATTTTTCATGACTGGCATTTAAACATTAAAAGATACACACTATGATATTTACACTCTGTGCTGTTTATCTGATTTTTAAACTGAAGCTGTCTGTATTGATGAGACAAGTATTAATCACTGCTGCTTTCTACCAATGCCATTTCCAACATTAACTAGTCGCAATCAATCACAAATGATTATGGAAGAGCTATTTAAAGGAAACCTTTTCACGTTATGATTCACATCCATCCTCTCCCTATTTCACTCTGCTCTCTTTTATTATTAATAACTGACTTGAAGGTGGAGGATTGGTAGAAGTGTTATATAATCGACTTACATCTCCCTCAGATTGCTGGTCTTATTCCTAAAATAGAAACCATTATATATAACTGACTTGCAGATGGGGCATTGATAGAGTCTATAGAGCATGAAACAAATGTTTAGCAGTATTTGTTTCATCTCATTGCATTCTGAGTTCAAATCACACTGGGGTCAATTTTGCCTTTCATCCTTCATAGGTTGATAAAATAAAGTACCAGTCATGTACTGGGTTAAATTACTGGTCTTGTGCCTAAAGTAGAAATCATTATTAATAACTAACTTGAAGGTGGTGGATTGGTGGAATCGTTATGGCGTCAGACAAAATGTCTCATGACATCAGTTACAGCTCATATGTTCTGATATCCTTTAATAAAGAACTGGTCAAGTATTGGGGTTGATTTAATCAATTAAAATAAAGAACTGGTCAAGTATTGGGGTTGATTTAATCAATTTACTCCCTCCCCCAATTACTGGCATTGTACCTAAAATAGAAACCTTTATTTATAACTGACGAGTATTTTCTATTGTTATTTATATTTTAATTTCTAATATTCCAAAATCATGTTTTTAGCAGTCAGGGATTTAATTTTCTTATAAAAGGAACTTTAATTCTTAATGTCCTGTACCACATGAACCCATATGTCCTCTAGTAAAGATACTATAAACATTTGAATTAACAAACCTAATTGTAGATATTTTCTGCTAAATATTACAAGATGTTATGTGTTAATCGTTACACTATACAGTAAGGTTTCACAACCCGTGTGTGTGTGTATGTGTAGATATATTTATTATGTTTTCATTTATAGTACCTGCCTCTAGTGTATATGCGTGTGTGTGAGTATGTTTGCATGTGGATATGTGTGTTTTTATTCTCACTATGGGGGGTTTTTTCAGGTTTCATTCAATTTTTTAATTTTCCTAATTTTTCACTTTAATTTTATCTTATGCTCATTCAGTTTATTATATATCAAACTTTGGCTGACTGAATACACATGCTTTTTTTCAAATATGTTTTCCCGTTCCTTCTTCTCACACTCCATCTTTCTGTTTTATCTTTTATTTCTCATTCTATCTTCTGGGTACTTTTTATCGTGGCACCAAAATGATCATCTAACAAGGTGTGTTTCTGTGTGTGTGTGTGTGTGTATATATATATACTCATGCACATATCCATCTCTAATTCTTTAAAATTGACTTACACACACAAATGGTTAAGGAATTTGCTCCACAACCAGTTGGTTCTGGGTTCAGTCCCACTGTGTGGCACCTTCAGTAAATGCTTCCTATCCTATCATAGCATGTTTACTGCTACTGTGATCATTATTGACAGCACTCATGCAAGTGTGGAAAAACAGACATAAAAACGATTTTGATATATATATCATGCCTGCTCGTATGTTCCATTTGGGGCTTGGCAGTACGTGTACTGGGTGCTTTTCATTGTGGTACCAGCACTACCACCTTACAAGGTGGACCAGGTGCTTTTCATTATGTCACCAGCACTATCAACTTACAATGTGAATTGGGTTCTTTTTATCATGACACCAGCTACAGCTTTACAGGATGGGCTGGGTGCTTTTTGTCGTGACATAAGCACTACATTATTACACCACTAGGGTGCTCAGTGAATCCTTAGTCAGTCTGGGTGGAATTGATTGGAGTGGGGTGTGTGTATAAATATGAGGGCTGCAAGTTATATGCTACTTGCCAGGAGGGTTGAGGGGAATACAGACATCCCACCATGGGAGAGGAAATGCCAGGTCATGCAGGTGGCCTTGAAGCAAGTGTATGGCATCAGACATTTCATGTTGGCCTAATCATATATATATGTGTGTGTTTTTTTATTTTTTTTATTTTCAGAATTGGTAAACTGAAAACTTTGTCTGTTTTGCAAACAGAAACTGCTTCAATGGGTTGGTTATATTGGAGTTACGCTAAATTCATCAGAAGCCCATTGTCATGGGCTGTGAATTTAGCATCAAGCATGATTTCAAAGAATAACAAATGTCTTGAAGAAAATGTCATGACAGAGGTCTTGAAGGTTAGTTATAACTTTCACTTTCACGTTATAGATTATATAATGTTTATAAAATTGAATAATCAAACGCAATGACTAAAAAAAGCCATTAGTTCTGGGTGTGAGGCACAGTGAGACATTATGTCCTGGGTGAGAAGCAAGTTGGCCAAAAGTGATTTCTACCATCCTGGGTGAGAGGCACAGTGGGCCAAAAGTGATTTCTACCAGTTATATTGTTAATCTGCAATACAGATGATAGGTGGTTGATATTTATTATTTTTTCATCAAAATAAATATACATATGATATGTGAATTAGTACAGAATGTAAGGAAACAAATTTTCTGTGTTCACTTTTGATAAATTCTGTTTTTCAATTTTATTGTATTTCATGGGTATAAATTGTACTAAAGGTATTATTAAAACAGGGACAAATGACCAAGTTTTAGGAAAAGATTAATCTTGAAAATTGACCTGTCACAGGCCATAGAAAAGTAGTTTGGTCTACACCCTTGGATGGGTGGTATAACTTAGCTTCACCCTGCAAAGGAGATGGTGTAAACATTACTGTAGAAAACAGCCATTGACAGCCGCTACATTAGACACTCCACCTCACATGGCACTTTCCTCAGTTTTGCTGATGAAAACGGCAGTTCAGGGATGGAAGACACCAGAGGTCTCAACAGCATGAAAAGGAAGTGTTCTATCAAGTCTCGCTATTTAGATATCTTCCTCTTCTCTGCCTTACAGGCAGCTGTGCCTGAATTTGTGGCCGAAGTGACAAGGTTGGAAGCGGGGAATGTGTCATAGCATGTGACATCCAAGGTTAAAGATTTACCCTCTAACCACCCTACCCTCCAACGGAAAAAGGAATATCGTGTCTTGGCACTTACTTTCACCATGATCAAGGCCAGCAGGCACCAGTTGTGATGGGAAAATAGCTCTATTTCTGTGCTTTACTGCATTCTTGTACTTTATTGTGGCAGCAGCACTAGTGAGGTTGTTATGTCCCTTTGTTTCGCAATTTATTTTTTGACTGGATGCTCTTCCTATCACCAGCCACTTTCCAGACTCCACTGGATGATTTGTGTTGATCACTAACACTAGATATATTGTCAAGCCCTTGACACAGCTGACAAGTCCTCTCACCAAAATATGGAACATATGTGCAAGATGTTATCCAACGTGTGCGTGTGTGGAGGAGGGTGGAGTGAGAGAAAGACTTGTAGCATTTTGGGTATCTATAAATGAAATAAAATGTCAAAAATGTTAATTTGGAGGGTGAATACGGTTTGGGCTGACAGAAGTCATGGGTACAGATTGGCGTTCAGTCTAGGGAGTTTGCTGAGGGTTAGTTGACTGACTGGAGTAATAACAGCCTCATATATATATATGTATATAAAAGGTTTTTTTTTTATTTATTTCAAAAGTCTGTTCTATGTTCAATTTATCATATGCTATATTTATAATATGCTTTTACTGCTGAGAAATCTAAATTTATTTTTGTTTTTGAAATTTCTGATTGCAGAAGAAAGCTGAGCAGTTGTTAATTATTCACTTAGAGCGTGTCCGAACTCATCGGGAGAGTGATATTATAGATTACAACAGTTTGGTGGAACAACATGCTGAGCTGTTCAAAGACAAGAGAGAAGTCCCATTGTTGGTGTCCTACTTAGTTAAACAGCACAAGGCTCTTTTAATACCCCAGGGAAACAACAAAAATCCTGTATGTTCACTATTTTTTAGCTCATTCTTTTTGATAATTTATGATTCTTCTGATAACCTACCATGTATATATATATATATATGTGTGTGTGTGTATATTTAGAGGGTGGGGGCACAAAAACCTGACCGTGACACCGAGCGGTTTTGGCAGGTATTCAGCAAGACCTTTCAAGTATACCCTTGGGTGTTTTTACCTTCCCCTATACCCACTCTGCTTCTTCCCATGCATAGAGTACTCCCCTGATTTACGGTTCCCTCTGTCTCAGCACTGCAGACTTTATATATATGTTATATTGGAGTTTATCAATATATACCCTGGTAAAGATTATAGAAGCTCAATGCTATGTAAATGTTTACTGGTTATTCATTGTTATTTCATTTTTAAAATATATATATATATATATATATATTTATATATACACACAGAGTGACAATAAGAGGTCAGATTAGCAGCTTCTTACGAAATTTTATTGCATATTACAACTGTTTCAGCTCGGGTTTGATCAGGCAATCGGATCCCAACTCTTAATCGACACCTCTTCAGATATGCGAGTTTACATGGGGCCAAGGCATGTCTAAGAAGTCTGCTCCTATAATCTTCTCAGGTATAAGGAGGCGGAGGAGAACTCATGAGTAACATCATCACATTAAAGTTTTCATGTAACATTTTGTGTCTACATCAGAATAACTTTAATATACTATTGTTGTTGTTGCTTTTTTGGGGGGTGAGGGTTAATGCATATTCCCTTATATTATCAATATTTCCTGTTTTTATTGCCCTACAATTTTATGACTGTATCTTTGTGGTAATAGGTGCCCTGATACTCCCAGATGTCATGATATTCCCAGGATGATTTCACTCCAATCTACTTGTCTTTCAGTTAATCAAGTTTACTGACAAGCAGAATGTCAATGTTTCCCCTGTCAAATGCACAGATCTTAAGATATATCAGTAAGTACTGTTAAACATATTATTTTCTATGAAATCTGATCAGCATTAATACTTCCATTACCCTATTTCTAATAAAATATATTCTAGTTGAATTATTTACTGAAGAATTTGGAAAGATTTACTAGTATTGTAAGGTGGTGGTGACAAAAAGAACCCAGTCCACCTTGTAAGGTGGTAGTACTGGTGCCACAACAAAAAGCATCCAGTCCATCTTATAAGGTGGTATTGCTGATGCCACAAAAAAAGCACCCTATCAACCCAGTAAAGTGATATTGCTGGTACCCCGTAAAGTGGTTGTGTTGGTACCACAATAAAACATACCCAGCCCACTCTGTTAAATGGTAGTTGTTGGCTCTATGAAAAAAAAACCAGTTCACCTTATAAGTGCTGCTGTCATGTTAAAATATTTCCAGCACACATTTTAAAGTGGTTGTCATTAGAAAAGACATCCAGCTGTAAAAACCAAGCCTAAAACAGAACATATGAACAAGACATGATCACCTGACCAGTTTAATATATGAACAAGATGTGGTCACCTAACCAGTCTAGCATATGAACAAGACATGGTCACTTGATTGGTTTAGCTGCAGAACATGACAACCTGTTTAACCCATGCAAACATGGAAAAATTGATGTTAAACAGTGATAAAGATCAGAACCCTTTAAAATGGGTGGCTCTGTTCCACAGAAACAGGAGCAGTTTTGGGCTGGTTGGTATCAAAAGGGTTGAATTTGTTGTTTGACAGTACTAAAGAACCTTTGTATAAAACTCTTATGATTTATACTTCTACATTACTTGGGTTAAATGTAGTATTTCGAGGCAGTTTTTTTTTTTATATAGTCAGATGCCCTTTTTTGAAGCTAACCCATACTTTTTTCCTTTAAGTATGGTTGGTATATACCACTGATGTTTGTTGAACTGTAATACACTGGGATGCATTGTTTAGGGAGGACATAAAGAAACGTGACCACATGCTTTTTAAACAGTGTTGATATGAAGACATTCGCAGTAAATCGCACATATACACACACATTTTTTTTTATATCGATTGACAAAATCCCAAACCTCATTCTCTTACCAAGTGGGATGGAACTCATCAAGTCAGACCAAGGAAACAATGTTTCCATTGATCTTTCCATTGCTGATATTTTCTACTGATCACAACTCCTGGCAGAAGGGGCAACATAAAACAAAGCGTCTTGCTCAAGGACATAACGCATTGCCTGGTCTGGGAATCAAACTCACAACCTCACAATTGCGAATCCAATTCTCTGACCACTAAGCCACGTGCTTTCACTATATTTAAAAAGGGCTTATATTTCAAATGGGTCTCTTATTTGAAATGGAACGAACCTCCATAGGTTTTAATAATGAGTGTCTGAGTTGTTTGATCAATGGGACAGCTTGCTCATGAAATTAATGTGTAAGTAGCTCAGGATTCCACTCTTTGGCAGGTTTTCTATAGCTGGATGCCCTTCCTATTGCTAACCACTTTACAGAATGCACTAAGGGTATTTATCATGTAGACCACCATCACTAGAGAGGTTGTGCCCTTTACAATCTTAGGATCAAAAAGTCTTTCAAGTGACAAAAGATTAGTTAGAATTTCCCTATTGTTGAAATTTCTGTTTTCCTATCATTTATCTATTCATTCTTTTATATCACTTTTTGGAGTTTTTTTTTTTTTTCTTTTCCACAGGATTCAGTGTGTTGAGATTCGATTGGGAAAACAGGTGAACACATTGACTGAAGATATTAAACGGTTAGTCTGATATTACTCCTATATTTACAGTATAAAAATTAAAATTAAAAAAATTTAAATAGAGAGAAGCAAAATAAGAAAAAATGGAAAAGAAGGGAAGCTGTAAAGCAGCTCGAAGTTTCTGTTGATAAACTCATGAACCAAGAACAACTCATAGAAAATGTAAGGTAATATTCATTATTGGAATCTCTTCCCTTTGTGAACAAGATAATCCCCTCCATTGTTAATTTTAATTTTTCAACTGTAAGAAGTACTAGATACTTCCCCTCAACTGTAAGAAGTACTAGATACTTCCCCTAGTCTAACATGGCTTACTAGTTCTATAAAGACGTTTAAATTGATTAAATAAATAAACATGAAATAAGGTGACCTTTTAACTTCTTTTCAGACTTTCTAAAGAAGCTCGAGAACATGTGAAAAGCAAATCCCGACAATTGGTGAGATGTTTAATATTGTTGTGTACCTCTGTGTTCCTAGTGTGTGAGTTGTGGGAGAGGAGAATTAAGGTGTTTCTGTGACAAATAATTTAATGTAGTTCAGTTAATTTTGAAAATAATCAAAAGTTTGGAAGAATTTGGAAAAATAACTAACTTTTTCGTTAGTAAGCTGACATTTGGTAACAAAAATTCTTAAATAAAATTATGAGGGGAGGTCTTAATATAAGTATAAACATTTTATAGCATACAATGAAGGGCATGTGGTTTCAAGTGGGTTGATATTCAAAGGGCTAATAGTAAGAGCAGTAGAAGCAGTTTTACTATCATTTCTAATCGAATGGAGCTGACCTGTTAGAGATAGGTTGTAGAAAAAGACAAGAAAATAGAAAAGGTATATTACATGAAATAGTGACTCCTTGCCTTCAGAATAAGGAGGAGAGTAACATATCTGTTTTTTTATGTCTGCAAAGGAACAATTGGAATACACCCTGGCTAATGTGTATCACATTGTGTGTTCCAGACAACCCAATTCAAACATATAAAAATCTGGTTGGTTTTAAAATCTGTGAATATAGGGAGGCAACAGGTGGAGCTAGTGTCTCACACACCTGCCCACAGGCTAAGTCTGCAGTATATGAAGAGATGCAGGACAAGGGTCATAGTCAAGGACAGTGATAATGACATTTACCCTGATATTCAGTAGAGTCTGCACGAGCATGTGACCTGATAAAGCCATCCAAAGACTACAATCTGTCCCAGAGTTTTACTCTATTTTGCATGCTGAATTAAAAGCAATTAGATTGGTGGTGGTTGTGGGGGCCTGTTGTTGTTGTTGTTAGGGCGGTGGATTATCAGAATTGTTAAAGCATTGGATAAAATATTTTGCAGTATTTACTTCCAGCTCTTTACATTCTGAGTTCAAATCCCTCTGACATCAACTTTGCTTTCCATCTTTCCAGAGATCGATCAATAAAATAAAGTACCAACCAAGTACAGAGGTTGATATAATCGTTTCACCCCCGATTGCTGACCTTGAGCCTAAATTATAAACCATTATTATTGCTATTGATATTGTTGTTTTATTGGTTAATATATTGAGGCAGTGGATTGACAGAGTCATTAGCATACTGACTGGACAAATGCTTAGCAGTGTTTGTTCCAACTCATTATGTTCTGAGTTCAAATCCCACCAAGGTTAATTTTGCCTTTCATCTTTCCAAAGATAAATAAAATAAACTACTAGTCTGGGGTCAATATAATCAACATTCCCTTTCCTCCTCCAAAATTGCTGGCCTTGTGCCTAAATTAGAAACCATTATTATTATTGCTATCACCAAGGGTGCATACTGTTACCTCTCCTGTTCATTATTTTCATGAACAGGATAAGGGCGGTGGATTGGCAGTATTGGTAGAGGGCTTTCCAACATAGAGTTACGTCTCTTTACGGACTGAGTTCAAATCCCACCGAGGTTAACTTTACCTTTCATCCTTATGGGGTCGATAAAATAAAGTACCAGTAATGTACTGGGTAATTGCTGGCCTTGTGCCAAAAGTAGAAACAATTATTACTATCAGTTAATATTTGCAATGTTTTGTATGCAACCAACGGTTTGCTAACCCTCTAAGTTCTGATTATTACATTTCAACATTTAAAGCATTTATATCCTTGGCAGGGCTGGGAGATCAACGATAGGGGTTGGGGTGAGGGGTGGCCTGAAGGGAAGTAAATGATGTCTGGTAAAGTATGTTTTATCATCATCATCATCATCATTATGTTTGCTTTCCACGTTGGTATTGGGTGGACTTCATCTTGCTTACACATTCCATGTTTGGCATGGTTTCTATGGATGGATGCCCCCTTCCTAACTTCACCTTTAAATTTGTAACTAAACAACTCCAAATAGCTATGAATTTATTTTAGACAAATATTTTATTGAAGTTTGGAGTAATGGTGACAGTTATTACGCATACATTGATTTATGCATTAGCATTTCTACTGCAATTCTGCAGCAAATAAAACATTTGCTTTCATCTTCACCAGTTACAAGGGAGGTAAAAGCTCTGTGAATAATAATAATTATTGAGTTTAGTTGTTTTGATATGTAATCATAGAGGAAAATATACTATAAGGTATAAGATTCATAGCAAACTGGCATATACTTTCTAAGGTACTCAGAGTTATTCAAAATCGTAAGCAATAATAGAAATATAGCAATAAAAGTAGAATTTTCTGGAGTGGTTTCCCTTATTTCAGGTTTGCGTGTGATATTAAACTTAGTACTGTATGCTAATAGAACATTTGTAACACCTCCAACTCACAGGGATGAACTATCCTTCGTAGTGCTTATTTCCAACCAGGTGAATTAGTACTTTAACTCTTAATGCCCTATACCACTTGAACGCACATTAGCAAGATATTCCTAAAAAATACAAAACAGCACTGTGACTGCATCACGTTAAAAATTAGTCTTTCCTCTAAAACTGCAAATTTTCAGAATGATCTGTCCAGTAGTAAAGATACTATAAATTTATGAATTAAAAAACCTTTATTAATAGATATTTTCTGCTAAAATCATCAAAGATGTAAAGAGTTAAGCTCCAGTACAGTATATGTATTAGGATATGAAGTGTTGGTACTTTAACTAGTCATTCTAGAGAAGCTTGTTTATTGCATTGTTAATGATTCACTTAAAATTTCAACATTTAAAATATTTTTTATGTTTTATGACAAAGGAGACATTTTGAGTAGAAAATGTGGATTGGACTCAACTACAGTAGCTTGAGTGAGATTTATATGGAAGAAGTTTTGGGAACTGAGTGGTGTGCTATAATGAGAAAGGTGTGTTGCATCTGTCGGGAGAGGCAGCCAGCTATAAAACATTGACTCCAAAATTCTTGTCCAACCCATGCCAGCATGGAAAAGGGGAAAGTCAACATAAAAATGATGATGATGATGATACATGCCATGAAAACATATGTATCCAGGGAATTCTGCACTTTGATGTATGTCATAAAAACAAGATTTCAGCCTTATTTGCTTCTTTCTTTTTAATTCAGGCTCTCTACACACTGAAGAGAAAAAAGAACTGTGAAATGATCCTTGAAAAAAAATTAGCCACCTTGGATATTCTTCATAACTTGATTGACAAAATAAAAACTGTCACCACTGACCAACAAGTAAGTACTTTTTTGTTTGGATTCTTACAATTAAACAATTTCATCAGTTATTCAAATAATTAAATTAATTGCTACTTCATTTGATACATCATAAGGGAGGTCATGGTTAACCTGGAAAGTCCCTCTCCTAGGCACAAGATCCTGGCAAAGTGTTTTTGTGAAAGATCAGCAGTCGCCCAAGCTTGCAAGTTTCCCCATCTCCACACCATTGATGTTGTCCAAGGGAAAGGCTTGTCACAAATGATGACGCAACTCATTTTTCTCCAGTTGAGTGATTTGGAGCAAAGTGAAATAAAGTGCCTTGCTCAAGGACACAACACACCACCAGATCCTTAATGAAACTTATAATCTCTCACAAATGTCTGCGTAGTTCTTTAATCATTAAACTACACACCTTCGTTATAAAATAATTTTATAACTACCTGCTTCCAAGACATCAATAAATGTTTCAACTACCAATATACATTGGTGGGGATGGGATGCTATATATATGTATATGTGTATATGTATATGCCAACACAAGAGCAGGAATGAAAGGTTCATTCTACTGACATGGTTATAAAATTGAGGCTTGTTTGCATAATTGCAAATAAATCGAATGTTATTAATATTCGAAAAACTCAGATTACATTTATATGTATGTATGTATGTATATGTATATATATATATGTATGTATGTATGTATATGTATATGTATATGTATATTATGGGATATCTTGGGGAAGCTGGGGTGCCCTGAGAAGTTTGTTTCTATTTTGCGTTTGTTTCATGATGACATGAAGGCATGGGTAAATGTTGGTGGAAAGCTCTCTGAGCCGATGACAGTCGAGAATGGAGTCAAACAGGTTGACATTCCAGCTCCAACGCTCTTTGCTTTGTACTTCTCCATTGTCTTCGAACAGGCCTTCGGGAACTGCAATCATGGTATATATGTTCGCTATCGATCAACTGGAAAGCTGTTTAATATCAGGAGGTTCAATGCTAAGTCAAAGGTTCACTTGTCACTAATCAGGGATTTGCTTTATGCAGATGACTGTGACCTGGTAGCGCACACTGAGATTGATATGCAGCATCTCATGGATGCATTTTCTAATGCGTGTACTGCATTGGGACTTACCATAAGCCTGAAAAAGACAGTAGCCATGTACCAACCAGCCCCTGGGAAGCCATGTTTTGAGCCCAACATCTTGGTTTATGGTGAAAGGCTAAGGGTTATTGGCAGTTTTGTATATCTTGGAAGCACTCTGAGTATGTCCTGCGATCTTGATGGGGAAATATCAAACAGGATACAGAAAGCCAGTGATGCTTTTGGAAAACTGAACAAGTGTCTCTGGTCTCAACAAAGCTCAAAGTGTATCATGCGTGTGTGCTCGTGGCACTTCTTTATGCTTGTGAGACGTGGGTGGTCTACCATAGACAGATGAAGCGACTTAAGAGGTTCCACCAGTACTGCTTACGTCGGATCCTCGGCATAACTTGGCAAATGTTTGTCAGTGACGTCGAGGTTCTGGACAGAAGTGGCTGTGATAGTTTCGAGTCCTTGATTTTGAAACATCAGCTACGCTGGACAGGCCATCTTGTAAGGATGAATGACAAGCGAATGCCGAAGCAGCTGTTTTATGGCAAGCTCCAAATGGGAAAAAGGAACGCGAGCAAACCCAAGATGCGTTTTAAGGACTGCATCAAGGGGGCGCTCAAGAAAAGTAACATCCCTTGTGAGTACTGGGAAGCATGCGCTAGCGACTCATCGCATTGGAGGAAAGCAATGGCTAGTGGCAAGAGTCTATTTGAGGAAACAAGAAGAAGGCACGCGACACTAAAAAGAGATGTCCGGAAAGGAATCCGTGTTGGCCTTCCCGAAGGCACTGACAGACCGCCTGACCTGACATGTGAGACCTGTAATAGGGTTTGTCTGAGCATGGCAGGTCTAAAGAGACACCTGAGAGCGCACAAGAACAGGGAAGCAGGCACCTGTGGAGCTATAAGTGTTCATCAGACGACGACATGTAATATTTGTGGAAGGGTATGCAGGTCGACTAGTGATCTCACACGACACCTCGGGTCACACCTTGGGCCCAGCACTAGGTGTCAATAATTGTCACAAGTGTAGTGTTTGTACCAGAGTTTTCAAGTCGCTGGCTGGACTAAAAAGTCACACTCGTTCAGCGCATCGGTAGGGGTTCTCCTACATGGATATAAAGTAGTGGCCGTACTCGAAAACGAGTTGGCAGCCACCATATATATGTGTATGTATATATATATATATATATGTGTGTGTGTGTTATTTCACATTACTCCAGTTTACTCAGCTGTAGAAATGAGTTGCAACCTCACTGATGCCAAGATGTATTGACCATAGACTTTCCGTTGAACAACATTGGTGGTGTGGAGAAGGGAGACTGATATGCATGAGTAACTGCTGATCTTCCACAACCATCTGTGCCTCGGAGTAGAACTTTCTAGGTTTAAATCCCATGGTCCAAAGGGGGTCTAAAAAGCCTGATAATTACAATGTGGAAATCATTTGTTAATAAATATTCCATATTATTCTTCTGTGTTTTAGGTTCTCGAAGCTTATGCGTGTGGAGTTTCTGCAATGAAAGTACTTACCAAAGACATCAATCTTGAGAAGGCAGAGAATGTAATTGACCAGTTACATGATGTAAGTATAGACACACATACACTTACATACACACATACATACACACTCACACACACGTATACACATACATACTCACTCACACATACATACATACACACACTTACACATGCACACATTAAAATACAGACACACACACTTAAATACATCTTACACATACATTTACATAACACATAAATTTACACATACAGACCAACATACAGACACACACAGGCACCTACATATTTACATATACATACCCAAACACAGACATGCATACACTCACACGTCTTAAAAGAGAATCCAAATATGGAAGTGATTTCATATAAATGTGTTTTAATACTATTACAACATCTGTAGGACAGTGAATTGGCAGTATCGGTAGAGGGTTGGACGCCATGCTTTCCAGCATAGTTACGTCCCTTTACTATTTCAAATCTCGTCGAGATTAACTTTTCCTTTCATCCTAACGGGGTCGATAAAATAAAGTACCAGTAATGTACTGGATGATTGCTGGCCTTGTGCCAAAAGTAGAAACAACTATTACAACACCTGTACAATTGGCGTGTTCCTTACCTGAAATACATTTAGTTCTATTACATCACCTGTAATCTTTGGTGCTGACTTACTTGACTAGGTCTGCAATCTTCTATGTTCTTTGACAATGCGAGTGGTGATGCCTCAACTTATTTATTCAGCTTATTTTAGGGTACTTACATATGTATATGAGTGTGTGTGTGTATAAGAGAAGGCAACAAGTTGAAAACTACACAGCAGAACACTACACTACAATACAATAACAGTATATTAATTTAACTCTTAATATAATTGGAAAAGAGAAAATGTTTCAGACACTAGTCTTTCATCAGAAGATAGAAGGGAAAAGAAGGAGGAAGACAAAAGAGAGTAAATACAAAGCAGGAATTGGGGTAGAGAAGACAAAAACAAGTATATACCATATCATCATCGTCACTTTTTAACGTCCATTTTTCATGCATGGGTTAGATGGGCCATCCACATTATTAGACAAGTCTGGCCAAGTAGCCATGTTATGCCTTGTTAGCCACGTTATGCCACGCACATATCAGGACTGTGTGTTGGCTGGGTTTTTTGTTGTTGCTGGATGCCTTTCCTACAACCAACTGCATTTACAGTGTGGAACTGAGTGACACCATTGTAAGACAAGTCTGGCCAGATGGCTTCGCCATACCTTGCTCAAATGAGATTGTATTTTGGCTGTGGTTTTTACAGCTGGATTCCCTTCCTAACACCAACCACATTTACAGTGTGGAACTGGGTGGTCCTGTTATGAGATAAGTCTGGCCAGATGGCCACTCACACCTTGCACAAATTGGGACTGTTTGATTTTTACAGCTGCTGGATGCCCTTCCTAACACCAACCATGTTTACAGTGTGGAACTGGGTGACACCATTATGAGGAGGATGTGGACGTTAAACAATGATGATGATCATCATGTATACACTCTCTCTCTATATGTATGTGTGTGTGTTAACAGTTATTAATTGTTTATGTTTTTCTGTAGACACTTGGAGAGCAAGAAGAAGTAAGCCACTTGTTGGCCAATGCTTGGCCAGATTCTAATGAAGACTCTGAAGAATTGGAGGAAGAGTTCCAGAAATTGATGAAAGAAGAAGAAAGTATTGCAGAAGATGAGGCTCTTGCTAAAACTCTTTCTAATTTGAGAATTCAAGATAAATGTAAGTGTTCTATAGCTAATCGTAAAGTATGCTTTCATTTATTTTATCAGGTCATTAAGTATTTGCTTTCCTGTAACATAAATCCTCCTCAAAATTACTTTCTTTCCTTTGCAGCATATTTTGTGTTGATAAATTAAGTACCAGTTATATATTGGGATATAACTAAGTGTAAAGTCTGCTTTAAAACATTGTACAGCTGTTCTTTGTTTTCATTTGTTTTATTTGCTTTCCTGTAACTTAAATCCTAAGGTGGTGAATTGGCAAAGTTGTTAGAACGTTGGATAGAAGGATTTACGGTATTTGTTTCAGCTCTCTGAGTTCAAACCCCGCTGAGGTCAACTTTGCCTTTCATCCATTCAAAGTCGATAGAAAGTACCAGTCTAGTACTGAGATCGATTATTCCTCTATATATCGTTCTCACTATTCTTTCCCTCACTCTACTCTTCTCTGGAAGAAATCTACTATATTCAAACCTGGAAAGATGATAGACTCCGCTAGGTTTAAAAAATGTCCGAGAAACGCTCTATGTCAGGCATGTCAAACAAGCACACCTGCAGCCCACATGAAGGTTTTTACAGTGCGAACATGTTTCCGTAAAATTAGTTGTAATGTGCGCAATTAGTTGTCATGTGTGGTCCTCAGACAACACATATGTGACCCATGTGGCCCTCGGGGGACCCTCAGTTTGACATGCCTGCTCTATGTGAATATGGCATAGTTGGTGTGATTTCTACAACTGGTTGCCCTTTCTAATACCAACCACCTTACAGAGTGCATTTTATGATGGCACCAGCACTGCAGAGTTTGTCATGGTCTTAATGCAATAGAGGTGTCATTTCTGCCCTACAAAATCCAACAAACTGGCAGTCATTAGAATGTCAGTTAGAATGCTCTGCAGAATCCGTTCCAACTATCTGTACTCTTTCAAATCCTCCTAAAATTAACTTTGCCTTTCATCCTTTTGAGTTTGAAAGAAAAATACTAAGGTCGATTTTCCCTCTACATCTTTTTTTCATTTCCCTCTCAAGAAGAAATTAGTTTTCGTCAGACCTGGAGTGGAATGGGCTCTGCCAGTTTCCAGTTTTAAAAATGCCCAGCATATGTTCCATGTCACTATGATGCCCCTATAATTCCATCAGGAGTTACTGATCCATGATGATTCAGTTACTGATTCAGGGTGTATCAAAAAGGTTATATTTTTTAAACAAAAGACAAAAAAAACCCAGCGTCCACATACTCCCTCCACAACACTAATATCAAGAAGTCTTCTTGTGAACATGACCTGGGCATTACGGTCAGCAGCGATTTGCGTTGGATGAAGCACGTCTCTAAAATTGTCAAGAAGGCCGAGGGTGTCTTAGCATCACTCAGCAAGACCTTTATCAGCTGCTCTCCAGCTATCTATTTAAAGCTGTGCGGCCACACTTAGAATTTGCATCACCAGTCTGGAACCCCTATCTTGCTCAGAACATTGACCATCTGGAAACTGTTCAGAGACGTGCAACCAAGCGAATACCCTCCATCAGGCATCTACCATACTCTGAGTGCCTTGCTTCCCTGGGCATGGATACATTGAAGCTCTGACGTCTGGTAACTGACTTGGTAAACACCCACAAAATTATTAACCATCTTGCCAACAACAACCCTGAGTACCTTTTTGATTTCCGTGTGTCTAACACACGTGGGCATACCCACAAAGTCAGAAAACAGCACAGCTCCCATGACTTTCGGAAACATTTTTTCACGCTCAGAGTTGCTGAAGCATATAACAAACTACCTGCATCAGTTGTTAGCTGTTGAGACACTGCATTCTTTAAAACCTCCATGCTTCCTGAGATTTGCCAACACTACACCTAATATTACCCCTCCATACACATACACACATGTATATCATGACTCATGCACTATTCACTTCCCTGACATTTGTATATTATTCTATGTACTATACATGCACTTTTGACGAGTTGTAGTGCACCTGAGAACTGTACACAATAATTTCATTATTATTATTATAATCATGCAGTAACTTGTACAATACATGTCTGAATATAATGTTTTATTCTTTTTTTATAAAGTTATTTACATATCCAACATTTGTCAAAATTGTAAAAAAATCAGATGATTCTTTTTGACACACCCTGCATACATACATTCTAGTGTGAGTTAATGAATGTGATTCTCTAACATTGAGTAATATATATATATATATATATATATATATATATATATATATATATTCAAAGATAGAAAAATATTTGCTTGTTTCAGACTATTTTTTTTCACTGATTCCTGATATCTGTTTTGATAATTTCAGCTTTCTCCAAAGTATCAATATCAGATCCTATTATGGAAGAGGCAGCTCCATTGTTAGAGGAAGATGATGATGACATACCAGTTCCTTCTATAAAATCAAAATCAAAATCTAAATCTAAATCTGCTGCAGCTCTCCCAGCCTTTTAAGTTATTATTATCATTATTGTTATTATTGATGATGATGATGATAGTAATGTCTGTCCAATTTTTGATGATCAATTGAACATCCTTCTCACTCCCCTCCACCTTCATTTGGTATTTCCGATATAGCATTTAACCCATTATCGACAACTTAAAGCATGCATGCACACACGCACGTATATATACACGTATATATACACATATATATATATATATATAT